>OX328097.1:18879092-20105530 GCA_946811185.2 Hippopus hippopus
AGACGACAAAATTTTAAACTTGTCTGTTTGGAATCACTTGTAAACGACGAATCAATGTAACTCAATTCATGTAATTTGTCTTTGAATGGGTAGAAAAAATTGTCGTATCCAGTAATTTTCTGTTTTTCCAACAATGTTTTCAATTGCCCTTTTCCTCGGGATAGTTTAAGCCCGGCATTGTTTGATGGAGGGAAAAGCATCATGAAAGGAGGCAAGCGAGCGAATCTGTTTAGCTTGCAAAGAAGGTGGTAATTTAAGGATTAATACAAACTAAGTATTAAACACCCATGCTGGCAATCAGGCGAAGTTCGAAAATCAGCAGATAGTTTTTTCATGCTTTATTTGCAGACCCTTTGGATGTTTTACAAATTAATTGAACAGGTTTGCGTCCACAGAAATTAAAAACATTGCTATTTTCAAGATTATAATGGCAAAATATGCCTGCATATTTCAATTGTTCATCGTAACACTCTTTTATTTCAGCTATTTTTAAATTGTCGTCTGCAAATGCTTTCAATTTTGACTAGTCAAAAATGTTAACGTGTGGCGAAGAGTTATGGGTAAATAAATTACCGGATGTTTGGGTCTATGGCTGACAATATACCGGACACGGACTCTGCGGGCGTAAGTCGTCTGCAATGAAAATCAAAGCCATTCCGTCATTATATGAGGATTGAGTAATAGGTTGTGAGCCTTCTATTGTAGGAGTTAAGCAGGAATGTCCTTTTTCGGTTCAGGTCCCTGATTATTTAGGGCTGTGTACTCGAAGACTGGTGTCATTTGGTGAAGTTTTGGTCGAAAAAGTAGCACTTTAATTTAAAATAAAACAAGGCAAATGACTTTTACAAAATGGACACAATCCCTATAAAAGCATTGTCATGGCTGCCTTTTACGATTGTTTAATTGATGGAGCATCCTCCTTATTTGCCTGATCTCGCTCTATCAGACTTTCTCATATTTCCGAAAATGAAAAAGGCCATTTCCGGTACCGCCTTTCGGTTGGATGATGACGTCATAGTAGGAGCGGAGGACTTTCAGAACGGTCAAGAAAAATAATTTCTCTAATAGTGTCATCGCTGCCAAAAGTGATACTGAAGGTTATGTTAAACTCTGGCAAAAGGGGGCTATATGCATCTCCGTGATGCTTGATACCTATCAAGCCATCGCATAATTATGGATCCATAATAGCTACTTTTTTTTAACAGCCAACTTAATCATGAGGTAGAATGGTCCTTGGACATACAAAAAAATAGCCAATAGCGAAAAGTTTCGGCCCAGGTCAGCCTGCGCGGACTGCGCAGGCTGACCTGGGTCGATACTTTTCGCAGATGCATTAAGCCCCCTTTTCACAGAGCGTGGCTCATATAAATGGTATTCAAATATTATATTTGAGCCATGCTCTGTGAAAAGGGGGTTTAAATAAAGCAATATGGCCCCATAAGTCAAGCCCTTACCTATGACCCCTTGGAACACGTCATGATGACGATGGATTATATGTCCAGGGGTTGTCTTGGCCAATCAGACAGCCAGCCTGAGGAAAACAAAAGAACGATGGTGAGCAATAAGTCCCGGAATATTATTCAAAAAACATTCATAATAATGGCCAGCAACACGCGAAAAGCGGCATTCGGACATTTGCGTAAAGTGTCGTCTCGGATCAGCCTGCGCAGTCCGCGCAGGCTAATCCGAAACGACACTTTCCATTTTTATGTAATTTGCTGTTTTGTGCAAGTCTACTGTAGGACAAAATCTAATTTAGTCGTAAAGTGCCGTCTCGGATTAGCCTGCGCGGACTGCGCTGGCTGATCCGAGACAACACTTTACGCACTTATCCGAATGCCCATTTTTGCGTGTTGCAAGCCATATTATAATTCAAGATGTAAAGAGTAACGCAAGTACTGACTGGGCAAACCATTCGGTTCAGCCATTCGGAAATCGCGTTACTTTCAATTTTAGAATTTCACGAGAATTAGACCTACAATATTCCATAAAAATGGTTGATGAAAACGGGCCCTTGTATTCTTTTTATGACTTGTCACAGTTTAATGTTTTATTGGGGGAAAAAAGTTATATTTACCAACCGTACAAAACATTGTTCTAATTTTGAAGTCCGAGACAAACCATCTCAGATCGTTTCTGCCAATCAGATTGCTTGTCTTAGAATTATGATTTAGTTTTTTATTCAAGCCGGTTAGCGAATATGGGACTTTTAAACATAATATTCAAGTAACGATTTCTAAACTTTCCACGAAATCATGTAAATGGAAAAACTACTTTAACAAGTTTTAAAGGCCCAATAGCGGCCAAAAAATCAAAATAGGTGTTAAAATGCATTTAAATTTATATTTATATCATACTATTCAAAAGTATGGAAAATATTGTGCAGATGGAAATGTGCTATTGTGTGGTCCATCCAACTGTTAGTCGCTGGCAGAAAAATGAATTTACAATCAGGCAAAAAGTAAATAAAAGATAGAGTGACCTAGCTACTTTTAACCCAGTTATAAAACTGAGTTCTCTGCCAGCGACAAACACTTGGACCGACTGTACAATAATAGATTGTCTTCTTCACAAATTCCATACTTTTAAATGTTATGTTATAAATTGAAATGCATTTTAACACCCGCGTTGTTTACTTTTGCCAGCTATTGTTACTTGGAATAATTTCCCACATTTCCACAATATTCCTTCCGTTTAAAAATACGCTCATTTGTTTGATTGTATGGTGTTTAACGCCGTTTTCAACATTTATTCAGTTATATCGCGGCAGCCAATGAACCATTTGCAAAGATTTCGAATTTTGTCGTCTGCAGATGCCTACAATTTGAAACAGTCACAAGTTTGGCATTGGAAATGGTATATTTTCACTCCAAAAAAACAATGCATTTAGTGTAGGAAAAACTTGTTAAATTAATGCGGGGCCAAAGGATTAAAACACCTTTCCATCCTCTCCGCCCACGTCCCCTTCCTTAGAACTTTGGTGGAAGGCTAGCCTGGGTTCCAGCCCAACCATTTTTTCGTTTTATATATTCGGACTTTACTTTGTTAAAAATACATCATTATTGACAAACTAATGTCCAAATATATATGAGCCGCGCTCTGGCAAAAGGGGGCTTCCTGCATCTCCGTGATTCATGATATCAAGCAAGTCATCTTATGGTCATAGATCCATTAAATCCATTTCGACTTAACAACCGACCGAACCATGAGGAAGACTGGTCCTTCGACATACAGAAAATTGACCAATAGCGAAAAGTTTCGGCCCAGGTCAGTCTGCGCGGACTGCGCAGGCTGACCTGGGTCGATACTTTTCGCAGATGCATTTAAGCCCTCTTTTCACAGAGCACGGCTCATATAAAAAAAAAAAGGAAAAAATGATCGGACTGGAACCCAGGCTAGTGGATGGGTGCTCTTGTCTGTGGTGCCCCTAACCCATATTCCTACGCCTGTGTAACAATACAGTGATGATTGATGAATGGCCGCAACTGAATCTTTTGACAAGAGCGTTGAATAATGGCGAAATAGGTTTGTTTATTTATCATTTTCCGGTCGAACTCTCCCTAGTATACGAACATGTTTATTAACTTATTTCAGGTTTATTTGCGACATGGTACGACATCGAGCCCCGCTTGCCCAAACCGAAATGCCCCATTTTCTGTCATTACGCTTCGTTTAATCAATATAATTATCGGTAAGTGGAGATAATTGGCAGAGAGTGGAAACAATATTTGTATTTATGCCATGTTTGAGGAAAAATGTTTGCACAAATGTTAGTAAACCCGAGTATGTAAACGAATACATAGTTGAAGCTCGTCCAGAAACAGCTGCCTATGCGCGATGATGTTCTGGGCGAGCTGGTAGAATGTGGTCAGAACAAATAAACAATGTATGGTGATTACACGCCAGCCATGGAGGCTTGTAAGTAAGTTTGCGTTACGTTCATAGGGAAAAATAACGTTTACTCGTTACCACACAATCTCTTATTTTAACGATCCTGCGAAAGAGACATTTTGAAAACATTGTGGGAAAGGTAGAAAATGCTGGTAACCAACATTTTCTACCTTTCCCACAATGTTTTCCACTATTTCGCAAACAAGTGGATAATTTTAAGCCACTTTTACATGCGCTTTTAATACAGCCTAGGCTAAAAAGGGTCACCTTGTAAAACAATATGGCATGTAACAGGCGTCCTCTGTGAATGGACAGACCGTCTGATCTGTGTGTTTGGTTTAAGAAGACTATGTAGAAAATAAGACATGGATGTCAACTTCTATAAACAAAGTTAGTATCATTACTAGTAGTAGAGGTCGCAGGAGAAGTAACTATTGAACTATTTTATTATTGTAAATAAAGGCCACCGGCCCATAATACACATATAAAGATTAACAATATATACAAATATACATGAGTTGTGTACACGAAATAATAATAATAATCATCATCATCATTTGATTAATTGAAATTGGAGTTTAAAGCACAACAATTCAAACGAAGCATACATAAAACAATAAACAATTAATAATAGGAATCATCATCATCATCATTTGATTACTTGAATTAGAGTTTAAAGCACAACAATTGAAACGAAGCATAATAACAATAAGCAATCAATAATAGGAATCATCATCATCATCATCATCATCATCATCATCATCATCATCATCATTTGATTAATTGAATTAGAGTTTAAAGCACAACAATTGAAACGAAGCAGAATAACAATAAACAATCAATAATAGGAATCATCATCATCATCACCATCACCATCATCATCATCATCATCATCATAGTCATCATCATCGTCGTCATCATCATCATCATCATCATCATCATCATCATTTGATTAATTGAATTAGAGTTTAAAGCACGACAATTGAAGCGAAGCATAATAATAAACAATCAATAATAGGAATCATCATCATCATCATCGTCATCATCATCGTCGTCGTCGTCATCATCATTATCATTACCATCATCAATATCACCATCATCATCATCATCATCATTTGATTAATTGAATAAGAATTTAAAGCACAACAATTTAAACGAAGCATAATAGTAATAAAAATCAATAATCATCATCATCATCATCATCATCATCGTCGTCGTCGTCGTCGTCATCATCATCATCATAATCATTATCATCATCATCACCATTATTACCGTCTTCCATCATCAGTAAAAAGTCCTGATAACTCGTAATAAATTGTTATACCCGATGGAAAGAAAAGTGATAATAATAATAACAATCCTAATAATAATAACCATCATCATTTTGGAAAAAATCTGATAAAAGTTATTCCATAAGCTATGACTTTTGTATCTCCGCCAACAATTATATCTAAAAATTGACATTTTTCAAATGATCTCATTATCAATATATCTTTTAATCTCATAATTTCTGAAACAAATTTTATGACTTTTTTCAGTTTTGTGACCGTAGTAATATGAACCCTAAACCTGCTAAATCTGTTAAATGAAACTGTCCGGTGTCAAGTCGATAGTAAAACCGCAAATATTGCTGTTGCAAAGTTATTTTCTTTTAATATCTCCTTATCGGACAGTATACATCAAAGATCAGACTGCACTTTCTGTGCAGTCTGATCTTGATCTACACTGTTCGCAAAAGCTCGTTGAGTCGCGCTTACCAGCCTAAGAGTTAATAGTGATAATAATTGTGGTAGTAGTAGTGGTTGTTATTTGTATGGTGGTAGTAGTAGTGGTAGAAGTTATATAAAAAGTAACAGTATAGTGGTAGAAGTATTAGTAGTGATGATAGGGATAATAGTAGTTGTAGTATTAAAATTCTGGTTTGATACCCGATGACGGCGTTAGTCACGTCAGGGTGTCTATATGCAAACTACTGTAGAGCCCCCGCCTTGAACTAATGAAACTCAGATGAGGTGTGGGGGTCCTGCGTGGCGCAGTGGTAAAGTGTAGGACTCGTGACCGGGAGGCCCCGAGTTTTAGCCTCACCGAATCCACCGGGTCTTTCGTGGGAAGGTCCATGGGCAAGACACTTCAGAGCCCTAGTACTAGTGAAACCCGGGAAATGCGTGATTATGTGAGCTGTCGCCGTTATATGATTAAAATAATGTTGAAAGCGGCGTAAAAAGATTCAATCAATCAATCAGTCAATCAGATGAGGTATGGAGAAGATAACAGTCGCCTAAATTTGACTTAAAGCTTTTGAAAGCATTAAAAAAAAAACTTTTTTTTTTTAGTAGCCCAAATAGCTCCTGAGGTGGTAGAGCAAGAGACTTGGAACGTCAAACTTCTTGTTGTTTGAGGGTGTTGGTTCGATCTCCATGGCTGGCCACCTATTAGTACTAAAAGGTCTTTCGGATGAGACATTATTAGTTGTACGGTCAGGCGGCAGGGGACTTGGAAACTTGTTCACGGCTGTGGTGAATCATGTCGCCCCGAGCCGAAGGCGAGGTGGCGACATGATTCACCACAGCCGTGAACAAGTTTCCAAGGCCCCTGCCGCCTGACCGTACAACGAATTTATTATACTGCAAAGTTTTACCATTCCAACGTTTGTTAAGCGAATTTTACCTGTTTTTTGGTTTAAAAAATTGAGCACGATGACGAAGTAGAATTTCCCTTCTGAGTGCCTCAATTCAATGAAAACTGACGTCACTGGGAATTGACGTCACTAAAACCTTGGTAATACGTGCTAAAACGTGCAGCTTGGCGCATAATCTTGATGTTAATCTTGATCGACGCCGCCATTTTGGATGTTGTGTTGATAGTGTAGTCATGTCTACGGGGCTCCCGAAAGGGAAACTGATTTTACGTTGGTTTTGCCAGTGTACATGATATATATGTTCCGGGCATATTATCCAATCAGATCACGAGAAATTTCTTTGCAGTATAATAATAAATCTAGGTCCCGTGTGTTACACACAGAGCACGTTAAAGAACCAGACGTAACTTGGGATTGGGTTTCTTCCTGTATTTTGCACTATCCTACGTAACATTACTAACAGTCCTCTGGGGGCGTCGCCAATATGAGCAACCGGTGGCGGCACAAAATGAATGAAAATCAGCAACATCAAAACCTATTCCAAACTAACATACGTAGTCACAGTTAAGACAGTTCACACATAGCCTACTGCTAGTCGGAACCTCAGACACTGTAGTCATTAGAAATGCGGTTTTTGGGGATGGAGAATTAGAGACAATTATCCGTCAATATAATTAAATAAGTGATTATTTTGTTATTCAATTAGAACGAAACAAACAACTTTTCTATAAACGACACTAATTGTGAGATACATTTAGAAAAAATAAATTTAATGAGTATTATGCCCTATAACGTAACCCTTTAGAGTGCGATGCTAAACAACACTCGTCACAACTCGGCTGATTCCGTAAAGTTCTAACTTCGTCCTTATCGAGTAGGTAAACTAGTGGCCTGTGTTAGATCTTCGTATCGAACGTTTCTCAGACGGTTATGGGAGATACAACAACAAACCGGCTTAATCTAGTAGGTCTCTGTTGAAACTACTTCCAGTAATATGATATTAAATATGGCGGTACCCTTGAAATTCTTTGATAAACGACAACTAAAACTACAGTGAAGTTATTTACAACCATCGATCTGTCAGTGAAAAATACCAACGAAATTGAAAAATTGAAAATGCGTATGAATACACTGTTTGTCAACGGAAATGTATTTACAACGATTTCGATTGAATATTGTGAATTATGGATATCTTCAGCAGTGGAAACTTACTGTAGGAGATGTAAAGCGGTCTATTTCCAGCGAAGACATGTAAGGCGTATGTAAATGTCACACTACATGATACAACCGAGAGGGTTTCATGAACGGATCACCCGAGGTTTGCCAAAAGACTGAACAATACATGCCTTGGCGAACGTAGTAGAATTAAATCAGTTGGCACTGAACGTGAAATGTACAATTCGCTGTTTTCTTTTTTTTTTTCCAAGATACATGTATGTTTAATTCTCGCCCCCCCCCCCCCCCCCAAAAAAAAAAAAAGTACAATCCATTCCGAAACATTGTCATTTGCAGCTTTAGTTTTTCAAAACTGCCTGAATGAAAATATCCATATTCTTTATTTGGTCCGTTGCAGATTATGAACAATACTTTCTGAATCGACTTTAATATAATACTAACTTTGAAATATTCTTGTAAAATATGGAACATCGACAAGAACTAAGTTTTAATGGATCATAAGTTAATTGCAATATCTCCTTTTTCCAACAATATTTCTAAATGGGATCTGCTGCCGGACCACTAAAACCATTCGTTTTAAGTAGAGTGCACAGGCTGACGTGAGTCAATAATTTTTGTAGATGCATTAAGCCCCGTCTTCACAGAGCGACTCCAAAAATAATAATAAAAACTAGCAAAACCAAAAATGAATGACTAATAAATCAAACGCAAATTTTGCCATCGAGTGGTAAAATAGTAAAATCCTAGTGGTTTATATGGGGATTTCAAAATTCCTTTATACAGTAAAAATCACACTGTATCAGACAGTGTCTAAATTCGTATCCCGGGTCTTCCGCCTTGTCTTATTCTACAATGCTCACTAAAGTGCAAAGATTCACTCTCAGCAGACTACGGGTTAACCATAAATTAACCGTTTACCACACACCCCCGAATCTTAACGACCCTGATGGAAAAGACTTTTGAAAGCATTGTGGCTGGCAACCAGCATTTTCTTTTTTTCCCACAATGTTTTCTTCCATTTCAAGGACAGAAATAATCTTTCGAGCTACACTGAAGTTTTAGTCTTTAAATTCTTTTCATTTGGACAAGTCTAAATGTTTTCGGTGTGGTATATGGTTTAAGCTCAAATCGACCTATTTATTGACCCTTTGAGACTTTTTACGCCCTTGCTCATTAAACAGCTATAGAAAACACTTTTTGAAAAGGATTTAACGCCCGTAGCGAAAGCAGTTGCTCTTTTTCCTATGGTGTTTACTATTTAGTGAAAAGATTACATTTATCATCCCTTAAAAAAAAAAAAACTTTTTTAAATGGAAGCTTTGTGAATTTACTTCCTTGTCATCTAGTTTAAACATACATGTATTTATTTAACATCGATTGAGAAACAAGTTTTTACAACTTGTGCTAATCTCTCTCGTTTCTGCTTCCTTCTGAGGAACTACACCAGTACTAGCGCCGAATGTGTGGGCCAATGAACAATCCCAAAGTTGACACCCGCTCTCGGGTATCGAGCTCGGGACCTTATGGTTAGGGGGCCGACGCTCTACCTCACAACCATGGACACCATCGAAAATAGCCTGTACAAGTTGGTGTATCGTACAATATATGAGTGTTTTAATCTCTAAAGTCTGAATAGAATAATGTAGAAAAGAGTAAAATTGCTCTTAATAAGCAGTTTTTACTTTTTCTTCCAAGTTTACTATTCTATCAGAAATTTGAAGCTCATTTTTACTCATTTCCAAATTGTTTGTGAAGGGTTTTTTTTTTTTGTCAGTCTGACACAAAGTTCATTTGGAACAAGGTTAACCCTTCACCTCACAATCGCAAGTTTTAATGACCTTGCTGGAGACTGCTTTTGAAAACATTGTGGAAAAGGAGAAAATGCTGGTAGCTCTATACAACATTTTATTCTTTTCCAACAATGTTTTTTACCCTATCAGTCACAAATAATTTGTCGTCTGTAAATGATTTGGATTGGACTAGTCTAAAATTATATACAAAACGACAAAATTCTAGACTTGCCCAAATTGAAAGCATTTGCAGACGACACATTTCATTTGACTTAAAAATGAAATTTGTCTTTGAAGGGTTAGAAAACATAATGGGAAAAGGAGAAAATGCTGGTTACCAGCATTTTCTCCTTTTCCCATTATGTTTTCTATAGCCTTTTTTTTTTTTTTTTTCTTCAGGGTTGTTAAAACTCGCAATTGTTTGAATAAGAGTTAAACGGGTAACAATTTCAACATCGATACGTTGTAATTGTAACTTCCCATTGTAAACGTTTGATCATTGTTTAATTTTCTTATAATTATGCTATGACACCTGCCCTCCTTCATTTACTGGGAAACTTAATTCGTGTCCCTAAAACCCTGTTATTTTCAGAGCCGCGCGCAGTGCGCGTGCTCTCGTAGAAATTCAGTATCGGGATTCCTGGCGGGGATTTATCCCAAACACGTCACCTATTGTTCTCGACCAATCAACGAGAAGATCGAATGATAACCTTTGCGCATGACAGACTTTTGGAGACTGACAAGAAAATACCTGCTGCTTTCTGGTCGGGTGTCAAACGCAACGACTCGGACAAAGTAATGTAAATGAAATTAAACCTTTGCCCTATTCCTGTTCAAGTGGACCTCGTTTCACAAATGTAATTAATTCGCATTTTTTCAAGATGTGGGAGACAGAACATACGTTGTAAGTTTTGAAACGACGTGGCAAAAGGGCTTGCCATTTTGCAGATCATTAAAACGCACTTGAAATTGAGCTCGGAAGAAGACCAAGGGGACACAATAAGAATCACACATGGCGAAACTAAATATGGTTAAGTTTGGTCGGCTTAGCCAAGATTTTGGAACGATAATGTCACAGATTTCAACAAGTTATTGTGACAGTAATTTTAAAGATAAAAATCTCAATCTTTGTCCGGCCCTAACATTTTTAATGCTATACCAGACGACAAAATTTAAGACTTGGCAAAATTGAAAGAATCTGCGGACGAAAAGTGAAGGATTTTATCTTGGATGGAGTGAAAAATCTTTTGGGAAAAGGAGAAAATGCTGGTTACCAGCATTTTCTCCTTTTCCCACAATGTTTTCAAACGCATATTTTCCCCAGGCTTGTTAAAACTCGGGTTTGTTCTGTAAAAGGGTTACACATGCGCATCAACGCTCATTAGGATGTTCTCACGTTGTACTCACGGTCTAAAGCCAACACCAAGAATTCTAAGCAAAATTCTAGGTCCGTTTGGGGGACATTGTTGATTAAGACTAGATGGCATAAAACTTCACATTTCGATATCTTGAAATATTCTGTAAAATAATCTTTTGGATTTGCAATATTTCGGGTTTTTCTCCAAACGTCGTTGGGGAAATGTAATGTTTATTTAGTTACCATTTCAGGGCTCGAAATTAATTAATATTAGCAACGTCCAGAACAGGAAAACTTAAAAAAAAAGTATTAATGATAAAAAAAAAAAGAGGAAAGAAAATAGACACCTGTTATTATTACATATTCAATTGACATTTTACGTTGATAAGATAGTCTGGTAAAAAATGGGTGCACCCACTTGCAAAGTATTTGCAGAGTACAAATAAAAGGGGAACAGCTTAAATGATTGAATTTCAAATTGAAAGGCTTAAAAACGTCGTGGGCAAAAGAAGAAAATGCCGTCACATAACGTGCAGTCTGATCTTGGATCGACACTATCCAATACGGTAATATTTGTTTGACGAAAATAAATCTGAAATCGTAATTTTTCTTTTAAAACTGTTCGGAGATTAATTAACATGTTCTGTTTGATATACATGTTCCTTAACTGATTAATGTGACAAACGTGATGAGGTAGAATTTGAAAACATCTTCGTAAAAGGAATAACCGGTCGATATGTATAAAGATTTATTAAAAGTATACGTATGAAAACATTGTTGCAAAGGGAGAAATAGCTGACCATGAGCCGAATTTCTCCCATCTGCATTTATTTTTTCGAAATCGGTCCGCAACAGAACTATAAAAACGTATCGACATTCCGATGCAAACGCTCGGTTGTAGTTGGTTTTTCTCTGAAACGTCTAAAAGTCGAGGAAGGAGCGTGGCTGTGTCTAAAGAAATTGGGCCATGCTCTGTGAAAATGGGGTAATGCATCTGCAAAGAGTCATGATCAACCCAGATCAGCCTGCGCAGTCCACGCAAGCTGACGTTAGCAGAAATGTTTTGCTGTTGATTCAATTTTCCGGATGTCAAAGGACCAGATTACTTTATAATTCAGTTGGTTACTTGACTAAACAGATTTTATGGATCCATAATTATGTGATGACTTGCTTGGTATAATTCATCAAGGAGATGGATCACGTAGATGTAAACCCCTCTTTTACAAGAGCATGGCTGATTTTACGGGCTATATGCCAATCTGGGATGGTATCCCTTCCCGAAAGTCAACAACTAGTTGGAAGTAAATACCATCAGCAATGACAGAGAGTTGAGAAAACGTTTAAGTTTTCCCTAGACGACTAAGTTGAAGCAGCCGACGCAGGTACGCAGGCGGAGACAACGCCAGATGTAGAAAGTAACATAACTTCTGATTGGCTAAACCATTTGGTTTAGCCAATCAGAAGTTGTGTTACTTTCAGATTCAGAAAAATCTTGAAAATAAGACTAAGAATGTTCTAAAGAATGGTTGATTGATACAGGCCCAGGATTTTGACGATATTTTGACGTTTTTTTTTTTTTTTCGAAAACAGATTAGCCAGAAACGTCGTCAGCAGGAAGTACTTAGCTATACCGCCACCACGTAGTCCCTAGTTTTAACGACCCTGGGAAAAAGGGCTTTTGAAAACATTATGCAAAAAAAAAGAGAGAAAATGCTTGTCACCAGCATTTTCTTCTTTCCAACAATGTTTTCTACACTTCCAACAGAAATTTCAGTTTTTGAGTCACATTTAATTTGTCGTCTGCAAATGCTCTCAATTTGGACAGGTCTAAGGTTTTGTCGTTTGGCAAAGAGTTATTAGAATAAAATTTTACCCATAGCAGCAACAACTTGACATTTAAAATCATTCTATAACATTAGATTCTAACCAGATCTGTTTGTGGAGTCGACCACAAATAAACGAGGCGCCGTTGGATATATTTATGCACTGTCTATACAGAAGCTTAAAAGGACCCTGAACTCTTCGCCATTTCGGTATACATCATTCATTGCGGAATAAAGTAAGGCAACCTAAAGAGGAAAGACAAATGAAAGAAAAAAAACCCCAACTTTTTCAATGGCATTTCCTTTATGGCTAACAGTTTTTTACAAGGGTTTGTGGCAGTGCCAAGTGATTATTTACGACCATCGGCAATGCGCGATTGTATTTTAACAAATAAAGTACGATGACGTCATATTTGATCTCAAAAATAGACGATGTTCACTCTTGCAAAACGGCCACATATGCATCTCTTACTGCATGTAACTTTCCAGTTTCTACATTTTCGCAGAGAAAAAGTGTATTTTATAGTATTTATCAGTGTTTAACAAATAAATTAATTCTTAAAAAACACTTTACGACACAATTCCGGGTTATGGTCCGTATTTACCAATCAATCTTAAGAACGTTCTAAGTCTCATTTTTCAAAATTTTCTAGATTTGAAAGTAAAATTACTTCTGAATTGCAAAACCATTTGGTTTAGCCAATCAGAAGCTGTTTTACTTTCACATCTAGAAAATTTTGAAGAATAAGACTAAGAAGGTTTTTAAAAATGGTTGGTAAATATGGACCCTGCTTTTGAGTAATTTTTAATTTATTGTATGAATATGCTTTCAATTTGGACAAGACAAAAGTTTTGTCGTCTGGTAAAGATTTAACCAGACAACAAAATTTTAGACTGTTCCAAATTGAAAGCATTAGCAGACGACAAAATTAAAGTGACTCTATTTGTTTTTTTTTGGGGGGGGGGAGGGTAGAAAACATTGTGGGAAAAGGAGAAAATGCTGGTTACCAGCATTTTCTCCTTTTTCCCACAATGTTTTCAAAAGGCTCCATTAACAAAGTTGTGAAAACCAGGGATTGTTTGGTAAAGAGTTAAGAGACCATTGTGCCACTGAGACTGAGCCGTTTAAGCTTCCGTACATATTTCCACAAGTTGTCGGAAAAGCCGCCATCGGAGTGCAACATTTTCTATTTATCCAAATTATCTCAACTTGACAGCTTAATTTCAATATTTCTGTAACATTATCGCAAATCACGTATTAGGAAAACCGAGAAATTGGCACCCTTTCGTCCAACACCAGTGAAATAATTACCAAAATTTGAGCCCAAACTTCCATCATGCTGTCTTTCCCGCACGCTAATGATGGCGGGAGAAAAAAAAAGTTGGTGTTTTTTTCTGAGAGAGAAAATTATAGTGATATGTGTCGAGCAAACAAATTATAATGTTGGAAAATATCTTGCTCTCTAACGAGGCATTACCGGTTTAATCCTGTCTAAGAGACGGTCATTTGAAGATTACTCAGAAAGAATATTAGAACTATTTTTTCTTTCGACACTTTTTATGTTTTTAATTTACCAACCATCCTTTATTTCAATTCTTTTTGTATGCTCCCTGAAAACATTATCGGAGAAGTATTTGGTTACACGTTGTCTGTCCGTGCGTCTATCCACCTGCCCGTCCGTCCACAATTTCGTTTCCGCATTATTTCTGAGCTATCGCATGTAATTTTCTTCGGACTACTTTTCAAACGATCTAGCGAATTTCAAAATTGAAAATAAGTTTATTAAAAAAAAAAGAAAGCTGGTGCGATGCATCCAGCTGTTCACGGTTAGCTAGCATAATTTATGCACCAGTCATTTATAACTACGGTCCCTAAAGGCTTAGAAAATAGCCCCGGTATAAGCCCAGACATTTCTTGTTGATAAGTATGTGGAAAAAAAACCCTGCACAAATCCTTGGTTTTCCCAAAATCTATATTTAGAAACTGTATACATATATTTGTAGTAAACAATGTCCCGTTTGAAATTATTAATTTTAAAAGAAATTTGGAGCGAAAAAAGGTTAGATTTTTTTCACAGAAATATTGTTTTTTATAGCCATTTTCTCTGTTGCCACTTTTCTAGCAGCAAAGTTTTAGTTTACACACCGCGTATTAATAGTTATCCTGTACAGGATAATGGTGTGTCATAGCAGGTCTAATTTCCGAAGAATATGACATGCGCAGACAACGGTTGATTACGAGCATTCTACGAATCAGTATGATGACGTCATGTCTGATGTAATAAATATAGACTGAGTAATCGATCACAAAATAACTATCTCGTTGTTTGAACTGCCAGAATTGCACCTTTTTATTGAATATAATCGCCAAGTTTATATAATTACAAAGAAAAAATGCCTAGTTGCTTCTTCCGGTATTTTACATGACATTTTTGATTAACGGAATAAAACTAAATAGATCTAGGCCCCTTTGAACAGAAAATCTAGTCTTTGTGATATCTCCCAGCAACAAATTGGTGGAATTCAATGAAACTTAATGGTAAAATAACGAGGATCTACCCATATTGTCATCATGATTATTATTATCATTATTATAATCAGAAATCTATTATTATTATTATTATTATTATTACTATTATTATTATGCTCCTCAAAAGAATGTCCTTGATCTACATTGTCCACAAAAAATGATCTAAAGTTTTCCTAAGCATATGAAGGGGTTCCGAGTTTATTTTCATACTATCAATTTTGAGATTATGGCAATTTAGCCTTGAACCAGATCAAGATTCATTAAAAGGCTAGAAAAACTATCTTTATAGATCTTCTATGCAGGAATTATCCAAATCTATAAAAGTCGTGATCTGTGAATAAGTAGTTTAAGGCATCTGCAAAAAGTTTCGACCCAGGTCAGCCTGCGCAGTCCGCGCAGGCTGACCTGGGTCGAAACTTTTTGCTATCAGTGCTTATCAAAGGACCATTCTACCCCATGATTCAACAACCGGCTTTTACACAAATGGATCCGTATAACTAGTATGTGACGACTTGTTTTGTATGATATATTACCAAGATGCATTAAACCCCCTTTTTCCCAGAGCGCTGCTCAATCTGTTTTACCCGAAGTTTGTGACAAGAAAAGTATGTAATGACACTAGTCTTATATTGCTTCAGATGGTTTCACTTTGTTGTTAAATATGCAAACAGCGGCCATGAAAATGAGAGAATATCCTGGACTATTTGTACTTATAATACTCTTACTTGGACAATTTTACATATGATTGTACAAATTTACTTTGTTTTTCTCCTCTTTGAAATTACTTAGAACTAGAATTTGATCAACACGAGCACCGCATGCGTGTTCCAACGCTTGGCTGCGGTTGTTTGATTTTCAGTGAAAATTCTAAGTCTAAAAGGGGCACAACTGTGCCGAAAATACATTGACGGTTACCTGCCCTTGTTGTACAGGTTCCCCTTTTAATAGTTAAGAACATGTTCAAGTTTGAAGTAAATATCTTCAATTATAACAGAAATATTATAAAATGTCAAAGTTCTTGCACCACGACGAGTACAACGACGACGCCAGAGCTACGACAATACCCGTAAACCGACGTTTTCTTCGAAAACAACAGGGCTAAAAATCGGATTTGATAGTCGGCAATGTGTCATTTACACGAGACTCGTTTGTTCTAGTGAGGAAAAGTGAAACATACCACAAAATAGACGTCTTGGGATGGGTTCGATCCTCGCCCGATGAAACAGCTTTTTCGATATAGTGTTCTATGGCATGGATTTTTAGAGCACTAGCAATTCACTGGTGAAAGTCAGGTAGCACATGACTAGCTGAGCTGTCATTGTGACCCGAACCCAAGATTATGAGAAAATATCCAATGATATGGCATATCCGAATTTTTTACGAGATTAATTTTTGGTGACTAGATCTATATCATAATTTAAAGGTCATCTTTGCAGACAAATATAGATAATTAAGTGTCTGAAAAAAATGTTTCGTTCTTTATTAACTCGTCAAAGAGAAAATTAAGTTTCAAGGTGTTTTTTATCATAATTAAACGTACTTTACTAAAAAAAAAAAACTATTTTTTATCCGGCTTATGTTCTGAAAATTAAAAGATTGATACTGCTTTTGAATATATTTTTGGACGAATTCAAATAACTTTCAAACTGTTTGTATAGTGTTTAACGCCATTTTCAATATTATTACAGTTATATTGCGACAACCAGTGCACCTATCCATGCTTCTTGGCTATTCTTTTACCAGTAGTGCACACTTTTTGCTTTACCATATAAATATCGTCGAACAAGTGTTGAGCGGTCGGAGATAAATGAGTCCCGATGCAATGGCTATAATAAATCCCTCCCCCCCCCCCCCCAAAAAAAAAAAAAAAGCCTGAGCTGCGACCCATAGCTTCAAGACAGCACACGTTACCGTTACCGATTGAGCCAGCGAGCTGTTCTATCAAGTTGATTTGTTCCATCATCATTATCTTCTGTATCAGTTTTTTTTTTCCTTTTTTGAAAGATTAAAATAGACAATTTGCCAAGGACATGAATAGGCCTTGGTGTCCATGGTTGTGAGGAAGAGCGTCGGCCTCGTAACCAAAAGATCCTGAGTTCGATACCCGGGAGTGGGTGTCTACTTTGGGATTTTTCATTGGCCCACACATTTGGCGCTAGTACTGGTGCAGTTCCCAGGAAGCAGAATCTAGAGAGATTAGTAAAAGTTGTAAGAACTTGTTTCTTAATCGATGTAAAATAAATGAGCTATGCTCTGTGAAAAGGGGGCTTAATGTATCTGCGAAAAGTATCGACCCAGGTCAGCCTGCGCAGTCCGCGCAGGCTGACTTGGGCCGAAACTTTTCGCTATTGGTCAATTTTCTGTATGCCCAAGGACCAGTCTTTCTCATGATTAAGTTGGTTGTTGAAAACAGTGGATATTATGGATCCATAAGTATGTGGTGGCTTGCTTGGTACCATGGATCTCGGAGTTGCATTAAGCCCCCCACTGCTGTACTTTGACTGGCAAGCCCACAGCTTTGCTGTTTGTGTTTTATCAAATAAATGTCCATTGGCCTGCAGACGAAGCTTAAAGAATGGCACCTTTTTGTGCTGCTCCATCCCAAACACAAGTACCTTTAAAAATTTACAGTGAAAACAAAAGCCTTTCTGTATAGTAGACCACAATTCTTTATGGGGGCACAGGCACAATATAGTTCCCCATGAAATAACAAACAAGTTTGTACTCCGTTTCCACAAAAATCATCAAATCAACACCAGAAACATTTTAGACCGGTCCTTCCATTTTCTCTGGGGAAAAAAAGCAGCAGAAGTGCTTGCTGTCAACTTTTCAAACGGGACTATTTTTTTGCAGCTGTTAGTGGTGAGATACCTAGAGACTGAATCGTGGGTTCTAGATATATGACTACTGAACCGTCAGCCCAGTTTTTGATGCAAAGATGCCATCTTTTAAAACAATAGTAAATTCTCGATATTTTGAAAACAAAATCAGTCATGCTATGTGAAAAGGGGGCCTTGATGCATCTACGAAAGGTATCGACCAGCGTAGCGCAGGCTGACAGATGGCAAACAAAACGTTTTGCTTTTGGTCAATTTTCTGCATGTCATACAACCATTTTAAAAAAAAAAAAACGGGTTTTATAGACCAATAATTCTTTAATAACTTGCTATATGAATATTTCATCATGGACATGCATTAAATTCCCTTTTGCTAGAGCATAGCTCATTAGTTTATACGACAAAAAATGATTCTTGTATAGAGTACAAACGGACCATTATCTCCAGCTAGATGGCATTCTACAAATACACATCTATCTAATTTGGGCATTCTCGGTACAGAACGGGACTACTTTTCAATACAACAACCATTACTTTGAATTTCAAAATGAAATAAACGTTTACTCAATAAAACGCTACCTGGTGCGATTCATTCAGCTATGATCAGCTAGCATGTAACCTATGCACCGGCCATTCTCGTATTATTAAAACAGCCCAGGGCTACAGGCTTGGGTAATAGCTTCGGTATAAGCCCTACTTTTCCCAAGTATACGGGGATGGGTGATGCGTCATAGCAGACAGGTCGAATCTTCGAAGAATATGACATGCGCAGACAACTCAAACGGACTCATAATGCATGACGTTCTTAACGCGTTTACAAATCAATCACGTGCTTTAAACAACGACCCTGAGGAAGGAAGCTTTTGAGAACCTTGTGGGAAAGGGGAAAATGCTGGTCAACCAGCATTTTCCCTTTCCCACAATGTTTACTTCCATTTCAGAGACAAAATTCATCATGTGAGCCACATTTGTTTGCCAGTTCTTTCAATTTTTACCGGCGATAGTTTTTGTCTTTTTGTGAAGAGTTAAATGAGATTCAGATCTAGACGGTCAGAATCGTGGGTTCTAACAGTGTGGTGATCGAACCAGCATGTAATCAGCAACTATTCTAAAGTAATGAAGTTCCTGATTGGCTAAACCATTCGGTTGAGTCAAATTTTTAGCTAATCAGAACTTCCGTTACTTTGAAACCTAGAAACTCTACATAATTAGACTATGAAGGTAATTAAAAATGGTTGGTGGATACGTTGATAAAGATTATGAATCCGTATGCACTGAAAATTGAAATTGATTTCTTGGTCGTATGTATTTGTAATAGAAATATCGAGAGTTTACTGCCCCCCCTTTTTTTCCACGTGAAAATGCATGTATTTCCAAACATCAGTTACAATGTGTATGAGCCCTGCTTTGAGGAAAGTGGACTTAATGCGTCTGCAAACAGTATCGACCCGAAGCCCGCACAGGGTGAGCTAGATCGAAGTTTTTTGCTATTGGTGAATTTTCTGTATGTCAAAGGACCAGTCCACCACCTGATTCGATTGTTATACAAAATGGATTTTATGATTCCATAATCATTACAATTATTTGCATGGTATCATGCATCACTGAGATGCATTAAGCCCCCTTTTCCAAGAGTATGGCTCATATATGGCCTGCAACACGCGAAAAGGGGTTACAGACATTAGCGTAAAGTGTCGTCTCGGATCAGCCTGCGCAGTCCGCGCAGGCTAATCCGAAACGACACTTTCCGTTTTTATCTAATTTTCTGTTTTGAGCAAGTTTTATGTAGCACAAAATCTAATGTAGTCGTAAAGTGCCGTCTCGGATTAGCCTGCGCGGACTGCGCAGGCTGATCCGAGACGACACTTTACGCAAATGTCCGAATACCCCTTTTTGTGTGTTGCAAGCCATATAGAGTCCTTAGTGTCATGAAAAACTCGAACAGAAAGATGCCCATCAAACGTTCTGACGGATGTTGCTGGCTTGAAAAAAAAACTGTTGGGAACAATTCTTACGACAGAGTATCCCAGCACATTGCATAAACAAAGATATGTTAGTAACTAGATGTCTTGTCTCGAATGGGAAAGCTGCCGACAAAGTCTCCCTGCCCGAGTATTCATTACACCAGGGAGTTTATATAGGTATAGAGTCCTTGATTACACATAGTAAGTAAGACGCATGTTATGAAAATTTATCATTTGTCCAATATGGAATAAAATGGATCTACTGTCTGAAGCTTGTACTAAATAAATGCAGCAAAAACTGCTTACTACCATCATCTCGTGGGCAAATGGGGTGATAAATAGGGGAAATAACTCTTACATAGACTAGGCATGAGTTTCCAATTCAATCCCCTTTATAACTACCACTGACGGTCTATTACGACTAAAACGTCCTGCATTTATCCCCAACTAAATCCAAGTTAGTTACCGATGTTGTGTCTCAGTATAAGCGTATTTATTTTACATCGATTGAGAAACAAGTTCTTACAACTTGTACTAATCTCTCTCGATTAGGCTTCCTGGGAACTACACCAGTACTCGCGCCGAATGTGTAGGCCAATGAACAAGTCCAAAGTTGACCGGGTATCGAACTCGGGAACTTATGGTTACGGGGCCGAAGCTCTATCTCACAACCACAGACTACACTTACTAAGTGGAATAAGATGCACTAAACCTCCTTTTACAGTGCATTGCCCATATATGGCCTTCAACACGCGAAAAGGGGCATTCGGACATTTGCGTAAAGTGTCGTCTCGGATCAGCCTGCGCAGTCCACGCAGACTGATCCGAGACGACACTTTACGATTACATTCGATTTTGTCCTACAGTAGACTTGCACAAAACAGAAAGTTAGATAAAAACGGAAAGATTTGTCTCGTTTAGCCTGCGCGAGCTGCGGTATAGATCCAAGATCAGACTGTTTCCAGCTAAGGTGGTGAAAGGTTTACTTAAAACAAAAGCAGCCAAACTACCATCATGTCATAAACAGGGGACAAAAGTCATTCATAAAAGATGCTAAAAAGATGCAAAAACTAACATGACAAATGTGATATTTTGGTGTATTTCGTAACAAATTCAACGAACATGTCTTTGCATGCCAGCAATAGCAAATACATGTAAATATACAGAATACACAACTAAAATGGTGATTCTCAAATACATACCTTCTAATGGACAAAGTATCTTATGACACGCCATTTGTTTTTTTGTACAAGTGACATCAAAGACAAATATTTGACGGGAAGCAAAATCTCTTAATTCATAAAAAACAAGTGCGGCAAATTGTCGCAAGATACGCCCGTCCCACCGCCAGTTGTCAAGGGGGTATAATAATCGTATAGGGCAGGTAATGCAACAAACATGTTTACCAAGTCTCAAGTCAATTTGACTTAAGGTGACAAAGTTCCGTTTCAGACAAGCAAGAAATACTGTAAAAATGAAGATCAAAGTGGAATTACCCGAAATCCGCACTAGGTAGAGTTATTGTTCTTGCGCACTGTACTCCATAATATTGCAACAAACATGCATACCAAGTTTCAAGTTAATCGGACTGGAGATGACAAAATTATGCTCCAGACAAGCAGAAAATGCTGTAAAAATGACGATCAAAGGGAAATAACTCAAAGACAGCACGAGGTAGAGTTATGGTTCTTTTGCACTGCAATCCGTATTATTGCAACAAACACACATGCCAAGTTTCAAGTCAATCGGACTGGAGATGAAAAAGTTATGCTCCGGACAAGCAGAAAATGCTGTAAAAATGACGATCAAAGGGAAATAACTCAAAGACAGCACGAGGTAGAGTTATGGTTCTTTCGCACTGCACTCCCCCTTAATGAGATCTATCCACCCATGAAGTTTCATAACAGTAGCTAGCATAGTTTTGGAGATATGCTTTGGACAAAATTCAAGTATGAATATAAACAAAGGGAAATAACTCAAAAATTAAGTAAGCAAGAGTTATGATTCCTGTGCACTGCACTCCCCCTTGATAAGATCTATCCACCCATGAAGTTTCATAACCTTAGCTAGTATAGTCTTGGAGATATGCTCCGGACAAAATTCAAGTATGAAAAACAACAAAGGGCAATAACTCAAAAATTAAGGAAGCAAGAGTTATGATTCCTGTGCACTGCACTCCCCCTTGAAGAGATCTATCCACCCATGAAGTTTCATAACCGTAGCTAGTATAGTTTTGGAGATATGCTCCGGACAAAATTCAAGTATGAAAAACAACAAAGGGCAATAACTCAAAAATTAAGCAAGCGACAGTTATGATTCCTGTGCACTGCACTCCGCCTTGATGGGATCTATCCACCCATGAAATTTCATAACCGTAGCTAGCATAGTTTTGGAGATATGCTCCGGACAAAGAATGGGGACGCCACCCGCCCGTCCGCCCGCCCGCCCGCCAGGGGTGATCCCATAATACGTCCCGTCTTCGACGGGCGTATAAAAATGAATATTAATTTTCTAGTCAGGGAAAAAAGTCTCAAACATTGAATGAAAAAAACGGAAAGTCTAGATCAAAGATCAGACCATAAATTTATCCACTATGATCTTGATCTAAAGCAAACCGTGCATACGGAGTTAACACTTTACCACGCAATCCTGACTTTTAACGACCCTGAGGGACAAACCCTTCGAAAACATTGTTGGAAAAGGAGAAAATGCTGGTAACCAGCACTTTTCTCTTTTCCCACAATGTTTTCTACCGTTCAAAAGACAAATCTTATGTTTTGAGTACTATATAATATGTTGTTTACAAATGCTTTCGAATTTAACGCGTCAATTCTATCATTTGGTAAAGAGTTAAGAGCAGGCCCATCTCAATCTACAAAATTTGTAAAAAAAAGAAAAGAAAACTTCAGTTTACTTGGGTATTCTAGAAATTAATTGAATGGAATGGGAAAAACACTGTGAGAGAAGGAGCAGTTGCTTGTAACGAACATTTGCCCCCTTTTCCTCACAAAAATACTTTAGATTACAGGGATCTGTACAAAAAGAGCATTTGCAACAAATTACATTTGGAAAGAACAATAATATTTCTATATAAAATTGTGGATAGAATTGTGGGAAAAAGGAGGTGCCAGCATTTTCTTTTTTTTCTCACAATGTTTTCAAAAGCCTTCTTTCTCAGGGTTGTTGAAAGTCAAGATTGCTTGGTAAAGGTTTAAATTCAATTGAACCATGCTTTATGAAAGGGGGTAGGTGTTTTAATGCATGTGCAAAAACTATCGACCCATGTCAGCCTGCGCAATCTGCTTTTTGCTTTTGTTAAATTTTCTGCATATTCAAGGACGATATTACCACATGATTCAACTGGTTGTTAGAGGAAATGGATTCTGTGGATCCATAAATTAAGTGATTAATTGCTCTGTGTAATGGGTAACAGAAATGCATGGAACCCCTTTTTGCCACAGCATGGTTCAATTATAGCTGTATTCAAGTTTTTGGTTCATCATCTTGTTCACATTATAAAGGCTTTACAGCTTTAGGTTTTTGAGTCTTTGATTGTACACATATGGCCTGAGAGCACACTCTGTGGATTGTTTCTATCAATAGATTATCAAATTTGTTACTTTGTTCCAAGTTAAACTCATTTTTGAATATTATTTTGGCATTGCAAGGCTGACCAGTGCACCTACCCTTGCCCGCCTACAGATTCTTTTATCACTTCTTTTGTGTATTTCACCCAACACTTTTTAAAAGCCACTGGCTACTTTCTCATATGATCATCATGAAAACAATTTTTTCTGGGACAAGACGAATAAATCCTGTGGCAATGACATATCTTCAGTCCTTGAAAAGACTTTGTTTACTTACGGCAGATTCATGTTTCATATTTACATGAATGGACTGACAAACAAAATGTTGAATCAGAATATTAACTTGGTGCAGTAAACTGGTGACATTTCATCAGTCAGACATTTTAACCCTATACCACACAATCCTTAGTTTTAATGACCATAGTCGTAGAAAGCTTTTGAAAACATTGTGGGAAAAGGAGAAAATGCTGGTAACTAGCATTTTCTCCTTTTCCAATAATGTTTTCTACCCAACCAAAGGCAAGTTTCATCATTTGAGCCTTCTTCAATCAGTCTCCTGCACACGCTTAAAATTCTGACAAGTCTACAATTTTGCCATGAAGAAAAGATTTAAGACAATAGCAAAATATCATTTTCCAAAGTCCAGCTTATACAGGTGTAAGTGCTCTTGCTATATTTATAAGTTGGGTAGGAGCATAATTATGTCTTCAGTAAGATTTGGTAAGACTTAGCCTTGGTTTGAAACCATAACCTCAGGCTCCTGTATCAAGCGCTTGAAAGTCACAACCACTCGTATATTTCAAGAAACCAACACTCCAGTATAGACATGGCATCTATAAGCTATCATGTCCAGAACTACATGTATACAATATCTTACCCTTTAACAGTTGTACATGTTTATATACGTATGGTCATGGTCACTAAACCAGTGAGAAAGAAGCTGTTCACTTTAATCCTTTACCATACAAAACCGAGTTTTAACGACCCTAATGCAGCAGACTTTTGCAAATATTGTTGGAAAAAGGAGAAAAATGCTGGCAACAGGCATTTTGTCTTCTTTATCCACATCATTTTCTACCCTTCCAAAAATTAATTTAAATTTTTGAGTCACATTTATTTTGTTACCTGCAAATGCTTTTAATTTGGACAAGTCTAAAATTTTGTTATTTGGTAAAGAGTTTATCTATGAAAGCAAATGAGCCATGCTCTGGCAAAAGGGGGCCTACTGCATCTCCGTGATCCATGGTACCAAGCAGGCCATCACATATTAATGGATCCAGTATATCCATTTCTTTTAAACAACCTACTCAATCATGAGGTAGACTGGACCTTGGACATTCAGAAAATTGACCAATAGCGGAAAGTTTCGGCCCAGGTCAGCCTGCGCGGACTGCGCAGGCTGACCTGGGTCGATAGTTTTCGCAGATGCATTAAGCCCCCTTTTCACAGAGCATGGCTCAAATGCTTTCAGAACAGGCTAGCAATTAACCCTTTATCAAACAATAAAAAAAAACTAATGATTCTGAGAAAAAAAGCTTTTGAAAACATTGAAGAAATAGGAGAAAATGCTAGTAAAAAACATTTCTCTTTTTCCCCAAAAAGTTTTCTACCCTACTACAGACAAATCACATATTTTGGGTCATATTTGATGTCATTTGCAAATACTTTTAATTTGGACTAGTCTAACAGTCTAACATTTTGTCATATAGTAAAGACTTAACTCTTTACTAAACAACAAATTTTGAACTTTTCCAAATTGAAGGCATCTGCAGATACAGAACTTTAAATAGGTACAAATGAGTGAAAGTTCTCTGACGGGGCATAAAATATTTTGGAACAAGAAGGAATTCCTTGTTACCCACCCTCAATTTCTCTTATTCCCAGAATGTTTTCAAAAGATCCCTTCACCTGGGTCATTTCAAGACTGGAATTTTTGATGAGAGATCAAAGGACTTTGTCAAAAAAAGAAGCATATAATGCATCAACACAATCCTAGCACTACATCACAGACAGCATATTGAAAGTGGTTGTAAGCATACAATGAGCAAGTCTTGTTTCATGTTCTGCCTTTAGGTGGTGTATATTTCACTGAAACATGGTCATCTAGTCCAAGTTCTTTATGCCCTTCCCTGTAAAAAATAAAACTGACATTAACCCATAATCACACAATCCTGACTTTTAAAAACCCTGATACAGAAACCTTTTGAAAATATTGTTGAAAAAGGAGAAATTGCTGGTTACCAGCATTTTCTCCTTTTTCCCCACAATGTTTTCTATCCTTCCCAAAACAAATTTCAAATTTTGAGTCACATTTATTTTTTGTCATCTGCAGATGGGTTTCAAGTTGGTCACATCCAAATTCATTTGTTCGGTAAAGAGTTATATACGGTTATAAACAGGGCAGAAAAATTTTAGACTTGTCCATGACAAAAGATTTTGTACTTGATACATTTAACATTACTGAAATGATGGAATATTTAATTGTAATGATAGAAAACATTGAGGGAAAAGCAGAAAATGCTGGTTACCAGCATTTTCTCTTTTTCCCATAATGTTTTCCAATGTCGTCTTTCTCAAAGTCATTGAAATATGAGTTTATTAAATGCTTTCTCATGAAACTATGTTTATATGAGGTAACTGTGTAGAACAAGATCAGACCACCGTAAGTATCTCAACAGCCATTGAAAAAATTAGAAGTAGGAGACTTTGAAAAAATATGGATAATGGCCATGAATCAAGTGTTCATATTACTTATGTACATGGCTGCATTCCCACAAAAATATAATCAAAACTATATTCAGTGATGAAAGATAAATGAATCCCTCTGCAATGTCTCCTATCAATCCATGAAAAGTTCTCCCTTCCAGCCCAGAAAGACTCACAACCCCTCTAATAAATGGCCTTGCTCTATGACAGCTTTCAAGATTCAGAGCAGACATCCAAACATTTTACGTCCTTTTTTCCCACCCCTAGCTATGAAATTCTCATTTCATTTTACTCTTATGCATACAAAACAATTCAGTCTTTTATCAATCCACAAAAAAGTTCTCCCTTCAGGTCAAGACAGACTCACAACCCCTCAAATAAATGGCCCTGCTCTATGACAGCTTTCAAGATTCAGGGCAACCTTCAAATCAAAACTTTTAACATCCTTTTTTCCCCACTCCTAACAATAAAATTCTCATTTCATTTCACTCTTACGCACACAACCAATTCAAGACTGGTCCTGCTTAAAAGTATTTTAAGACAACATATTAAATATGGCCAAAAAGATGGAATTTTTCTTTGAAAGGGTAGGGAAGATTTTGGAAAAAGGAGAAAATGCTGGTTACCAGCATTTTCTCCTTTTTCCAAGATGTTTTCAAAAGCCTCCATCCTAAGAGTCCTTAAAAACTCAGAATTGTCAAGTAAAAGGTAAATTAGCAGACTGAAGTAACATGTAAAATGAATCCTACTTGAAACATTGGTTGCAATACAGATCCCTATCACACCCCATACATCTGACAACAGCATCCTCTGTACAAATACAGCAGTACGGAAGCTCATCAGGGTCATCCCACTACAATACAAAACAAGAGCATCGCATGCTGGCGCTTACACTCACTACAGTAGCTTTGTCAGTAAAAAGTGTAAAACGAAAAAGTGACATGATAATATTTTGAGAGCTTTCTATGCTTCTTGTATTGGTCCCTAAAAAATAAAAATTTTCAGAAATGACAAAAATAAAAGAAAATCTCAAAGTATTTGCAGGACAACAGCAGACACAACAACAGGGCTATGACAAAACGTTGACATTTTCTTCCAAAACAGCAGCACTAAAAATGTACCATATTTCTTTTACTGAATTTGTTTGGTTTTTTTGGTGTTTAATGCCATTTTGACATTATTTCAGTTACATTGCAGCAGCCAGAGCACCTGCACTTGCAGACAATAATTTAAATGTGGCTAAAACTATGGAAATTTTGCTCCTTAGGGTAGAAACTAATCTGGGAAATGGAATGAAGGCCAGCAATTTCTCCTTTTCCCACAATGTTTTCAAAAGTTGTCTCTCTCAAGGGTCTCTTAACACTGGGTTGTCTGCTATAAGGTTAAAAACATTGTTACAATTGTTTGAAACATGTATAATACATCAAACATAATAATTTTTGCAAACCTCATCTTCTTCCTCTTCCTTTTTCAACTTTTCTTTACTCTTATTTCTTTTCTTTCCAGTTTTCTTTTCGATCTGATCAATGTCCACGCCATCTTTTGCTGCCGCCTCGTCCAGTTTGACCTCCTCTAGAGCTTGTTTGATGACATCATCTGCCATTTTGTCTTCATTCTCGCTGTCTGACATCTCCATTGCCTCATCTGAATTTTCAAAAGAAGCTTCAACATTTATGGTGCTGGATTAACACTTTGCTCCACAATCCTGTTTTAACTATCCCAAAGAAGAAAACTTTTGAAACATTATGGGACAAAGGAGAAAATGCTGGTAACTAGCATTTTCTCTTTTTCCCACAAAGCTTTATACTCTTTTAAAGATAAATCCTGTTATGTAAGTCACATTTTTGTCATCTGCAAATGTTTACAATATAGAAATCAGAGTTTGTTGTTTGGTAAAAAGATCATGAAGTTCGTGATTAGATTTAAAAGGAGAAACAGCCTAAATATTGCAATTCCAAGCTTGTTTTGGCCAGAATATGTTACAAAGTAGTGGACAGAGAAGATTCAGTCTGATCTTGACCTACATTGTCCACAATTGCACCATAAGTTGAGTCAAACAATTAAAAGGTTGAAGACAAAGTCTCATCTGTTTTCTCTGTGTTTGAATTCAGTTAGTTGCAGCATGCAACATTATTTAACCTTCTACCATGCAACAAAATTCTAGACTGTTCCAATTTGAAGGCATTTGCAGACAACAAATTAAATGTAAAAATAAGGATTTCTGTCTTTGATAGGGAAGAATACATTGTGGGAAAAGGAGAAAATGTTGGTATCCAGTATTCGATGTATAAATGCCTTCTCTTTCAGGGTCATTAAAAGACCCCATTGTGTTGTAAAGGGTTAAGTCAGATCTTGAAACAATTTTGTAGATGATGTTGAAAACCTCCATTTTTAATCCATAACCAAACAACCTCAAGTTTTAACAGCCCAGAGGAGATTCCTGACAACCAGTATTTTTTCCTTTTCCCACAATATTATCTAATCTTTCAAAGGAAAAACTAATTGTCTATGACACCTCTATTTAGACAAGTCTGAAATTTTGTCATTTGGTAAAAAGGTAAAAATGTGAAAATTCATCTTTACACAGATAAATGTCTGATATAAAAGTGGTCATCATCATTTTCTCCTTTTCCCACACTGTTTTCTATCCTATCACAGACAAATCTCATGATTTAACCCTTTACTACACAACAAAATTCTAGATTGCTTCAAATTGAAAGCATTTGCAGACGACAAATTAGATACAGCTCATACGGTCGAATTTGTCTCTGATAAGGTGGAAAACATTGTGGGAAGAGGAGAAAATGCTGGTTACCAGCATTTTCTCCTTTTCCCACAATGTTTTTAAAAAGTATTTTCCTCAGAGTTCTTAAAACTCAGAATTATGTGGTAAAAGCTTGAGCCATCTTTAATCAGTCTTCTACTACTGCCTTGAATATGAATAAGTCTACACTTTAATCATGAGGTAAAAAAGCTACTTTTACAAAGTTTAAGGCCTACCTTTATTGATATCTGTTTTACTTTCTTTTCTCTTCTGTTTAATTTCCTGTAACTTTCTCATGATTTCTTTATCTTCCTCCAAACCTTTCAAAGCTTTGTTTGCATCTTGTTCCAACTCTTGTGCCGCTTCACTTAAGATTTTGTGTATTTCTTCAGGGCTTATAGGACCATCCCCTTCAGAATTTGATGGTTTATTTTCATTGGAGGAAGTTACTGGGCCTGATTGATTATCAACTTTTGGTTGTCTCTGACCATCAGAGGAATTTGTAATGTTCTGTGAAAATGTCTGTGAGTCTCTTAAAGAAGGTTTGTTCAAATTGTTTTCATCTGATGCTGTAGGAATTGATTGAAAATAAAAGAAAAGTTGTGTCATTTTGCAAGAGTTGGTGGTATTTCTAAAAATAGCCTGTATGACAATAAGTAAGAGACTGTATCCCTTAGAAACCCAAATTACCAGTAATGAAATGGAATATTGAACTGAAAAAGAAACAAGAGCGGCAAATCATAGCAAGATACGTCCATCCCACCACCAGTTGTCGAGGGGGGGGTAATAATCGTAAAGGGCAGGTAGAAGAAAATAGTAGTGCAGCAGAAATCATGTAAGCAAGAAATACTGTAAAAATGAAGATCAAAGTGGAATTACTCAAAATCCGCGCTAGGTAGAGTTATTGTTCTTGCACACTGTACTCTGTAATATTGCAACAAACATGCGTACCAAGTTTGAAGTCGTTCTGACTTGAAATGACAAAGCTATATTCCGGACAAGCACTAAATGCTGTAAAAATGACAATCAAAGGGAAATAACTCAAAGACAGCATGAGGTCTAGTTACAATTATTGTGCAATGCACTTCCAAATATTGCAACAAATAAGCATACCATATTTCAAGTCATTCCTACTTAAGATGACAAAGTTATGCCCTGGACAAGCAAGAAATGCTATAAAAATGAAGATCAAAGGGAGAATAACTCAAAATTTGTGCTAGAAAGAGTTATGGTTCTTGTGCACTGCACTCTGTAAATATGACGATCAAAGGGAAATAACTCAAAGACAGCACAAGGTAGAGTTATGGTTCTTTCACACTGCACTTCGTATTATTGCAACAAACACAAATGCCTAGTTTCAAGTCAATCGGACTGGAGATGACAAAGTTCTGCTCCGGACAAAGAACTGGACTGTAAAAATGAAGATCAAAGTAGAATTACTCAAAATCCGCACTAGGTAGAGTTATTGTTCTTGCGCACTGTACTCCGTAATATTGCAACAAACATGCATACCAAGTTTGAAGTCGTTCTGACTTGAAATGACAAAGTTATATTCTAGACAAGCACTAAATGCTGTAAAAATGACAATCAAAGGGAAATAACTCAAAGACAGCACGGGGTAGAGTTACAATTCTTGCGCAATGCACTTCCAAATATTGCAACAAATAAGCATACCATATTTCAAGTCATTCCTACTTAAGATGACAAAGTTATGCTCTGGACAAGCAAGAAATGCTATAAAAATGAAGATCAAAGGGAGAATAACTCAAAATTCGTGCTAGGAGACTTATGGTTCTTGTGCACTGCACTCTGTAATTTTTCAACAATCATGCATACCAAATTTGAAGATGTTCGGACAAGAGATGACAAAGTTATATTCCAGACAAGCAGAAAATGCTGTAAAAATGACGATCAAAGGGAAATAACTCAAAGACAGCACAAGGCAGAGTTATGGTTCTTTCGCAGTGCACTCCGTATTATTGCAACAAACACAAATGCCAAGTTTCAAGTCAATCAGACTGGAGATGATAAAGTTATGCTCCGGACAAAGAACTGGATGCCGCCCCCGGACACCCGCCCGTACGCCATAGGTGATCCCATAATACGTCCCGTCTTCGACGGGTGTATAAAAAGGTGGAAATATTTTAATCATAATCACGAGTTTTCACAACCCCAAGGAAGAAAACCTTAGAAAACATTGTGGGAAAAGGAGAAAATGCTGGTATACAGCATTTTCTCCTTTTTCCACAATGTTTTCTATCTTTTTAGAGACAAATTTCATCATTTGAGCCACATTTAATTTAATGTCTGCATATGCTTTCAATTTTGACATGTCCAAAATTCTGACATTTAATTGAGAGTTAACACTTTACGACACAACCCTGAGTTCAAACCACTCTGAGAAAGAGGGCTTTTAAAACATGATGGAATAATCAGGAAAAGCTGGTAACCAGAGTTTCCTCCTTTTCCCACTCTGTTTTCTTTTTATCCAAAACCAGATCATGTCATTTGAGCCACATGTATTTGTTGTCGGCCAATTCTTTCAAAATGGGCTTGTCTATAAACATTTTTTAGCCAGTGATGGGTTAGATGTTGTTTCAACCTAAGTCCTTACTCACTAACTATTCTCATTCCAATTTTTATTTGTTTTTTTTTTCTTTAATTTCAAAGAAAAGCAAATTTTTGACTGAATGAAAAAAATGGTTCAGCAAATCAAACATTGTATGACTTTTTTTTAAATTCGAAACAACAATGGAACAAGTTCAAAATGTGTAAGTAAAAATGTATAAAGTAAATACCTACATATCAACAGACCAGAGCACGTACAAGATGAGTATCAACAAATGTCAACAATCTCTCAACGAGCATCCAATGTGTTGTGCATGCTCCCTGCATGTGCTCTGAATCAATTTGTACACTAACTTAAAAGAACACTAATGATCCTTATGTAATATGTGAAAGGTTGGATAATGAATTTAGTCTGGCAAATGCCCCTGCAGAAATAACAAAGCAATCTCTTACTGCAGACCAAGGAAGTGTTCCAGCTGCCTTCACTGAGTAAACCTGCTGCACATTTGTTGTTTGTCAGCATATGTAAAACAATTTTGTGCAGAGCAATAAGGAAACAAAACTTTAGTGCATGCCAGCATATGCCACCAAGAGCCAAAATATCTCTGTGCACTGGCATACGCTGGGTCAATTCATTATAGGGTAAAGGGGCTTTGAAGTACATGTATATGTATCATGAATTCTGTCCAAAAAACTTCTTTCATTCTTAGTCTTATTCTAGATTGCAAGCACTACAATTTCTGGTTGGCTAAACCATTTGGTTAAGCAAATCAGAAATAATGTTACTCCGAAAATTAGAAAATTCCTGAGAATTCCTCATTGATTTAGGATTTACATTGTCTGATAATGATCACTTTAGTAAAACTATATTCCAATTAAATTAAAAATGTCCTAGTCTTGATTGTCAGACTTGGAGCTGTCCATTTTACCTTTTCAGGTACCTTAACCCTTAGGCTGCTAAGCACAACTCACTGACCTTTTGCAGACAGTGTAGATCAAGATCAGACTGCACAGAAGGTGCAATCTGATCTTTGATCTATACTGTCTGATAAGAAGATAGTTTTGTCCAAAAAATAAATTTGAAATAGGATCATTCTGGTTTTTTACTATCGGCTTGAAAGTTTCATTTAATTTATTTATCAGGATAAGGGTTAAAGTTGAGATTCCATGAATAGTATAACAAAAACCCAACAAACCTTGTGAGACACTGTTGGGTTTATCTTTATTTCTGAGCTGAGCAAGTCTGTTTTCTATTTCTTTAGTAGGATCAGGTAGTTTGGAATCCAGTTCCACTTCATCACAAATCTCGTCCAGTAAGTCGTTCATCTGTTCTTGTTGTGTCCGCCTGTCAGGGGGTTGATAAAACTTCTACAAGAAAAATGAATTCAAGTAAACTCAACACTTTAGCACACAATCTCAAATTTTAACGACTTTGACAGAAAAGGCTTTCGAAAACATTGTGGGAAAAGGAGAAAATGCTACCCTTTCAAAGTTACAAATCATCAGTTTTGCAACATTTAATTTGGCACCTGCAAGTGCTTTCAATTTTGTCCAGTCCAAAATTTTGTCGTTTGGTAAAGAGTTAACTTTACCAGAAAACACAGTAATATACTTTCCTAAGTTGAGAATATTTGAAGATGACAAGACGAATCAAGTGTGGCTAAAATGAAATGGTTTTTACTTGAAAAAAAGAGGAAAGATTTTGGGAAAAAGGCAAAAATGCTGGTTACCAGCATTTACTCCTTTTCCCACTATGTTTTGATAAGCCCTCTTCCTCAGGGTCATGAAAGGTAAAGGTTTAATATCAACTATGCTTCTTCTGGAGGTAAATTTGGAGCTATTTCCTGCCTATATCCTCGGAGAATATCAGAATAAATGGAGAAATTGCTCTAAAAAGCCAATTCATACTGGAAAACATTACAGACAGAAGAGCAGTGAATTGCAACAACCTATTACTTCTCTTCCCACAATGTTTTCCTTGCTGTTGAAAGTAAATATTTCACATTTCTTTAACTCTTCCAGAACCAAATAAATAATCTTGACCTCTTTCAATAGCTTGAATTACAATCCACTGAAACTGAGAAAGACTTTCGCTTCAAAGGCTTGACTAAACAAATGGACAGTAAAGATCAAAGATTAGACTGCACCTTCTGTGCTGTCTGATTAGATATATGCTATCTGCAAAAGCCCCTGCTTTCACGTTTGGAAATAATGGGTTATATGTTTATTCTTTGTACATTTTGCATAGTCTAGGCAGGTCAAAAAATAGCCTATGAAGTGATGTTTTCAGCTGATAGTGTTATACATGTACTTCATAAATGATTAAGCTCATTAGCAAACTGTCCAAGATTGCAACAACCCTGAAGAGGAGGGCTTTTGAAAACATTGTGAGAAAACAAGAAAATGCTGGTAACCAGCACTCACTCCTTTTCCCACAGTGTTTTGTAACCTTTCAAAAGTAAATCCTATCACTCAAGGCATATCTAATTTGTTGTCTGCACATCCTTCAATTTCTGACTGTCTAAAATTTTGTTGTCTAGTAAAAATTGAATTTCCTACATGTTGCTGTTTATTTGCATTATTGTATCTTGATGGATCCATTCCTTTCAACCTTGCCAGTCTGTCATCAATGTCTCTTTCTGATACTCTGCCTGCAGCTTCTGGAATAGACAATCGACAAAACCTGCGATTCCACTGCCTCAAACAATTACAAAGCTGAATGAAAAGGACAGTCCTAGTCGAGGACCTAGCGCCCATTACGCACAATATGCACATGCATGTAAAAAATTCCATGACCAAAGCTGTAAATCACAATAAAATATACATGCATTAACTCTTTACCAAACAGTTCCCGAGTTTTAACGACCCTAAAGAGGAAGTCTTTTGAAAACACTGAGAGAAAAGGAGAAAATGCTGGTAACCAGCATTTTCTCCTTTTCCCACAATATTTTCTACCGTATAAAAGACAGATATCATCATTTGAGCCACATTTAAATTGTCATCTACAAATGCTTTAAATTTGGACAAGCCTATTTTTCTCGTGTGATAAAGAGTTAATTTTTTCTCTGATCTGTGCATCTTTTTAAACTAAATAGATCGGTGAAATTGATGCACTGATGACTCAGGAATTCCTCTATGCTTGATAATAAATGCCAACCTCCTGCTCCCTTGCCCATCGACAATTTGTGCCTTACCGTGTGTATAAATATTTTAATCCTAGCTACGCCTATGTTAGTCATTGAGGAAACACCTAAATAATGTGATTTCAGATCTGTTTGGACTCTGTAATGACTTGTTCATAAACATTCACATTTTACCAGCAAAATTTGCAACAAACAGAGCTTTGGACTTGTCCAAATTTAAAGCATATAAAGAAGACTAATGTGACTCAAAATTGTGGATTTGTCTTCGAAAGGGTAGAAAATAGTGTGGGAAAAACAGAAAAGATCAGTAACAAGCATTTCCTCCTTTTCCTACAGTGTTTTCAAATGGATTCTTCCTCTGAGTCATTTAAAATGAGGACTGTCTGGTAAAGAGTTAAGCCAGGATATATCACAGTAAAAAGTATCACTTGGGATTTGTACAGGAAGCTGTTCTCTGTGCTTTAAACCCTTTGCCAAATAATCTTGTTTCTACACCCTGAAAGAAGACAACGCCATTTCAGGTACAAGGGAGAATATAGTAAGCAGCACTTCCTCCTTTTCAAATAATATACTACTCACATTTTGATAGGGATCATTTTGATATTTCGAAAAAATTTACAATTCAGTTTCGCATTAGAAAAAGAAGCATTTCCAAAGCAGTCGGTTTAACCCTTTACCACACGACCAATTTTAGACCAGTCCGAATTGAAAGCATTTGCAGAGGACAGTTTCAATGTGGATCATATGAAATGATTTTTCTTTGATAGGGTAGAAAACATTGTGGGAAAAGGAGAAAATGCTGGTTACCAGCATTTTCTCCTTTTCCCACAATGTTTTCAAAAGCCTTCTCTATCAGGGGTGTCAAAAGTCGTCATTGTGTGGTAAAGGGTTAATCAGAGTCACAATGAATTATTCAAGTATCCAAACTATAGCACACTTAAAATATATGCTCTAGTTCTTTATATCAAAACAGATTTTCTGAAATTAAAGGGAATTGCGAGAAACATGGTGACCCCTAGCAAATTTTGAGTAGTATATTTCTAACCATTTCAAAGACAAATCCTGTCATTTGAGCCAAAGTTTAATAGTTACATGCAATAAATACCAAATAATAAGTTGTTGTAATTCTCCTGCTGCTTGTATTTAATTTGAGCAGCGTGAGAAAATTTGATATCGCGCGAGACCTTCAGTCTCCCGCAATGTCAAAATTTTCTTACGCAGCGACAAGTTAATACAAGTACCAGGAAACTTACTACAACATAATATTCCTTTTATTATATACCTACAAATTCTAACGACAACATTTTGCAATTATTGGTATTTTATTCGAAAACAGTAAACAAAATGAGACAATTAATAGTGTGGAGGGTAGTAACTCTGATTTTATATGAATGATGGATTAATATTACAGCGTAACATTTTGACGAATCAAATCGCAAATCTCTGCATGCTTAGTTCTTGTGCAAGATATATCACCATACCATATTTGGAACTGTATTTCACAGTGTGTAGATACAGATTTTTTTTCTATCATGTGAGTTATTTTATCAAAGTGCGACACATGTATTTGAGCCAGAAAATTTACTGGTATATAATAAAATTTATTATTCACCCGCAATGGAGGCATTGAAAATTGTGTCATCTTGTACATGTTAGCCTACAGGTAAAAGTGGCTGGCTTAGCATAAATTGGTGGGTGTGCTGCCTTGCTTGAGAGCTAAGTTTGTACCCAAAATAGTAGTGTGTTTACTCATAGACAACTTTAATTCTAGTTTTTATTTTCTCTTTTTTCTGTCAAAGACTAGTTCTTTGAAGTACCATACTGTAACACATGGTAAAACTAATGATAATATCCATACTTTTAAATGGAATGGTTTAGAATCGAATGCATTTTGAGTCTTGAATTATTTGCCGCTGGCTGCTAGTGGGCCTTAAATGGCCCGTAAGGAAAAAAAAAGGTTTGAAAGCATTGTTGGTGAAGAAGAAAAAAATGATAACCAGCAACTTCTCTTTTCCCAAAATGTTTTCCAAGACAAATCCCATCACATGAGCTACATTCAATTTGTCATCTACAAATGCTTTCAATAATGCCTAGTAAAGAAATAATCCTTTAGCAAACAATCCTGTGTTTTGATGAGTCAAGAGGAAAATGCTTTTAAAAACATTGTGGAAAAAGGAGAAAATGCTGGTGACCAGCATTTTCTCCTTTTCCCACAATGTTTTCTATCCTTTCCATGACAAATCCCATCACTAAAACTACATTTGACATATTGTCTCGAAATGCTTTCAAAATGAATAAGCCAAAAATTTTATCACCTGGTATAGAGCTAACTCTTTACCTAATAATTCTGTGTTTTAACTCTACCAGATAAAAAGGCTTCTGAAGAAAACAGAGTGGGAATAGGAGAAAATGCTGTTTACCTAATTTTCTTTTTTTCCTACAATGTTTTCTACCCCTTCCAAGGCCAAATTCTACAACTTGGGCTACATTTAATTTGTTGTCTGCAAATACTTTCAATTTGAACAAGTCCAAAATTTTGTCGTCTAGTATTGAGCTAATGAGGCAATATAGGGGATAGAAAGTCTAAACTTACTTTCTTCTGCTGTTTTTTCTCTGAGTTTTTCCAACCTTTGTTGAATTTCTGCATCTTTTGCTGACATGTTTGGAGGGTGTTTTTGTGGTCTTGTGTGACCGACTGTGTGTCCATGACTTGACCCGTGACGACCTTTTGCCTCTCTTTCTTCCAATGCTGCTACGCGCCTATACAATAATTACATGCTAAAGTCATAACATAATAAATAATTTTCTTTCATGTTTTAGTTAAATCATGAGCCATGCTCCAGCTAAAAGGGGCTTAAAGCATCTCTGTGATTTATGGTATTATGCAAGCAATCACATACTTATAGCTACATAAAAGCCACTATTTTCAACAACTGACTTATTCATGAGGTAGACTGGTCCTTGGACATTGGACATACAGAAAATTCATCAACAGTGAAAAGTTTCAGCCCAGGTTAGCCTGTGCAGACTGCGCAGGCTTACCTGGGTTGATACTTTTCACAGATGCATGCCCCATGGCTCATATATTTAAACCAACCTGAGAAAGAAAGCTCCTGATGCTGGTTACCAGCATTTTCTCATTTTTCCACAATGTTTTTTACCCCTTCCAAGACTATTCAAATCATTTTAGTTACACCTTGTCTGCAAATGCTTTCAATTTGTTCTTGTGCAGGAGCTGAGGCCAACAGTATAGTCAGTAGCATACAGGACTTGAAACCAGGGGGCTGCTGGTTCAAATCCCCAGCTGCGAATTTCTTTCTGGAAATTGATGATAGTCATTGCAACAGGATTCATTCTCCTTTCTCTAATGACTAATCTATGTTTTGACAATGGTTATGTGGGAAAGCAGCAACTGGCTTTGCAAGAATAATGTGCAAAGTATTAGTAAAAGAAACTGCTGGAAAGCATGGATAGGTACACTGGCACCAAGGATGTGACTGAAATAATGTATAATGTAAGAAACAGTGTTAAACACCATAACAACACCCATATTTGTTTAAGATTTCATCAAATGGAAAAGAGTTTAACTCTAACAGTGCCTTTCACAACTATAGTCACCTTTGCGGCCAATGTAGATCATGATCAGACTGCACAAAACATGCAGTCTGATCTTTGATCTACACTGTCCACTTTCCTGTGACATAATGGACAATAGTAACCTTGAAGTTGCAATTACATGTATTTAATTCATAATTTCTGCACTCAAAGTGTCTGTCTGGGTTAATTCAGCACTTTAACTCTTCACCACACAATGCTAACTTTTAAAGAACCTGGGAAAGAAGCCTTTTGAAAACATTGTGGGAAAAGGAGAAAATGCTGGTTACCAGCATTTTCTCCTTTTCCCACAATGTTTTCAACCTTTTCAGAAAAAAATTTCAACAACTGAACCACAATTAATTTGTTGTCTGCAAATGCTTTCAATGTGGACAATGCTAAAATTTTGTCGTCTGGTAAAGAGTTAATATTGTTGCATGGTGAAGAATCAAGTCAAGAGATATCTGAACACAATGCACTCACTTTTTGTAATTCTCTGGAGGAGAGTAGCGTACCTTGTCCTTTTCTGGGTTGATAGCTCTGAAATAAATAAATTTTTCTCTTATCATTCATTTCTGATGTTTGATGCACATATCCACTGGACCAGATCAGCAGCAGTCATGTTTTACCTTTTACCAATCAATCCTATGTTTTAACAACCCTCAAGCAGAAGTATTTTTGAAAACACTTAGGGAAAAAGAGAAAATGCTAATAGGCAGTATTTTCTCCCTTTTCTGCAATGTTTTCTACCCTCTTAGGGACATATGTGATCAGTAGATATGCTTTCTGCAAATGCTTTTAATGAGTCGCTCATTTTGTCCTCTGGTAAGAACTTAACCCTTTACCAAACGACAAAATTTTAGGTTGCTCTGAATCAAAAGTATCTGAACGCAACAAATTAAATGTAGCTCAAATGATGATTTGTCTTTGATAAAGTAGAAAACATTGTGGGAAAAGGAAGAAATGCTGGTTACCAGCATTTCTCCTTTTACCACAATGTTTTCAAAAGCTTCCTTTTCCAGGGTCGTTAAAACTCCGGATTGTTTGGTAAAGAGTTAAGAAGCCTTCGAATCAAGTTCAAGAAGAATTTATTGAATCTCTCAATACATTTAATATTTTGAATACTCATTTGAAAACCTCACTGCACAGATTTCCAAAATACTGTTTATTTGCTGCTCCATTTACCAATCCATCCCATAATCCCCAAGAAAGATAGCTTTTAAAAACATTTTGGAAAAAGGAAAATATGCAGATTCCCAACATTTTGTTCTTTTTGCACAATGCTTTTTACCATCCAAAAACAAATTCCATCTTTTGAGCCCTATTCTATTTGATGTCTCCAAATGCTACCAATTGGACAATTGTAAGACTTGATTATCAAGAAGAGAGTTATAGATAAATAAATACTGCTATCTTCTTCAACCCGCTTGTGACATACAATCAATGACTAAAAGTAACAGAATGCAGATATATATGAAGAGAAGGAAAGTATCTTTATTGATTCATGTTGAAAATACTGTAGGAAAAGGAACAATATTTTTTCAAAAGCCGTTGCTCCTTTTGCCACGATAATTTTCTACTAAGCTGTCAATTTTAAAGGCCTGAAAAATTTGATTAAACTAAATCTGGTAACATATTAGGCTTGAAACTAGGCATTCATTCATTCAAATCTCCCACTCGCCAATTTCTTTCCAAGTAATAGTCATTGTGACAGGATACATTCCTCTCTCAGTGTTGATCATTCTTTCAAGATGTTTAGATGCACATGAGAAAGCAGCCAGTAGTCTGGGAAAAATGTTTTGCCAAGTACTGGTAATAGAAACTCCAGGAAAACATAGATAGGTGCACTGGCCCTGCCATATAACTGAAGTAATGTTGAAAAAGGTGTTAAACAATATACAAAAAAACTAAACCTACCCTGTCAGAATTTTGTAACATTTATAACAAACTCTGTGCTTTTCATTGTTTTTCTTTGCAATTGGTAATTTGTTGGGAAGACACTTCATACAGAAAGCCATGCCACAGTTCTTGCATCCATGCTGAAATTATACAATGTTTCAACCCTTTACCACACAATCCTGAGTTTTAATGACCCTGAAGGATAAGGCTTTTGAAAACATTGTGGGAAAAGGAGAAAATGCTGGTAACCAGCATTTTCTCCTTTTCCCACAATGTTTTCTTACCTTTCAATGGTACATCTTGTCATTTTGGCCACAATTAATTTGTTGTCTGCAAATGCTTTAAATTTGGACCAGTCTAAAATCTGTCGTTTGATAAAGAGTTAATGGCTGTAGCACTGTGTTCATTATCTTATAATTACCATATAACCTTTTTCTAAGTGCCATATATGATGTATTTTTCACTTTGTTGAATATCAAGCAATAGTAAACATATCAAATTTGTGGGCCTTTTCACAGGCCTGTTTGCAGGCCCCAATTTATGATTCCAATGTAAATGGGCTTGCTATTGAGAGTAAACACTACATGGCACTTATTCACACCTTACCAAATGGACATGATAGGGGATTATCTATTTCTTGTACTAGCAAATAATCTAACTATTTGTCATTTTTGCTCTGTAACCCAAAAAGTACTTTCGACGTCACTATCAGACATAAAAATATAATAACAAACCACTTACATCATAAACACTTGAATCTAGAAGAATACTTAACTTTTCTGAAAGTTTGATAGTGATTGAAATAATGGGAGCAACTGCTTCTTTGCAGAAAGTTGTCATGACTCATAGAAAAACACATCTGATCCATATTCTATAGATTTAAAAACTATGAAATCAAAACAATATAACAGAAAGAAGTGACGTAATAGAAAACATGCGTAACGTAACGTTATTTACGTCGCGTAAATGAACGTGATCACTGGCAGTGCATTTGAAGATACATGTATACACAAGTGCTCTTTTTCCTATAATGGAATTAACATCTAATCTTTAACTCTTTCACTACAAACTCCAGGGAGTCCTTTTTTCCCCAAGTCCAATGGTAGGTGTCCATTGCTATCGAAAATAACTTTGGCCATGGTTTATTGGCATGTTCTGTGCAGTCTGATCTTAATCTACAAGCTGTTGGTGTAGTTGACGCTGGGTGGACTCATGACCAGATGCCCGGCTAGCTCAGTTGGTAGAGCTGCAGTACTAGTGTTCTGGGGGTCGTGGGTTCGAGTCCCACGTCGGGCACACTTTTCTTCCTTGATTTACTTCATTGGCGACGAGGTCAATTGGTGAACGCGGGATAGTGGCACCGGCGGTCTATGGGGACTGAAGGGGGAGTTGGTTACTCCCCAAAAATCAGGAGGGGGAGGTGTGTTGTAGTTGACGCTGGGTGGACTCAAGACCAGATGCCTCGCTAGCTCAGTTGGTAGAGCTGCGGTACTAGTGTTCCGGGGATCGTGGGTTCGAGTCCCACATCGGGCACACTTTTCTCCCTTGATTTACATCAAAGCTACTTAAGTTGCAATAGCAGCATTACTAATATGGTCCAGTTCAAAATTCCTTTTTCATCAGTTTCAACACAGTGAAGAATACCTAACAATTGTTTGCTACAATCAATTGTTCCATTTTTAAAGGTAATGACACAGCGTTGTGCCTAGGCCACGCCATCGCGGGAATCCCGCAATATTTTTGAAAATGTCCCCCCAAAAATACAGGAATGTGGGCCCGAGTCGCACATCGAGCGTACTCAAGTTTTTAATTTTCTTACTTTGCATTGTCTGATACATGCTGTACATTACTTCTTCTGTTAGTGAATAGCGAATCGTAGACTGTGTCTTGATTTTTTCCACTAGTTGTCGTGTACTTTTGTGCATAAAATTGTGACCAGTCTGAAGGGGTATGTAAAATTACAAGACTGGGTCTCGATTTTTTCAAATGATTGTTGCGTTGCATTTAACAATAATTTGTTAAGCAGTCTATATGCATATGGTGTGTAAACGTCATCAGCTATGAACTTCCTAAATGAGGAAAGTATAGTGCGGAAATACGACCGATATCGGCAATATAACGAAAGTAGAGTTCTCAAAATGAATCTTGCTCTAAATCCAAACAGAAAATAGGAAATTTCGGGAGTGGCCAGGCAAACTGACATGATTACGAGTGAATGATTCAAGTGGGTATGTCAGTTTTGTTGCGAGTCTGCTTCGAAACTTTCAAAACCAACGATTGTAGTAATATGCATACAAGTATATACTTTACAGGCATGAAGTCAACTTTATTTGAAGTGGTCTTTGTCCCTCTGTTTTACAGAATGTCCCCTTAGATTTTACCCAGGGGGACACTGGTGTCCCTCAATATTTTTGACCCAGGAACAACACTGATGACTGCGAAACAACACCTCACCGTCGGTGTACTGTATCCGAAATTATGTGCATTCCGAATTCTACACAAGTCGGTAATAAGCAGCTCATCTGCCTAATTTTATCTTGACAGACTGCATCAAGAGAAACTCTGGTTCACCCTTCCTTTTATTTTTAATCATCAAAAGTTGTCGAAATTCTTACCTCCTTTTTAAAAGCACTGAACCCTGTTCCACAACCATAGCAAGGCATTTTGTCATAGTCGCTTGACAGCTAAGGAAGATAACTCTGGAGTTATGTCAAAATTCTAAAGCAAAGAAACTTTTATCAGCGAAAAGGAGTGGTTTTGAAGAAAAGGACAATTCATTCAATGGTTCCATCGGTAAAATTTTTGGAAAAAAATCAACCCTTCACAAGGGCACTTTTTAATAAGATGATCCATATCGACTAAAAACTAGCAGTAAGTCGTCTTTTTCCCCCCAAATCGAGGCAATCCATTTCTTAGTTCTGTGTATACTTTGTGCAGAAAGTGGAGTCTAGAAATATCAAGATTCAAGTTAGTCTAGATCGCAGTAGCCTATAGATGGGATACTAAAATGTCACAAAATAGCGGTTAAGTGAATAAAAAAGATCAGACTGCAGGTTCTTGTGCTGTGTGATCTTGATTTACACTGTCCTTAAAAGACAGTTTGTTCTTGATCAACTGTGATTGCCTAAAACTGTGCTTAGCGCTCTACAGGATGAGGATGATAATGACATTATCATTTTGAAATGACAAAAAGTAGGCCTGTTTCTGTGATAATCTTACTTTTGCAACATTATGCTCTTGGGTGTGGTGCGGTAGGGGCGTTACGCCTACATGGAAGTTGTCTGCGCATGTCATAATCTTCGAAGATTCGACCAGTCTGCTATGACGCATCGCCCATCTCATATAAAGGGGAAAAGTAGGGCTAATTACGGTGGCACAAAAGTGACATAGAAGATATATTTTATACTACGTGCGCACGCAGTAGCTAATACGTGCGCACGTATTAGTTATTACGTGCGCACGCAGTAGCTAATACGTGCGCACGTAATAAGTAATACGTGCGCACGCAGTAGAATTACGTGCGCACGTATTAGTTATTACGTGCGCACGTATTAGCTAATACGTGCGCACGTAATAGCTACTGCGTGCGCACGCAGTAGCTAATACGTGCGCACGTATTACATATTACGTGCGCACGTAATAATCCACCAATCAGAATCATGAACGGAAGCCATTGTTTCAAGATGGAAGTGGAAGATAGACATTTATTGATCCTTATAAACTGATTGGTCGATTATTACGTGCACACGTAATAGTTATTACGTGCGCACGTATTAGTTAATACGTGCGCACGTATTAGCTACTACGTGCGCACGTACTAGCTACTGCGTGCGCACGTAATAACTATTACGTGTGCACGTATCAGCTAATACGTGCGCACGCAATAGTATTACGTGCGCACGTATTAGTTATTACATGCGCACGTATTAGCTACTGCGTGCGCACGTATTACTTATTACGTGCGCACGTATTAGCTACTGCGTGCGCACGTAGTATAAAATATATCTTCCATGTCACTTTTGTGCCACCGTAGCTAATACCGAAGCTATTACCCAAGCCTGTACTTTAAAATGGAATGGTTTAAATTTGAATGCACTTTAAAGCTAGGATTGTTTACTTTTGGCTGCTATTGGACCTGTAACCAATCCAATGGTCCCCATGCCATATTAGCCTTTAAACTGCCATGTGCAACTCATACAGCACTTTTCACGAACAGTGTAGATCAAGACCAGAAAGCACAGAACGTGCAGTCTGATCATGGATATCGACTGTCGAATACGGTGAGATTTTTTTCTCTTGAGAGAGCCTCGAAATTGCAGTTTTTGGCTTTTTATCGTTGGCTTGAAATGAACCTCAAATTTAATTAGCAGTTTAACTCTTTATCATATCACATTAAAAAAATTTAACGAAAGGGCACCCTAATGGGATTCGTGTAAAATCGCCTTTCATCGTATGGATTCGGCTAAGACTCGGGTAATCCGTAATCGATGCGGGGGACCAGTATCATTCAGCCGATCGATTACGGGTTATCCGAGTCTTGGCCGAATCCGTACGTTTTTCGTCGATGAAAGGTGATGTTACAGGAATCCGCATTAGGGTGCCCCATCCTTAAACTTGTCCAAATTGAAAACATTTGCAGCTGAAAATTTAAATTAAGCTCAAATGATGGAATTTGTCTGGTTATCAGCATTTTCTCCTCTTCTCATTTTTATTTGAACGCCTTCTTGCTCAGGGTTGTTATTCCTTAGGATGCTAAGCACGACTCAAGTACCTTTTGCGGACATTGTAGATCAAGATCAGACTGCACAGAACGTGCAGTCTGATCTTGGATCTACACTGTCCGATAAGAAGATATTTTCCCCAAGAAATAACTTTGAAATAGCAATATTTGGGTTTTTACTATCGGCTTCAAGGTATCATCTAACATATTCGGTCGGATAAAGGTTAAAACAAGGAAATAGGGTTAAAATTCAACTTATCAAAGTCATGATCGTTCCTGCACATACTTAGAATTTATTTCAAATACCATTTTTTTTATTGTGTAAAAACGTTTTTTTCAACATTATGTCAGTTATATCACGGCAATCGGTGGAACAATCCATGCTCTCCCGTAGTTTCTTCGGGCATTACTTCACACAATATTCTTCTCAAGCCATTTGCTGCATTCTCACGTAGCTATCGTCGAACAATGATCAGCAATTGGAGAAGAATCAATCTTGTCGCAATGACTATGATCATTCCTGGCATAAAAGTTGGCGGAGCTGGGAATTCGAACCAGCGACCCTCTGGTTTCAAGCTCTAGGCGTTACCGGCTGAAATACAAAGCTCGGCGTATTCATTACCAGACCACATACTTTACACTCGTTGATACTGAAAGAAATTGCCTGCTACAAAATGGATATGGCTCCTATGATGGGATCTTGTCTTTGAAAGGGTTAATATATTGTGGGAAAAGGAGAAATTGCTGATTACCAACATTTTCTCATTTGTCCACAATGTTTGAATACGCCTTCTATTACAAGATAGTTAAAACTTTGAGGATTAGCCCTCTTTCACACACTCTATACAAACCACACAAATGGTAATCAGTGTTTTCTGCTTTTTCCACAATGTTTTCTACTATATGAAAGACAAATTCCATAGTTTGAGTAACATCTAATTTGTCGTCTGCCAATGTTTTCAATTTGAACAAGAAAAAAAATTTTCGTCTTGTAAAGAGTTTAACTTTGGTAAAGGGTTATCTCCCCCTAGACGTCTCTGTGAGTATCTCTGCATGCATTTCATAAGGCCTATGTTTATGATCAATAGCACCTTTGGAAAAGATTTCACTCTTTACAATACAATCCCTACTTTTAACGACCCTGAGAAAGAGACCTTTTGAAAACATTGTAGAAAAAGGAGAAAATGCTGGTAACCAGCATTTTCTCCTTTTCCCACAATGTTTTCCAATCTTTCCAATACAAATTTCGTCATTTGAGTAACATTTGATTTGTGGTCTACAAAGGCTTTCGAGTCTGATAAGTCTTAAATTCTGTCGTGTGGTAAAGATTTAAGAGGAGGTAAACTTTGATTTATGTTTTATCCCCTTATAGTAAGACTTTTCATTCCCAATGTCTTCTACTTGTGACGGTGCATCAGTTACCGCAAAATGATACGGGTGGTCGTTATTTCCATGGTTTTTTGGACTTTTTCACATTTACAGTAAAATAATCTTTCTTTCTATTTTCTGTACTTTCATTTATTTATTATTATTTTTTTTCCCTCATTTCTTTCTTTCTTTTTTATATAAAAGACCTTTTACTTGCAAGATTTAAAAACGATGCTTACCAACTGAATATGAAAATTAAGAAATTTGAAAGAAAAAGACTCCTAATATCTCCTAATCGGAGAGTGTAGGTCCAAGATCAGACTGCACGTTCTGTGCAGTTTGATCTTGATCTGCACTGTCCACAAAAGGTCAGTTGGTCACGCTTAGCAGCTTAGAGGTTGAAATAAATGATGCTGGTCGATATTATTTATAAAAAAGTATTGGACTTTGTAGATTCAAGATCAGACTGCACGTTCTGTACAGTCTGATCTTGATCTACGATGTCCACAAAAGTATCTTATAGTGCCCTTGATGCAATAAGCGTTGAAATCAAACCGAACCACATGTACCTGTATACAAAGTTTCAGTGTTATCTGATGCTAGTTAAAGTAACAAAAGTAATTTAAGAGCTGGTGGACTTGCTAAAGAAGTACTTAGACGTATCATGTCAACGGTGGAGGTTTGGTGGGAACAACTTTAAAATACTATCATAAAACTATATCAAAGATAGCAGATCGCAGATCAGACTGCACTGTAGGAGCACATTTGTCTTGGAGCACATTTGTCTCACGAGGTGTGACCGATGTGCTCGTAAACATTCATATTTGCGACAAATTGGAAATGAGACAGATGTGTTTGACACGCAATAGGAAGGACACTCGAAGCACATTTGTCTCACATTCTATCTATACTAAAATTCCACTTAAAAGAAAATCTGTTTCTGCTTATTACATTGTAATTGTCCGAAAAGGTGGGTATAGAAATTAGCTGCCTGTCTGTCTCTCTGTCCGTCTGTCTGTCCACATTTACAACCTGAAAATTATCTGCGATAACAGACCTACTTAGAGATGTATTAAAAATCATTTAATCGAATAGTGTCTTCACTTGAAGTCTACACGATTAAGAAACCGCTGTCAGTCGCTGACAGTCCTTCATATTCGGTATATTATCATGCTAGTTTTATAGAATAGTTCATTTTTCTTATCATTTCTTCATTTATTTATTCTTTTATTTTAGTAATCAATTTGAAAAAAGTACATCGCCGAGGGGGTACTTGAAAGTTCAGAAGGAAACATTGTATTTTTACTTGTATAGGCTAAATAAATAATAATCATCTTTTTAGTTACTGCACATAAAAATGTCCATATTTCTGAGGCTTAGATAGTTATCTTTAATAGGATTACCAATGACAAAAACAATAGCTACGCGTCATGACCTCGTGCGTACGCGATATGTATTCCGCATTTGGACCCTGGACGGGCCTCCTCGCATGAAAGAGTTCGACGCCCCGAGTGAGGGTCGAACCTACAGCGGTTAGAGGCAAGTGGTTTTTTCAAGTCAGCGACCGTAATCACTCGGCCACGGAGACCCCCAAATGATCTAAGGAAGAAAATGAGTAGACCTTCCCACACGTATTTTGTTTCCATCAGAAATATAAAAAAAAAAAAATCGCCATTTTCCGAGAATTGCTGCTCTCAGATCCGCCATTGAAAAAGCACTTACAACGTGCATGAGTTCCCAAAAGAATCCGAGTAATGCCATAATTATGGAATATCGGGCCTCGTAACGAAGCGAGAAGCGAGATTCCGGCGAAAAACGAAGCGAGACACTATAATCTACCACGAAATCGCATGGTATGGGATCTCATGGTATGGGATACTGAGACAGTTCGAGATCTCGTGTTACAATATCATGTCTCGCGTAGTGTCCCGTCGAAATATCGGGTCCCACCCGATTCTCGTGTCTCGCCCTAAGGATGAGAGGCACGACATTCCATATGACACTAATGGGATTCCGTATGTTTCAGTGTACACCTTAAGGTTCAGCCACCCAAATTTCTTGAATTAGAGATATTTGAATTAATAGTTCCACTGCAGTTTTCAGGTTTAAGATTTTATTAAAAAAAACAAGCATTAGCAAACCTATTGGTGATTACACTTGACATGAGGTAAAAAGGCAAACCTCGATTCTATGATTTTTTCTGCCGTGGAAAAATATGTGACAAATGTGCTTGTATTTCATAAAAAAATGACATGAGACAAATGTGCTTTCCTGTCCCTTAAAAATTTTGATCGGAGCACATTTGTCACACAAATGTGTTTTTTTTTTTTGGTTAGACATTTGAGGTCGCATTTGTCTCATGTAAGACAAATGCGACCGCATCGGTCTTACATAAGATAAATGTGCTCCGAGACAAATGTGCTCCTACACTGCATGTATAGTGCAGTCTGATCTTGGATCTACAATGTTAGCAAAAGGATCCGAAAATACTCTTCTTTCCGTAATCGCTAAGTTCCAGCTAAACAGTATAGATCTACCCGTAGACATTATGTTTCAGTTTAGCAGATACTGGATACTGCTATAAAAGTAAACAGTGCTCGAGGACCTGCTACAGAAGTACAAAGTATCAGGCGGAATGTTCAGCGTGGTGGAGAGCCACTTGTACACGATATCGGTAAACGTTGTTCTTACTCTGTTACAAGTGACTGATGCTTCTTTTTTTTCGTTTTGCTGGAAGCCATATTTTTCAGAACTCATTTTCCTTTCAAATAGAAACATATTTTATTCAGATTATGTTCAAAACCAAGATTTCATCATTGAAGCAAATAAGTAAAAACTAGAACGAAAGCGTGAGGATGCAATAACGGATTGATTCCTGATTTAAAAAAGTGCAACCTTAAAGGCACAGCAGCAGCCAAAAGAGAGCAATGTCGGTGTTAAATGCATTCAAATATATAAATTATACCATTTAAAAGTACTGAACTTATTGCGAAGATGACAATCTTTCATTGTATGGTCGGTACAAGTGTTGGTCGCTGGCAGATGAAATAAAAAGTTGCGAATTCGTTCTATCGTTTGTTTATCTAAAGGCCCTATAGCCGCCAAAACAATTCATTTGTTAAATTGCATTTAAACTTAAATCGTGCCTTTTAAAAGAACGGTAAATATTCTGAAGATGGTAACCTGCTATTGTGTGATTGTTCCAAGTATTAGTCGCTGGCAGAAAAAATTACATCAGAATCAAGTAAAAAGTAACCAAAACATAGAGTAAATTAGCGACTCTCTACTTAGTTTTGATATTCTTTTTTATGTCAGCGACTCACACTTGGATTGACCTTACTATAAAAGATTGTTTTCTACACAGCAACTTCAATACTTTTAAATGGTATTATTTAAATCATCATAGCATTTTCACACCGGCCGCTACTGTGCTTTTAAAACCTGATTTTAGAAATATTCCATTTTTTTGCCAACGACTAACACTTGCAACGAGCGCATTAAAAGAAATAACTAGAGAGAAAAAGCCACTATATATATATATATCCGTACCTAAAAATTATCAATTAGTAAAATGATAATCGTAAAGTAGATACTATGATCTAAGCGATAAATAAGTGGCACATAAATTGTCCAAGATTTTCTTGTCCAAAGTATTTTTTACTCAGGGTACCTACAATAGAGACCATCATAAATCCAAATTCAGATGACACGACCCATGCGGTCTGATCCTGATCCAAAATTAAGGTTTTCCGACCTGTGCATCATGCTTCAGCATATTTATTTACTACAACTGGTGGATTCGAAGCTATCGGCATTTACATGTAAGAGTATTCTGGATAATGCTTTCCTTCAAAATGTACCCATTAAATCCGAACCATGCTCTGTAAAATCGGGGTTTTTACGTGTGCAAAAAGTATCGAACCAGATCAGTCTGAGCAATCCGGGCAGGCTGACCTGGGTCGAAATTTTCTACATGTCAAAGGACAAATCTACCTCATGATTCAGTTGTGTGTTGGATAAAATGGATTTAATGAATTCATAATTATGTGATGACTTCCTTGATATAATACATCCCAGAGATTCATTAAACCCACTTTGGCCAGATCGCCTCTCATTTACATTTTCCTACAAGGACTAGGCATCTAAGTTGGCGCCACGCATGCTGAGAATTAGTTTTAAAATGGCTCTAAGCACACAGTGACAAAGTTTATATCTTTTGCAATATTTCAGGTCCCGATCTTACACATGCTATTATTCCTGCAGCACCAAAGAATGCTGTCCGGGTTACACCGGGTCAAATTGTAACAATGGTAAATATTAGATAATATATGTTTGATAACAAAATTAGTCAGTCTCTTCAGAAAAAGTATAGCAAGTCTTCTACTTGCTCCTGCGAGCACGGAGACCGGTTGCTGCTCATATTTCTTTTCAGACAATCTCCATGTTTACCGACCATCTTTATAAATGTGCTCAATGTTTGACACGATTTGAAAGATTATAATTTTTTTCCAAAGTTCCGTAGAACGGACCACCAGTGGCTAAATGGAAAAGCAGGGGTTGCTAGTCCGAATTCCAGGCTTCTTTTTAGTGACTGATGAAATAAGTTGCCTAAAGATTCATTCCTTTACCACAGCTTAACAGTTTTTGGACTTTCTTTGTGCTGGAAAGGGACAATGGCTGGAAAACATTATTTCACGCAATGCTTGTAAAGTGAAAATAGGAACAGTTGCAATGCATTTGCCAGGTGTGGCTGAAGAAAGCAGTAGAAGGTATTATCAAAGAGAGAGAGTCAATTCTAAGTCGCAGTTGTCTTAATTTTCAAAGCAAACCATTTAAAATATTTTTCGTTGGAATAAAAAAGGGAAGTTTGCGAGCTAAAGGAGGAAGAAGTGAACTAAAGCTAACTATTATGATACCACTGGTTCTTTTCATCCATTGTTTTTCTTCTGTCAAAACCTCTTTTCATTGTTATCCTTCTATTGACCTCATAATAATATTTGCCGACATTTAACATACAGACAGATGCCCCTACATACGGATGCCCCAATAGACAGATGCTCCTACAGACAGACGTTCCAATAGTCCTATATAACAGCAATTCTTTTCTTTTTTAGCACTATGTAACGGCGTGACGTCATGTCCAAATGGAGGTAGTTGTACCTCACCGAACGTCTGCAGCTGTCGACCTGGCTTTTCAGGATCCACATGTTCAGGTTAGAGTAGAAATTATTGCGTACCTTAACATGAACCTTTTTCGCACCATAGCTTGGCGTGTTTTGTAACAAGAGAAAACCGAATTCAGAATGCACGTCCATGCAGTCTGATATTAGTCTTTTTGAATTATCCAAAAATGAAAGCTTTTGCAGATGACCGATTATATGTGGCTCAAATGATGAAAATTCTCTTAAAAAGGGTTTAAAAAAAAAAGGATATGATAATCAATATTTTCTCATTTTATTACAACGTTTTCAGTCTTTTTCCGCAGGGTCGTTATACGGTTCTTTAATATCCATAATCGCGCAAAGTTTTGAAAAGACACACGGTAACAAATCAGTCATAAACAGATGCAACGGCATAATACCTATAGGCAGTCACTAAGCAGTTTTATTAACTGTCCAAATACCACATCGTCAACCGATTTTGCTGTCCAAATCTTTCATTAATCCAAAGAAAAATGCGGTTAGGACATCGACTTTTAGTATGTCAGCACTAGGGGAGGGTTAGTTGATCAAAACTGTTGAATTATGAATTGTTGATTATAATTATGATGCTTTATTTTGCCTTTTATAGATATCAACGAGTGTGCAACAGGGACACACAAATGCGATCACACATGTTTCAACACCCATGGGTCCTACAGATGTGGATGTAACACTGGTTATGAACTGGACTCGGATGGTCTCGGTTGTTTAGGTAACAGCATTTATAAATGATATTCTGAGTTGAAATTCTTTAAAATCGTGATAATTTGAATACGAGATGGTCGAGGAAATCAGGTTGAATTATTTCTGATAATCGAAAAAATTACTTGAAACTTGTATAAGTGTAATAATTTTAAGCGCAAAACAACAATTTATTATATTCCCTTTCCTTTCCAATATGGCCTGCAACACGCGAAAAGGGGCATTCGGACATTTGCGTAAAGTGTTGTCTCGGATCAGCCTGTGCAGTCCGCGCAGGCTAATCTGAAACGAACCTTTCCGTTTTTATGTAATTTTCTGTTTTGCACAAGTCTACTGTAGCACAAAATCTAATGTAGTTGTAAAGTGCCGTCTCGGATAAGCCTGCGCGGACTGCGCAGGCTGATCCGAGACGGCACTTTACGCAAATGTCCGAATGTCCCTTTTCGCGTGTTGCGAGCCATATTATGTTGTTAAATACGTGTTAGCGGTATTTGGCAATAGGGACTGTAATGCATCCCCATGATGCATTATTCCAACCATGTCTTCATATAACTATGGATCATAAAATCCATTCAGTCTAACAAATTACTAAAGCATGATAAAGACTGGTCCTTTTAAACGCAGAAAATATGCAAATAACAGAAAGTTTCGACTCATAACAGACTGCGCGGACTGCGCAGGCTGACAAAAGTCGATACCCTTTATAGGTGCATTAATACAGAGCATGGCTATTATATACTTATACTCTTAATTTAACCCTTATCCTGGTAAATAAATCAAATGAAACTTTCAAACCGATAGTAAAAATCCGAACAATGCTATTTCAAACTTACATTTTGGAGAAAAGTATCTCCTTATCGGACAGTGTAGATCCAAGATCAGACTGCACGTTCTGTGCAGTCTGATCTTGATCTACTTTGTCCGCAAAAGGTCAGTGAGTCGCGCTTAGCAGCCTAAGGGTTAAAGTCGAAGGAAACAGTGCATAGCCATGATTAATGTTGTAACAATACACGCCCCCCCCCCCCAGCCCCCCCCCCCCCGCAGATTCTTCCAACAAAATGCTTACAGGAAACGTTGAAATACTGCATTTACTGTAATTAATTCCACTGTTTCTGACTAACTATTACAATTATAACACGTATTGACATCATGAAGTCTTGTCAAATATGACGTCGTGTGTCAAGGAATAATGATTTGCTAATAGAAACAGCACTGTTTCCTTTTTTAGATTTCTTCAGCGACTTGGTGAATATTTGTTGTCAGTTTGGCGATGATATAATTTCTAATTTACAAGTTACAGTAAAGCCCATGATCTTTGTTCTAGTTAACGTAATAAATGTTAGAAAGGAAGGTTTGTACAAATTAGTTAAAATCACTCCAGTCGGCGATCTAGCTGTCTTTGTGGTAAGTGGTTGGATGGGCTCTTCCATTGACGTTGCACACTTTATAATTTGTAGGAGGTTGAAATGGTGACAATTGCCTTACCCTTTGTGCAAGCTTATGGTTTTTCAGATTATGTTGGGATTTGATCTAGACGTCTCGACATAGAACCGAAATCACACGTTTTAAATATCACGTTTAAATTAGTCTTGCTGGCCGAGATAGATTTTTCTAGCCATACGCTTTCGTGATTTTTCTTCCTTTGAAAATAGGCAACTTCTTTTGTGACCATTGATTGGATGAGTGGCTTTCCTCACGTTCAACGTAACAAGCCTTTATCGAGTCGTGTGTTCTGCCTTTTTATCTACAGTTAACCTTTAGGTTGCTAAGCGCGACTCAACGACCTTTTGCGGAAAGTGTAGATCAAGATCAGACTGCACGGAACGTGCAGTCTGATCTTGAATCTACACTGTCCGATAACGAGATATTTTCCCCCAAGAAATACCTATGAGATAGCATAATTTGGGTTCTTACTGTTGGCTTGAAAGATTCATTTCACTTATTTCGCAGGTAGGTTAACTCTCTATCAAAACGACAATATTTTAGACTAGACCAGGTTGGAAACATTTGCAGACGACAAAATAAGTGTAGATTTCTGTCTTTGATAGAATACATTGTGGGAAAAGGAGTAAACGCTGTTTACCAGTATTTTCTCCTTTTCCCACAATGTTTTCAAAAGACCCTTTCTCCAGGGTCGTTAAAACTCGGGATTGTGTGGTCAAGGGATAAAAGTAGTTAAGAGTATACACTATGATTGGATTAGTGCGAGTTTCTAGATATAAAGATCTTGACTCTCGTCTTGTTACAGATATAGATGAGTGTTTCACAGGAAACAGTAACTGTGACCAAGACTGTACCAACACTTTTGGATCATTCACTTGTTCTTGTAAAGAGGAGTTCAGATCACTGGACAATGGAAGAACATGTATCGGTATGAACTTTGACAAAGACTTTTAGTACAACTAAATTCCTTTAATGCAGCTCATAGCATGAAAATTGCTTTTTTTTTTTTTTTTGTGCCATTGTGGAAAATGAAGATCAAGATAAGACTGCAAAAACATGTACAGTCTGAGCTTGGATCTACACTGTCAAACATTTATTAAGGTAACGTTGCTAACAACCTTAAATTGCCAACTTTTTGGCGTGTCATACCGACTGAAAAATGTAATTTCATTTATGAACAACAACAACAACAACTGTTACAGTAACGAGACATAAATTATATAGAAGACCGAGACTGTCTATGTACTTTTTTAAACTGCCCAGAGGAAAATCTTAGATGTTTTCCGGGAAGTGTAGATGAAGGTATAGCTGTACAGAATGTGCAGTCTGGTCATCAACTTCGATGTCCGACTTTCAGTTGAAAAAAGAATAGGTGAATGCTTTTGTATCCGATTCTCCTATTTGGTGTTGAAGAAGTTAACGCTATTTATAGCCTAAAAACCATGTATATATAGATATAGATGAATGCAGCATCAGCAACGGTCAGTGCAGTCACTCATGCGACAACAGCCATGGCTCATACATCTGCTCCTGCCGACTGGGGTTCAAGCTTGATACAGACAGAAAAACATGTTTAGGTAACAAAACCATATTTGATTTAGACAATGCCAGTGATTTATTTATTTACATATTTATCATCATCATCATCATCATCATCATCATCATGACTGTATCCCTTAAGTATATGAGCCTAAAATAATGGTTTATTTGTTCGAACCTTGTATGCAAGCCTTGGTCATCTATCTTTCCAAAGACCATTGAAGATCGTACTTTCACTACTTCCGCAAGACAGACGTACAAAGTCCACGATGGTCCTGTTGTGCTTAGCGAACATGGTGGATGGCTGTACCACTGGCTTCTGAAGACGTTAATACACTGGATATGACTTAATTATATTTTAATTGCTTCACTGTTTAATAAAGTCTTTAAAATACTGTTATAGTTAAATCGAATGATTCATGTGGTAGCAGATTCACTTTTGTATGAGTTAAATCGTTGTCGAATAAGGCCTCTTGCACAGTTTCTTATACCTCGTAATTTTGTTGTTGTTGTCAAACCAGATCTTGATGAATGCTTGGCTGACAATGGAGGCTGCGATGGGACCTGTCACAATACGTACGGATCATACACCTGTGACTGTGACCAAGGTTACACACTTTCTGGGGACATTTGCCAGGGTATGAATGTAAACGAATATATGTTATTTTGTTTCAGCTTTAAAATTTCTCATCTTTCTAATACTAATTTACAGCAAAAATTTAAATGGTCAATATTCACATTCGTCGAGGGGATGACTTGTGACTTGTACAACAAATATATGACTGTTCGATTTAAAAATGTTTTTTAAATTGAATTGTTCCGTGCGGTTCTTTGAAATCATTCTATTCGAAACGCAGCGACTACTTTTTCCCAAACGAAAACTATATTTTGACCAAGGTAGATAGTTGAACTGGATTCTGTTTAGCGTGAGTCTTAAAAAATCGAGTAACTCTTACAAATTTGAATTTTCCAAGTTACATAAACAGGCTGCATGCTTTACTTGGGTATCTTGGACATTTATCTCACATAACGCACTTACCGGGGCAGCGGTTGTTTTCTCACGTTAACAAAGTTGAGACTACATTCAGCTATATAACTGAGAGATGGATCTTGTCATAATAGCTTTCATCCATCACGTGATTCAAGTTTCCCGTCTGGAAATCACAAGCCCTGGTTCATTCGCTCTGCGTATCGCTGCTTAACCCTTTACTACGTAATCCCGAGTTTTAACAACCCTGATGGAGAAGCGTTGAAGACATTGTGGAAAAAGAAGAAAATGCTGGCAACAGCATTTTCTCCTGTATCCACTATGTTTTCTACCTGATCAAAGACGATTTCCATCATTTGAGCCACATTCAAACTGTCATCTGCAAACGCGTTCAGTTGGACAAGTCTACTTTTTGGTCGTGTGGTAAAGTGTTAACAACGCGAGCTCAGTTTCTAAACGACAAATATACTGCCATTCTAGATATTGACGAATGCCATGATGGGACGTCAGGCTGTGCACATATATGTGACAATACAGTCGGATCATACCAGTGTAGTTGTAATCCTGGATACAGTCTATCGGATAATCTTCATTCTTGTGAAGGTATGGGCTAACACTGGATTCTGTTTAAGAAATAATCTTCTTTCTATCGTGGTTTATCGTTCAATAAACCACGGTTGTGAGTTATGAGGCACAATAAATAATCGACGAGGGCGATAGCCCGAGTGCGTTATTCATTGCGCCTCATAACTCACAACGTAGTTTGTTGAACTATAAACCACGATAGAAAGAAGAATATTTCGATTCTAACATGACCAACTCTTAATCAAAGGAAAACAAGTCCATTCTTAGTGTAAAAACGCGGATGCAGATAATATTCCATTGAATAAACTATGGCTCTTCCACTTACTTACCAAAACAAAACCCCACTGCCCAGTCGGTAAATATGAAAAGAATCAAAATTTCATTAAAACCTTAGGCATCAAACACAACATAAAAAAAACCGTACCTTTTTACTGTTATATTTTGTCCCTATCAAATTACAAAGAAGAATGAATGTACATGTATTGTTAAGCACAAGAGTCGCAGATGCTTCGAATACTCTGACTATTACTCCACCCGCTCCAAATCTCAATTCCAATGCAACAACGGTCAGTTTTCTCCAACTTGAAAAGACATTTGATTTAGGTATGTTTACTGGTAACATTTCATATATTTCCATCGTTGTCATTTTTTATTTAAACAGTTAATATCGGTAAAGCCTTGAGGATTTTCCTATCTCCTTGGTCAAGGAGCGGAAAATGGCAATTTGTTTACATCAAGTGACCTTCACTGATAAAATATCGGAGGGCGAAGACATGGAACAGCTTCAGGCGACTTACTTTATACAGAATGGCGTCACTCTATATAGACACTCGTCACAACTCGGCCGATTCCGTCTGTATAACGGTCGTTTCCATTTGAACTGCCAATCACGTGACCTTATACATGGCGCGCTACTGTCAGTCGTTTAGCAAAGACATAAACAACCTCGATGAAGTTCTTCACATCTATCTGTCGGTGAAAAGTTCAATCGCAATTGATAAACCACATTAAAAAATGAATGTACGAACTGTTTGTCAACTGAAATATAGTTAGAAAGATTTCGATAGAAAATTGACACTCAAGATTTATTTTTTACGAGGAGCCTTACAATTTTTAGAACGGTAAACCGGCGTATTTCCGGCGATGAAATGTACCGTGTAGGTGCATATCAAGCTACCAGATACAGCCGAGGGATTTAATGGCTCCCATCACCCGAGGTATGCCGAATGTCTATATAGAACGACGTAGATTTGACCACGCTTTCGTTGCACTGTGTTTATAGAGCCGAATTCACGTGCCATGTTAGAATTTTTTTTTCACACTTTACATAACACGTACCCTAAAACACTTTCGTATTCAGTATCTAAATAAAGGTCTAAAACTGTATTCCTACTGGGATTTAACATGATAATTATGTCATAGACGAAAAACAAATGTCCAAGGAAATTACCATGAAAAACAAGTAACTCTGGTAAGAAATTTGATTGGTCAATCAAACTCACGTGAACTTTATGCTATAATGGCTATAAATAATACGTCTGTGGAGCAAACAAGCCTGTGTTTCGCTTCAAACTTATAAAAAATATATACTCGTACAAAAGTAACGGTCGATGTGTTTCATAAAGGCAGAGGTTTATACACGTATCTAACATCTGCAATTTAGCGGCATTTTGAACATAGTACCGGTACCACTTGGACTGCTGAGAACAACTCCCGGTTGTTTTTGCAGGAATTGTGAGTCAAGTTCAGACTGCAACGACTGTTTCCTCTACCGCCCGGCATTCCGCGAGATATTATGAACAAAACGGCCATGGTTTCATTTATATGGACATAGAAGAAACTATGATATTAAATGACTTGGAATCTGGACATATGCATTTTGTTTTAATAAGATTTTAATCACCTACAAATTATTGTATTGCCCCTCTGTCCGAAACAAATACTTAATATACTTAAACCATTGGCTGGTAAGCGCGACTCACTGACCCTTGCAGTCTGATCTTGGATCTACACTGTCCGATAAGGAGATATTTTTTCTCCAAAAAATAAGTTTGAAATAACATTGTTCGGGTTTTTACTATCGACTTGAAAGTTTTATTTAACTTATTTAGAGAGATAAGTCTTAAACGGGAATAACGTTACATGCAGTTTCTCTGAAAAAATGCATAGTACTGAGGCAGTGGTCAAAAGCCATTTTGATTTTAACTCAAATTTAAAATTTTAAGACAAGCTTGTTTGACTTGATTTGGATTAAAATCAAATGGCTAGTGTTGTAATTTTGAATTAAAACAAAGCTCCGAATGGTGATTGAATAAGACTCCTGGAGAAGAGATGTCAGAATGACATGGATAGGGTCTGACCTGCATGAATACAGCTTGAAAATGATGTGAAACCCTCTCCCCAAAGTGAAAAAAAAAATCTCCTATTTTCACAGATGAAGATGACTGCATCGGAGCCGAATGTTTGAATGGTGGGATTTGTGTGGATCAAGTCGGGTTTTATACATGTTCCTGTATCCCCGGGTACGAAGGTGAAAGGTGCGAAAAAGGTAAGATAAACCCTTCCTTAGGCTACCTTCGCCAGCTATTTCAGTCTTTTGTATTTGTCAAGTCTGTTCGATCCCATTCCTTTAAAATTAGTGATTTATTGTACAAAAAAAAATGGGTACATCTAGAAATATGTGAGCCATGCTCTGTGAAAAGGGTGTTAAATTCATCAGCCAAAAGTATCGACCCATGTCACCCTGTGCGTTTGCGCCGAAAATGACATGGTCGAAACGTTTGCTATGAGTAAACTTGCTGCATGTTCAAGGACCATTCTGCCTCATGCTTCAGTCGGTTTTTAGACAAAGGATTTTATGGATCCATAATTACGTGATGATTTACATGGTATTTTGTATCACGGACAAGCAGCCGAGCCCCGGTAGCTCAGTCGGTAGCGTTCAGGACTTGAGAACAGGGGGTCGTGGGTTCGATCCCTGGCTCGGCCAATTTCTTTCCGAGGATTGATGGTAGTCATTGCGACAGGATTCATTCCTCTCTCACCGCTGACCATTGTTTCGACCATGGTTATGTGGGAAAGCAGCCAGTGGCTTGGAAAGAAAATTGTGCGGAGTACTGGTAAAAGAGACTCCAGGAAAGCATGGATAGGTGCACTGGCCGCCGCGATATAACTGAAATAATGTTGAAAACTGCGTTAAACACCAAACAATCAATCAATCAATCAATCACGGACTAGCACTAAACCCCCCCCTTTTGCAAGAGCCTGGCTCATGTAATTGACATGAACTGGATTCTTGCTTTCCGGTTGAATTTCACGCATATCAAGGGTGATAATTTGTACGAACAGTATACATCAAGATCATTTCATTTAATCTATATATATATTTGTGTGTGTGTGTGTGTGTGTGTGTGTGTATTTCAAGTTTAACTGATATCCTGCTAAATTACTGAAATAAACTTTTAAGCCGATAGTTAAAACCAAAATTTTCATTTAAAAGTTATCTTTTGGGGGGAAATATCTCCTTATCGGACAATGTAGATCAAAGATCAGACTGCACGTTCTGTGCAGTCTGATCTTGATCTACACTGTCCGAAAAAGGTCAGTGAGTCGCGCTTAGCAGCCTGAGGATTAGAATTACAAAGCATACATATAAAAAATTTGCGTTGATAGGTCTTGTCTTTTTTTACAGCGGCACACGAAATAAAAGCCGCTCTGACATAATTAAATTATTTCATTACATTGATGTTAATCCACCATTAATGAATGATTGATTGTATGGTGTTTAACGCCGTTTTTAACATTATTTCAGTTATATCACGGCGGCCAGTTCACCTATCAATGCTTTCCTGGAGTTTCTTTTACCAGTGCTCTTTCCACGATGATTATTTGGGAAAGCAGCCAGTGGCTTGGAAAGAAGATTGAGCGGAGTACTGGTAAAAGAGACTCCAGGAAAGCATGGATAGGTGCACTGGCCGCCGCGATATAACTGAAATAATGTTGAAAACGGCATTAAACACCATACAATCAATCAATCATTTTAACAGTACTCCGCACAATATTCTGTCCAAGCCATTGGCTGCTTTCCCACATAACAATCATGGAAACAATGGTCAGCGGTGAGATAGGAAGAAATCCTGTTGCAATGACCATCATCAATCCTCGGAAAGAAATTGGCCGAGCCGAGGATCGAACCAGCGGTCCCCCTGTTCTGAAGTTCTGTACTCTACCGACTGAGCTACCGAGGCTCGGCTAATCCACCATTAAAGTGCCTTAATCCCCAGACAGATATAAATTAAAAAACATGTGTCCATAATTCATTTTGTGAAAAGTGCTGACTCCAGTTTACCATAATACTGCACTGTTTACCTTGTTATTAATGCGAGTACCGATCCCCGATAGATGTTTGCTAAATGTTATTTACAATGCATTCAGTTCTTAATTTCTGACATCTAGTCGCCTCTTTCTTGTATATCTCTTGCACAGTAAATCTTTCACTATCACTTTATGTTATTGTTTGTATTTTACCACACAGACCCGAGTTTTATCGCTTCTGAGAGATAAGGCTTTTGAAACTATTATGGGAAAAGAAGAAAATGCTGGTAACCAGCATTTTCTTCTTTTCCCGTAATATTTCCCACCCTATCAAGGACAGACATCATACTTTGAGCTTTATTTAATTTGTCGTCTGCAAATTCTTTCAATTTAGTCGAGTCCAAAATTTTGTCGTTTGGTAAAGAATTAACCGTTTCAGCATCATAAGGTCAGCATCAATAAAGAATCAAATTACTGAAAGTGCTAATAGAAGGTGTTGGTAGAAATTTGCGGTTTCAGGTATTAGGAAAGTGGTCTGGGGTGTAATTACAGTGTTTCAGGGTGTTTTTCGAGCGGTTTGAGGTCTTTCAATGTGTTTCTCTGACTCAATCATCCGCGATATATACTTTATAAACTAAGCCAAATCTAGAGCTAATTCCACAACATTGTTGTCTCAATTTCATTGTGTAAATTGCTTGCAGAGTTTTCCGCTCTGCATTTTATTTTCACATATCAAATAATACGGACTTCTCTGTTCTTGATCTATAAAGACCTATTTTTCTTGACACAGAGGACTGATTCGTCGTCACAGGATCATGTTCAGTTTGACGGTTGACATAAGAAGGCGAGACCTTACAGGTCATTACCCAAAAACCAAATGACCGAAAAACCGATTTTTTTATCTAAAAAAATGGTCACTTAACATCGTGAAAAGAAAAAATGAAAATGTTCATGATCATTTCTTTTCCCAATAGTGTTTTTGGAGGTTGCCAACATTAAAGGGTCGTAAAGATACGTATCTGGGTTAATTGTGTCGGCAAACATTTTGGATAACCTCTTGAAGCCAAGAGATAATAAAAAGACATTGTTAATGTAGTTGTTATATTATATATTATAAATATACAAATTATAAGTTTAAAGTTGTAAATATTTTTTCGAGACATAGAGTGTCATAAAAAACACCACTTCTAACTAAGATGGTCTAAGTCTCCTGGTAAGTTCAATTAGTTTCCTAAATAATTGAGCTATGCTCTGTGAAAAGGGGGCTTAATACATTTGCGAAAACTATTGACCCATGTCAGCCTGCGCAGTTCGCGCAGGCTGAAATGGGTCGATAGTTTTCGCTTTCATCCAATTTTCTGCATGTCCAAGGACCATTTTTACCTCATGATTCAGTCGGTTGTTCGACGCAAGGGATTTTATGGAGCCGTAATTTTGTAATGACTTGCTTGGTATAATGCTTCATGCTTAATGCATTAAGCCCCCTTTTGCCAGAGCATTGGGTCACACACACACACACACACACACACACACACACATAAAGCGTTGCCCTGATGAGCGTAAGCGAAACCGGTTGGCACGTTGAAAATACTATTTGTAGTGTCATTTCTCTTTTATTATATATATATATATATAGAGAGAGAGAGAGAGAGAGAGAGAGAGAGAGAGAGAGAGAGAGAGAGAGAGAGAGAGGAGTCCTCCTGCAGTGGTTAATGTAAATTTTGTAATCAGGAAGCCCTGCGATCGATTCTTGCTGGAGGCATTGGTCACACAGGAGTGTCCCTAGGCAAGCCACTGCAGAGCTCCATCCTAGTATAGGTGAAACTCAGGAAAGATACTGAACTGTCAGCGTAGTATGACAGAAATACTGTCATTCTGAAATACCATTCAAGCAAACATTCATTGTTTTTTTTTTAGCATATTCTCTTTGTGGTTTACAACTGAAAGACGACTGGATCTCCTTCTACTTCTAAAAAAGTCACCGAGCCCTGGGAGCACAGCCGGTAGCTTGGAGGACTTGAGAGCAGGGGGTCGCTGGTTCGAATACCCAGCTCGGTCACTTTCTTTCCGAGGATTGATGATAGTTGTTGCGACAGGATTCATTACTCTCTCACCGTTCATCATGGTTTCGACGGCAGTTATGTAGGAAAGCAGCTAGTACTTTGGAAAAAATGGTGTGCTTAGTACTGGTAAAAGTAACCAAGGAAAGCATGGATAGGTGCACTGGCTGCCACGATATAGCTGAAATACTGTTGAAAACGGCGTTAAATACCATATAATCAATCAGTCAGTCAGCCACCCAGCCACCCAGTCAGTCAGTCAGTCAGCCAGTCAGTCAGTCAGTCAGTCAGCCAGTCAGTCAGTCAGTCAATCAATCGAAGTTTGTTGGGCTTCTTTTCTGTCCATCGCTCAAACTTCTTACTTTCTTTATTCGCTAGTTTTAGACTAATGAAAAACTATAACATGTAGGACGGTCATTTGAGAGAAAATTCAATGCCATTGTTCAAATATATTGAAACCATTTGAGGAAAACTCTATTTCCAAGAATATTTTCTAAAGCTTTCAACGTCAGAGACTCGAAATGTCGTTTTTGTACGGAAACGGTTCAATCCTTTACAAGACGCCAAATTGCAGACTGCTCCAAAATGATAGCATTCAAAGATGACGTGTAAACCCTTGGTGCAATTTATCTTTGAAAGGGGAGAAAACATTGTGGGAAAAGGAGAAAATGCTGGTCACCAGCATTTTCTCCTTTTCCCACAATGTTTTCAAAGGCTGTTATTTTTAGAGTCTTGAAAACTTCAGATTCTTTGTTAAAGAGTTTTTAAATGGTTGATTGCAGATGTAGATGAGTGTTCGGTTCTAAATGGTGGATGTCAGGATATTTGTGTAAATACAGTAGGGTCTTACAGGTGTGCATGTTCTGACGTCACGGACCTTGATGACACCGGCAAGACGTGCTCTAGTATGTATCAAATATCCATATAAATCTTGAGTTCCTGCTTAACTTTTGATTCAGGCAGTGAGAAAAAAAACTATATAAATAAACGAAATGATAAAGACGCTCTAAGGAGAAATAGGAAGAAATTGCTAAAAGAAAGCCAAGAATTTACTCCATCAGTTGTATCATACGATATTTCTATAACTTTGAAATGTTAGCTCAACTTAGTTGAGCACGAAAAAAGTTTATACGCTGTTACGCAGAGCCCCGGTAGCTCAGTCGGTAGCGTTCAGGACTTGAGAACAGGGTGTCGTGGGTTCGATCCCTGGCTAGGCCAATTTCTTTCCGAAGAATGATGATAGTCATTGCGACAGGATTCATTCCTCTCTCACTGCTGACCATTGTCTCGACGATGGTTATGTGGGAAAGTAGCCAGTGGCTTGGAAAGAAGATTGTGCGGAGTACTGTTGAATGAGACTCCAGTAAAGCATGGATAGGTGCACTGGTCGCCGCGATATAACTGAAATATTGTTGAAAACGGCGTTAAACAGCATACAGTCAATCAATCTAGCAACTGCGTTAGGAAGAATTCTCTTTAGCTCAGTGGTTAGTGTATTGGTCTTTTGCATCCGATAAACGCGGATCTTTACCGCACGGCTTCGAATCCCAGCTTGGGCGGTTTGTATTTAAGCTATGCATTTTTGTTGCGAACTTTCATGTTCATAAGAACGCATTGAGCCAGAATTCTCGAGTGTATATCTTGATTTACTGCATACTGGTATATCTCTTCACTAGACCATCAAAATTTTGGACCCGTCCAAATTAATACGTTTGCAGACGACACCTTGAATATGGTTCAAATGATGGGTTTTGTCTGTGACAGGGTAGAAAACATTGTGGAAAAAAAAGAGAAGATGCTTCTTACCAGCATTTTCTTCTTTCCGAACAATGTTTTCAGAAGCTCTTTTTCCTAGGGTCGTTGAAAATCGGTATTGTTCGGTAAAGGGTTAACTCTTTACGATACAGTTCCGAAATTTTAACGACCCTGAGAAAATAGCCTTTTGAAAAACCTTGTGGGAAAAGGAGAAAATGCTGGTAACCAGATTTTTTTCTTTTTTCCACCAGGTTTTCTACACTTTCACAGACAATTACCATCATTTTAGCTTAAGCCTTTTGAAAACGTTGTGGGAAAAGGAGAAAATGCTGGTAACAAGCATTTTCTCCTTTTTTCCACAAAGTTTTCTACACTTTCACAGACAATTACCAACATTTCAGTAGAATTTAATATGTCGTCTGCAAATGCTTTCAATTTGGACTGGTCCAAAATTTTATCGTTTGGTAAATACTCAACCGGTGTAATGCTACATGAAAAAATCGTCTGTCGATGGTTATGTGTCACTTTTTATTAGTTCACTCGTTTTTCTGGCTTCTCTGCTTGCATGTTCGAGGCTGTTAACACCACAATGACAATGGTACTTTGATTATTTTCCGTATTCCTTTTTTCCCTTAATTCAGGTGACGATGGGGGTACAGAAAATGTCTTCCGACAACTAGGAATACTGGGAGAAAAGTTACCAAGAGGTTGCGCCTTACTCTTTATCGAAAGTTGCCCGAATCTTCTTTTGTCATCTACGTCACCATGGTATCGCCTAGCAACAGACAGTAGCGTCCACTTTACCTTTGGAATCGTCTTTGTCGAATTATTTGAAATAGCGCTGCCGATATCCATAACGGGAGTTGAAATTCGCAACAGATTGGACACGTTTGAGATGGCTGTTGGCGTCATAAAATACACCGAAGAAGATGGTGTTGGCTTAAATCGCCAACAAAACGATAACTGCATCATGTTTGATTTTACATCGAAGCAATTGTTCGACTTTGTCGACTCGAACTCCTATCTTAAAACCATGCTTGCCAATGTATACGATATCATGCCGAGCTGGTTACGGCTTTCTGACAAGGGAACCAGTGTTCTTTCAGTCCAAGAGGTAAGAAGCGATATCCTGTACGGAGCAGCTTTAGATTCACTAAATGAATGCAAAGGTGCCCCTGTTAAATCTGACCATGTGTATAACGTGTTTCGATTTGGTTCAGAACTGACAGTGGAGGTTTACGGAAATAGTATAGACCTACCAAAGCCCGTGGATGGGAATAAGTTCTGTTTGATAGTGGATCTATGTCAGGGAAATGCTATGACGGCCATACTCATGTTGCCTCCGCAATCAAGAACCCTTCTTGATGACCTGGACGTTTTCAAGATGCTATCAGACAAATTTGGCACTCGAATACGCCCGAGGGGTATAGGCTTTTCACTGGACAAGAAAATTGAAACCTCATCGGATGTTTTGGCTGTAGATTTTTGGAACGGCGAAAACGTCTTCAAGTACTCGTAAGTCAGTCACCAGTCATGATATACATGTAAATGTATCCTGGTTGATCTAGATTAGTAGTAGATTATATTGATAGTATGAATGCCCTGTACCTGTATTTTATATATGAGCCATACTCTGGCAAAAGGGGGCTTAATGCATCTTCATGAAACATGATACCAATCAAGTCATCACATAATGGATCCATAATAGCCTCTTTTTCTTTGAACAGCCGACTTATTCATGAGATAGACTGGCCCTTGGACAAAGAGAAAATTTACAAATGGCGTAAAGTTTCGGCCCAGGTCTGCCTGCGCGGACTGCGCAGGCTGACCTGGGTCGATACTTTTCGCAAATTCATTAAGCACCCTTCTGCCAGAGCCCGGCTCATATAGAATAGTTTGCATTTGGTCGCCATTTAACCTTTTAACTACAAACTATGATACTGTTCCCATACAGTTACTTTGAATCATTAACTCCTTTTCATGCTAATCTCATAAACATCTTTGTTAATTTATGTCAAAATTTCATCACGGATCTTTCAGCAGTAAAGATACTGATTTTACGGTTTTAGCGCTTGCTCGAAAAATAAGTGCAATCTCAGAAAATCTCTTCATTGATTTATCACATATACATAATATGTTATCATGTACATATGGTCCTATTGTATTCGTTTTATCACATAACTCCCCTTGTTTTTAATGTGAGACAGCCATTTCGACATTTTTGTCTTACACACGTGTGAGATAAGCCGTATTTAGTCAACGTTCTGTAATTATACACCTCATTTTTAAAACATTGCCGACCAAGATTCCTGTGTGAAATTGACACTCAAAACTGACCATCGTGAGAAAGCTGCAGATTTAAGTATCTTTAGATGTAAAACAAAACCGTTATATGCAAGTTTCTTTGGAACTATTTTTGTATGTGATACAGAAATCTGTCAAAGAAACCAAGAGGCCTTATGTAAATTTCAATGCCATGCTCATGTAGGTCTATGTTTTATTATGAAGCATAACTGAAATACAGTTACGTGATAAAAAGAATCTGATATTGGCTTTTGAAGTAAATTTTTTATTAAACTCGTCCACAAAAGAGAAAAAATGTTATAAAGCTCGCTGAAGGGTTGCTAATAACATTTTCTGTAAACTAGTTCAATAAAATTTTATCTCAAACACCAACTCATACAAGATCCTATGTATCTCTACTGAAGGTCATTTCCAGACTCAAACCTTTGGATAGGAGCTGATTTAGATTTTGGTGTGAGTGTGTCTGTATTTCAAATCCATGCCGGTGCTAACATTGACTTGTACCTGGGAACGCCGGACTTGTCGACGGTAAGATATAGAGGATAATCAACTGGTTGTGTGGGATACTAAAAATATGTCACTACAATGGGATGTGATGTGGTTGAAAAAAAACGAGTCCGAAGGACGAGTTTTTTAAACGCATCAAATCCCATTCGAGTGACAGGTTTTAAATACCACACACAACCATTTGATTATCCTATTCATTATATTCCTAATTCACCCATTTTCATTCTGATAATTGTCAAGAATGGTACAATATGAGCAAACATTCTAAAACTATATCGTCACTAGTGATGATACCATAATTATCATCACTAGTGGTATATTCACTGTGAAATCCCAGTAATTCACTGATGGGAATATAATAAACACGTCTATTTCATTGATTCACCGTGCTCTTGAAGACTTTCTTCGTTAGCTCGCAGTAGTATGACTTGAAAAGATGACGTTAAAGTAATGGTAATCTAGATTTTTAAACTGTGACATTCGATAAAACGGTCATAGAATAAACTATTTAACCCTTTACCAAACGACAAACCTTTTGTATTTGTCCAGATTGAGAGCTAAAGGAAGTTCAGGAATGGTTTTCTCGACGACAAACTATATGTCACTCAAATTACAAGGTTGTCTGTAATAGGGTAGAAAACGTCGAAGGAAATGGAGAAAATGCTGGTTACAAGCATTTTCTCCTTTTCCCACAATGTTTTCAAAAGGCTGTTTATTCAGGGTCGTGAAAACACGTGATTGTGTGATGAAGGGTTAAGCGAATATACAAAAGAAAAGGAGTACAATGGTATATGATGCTGTACCAGATTTTTTCAAAAAAAAAAAATAGAGGGAGACTTTTGAAACTATCGCATGAACAACGGTAGATGGAAACAAACAACTTCTTGATGTTTAAACTGCTTTTTAAATTTCTATTCCTTCACTGTAGATGAACAAACACCTAAGGGAAAATGATATTTATTATGTGGCATCAAAAACTCATTTCGGTCAAGAGGACATGTCAGAGGACGTGAACGCAATTAAAAAGTTTTTTTTCCAATGACTAGTTCTTTACCTTTTAATTGACGACACACATTTAGACTTGCCCGTAGATCTACTGAAAGCATTTGCAGACGACAAATTAAATGTGGCTCAACGATGTGATTTTGTCTTTGATAGTGTAGAAAACATGATGGGAAAAGGAGAATGGTAGTTATCAGCATTTCTTCCTTTTCGAAAACCTTATGCTCTGTGCATAGGTGGTTTAACACATTTGCGAAAGTATCGACCCATGTCAGCCTGCGCAATGCAGACTGAGATGGGTCGAAACTTTTTTGCTTTATATAAATTTTCTGTATGTCCAAGGAATATTATACCTCGTGATTCAGTCAACTGTTGGACAAAATGGAGTTATGGGTCGAGCATTATGTGATGACTTGCTTTGTGTAAAACATCACTAAGATGCATTAAACCCCCCTTTTTCAGAGCGCTACTCATACATTTTTAGCTTATAGACAAAACAAACACGAGGAATACCACACTTATGTTGACCAGAATGTCATATAGCGTGCATCAATGATCTGATTCGCACCTTCTCTGCTGTCTGATCTTGGTCTACAATCTTTGCAAAGTCGCATAATAAATGATATCCTTGACATGCAAAGTGTCAGTCCTTTTTTACTCGAATCTCTGTTTGTTTTTGTAGCTTCTCTCTGGAATGTTTATCGATGAATGGTCGATGTTTGGACAGATCAAACATTTTAACGTGTTTCCTTCGATCAAATTTGATATTTTTGGATTTCCTGTGGATGTGAAAATGGAATCCATTTTGTCTGCCTCGCTGAATATCATTGCGTCGATTGGAGGTTTGTTAATTCCTGTTTCATGATGATGATCATCATCGTCATTATCATCATCATCATCATCTTCTTCTTCTTCTTCTTTTTCTTTACAATTTTCGGCATTACCGAGTGCATTTCCATCATTTAACCCTTGCTGACACAATCCGAACCTTTTAAGACCGTGACACGTGGCCACCGTCTCGTTCAGGAATGGAATAACATTCCTGATGCAATGATTTTACGTTATGTAAGGTCTATGCGACGTCGAATAATTGCCTGTATCGACAGTAGAGGTGGCCATACAAGATATTGATTGAAAAATTACAAGAGCTTTAAGAAAAACCTTACTTTAATGTTACCTTAGTCTTTGAGTACTTTTGCAACTTTGGTTTCACTACCACCTTCATTTAAACGGCAAAAACCTAACTTAAACTTTCTGTTAGTCAAAATCTGATTAGCCTGGCATTTTCTACAGACTCGGAACTAAAGTATGATACCAAATTTGTTGGTCTTCAATAAAACATGCGACGAGAAATAAAAGAAAATTAAGTGCACACTTATTTATGGAACTGAGTATATTTATCGCTATTTTACGAGAGAAAAAAAAACTGAATCGCCCCCATTGAGTCGTCAGTCATACAATTATCATCAAAGACAAGTGATAATTTTGTCACAAAGTACTTCGGAATATCGTTATTATCTCTCTGTCTGTCTGTCTGTCTGTCTGTCTGTCTGTCATTCTCTCTCTCTCTCCCTCTTTCTGTGTCTCATTCCATGTCTGTCTCTCTCTCTCTCTCTTTCTCTCTCTCTCTGTCTCATTCGCTGCCTGCCTGCCTGCCTGCCTGTCTGTCTGTCTGTCTGTCTCTCTCTCTCTCTCTCTCTGTCTCTCTCTCTCTCTGTCTCTCTCGTGCGAATGCGTGTCAGACCCAGTAATTGTTTCAAAGTTTCAAAGACAAATGGTTTCATCTGAATTGTATATAATTTGCATTTATGTATTTATTCAAAAGGTGTACATGAGCGATTACTCTGTGGTGATGACGCTAATCCTCCTGGTGTATACATGACTTTTGTGATGGACTTCGACATCTTCCGAGGTATTCCGATTCTAGAAGACTGGGTGTTTTCTGGAAAGTCCGATGTAAAAGCTTTTTTCGCAACAGACGAGAGCACTGGCGATCTACAAGCCATCAGGATAGATCTTTCCTTACTGTTGACTACCATTAAAACTATGGTTGTGAATTCAAAGAATTTGATTGCTGGTAAAATGAGCGAAATGATTCAACACGTTTCTGACATTGCTGTAGATGTGTACACTCAGATGATGGAAACGATAGATGACCTTTTAACTTATGTAAGAAGCCTGATTGAATTAGACAACGTTCGTTACCTGCTCCAAGATGCTGTGGACCTTGTGACATCTTTGTGGAATTTGTTTACGGATATCAAACAATCGGCTCTGCACCTCTTTGACTATCTTAAACTTGAAAGTGAAGCTCTCTTTCAGGAACTACTGTCAATCATCCAAACAGAAATAAGTAAGGTTGGTAAAGGCATCGAGGCTGGCGTTACCAAGATAAACGAAGAAGTCTTTAGAATAACGGAAAATTATTCTGGTTTCGGATTCCGAGTCGAAGCTACAATTAACATACTGGGTCTTTCCTTCCCGAAGGTTGAGCTGGAATTTATAAATGGTGTCGAGCGACTCTTGCAGTGCAGCAAGTATGAGAAGTTCTACAGTTTACTTATAGACGAACCCAGTGTTAAGATACTGATAGTGGTTTCTCAGTCCATTAAAGTTGGGCAATTTGTTACATTGCAAAAAGGATTTTACAGCCTAGCAGCTTCTAGAAAGTCCCTCAAGTTTGTTTATCATATACAGGCAGTCTTTGATGTTCTTGGTATGACAGTTAGTGCCGATGCTTTTATTACTAACACGGGTTTCTCCGCTACGCTCAGCGGCAATATATGGAATGTATTCTACGCCAAGTTAGAGCTATTTGCTGGACTTGGAAGAAGTTGGCTTGAGTTGGTGTTTAACGTAAAGGGAGAATTTGTCGCAGGATCTGATAAAGGACCAGACTTTGGCCAAAGCTATCTATCCAGTCTTCGGTCGCTTGGAAACTCTCTTGCTGAAAGTTCTATCAAACGGCTGACCGCTGTACAAGACTCAGTGACCAGAGCACAGGACTCCTTGAGAGAGGTTCAGGAATGGTTTTCTCAATGTCAGGTAAAACTTCAGGAGGCAGAGTCACATTTAGACAACGCAATTGAAAACCTTGAAACTGCAAAGCAAAATTTAGAGGCTGCTAAAAGACCATATGAAGACGCGCTTGAGACACTTAGACAAGCGCAAAAGAATGTTGACAACCTTTGTAAAATCAGATCATGTGGTAAACTTTGCATACCTGGATTAAAACTTACGACTTGCAAACGCGGTTGGTTCAGATTTCCGTGTCTAAAGAAAACAAGCTGCATGATACGTATAACAGACCCAGCTTGTGTCTTAAAGAACGCTGCGTGTAGAGTAGTGAGGGCACTTGCATACGTAGCCCTTGAAGCTGCCAAAATATTTGTTAGGATACCAATGTTAGCCTATGATGTTGCTATAGCAGCGTTATCAGTTGCTCAGCATGTAGTCGATGCATCAAGAATCGTCCTGATCGCTGCGGAAGGATTGTTAGAAGTTGCTAAAGCTGGTGTTGACGTCGCGATAGGTGTGCTAGAGGTGGCCAAAATAGCGGTTGAAGTTGTTAAGTTTACTATCCGTGCAGGCTTGGAAATGTTTGACTTTTTAATTGAATACGGTCTTAAAAGTTTAATTGATGTCCGAAACTGTGGGTTCGAACTTCAACTTTCAACAGCCGATAAGTCTGTGTTTGAAATATCGTGTGAGTTGAATCCGCTAAGAATGGGTTGGAGGATCATGAAAATTTTGATTGACTTCAGAAACCCGCTAAATACAATATGGTATGCAGCGAAGAACACAATAAACTTCATCACTAAGTTGATAGAGAACGTGATCAGCGGTCGTAACAGAAGGGACGTGTCTTTCTTAACGATGACTAGAGTACACAAAGTAATCAGAAAAGCTATAAACAAAAACGATACTCTAGAAGGGGCTTTTGAATTCGACGGATTTACAGAGCAAAACAATACAAACCTGGCAGACTCCGATGACGGAACTCCACTGTCTAGAGAAGATATGTTTCAAGAAAGGTGTGATAGATTCACGAGAGTCCATAGTTTTCTTTTGTTATCTACAATTAACCTGTTTGAAATGACGAATGAAACTGTTGATTCTTTTGAATCCGTGGAAACTATTTTTCAAGAAATAGACTATGTAGATGGCAACATGTCAAATTTCGAGTACAGTACCGATGCCTTGGACATAGATAAAGATACAGCGTTTACAGACTTTAACCTAACAGATGACGATCTAGCCACGGCAATGGACGAGATCAGGATATCGTCAGATAACGACAGTGTTCTACAAGATCTACGTAACTCTAGCACTCTTGCTAAGGACATGATTGCCAGCGACATGGAAGCAGCTGAGCAGACCTCTTTGTTGGACTACTGGATTCTGGGAATGGACAATGAAACAATTGAAAATTTTAATGAAACAGAATGTAAAAGCTTTGAAGATTGTGTAATTTATTCATTTTCAGTCCTTTATGAGCTATTTATGGACGACTTTCTCCCAAACAATGAGGAATACCGAAACATTACGATGAACCTAGAAGATAAGTTCTTATCTGTTCTAAGTAACTCAAGCAAATCTATACCTGAACTGTACAACATTTCAATTTACTTGAAAGAGAAATTAGCAGAGCTCCAAGAAACGAACTTGTTGTGCTCCACAGCCCCAGAAATACTGAGTATTCCAGAAAATATAACAGTCCTTTCGGGGTCATCTGTTTCCCTGTTCTGTAAAACGTCGGGTAAACCACATCCTGCTGTATCCTGGTTCCATAACGGCACGATGATGTCTGGTCGATATAACGAAACATTGAACCTCGCTGATGTTGAAACCCGCAGCACTGGTGTTTACAGGTGTATGGCTGGAAACATTGTAACAAATGTTACATCAGGAGAAAATTACTTAAATGTCAAAGGTAATTTACATTATCATAAAGACTTATCAACAAGATTTTAGTCTTATCTTGCCGAATTTTCGTAACTGGCAGTCAAAAAGGCATTTGGACATGAATCATTTCTATAATATGGCCTGCAACAAGCGAAAAGGGGCATTCGGACATTTGCGTAAAGTGTCGTCTCGGATCACCTGCGCAGTCCGCGCAGGCTAATCCGAGGCGGCACTTTACGACTACATTCGGTTTTGTCCTACAGTGGACTTGCACAAAACAGAAAATTACATTTGAACGGAAAGTGTCGTCTCGGATTAGCCTGCGCGGAATGCGCAGGCTGATCCGGGATGACACTTTACGCAAATGTCCGAATTCCCCTTTTCGCGTGTTGCAGGCCATATCGCGGCTGAACTTTGGGCTTTGTAATTTTGATTATGTTAGGGAACCAGCCAGTGACTTTGGAAAGTTTTGTATGTAATGCTATTAGCAAAGACAAAGGGTGCATAGAATGCAGATAAACGAACTGATAAGGCTATAAAAACTTTGAAAACTGCGTTAAACAACTTAAGAAACTAAGAAACAAATAACCATATAAGACTTTAATCTTTGGAGCGCTAAAGAGAACTTAAGTTGCTTTTGTGGATAGTGCATATCACTTTCAAGAATGTTTATAGCCCGCTATTGTGAAACATTCTGGCGAAAACAAGCTTTTTAAAAAATTACAATATCGTTGTTGTTTTCCATATTTAAGAGGTACATTTCATTCACCCAGACTTCTAGGGGTTAGTGACTATGTTACTAGTAAAGCATAACATTATCCATAGTGGAGAGCACATCGGAGTTTCGAGTGTTTCTTTTTTTGTCATAAACAATTTGGCCCATGCTCTGTGAAAAGGTGTTTTAATGCACCTGCAAAAAGTATCGACCCATATCAGTCTGTGGAGTCCGCGCAGGCTGACACGGGTCACCATGTTTTGCTGTTCGTCAATTTTCCGGATCTCCAGTACTGTTTTTTCTCATGATTTAGCCGATTGTCGGACAAAATAGATTTTATGTATCCATAATTATGTGACTACGTGCTTAATATAATTAAAAAGATGCATTTACCCTTGATAAGTGAAATGAAACTTTTAAGTCGATAGTAAAAACCAGAATGTAGCTACTTCAAAGTTATTTTTGGGGGGGGGGGGGGCGAAGAATATCTCCTTATCAGCCAGTGTAGATCCAAGATCAGACTGCACATTCTGTGCAGTCTGATCTTGATCAACACTGTCTGCAAAAGGTCCTTGAGTCGCCCTCAGAAGTCTAAGGGTTGAACCCGTTTTACCTAGAGTGCAGCTCAGAGGATTATTATTAACTCTTTCACTACTGAATAAATAAACTGCATTTTCTCAAAGGCTAGAAAAAATTTCCTCTGCAAGATGTAGAGACAGTTCGGTCATAATCTAAAAAATATAGCAGTGGACAGTGTAGATCAGAGGTCAGACTGCACGTTCTGTGCAGTCTGATCTTGATCTATACTGTTCACAAAAGCTTCTGGTGTCGTCTATGTTATGCAAAGAGCTAATGATCCATATAGTTGTATAATATTCTATTGTTACCAGGGTGCGGTCCTGGCACACGTTTCGACTCCAAAGATTGCGTCCCTTGCGAGAAAGGTTTCTATCAAGCTGAGAAGAATAAGCATACCTGTATACCGTGCCTTAGTGGAACTAGTACAGATGTATACGGTGCGACAAAGGGAACAGAGTGCAAAGGTGAGCACAGGATTATGTCCAGAATTATTTTACATGTTAAGAAATATTTTACATGTTCAGAAATATTTTACAAGTAAAAAGAGTGCCATTATAGTATGGGCGATGTGTTAACCTTGAACCACACAGGTAATTCCTGCTCAAAACTATTACTTTGACAGATATCCTACTCTTCAACTCGCCTTACTTTAAGTTGCTCTCTAGATGCATGTATTTGGCTCTTTAATCCTTGCATACTAGATAGAAGTGAACAGACATGCCATGTGATAGCAGGATGTGTTTGATATGTAATAACGACTTGTCAACTGTTAGCGGCTATTCCATGAGCAACGTATGAAACAGCAATGGAAACAAGAAATACCTTTAAAAAGATAAACGGCGTAAGAGATACTGCAACGCTTGTTAACAGTGGTTTCATAAATGTTGGAGCAAATATGCCAGCAGGGGCCCGTAGAATAAACATGTGTACATGTTTTACCAATTGCTAATTACCATCTATTCATTCTTTAGCAGTACAAAGAATTAAGTCAAAAGCCAAGCGCATTCAGCTATGCCGAAAAAAACCCGATTTATACCATTCGGCAAACCCCTGATCAAATCCCTCGGCTGTATAAATAATTAAAATGAATGATATGCACCAACACGAAAAATTTCTTCGCCGGAAATACACCGCTTTACCATTCTTAAAACTGTAACGCTCCACTTAAAAAAAAAAAGAGAATCACAATTTTCTATCGAAATCTTTCTAAATAAATGTCCGTTGTCAAACAGTTTGTACATTCAATTTTTAACGGGGTCTTTCAATTCCGTTGGTAGTTTTCACCGACAGATTGATACATGATCATTTGAATAACTTCACCGTGGTTGTTGATGTTGTTGCTAGTCGATTTAAATGGCCGCAGCCATGTTTAAGATCATCACAGTGACTGACAACACATAGAAACCTTTTTGATACGGCTAGGTCGTAGATGTAGTTACGGAATCGACTTAGTTGTGACGAGTGAGATATTTACGTCACTTATATTTTTGTGATCATCCTCCGATTATCGGACTTCCAATGGCCTATTTTCTACTTTCTATTTTGCTTCAGATATCAACGAATGTAACAGTAACATTTCGGTATGCCACCATACTTGTACAAATACGGTCGGATCCTACATGTGCGAATGTCGGGATCGCTTTAGTCTACAAGCTGATGGCCGAACATGCAAAGGTACAGAATTTTGATACCGATTGGCTCCTTAATTATCAAGCCTTGAGCCATGCTATGTGAAAAAAGGGTTTAATGCATCTGCTAAAAGTATCGACCCAGGTCAGCCTGCGCAGTTCGCGCAGGCTGACCTTTGTCGAAACTTTTTGCTTTTGTTAAATCTTCTGCATATCCAAGGATCATTCTACCTCATTTTTCAGCCGGTTGTAAGACAAAATTGATTTCATGGACCCGTTATGTTGCTTTTTTTTTAGGATGCACCATGGAGATGCATTAAACCCCCTTTTGCCAGGGCATGACTCTCTTATTTGCTTCTTGTTTGGGGGGTGAACACTGTTTTCAACTTTATTTCAGCCGTATCGCGGGGGTTAATGGTTTTCTAGAGTTTCTTTTACCACTTGTTTGCACAACACGCTTTCAAAGCCACTGGATACACTTCTGATTAAATCTTTAATGTGCCACGGTGCATTTACCTTTCACATTACAATTGTTATGGAAAGAGGTATTGGCATAAAGCACTTACATCCACCACCACTATCAAGCTTGCTTTTCCAGACATGAAGAAAACATTGTGGGAAAAGAGAAAATGTGACTAAAAAATTGAAAATTGCTTTGGAAGGGTAGAAAACATTGTGTGAAAAGGAGAATGCTGGTTACCAGCATTTTCTCCTCTTCTCACAATGTTTTCAGTGTTCTTTACCTCAGAGTCGTTTAAACTCGAGATTACTAAGGATAAATTTGCATGGAAGTTAAACAAAGTTCTTAGTGGTTAGTACTTGAAGTGGTTAACCTTAACGTGCACAGTGCTTTACTCATTGTGAATAAGATAGGGCCCTCTTAATCAGAAGAGCTGTATCACCCATAGACGTTTTGTTTAAAATGTTCAAAGCATTACTGGCAAGCTAGCTTACATCGCACAAAGCGCAGAAGTAGGCAGATTTCGTCTGTTTTAACCCATTTTCAAACAATAAATTAAATTTCAGATTTGTCCTAAGAAACAGTATTTGTAGACAAAAATATATGTGGCTCTTATGATTTGCCGAATGTTTTTGAAAGGACAGAAAACATTGTTGGAAAAGGAGAAAAAATGCTGGTTACCAGCATTTTCTTTTTTCCCCACAATGTTTTCATAAGCATTCTGCCTCAGAGTCATTTAAACACAGGATTGTGAATTTTGAATTTAATTTCATGTTTTTATTTTTATTGCGCCAATTTGCGGTACCAAATTTCACTTGGAATTGTGCGATAACTGTGACGTTTTCCTCTAATTCACCAAGTATTACTTAAGTATAGTCCAGTCGATTATGTCATGTTATATCATGTGACCGAAGTTCCAATGATTCTTAAGAACAACGTATAATAATTATATTTTGAACAGAGAGCGGGAACCAAGTCGCCCTTCTTATCGGAACTGCTGCCATTGTGTTTGTATGTTTGCTAATCCTTGGCGTTGGTGTATGGGTCTACACGACCAAGAACTCGAAGACAGTGAAAGTGAGGTGAGTAGTTTTGGCTTTGGATAATTTCATTAGGGTAAAAACAATGTGGGAAAAGGAGAAAATGCTTCTAACCATTGATTTTGATTCCTATCAATATCCACATTTTCCCATCTTTGAAAATTTTCGTAGTCGTCTGTTGCCAAATTGTTTCACAGGGAAGTTATATGACGAATTTATTATACATCAACACATGTTCCGGCCCATAGGGCCTATATATGCATCGCACATAGATAAAACCAGAAAGGAAGGAAAGACATCCGTATGTACACTGTATCAAATACAGCCCCAAATATGGCATAATGGCGTAACCCGCTTGCAGACTACTTTTGGCTTGATGTCCGTTTTCATTAGTCAAAATGTTCGTAATTATATTCATCCGCCGTTCATATACTCGTAATAGGTCACTACTTGCCATTTAAACCAGTTTTGTTCTCTTTGATTACTGTTTCTGAATAACATTATCGAAAACTGCAATATTTTGTTGTTAAATTTTGTAAGTATGAAATAAAGGAATGTAATTCTTTAGTACCACTATTAGTGCTTTTATTTGCTTCTCGCAGCGGGCGAAAAAGTTTTACACCTCGCTCGACCTTCGGTCCCGCGAGATATCGAATTCTGCCTTGCAGCTCGAAACAAATACTGGCCCAGGATTGTTACTCGAACATAATAATCCGCTTTTATTGATAATTTTAGGCCCTATGAAGACTCCATATCAAAGACCAACCCAGCTGTCGTTATCGAAGTAGTGACTAAAGAAAAAGTCTAACAAGACCTCAACACAGAAAACAAAATAAGAAACTATGAAACGTGTTGCTTCTATACGATTATTTGTTTATGTAAATTTGATTCACAACTGTGATTTTCATATTCAGCTCAAAAATTAATAAATAAATGAGACATGGACCGGCAAAAGAGGTTTAATCCATCTACGTGATACATTATACTTAGCGATTTATCACATTATTATGGATCCATAAAATCTATTTTGTATAGTAACCGACTGAATCACGAGGTACACTAGTCCTTTGGCATCCAGAAAATTTACCGAAAGCAAAAAGTATCGACCCAGGTCAGCCTGCGCGGACAGCGCAAGCTGACCTGGGTCGATACTTTTTGTAGATGCATCAAGTCCCCTTTTCCCAAAGCACAACTCAAAATAAATTAGTTTGTCTCCAGGCTGACCTGGATCAAAACTTTTTGCAGGTGCATCAAGTCTCCTTTTCACAAAGCATGGCTAACATAAATTTGGTTGTCTCTATTTGGAAAACAGAAACAGTAGTTCAATTTAGAGGTTGTTTTGTAAGAATATTTGACAAAATATGGGACAGAGAAGATCCGAGATCAAACAACATATTCTGTACAGTCTAATATTGATCTAAGTCGTCCATCTAAGCTATTTAAGCCGCCATTGGCAGCGAAAAGTAAAGTCTAATTTTACCTTATTGTATGGCGCATCGTTTCTATCCTTCTGTAGAAGTCAGCGAAAACCTGTTTGCTATATTAACATTAAGGCTGCTAAACGCGATTCAAGCACCTCTTACCTACTATGTAGATCAAGATCAGTCTATACAGAACGTGGAGTCTGATCTTGGACCTACATTGTCCGATAAGAAGATATTTTCCCTAAAAAAAATTACTTTTGAAATAGTAAAATTTGTTTTTTTACTATCGACTTAAAGTTTCATATCACATCTATAGCAGGTTATGGGTTAAATTTGGTACTACATCAAGATGTATCGATATTTTGCCATTTTTTCCCTGCAAAATCTGTAAAAAAAAAAACAAAAGCTCACATCAAAAGGTCGAAGTCACAATATGTTGTCTTTATAGATACTTCCTTACAGCTACAGAGAAAAAACGCTGCTAAAACCCTGAAAGTGTGTACAATTGCTCAGCTGTGTAAACATAGATGAATTACCAATATATATGGTGTAAGGGATAGAAGAACACACGGGATTGGTCCTCATTTAACACCGGAAACGAAAACAGCGATTGCTTTAAAGGTCTCCAAAACATGAAATGCATTTTCTATCCGTCGTAATCTGTGCAATCTTGTAGCCATCAGGGGCAACATTTGGTATGAACATACAAGAATGATTATAGTTTCATAAAACAAGGATAAAATGGGTTAAAAACTGGCTGAATACTCTCCGAAAAACAAGTAAAGATGTATCTTTAATAATTTAGCGGCCTTACTTTAGTGAGAAGTTTTCCTTTTACATGTTTCATCGCTCTTCTATGTAAGAAAAGCATAAGTATGAAGTTAAATACACATAAAACGAAACATACAATAAATAGTATCAACCACAGAAATTGGCTTCCGATTGTAAAACCATCGGATTGTTGTTCACTGTTTGATCGTGTACCCGTTGTCGTTGCATTCATCCCAGAGTTCATAGTTGTAAGTCCAGTTCTATTTGAATCGCTAGGCGAAACTGATGGCATGGTCGTTGCGCTAATAGAAGTATTTGTGCTGACAGGTTTGTGATTTGGGATCAGAACTGGCGATGTGTTTACCGGAGACCTTTTAGGTGTGAGCCTATTCATGCTTGAAACCGGCGACCCAACTGATGACATCGACATCCCGGTACCCCTTGTAGGTTTGAGATGTAATTTTGAAAACAGGTTCGATGTCGTTGGCGATGTTCTGACCGACATGTAAAACACTGAGGAGCGAACTGTTGACGTTACACCCGATCTGCTTGTTGACATCACAGCTGATGTCTTTGTTCTTACGCTGGATGTTGTGCTTGTAGATAAATGACTCGGGCGATGTGTAACGGGGGTCCTACCTGGAATAAAAACACGTCAAATGTGTCCTGGCCACTTTTGTTTTAATTTTGACAAATCTTGCCCGTTTCCCTGGAAAAAAAAGCTTCCTCTTCAGGGTCGGGAAAACAAGGGATTGTTTGGCAATGGGTGAATCGGATACGACTGCACAGGTTACTAGTCTGATCTAGGATCCACATTATCTGATAATCTGTCCAAATATTCTTGAAATTGTGTTTTTTTTTATTTCTTGCATTCATAGATATATATATGTCATGTATTATTTATTGAAACTTCAGAAAACAAAATGAAATTCCGTAATGAGCGTACGAAAAATGTTTAAATTTGTAAAAGCTACATATCACGGAAAACAATTACAGTTATGTAATAACAAGCGATTTCTGGAGGAGATATACCGGTATGTAAAGCGGCTGATAGCTCAGTTGGTCATGTAGAGGGCTTGAAAGCTAAGGGTCGATGGTTTGAATCCCTAGCTCGGCTAAATTGTTGCCGGGCATTGATGAAATGATGATAGTCATTGCCACAGGATTCTTTCCTCTTTCGTGGCTAGACATTGTTTTAACGAAGTCTATGTGAAAAAGTAGTCAGTTGCTTCGAAAGAGTAGTGTGTGAAGTACTTGTAATAGAAACTCCAGATAAACATGTGGATATATGTACTTTTCGCCGCTATATATAAATGAAATAATATTGAAAACGGCGTTAAAACGGAGAAAATGATCTTTATCACCTTGGGCGCTGAAAGGGCTATGCAAAATACCGTGAAATTTGTCTTACTTGTGGTACTCTCTATTAGCCCATTCAGCGTCAAATGTAATTTATTATGAATTTGACCTTTTTCGACGGCTTAAAACGCAATCCATTGAAACACACAGACAGGTGTTCATCCTATAAAGTAGATTAAACAGGCGGGCGCTATTGATCCAAGATCAGTTCTGTGCAGTCTGATCTTGGGTCAATGCCGCCCGCAAATGCCCCAGTTTTTGCTTGAGGCATTTTAGAGGTTAAGCAAGCACGCACTTGTTGAGTTTCAAGAAAAAGCCAGTATGTTACAATGCCTCTGCACTAAGCGAACACCTTTCATAAGCAAAAAGCATTATGAGTGCCATTAGGTAGTTGCTTTATGTAGGCTGGCCTGTACATAAAAATATGTGCGCATAGATACCTGAATTGACTGTAAGTGTTGACAAACCTCCTGAGACGGAACAGTTACAATAAAACCTGAAGGAAAAGTCTGGACATTTGTCGGCGCCATTCGTGTCAATCATCTCACAAGACAAACCTTCTTGGTAATTTGTGCAGTTACCTGCGTATTTATTTGCAATGTTATTAAATGGACCACTGAAAGCTTCGTCTCTGTCGTCCTTGCATTCTATTTTCGTAATCTCGGCGCCATTGTTTATTGGACAAAAGGAGAGCAATTCAGACATGGTGAGGTTTTCATGATCATTTTTGTTCGTACTGTTTGGATGATTTTCGTTGATCCATGGGTGCCAAGAGTTGCAATTTGTCAACGGCATTGATGCTTGTCTTTTTCTCATTTTTCTCACTGAAATGTTCGAGGTAATGAAATTAGTTTGAAATAAAAAAAAAAAATGAAGGTATCGCATCAAGTTATGAGGTTTGGTCTCTGAATAGCGAGGCATTAACACTTTAGTAAACAATCCCGTGTTTTAACGAACCCAAGGGACAAGGCTTTTGAAAACATTGTGGGAAAAAGAGAAAATGCTGGTAACCAGCATTTTCTCCTTTTCCCACAATGTTTTATACTCCTTCAAAGACAAATCTCATTATTTTAGCCACATTAAATTTGTCGTCTGCAAATGCTTTCATATTGGACGTGTCTAGATTTTTCCGGTAAAAGATTAAACCATCATCACAAGCAACCGTATTTTGACCCACTGAGGGAAAAGTTTGAAGCCACTGATTCAGATGGACAAGCTACTCAAGATGGAAAAATGTCTCGGTAAAGGCGCATTTTTTCTCCTTTTATTTGTCCGACTCTTAAAGTTATGTGATCACCAATTGTCGAGATTTAGGGTCTTTTAATTTAGATGTCTTTGACAAAAGCTTGGGCATAGATTTAGTAATGGTATAAAATCTTTACCAGACGGCAAAATTTTAAACTTTTCCCATTGGAAATCATTTGCAATCGATAAATCAAATGTGGCTAAATTGATGTGGTTTTTCTTTGAAGGAGTAGAAAACATTGTGGGAAACATAGAAAACGCATTTTCTTCTTTTCCCACAATGACCTCCCCAGGGTTGTGTGATAAAGAATTTATTATAACTTAATTTAAGTTAGGGTGGAAACATTACCTAACAGCCGATGTCTCATGTTAGGTTCCGTTTTGGCTGATTTAGATTCACAAAAAAACTGACAATAAAAATGTCTCTTTTACACAGCATGACAATGACCTACAACAGTTGTGCACTGAATGAAATTAACAACCAACCTGGGTAAGGACTGCATCTGTATCTGATTTTGTAGTCAAGGCAGCCGTGTGGTCTGTTGTACTTTGCCAAACATTTCAGTCCATTCTGCACGTCACATGTAATGTTCTGCTCCAGGCCTTTATATAACCCGTCCACCCCTTCGATTGGCACACACTCTATTTCTGTTATGACGCCATACGGACAGAGTCTTCCTAACTCCACTTGGTTCAAGTTTTCACCTTCGTCATCAGATAATACCGAGCTTGGATGGCTTTTATCTATCCAGACTGACCATTCTGCCTGTATACTGGGTGAACCCTGGACTAAGCTTTAAAATGATGAAAAGGTTATTGAACACTTGATGAGCACTAGATCGAAAGAAACCTCGTCAAACGATCCCAACATTTTACGACGTTGTGGAAGAGGCTATTGCAAACATTAATGGAAAATAGGGGGGGGGGGAAAGCTAGTAATCAGCATATTCTCCTTTCCCAGAAATGTTCTCTACCCTGTTAAATAGAAGTCGCAGCGTTGAGCCACTTTGCGCTCAATATGTAAATTTCTATAATTTTGTCTTCTGGTAGGATTAGTCTTTTTTTTTTCTTTCTATTTTTAAACACCTTAAAAATATGAGACATACTCTCGCAAAAGGGATTTTAAAATCCATCTCCGCGATGCATTACACCAAGCAAGTCATTACATGATTATGGATCCATAAAATCTATTTTGTCTAACAGCCAGCTGAATCCTGAAGTAGAATGGTATTTTGACATGCAAAAAAATTACCAAAAAAAGAAGTATCGACCCAGGTGGGGACACTGCAGGCTGACCTGGTTCGATACTTTTTGCAGATGTAATTAACTCCCTTAAAGACAGAATCATCTTATGAACGACATTGAGTTCTTCGTTCACAAATTCTTTCAGTTTGGTTTAGTCTTATGCTTTTTTTTTGTAAAAAAAAAAAAGCATAAGACTCAACCAAACTGAAAGAACGAACATCTCAATGTAGCTCATAAGATGATTCTGCGTCTAAAATTGTTGAAAAAAATTGTGGTGAAAAAAGGAAATGCTGGTTACCAGCATTTTCTCCTTTTCCAACAATACTTTCAAAATGCCTTTTTTCATCACTGTCAAAACAGTGAATTGTGTGGTAAAGGCAGTTAACAATAAAATGATAATAATAAACAATAACAACAAAGGTCAATAACATAGTTACCCGTCAAACTGATGAAAACACGACCCAGGTTTTTAAAAAAAAAATGATTTTGAATTCCTACCACGGTTTTACTCATATCCCAGGACAACTTTATGGCAGCGTGTGTCCAAGATCAGACCAATCGATCCGTTCGGTTTGATCCTGTTTTATATTTTCCACAAAGCATATTCTCGATTCGTATTCACCTTATTCCTAAAAATTGTTCCAGTTCTAGACTGCAAACGAGAAATGTGATTGGCTGGAGCATGCTGTTCAAGCCAAACAGATTGCTAGTCTTGGATCCCTATAATAGAAGTTTGGAATAGCCTCTTGTGTTGCATACCAGTGCTACCTTTAAACTAAAGAACGTTTAGTACAAAAAAGGTAAAATGGTTTACTATATTCTTACCAGTGAATTACTGGGATTTCACAGTGAATAACACCACTAGTGATGATAATATGGTTTGATCACTAGTGTCGATATAGTTTTAGAGTGTTTGCCGGAACTACTTTTTTCCTATAGTGCTCATATTGAACCATTCTTTATAGTTACTTGAATAAAAAAAAGTGAATTATGAATATAATAAATAGGATAATCAACTGGTTGTGTGTGATATTAAAAATCTGTCACTCGAATGGGGTTTGATGTGGTTAAAAAAATTCTTCCATCAGGTTTGTTTTTTTTTTCAACCACATCACACCCCATTCTAGTGACAGATTTTAATATCACACACAACCAGTTGATTATCCTCTATTCATTCAGTGAAAAAAGTACCAGAAAAGCCAAAATTGTTCTTATTGTTACAATATCTAACCAAACACCCTTTCTCTCGCTTTCTCTCTCTCTCTATCTCTCTCTCTCTCTCAGGCATATACTCTTTCATTCTCTCAGTCTGTCCGTCTGTCTGTATGTCTGTGCGTAATTAAACTGGGTACAGTGCACTTACCTTTTCACTGAACCGGCCCATATCAAACTCGAAACTGCTGAAATTCAAAGATTATGAATCAGGGAATTAGTAAAAAAAAAAAACGGAACGTTTTTTTTTGTTCAAAGTTTGATTGCTACCCTCATACTTGAACCTGCCACGGATGCCTCTTGCGAACAGCGCAGATAAAGATCAGCCTGCACGTCTGATGTCCTGTCGGATCTTGTTCTGTACTCTTTGACTCCAAGTTGATATAGCTTTTGCTTACCGTTTTCAGGTAAATCAATTGGTCGTAAACGATTATTAGAACAGAACACATACTTCATTACAAAGTATAGTGTACAGTCTATACATCAATTAAACTTAAAATTTCATTTTACTGGAAAAAAATCTCATCATACTGGCGTACAGTGTAGGAATAAGATTAGACTGCACGTTCTGTGCAGTCTGATCTTAATCTACACTGGCCCAAAGAACGTAGCCTGGGTCAAGGCGCCAACATTTTTACACACTGCTCTTACCATCGTGGCCTCCAAATTACGGTCAGTATACGAGTAGATCTTAGACATTTGTCATTTCTGACAAAAAAAAACCCGTCATACGATATAAACTGAAATAATGATGGGAACACAGGCTACCCAAAGTGCACTGAGGCTTGCTTTGCAACCTCATGGTAACACGTTAATGCTTTCTCGGTAAACAAACGAGACCACTATTACAAGTACATGTACATGTGTACATATATAATTATTTTTTGGTGTGCCATGTTTGTGAAAAAAAAAAAAAATGAAAAAAATACTATTTCACTAAAAAAAAAGAAATCAGTATTGAAATCCTATAAATCTTACTAAAAAAATCTAACATATAAATTTTTTCTTCCATGTTCTATTTCAGTCATTTTTTATAAAAAAAAAAAAATACGAAAGATACAACTTATACATATACGTCATAACATCCTCTCTTTCTTTTCTTTCCCAAATCAGCGTTTCCTTTGAATTCGTCATAAAACTCATACTTACAAGTGAAAATGATGTGGTAGCGCATATTTCCAACCATCTGACATTTAAAATTCAACTGTATGCCCAAGTCCTTCGGTAAAAAAGTTTTCGAACGACAACCTACTTCCACTGTTTTAGCCAATCCACGTTATTAGTGTGTATCACGTGAACAGTATAGTCCCACTTGATAAATGACAAAGCAATATCTTCTAAAATTGGTTGTATATAGATTTGCTTGACTCTTTACTATCGACAAAATTTTATATTTATTCAAACTGCCAGCTTTTGCAGACGACAATTTAACGACTCCGAGAAAACATTGTGGGAAAAGGAGAAAATGCTGGTAACCAGCATGTTCTCCTTTTCCTATAATGTTTTCTACAGTATCAGAGACAAATTCCATCAGATGAGGTGGATTTAAATTGTCGTCTGCAAATGCTTCCAATTTGGACAAGTCTACATTTTTTGTCGTTTGATAAAGAGTTAATCCTCAATTTTTCGTCTGCTTTATTAAAGATTTACTGTCAACAATAGAGAAGACTTCTTTTCGGTTATGAATAAGCCGTTTTTTTCGCTAAAGAAAAGGGGGGGGGGGAAATGAAAGAAAGTAAGGTTGAGCTACGAATACGTCTTGGAAAATTTTCGCAGACGTATTTTTCTTTTCTACGTTTTGCTATGTTTGATTGTTCAAGACGTTTTTTTTTTATATAATTATACCACCTCTCTTGAAAGATATTCGTGTTTAACCACACCAAACGACAAAATTTTGGACTTGTTCATTTTGAAAGCATTTTGTATACAACAAATAACATGTGACTCAACTGATGAAAGGTGTCTTTGAAAGGATAGAAAAAAATCATGGGAAAAAAAAAAGAGAAAATGCCGGTAAACCGATTTTTCCTCCCGTTATCAACGATGTTTTTCAAAAGCCTTGTTCTTCAGTGTCATGAAAACACGGGATCGTTGGATAAAGGCTTAAACGAAGTTTTCCTCTATCAGTATGTAGACCTACAGCGTTAATACACTTTGGCTTAGTCTTGCATTACCAAAGGATTTTCCATGATTTCCGCTTCAACTTCTTTTTATTTGCAAAAAAAAATTAAAATCGCCATGATATAGGTCAAGACTACCAGTCCATCTTCATTAGATTTTATTTGAGTTGATTATAATAACAAAAAGAGACGTGTATGTTAGAGATATGTACAGCCTGGGTCCGTATTCACAAACTATTCTGAACATAATTTTTTGTCTTTTTCTAAATTTGAAAGTAGCGCAAGCTCTAATTTGGTTCAGCCAATCAGAACTTGTGTTACTTTCTAGATTTGGACAAAAAATATTCTTAAGAATTCATATGGACCTTGGACTTTTCACTTTGTTGAAAAAATGACATGCCTACTCATTAATTATGTTATATGTACTATCTCCTTTTGTCCTCAATATTTTTGTAAAACCGTAGAAATTTGCTTTTGTTAGATTCTATGGGGTTGTTGTTGTACACGTCACATGACCACAGGTATGGTAAAATCATTTTTTATATTACAAGATACATGTATATGAGCCATGCTCTGACAAAAGGGGGCTTAATGCATCTCCGTAATCCATCATAACAAGCAAGCCATCACATACTTATGGATCCATAATAGCCACTTTTTTTAACAACTGCTTCAATCATGAGGTAGACTGGTCCTTGGACATATAGAAAATTGACCCGATAGCGAAAAGTTTCGGCCCAGGTCAGCCTGCGCGGACTGCGCAGGCTGACCTGGGTCGATACTTTTCGCAGATGCAGTAAGCCCCCTTTTCACAGAGCATGGCTGATATGTATACGTAATAAAGTATGTCTGTGTCTATGTCCTAAATCTCCATCAGTATTACATTAACTCTTAACCGAGAGATAAAACTTTAGGCTCGCCACGAATGAAAGCATTTGCAGACGACACATCAGATATGGCTCGAATGATTAGATCTTCCCGTGAAAGGGTCTAAAACATTGTGGGAAATGGGGAAAATGCTGGATATCAGCATTTTCTCCGAAAATCCTGGATACCATCATCTTCTCCTTTTGCCACAAGTTTTTCAAAAGTCTTCCTCCATGAAGTGTCGTTTAAACTCGAGATTATTTAAAGGCCCAGTATCGGCCAAAATTAAATTTTGCGAGTGTTAAAATGCATTTAGATTTAAATCCTACCTTTTAAAAGTATTGAAATTATTGTGAAGATGACAGCCTGTTCTTGTACGGTCGGTCCAAGTGTTATATGCTAGCAGAAAGATGAAATTTAAAATCAGTTAAAATGTAAACAAAAGACTGAGCGACCGACTACTCTTTACATCTAGTTTTAAAATTCATTTTTCTACCAGCCACTAATACTTTTTTAGACCGATCATTAGATAACAGACTGTCGTCTTCACAATAGTTTCCATACTTCTTAATGGTGTGGTAAAAATTTAAACGCATTTTAAAACCCACATTGTTTACTTTTGGTTGCTACTGGGCCTTTAAGAAGCATTTGTGGGCTCTTACCTATTTGACTTGTGACTATTGCATTTAATTTAAAGAAAATACAAAATACTAAAGAACAAACTGTGTAGGAAATGTAACTATCCAAAAACTTAAGGCAATATATGGCTAAAGATGCTTCGGAAAGCTCGTAATTTGGGGGTCGGGGTTAACTATCAATCATTTGAGACAGATTTATTTTGTCGTCTGCAAATGATTTCAATTTGGACATGTCCAAAGAATCGAAGCCAGGTAAAAAGTTATAGGAATATTTGTTGCACCAAACAGGGATCATATACGATCCCTGCACTAAATGAGAGCTCGAGCCTACCTCCTCTAACTATGGTGATCTCATTAATATATTCGGCCGTATGTGTTAGATAATTTTAAAAAAAGCCATTTTTATGATATGAATAAATTATTGAAAGCCCTCTCAATACGGAAACTGAGAAAAATGAAATGTAATGTTTAGAGTCAAAGTCGTGCGTTTGTATTACGTTATATAACGTACATTTACAAGCAGGGGATATTGGAGATATAGCAACGTGGCGCACCTCTAGGTATGAGCATGGCTTTTCGTGCAAATTCTGTCACGAACGTCGATCAAATAAAATATTTGATTACTTATTATCGTAAACGGTGGACAAAAGTCTGCATTTAAGTGTTCCTTAAAAGATAAAAAATGATTGAATGGAGGATAAGTTCCTATTGGCACAATTTCTTCATATAGGGGTCCCACGCTGAGCAACAAGGAAGTAAAACTCTATCTTAGTCACCAATTATTATGCTTGTAATCGATGATTGCCAAGTAGAGTATACAAATGAGAAATGCTCAAAGGGGGTTTAATGCATGTGCAAAAAGTACTGACTCGGGGTAGTCTGCGCTGTCCGCGCAAGCTGACATGGGTCAAAACTTTTTTTTTCCTTTTGATAAGTTTTATGCATGTCCAAGGACCATTCTACTTCATGATTCAGTCGATTGTTCAACAACATGGTTTTTATGGATCGATGATTATATGATAACTTGCTTAGTATTACGCATCACGGAGATGCGTTAAACCCCCTTTCTCCAGGGCATGGCTCATATGTAATGAAATATTGTCACTAAAAATTCAGATATAAAAAATACCCATATACATACGGAATATTATGCTGTAGTGACTTTCCTGGTGCTTGTATTTACTTCGAGCCGCGTGAAAAAAATTGGCATCGCCCGAGACCGAAGGTCGAGCGAGATGCCAAAATTTTCTTACGCAGCGAGAAATAAATACAAGCACCAGGAAAGTCACTACAGCATAATATTCCTTTTACATATACCTTCACCTTTTCAACAACAAAATATTGCAAATTATTGATATTTTATTCGAAAACGGTTTGCAAAATAAAACAAATAATGGTGCAGTAGCCAGTAACTTCGTTTTTATGAATGGCGGATGAATATTACAGCGTAAATTTTTGACCAATGAACTTGCAAATGAATACATACGCTTACCGCGCGTGAGTTGCGTCACTATGACGTCATCATACCATATTCGGAACCGTATTTCACTGTGTGTAGATACGGTTTTTTCCCCGTTCTGTGTGATATTTTATCCGCGTGCGTCGCATTTATTTACCCCGGAAAACTTTCATATAATAAAAAGAATTATTCAGTGGGTCGACAAGTTAGATGATACTATTTAGCTCTAACCTGTCGCAAGGCTAATTCATCAGTATGTAAGAGTGCAGGAATAACTTTGAAACAATACGGAAATGATAAAATAAAATACAGTATTTATTTATGTAGCCAACAAAAATATCAAAATAGATTTTACCAAGGATACTGGTAACGTGGACATTTTTGTGTGTTCATCGAAGCCTGGTCAAACATAGTTCCAAAAATAAAAGGAATGTTTGGGGGGGGGGGGGTGTTGAGCATTTTCGGGTCAAGTTACTACCTCTTTTAGTATTCAAGTTTACATATTTTATTCCATATATTTAGGCTACATGTATTACATTAAATACAGCAAAGTGAAAATATTTAGAATGGAAGCATAAAAGTTCATCCTAGTTCCTATCCCTAAAACAGTAGTGTACTGTATCAACTAGATTAAATCAAGTCAAACAAATCTACCTCAAAATTCTATTTAAACTGATAATGAAAACGTCAGAGGGTGACAGTGGACACCAAAGTATGAAGGAAGAAATGATGATTGTATTGTAAGAGAAGAACAAAATGAAAAATGAACTGATATACGATTATATATGTATCCATATACCCGCAGCAAGTGCACTCTCGAGCCTTATTTTCAGTCCATCTTACATAAAATATACGACAGTTTTCGCGAAAGAGCGAATTTTCCGCTTTCATATTTACAAGTGTCAGATTTGCGTGAGAAAGCATTATTTTGATCTTTAAACTGGCCCTTGCAGACTTGCGTACTTCGTGTTTGTTCATTTTTAAGCCACCCTTTTTAACCCTTTACCAAAAGATCCCGAGTTTTAAAAATCCTGAGGGCAAAGGCTTTTGCAAACGTTGTGGGAAAAGGAGAAAATGTTGGTAATCATGGTTATCTCCTTTTAGCCTTTCAGAGAAAACCCCTATCATTTGAGATTTAATTTGTCGTCTGCAAATGCTTTAAATTCTGACCCACAAGCTACAATTTAAACAGTCTTGGTAAAGGTCTACTAGATGACAGCACATGCAAAATATTACAGCTATAGCTCTTACAGTTAGGAAGAAGAACATTCTCAACATTTTCACTATATAAGCCTATGTAAAAGGTGTGACGACCGTACCGTCCCCTTCCCCTCGGAAAGCAGGGCAAATTTTAACCCCCGGGCTATACTTTGAACAACCTTGGTAGAGGTCTAGGAAATAAACCTACATAGTAGCCTTGTAGCCTTAAGCCTTATGGATCCATAGGATTATTTTAGATTTAAGTTATAAGCCATTGTAAAACTTGTGACAGTCCCCCTCCCCCCCACGTGCAACAAATTTTGATCCATGGGCTATAATTTGAACAACTTTGATTGAGGTCCACTAGATGAAGCCACATGCAAAGTTTGCTAGTCCTGGGTTTAATGATCTTTAGCAAGAAGATATTTAAAGTTTTCACTATCGGAAGCCCACGTAAAACGGCGACCCCCGAAAATAAGCAAATTTTGACCCAAAGACTTATAACATGATGAATATGGAAAAGGTCCATTCGATAATGCTACGCGACAAATTTGATAGCCATAGGCGTTATGGTTTCAGATAAGAAGATTTGAAATTTTTTCAACATCTTTCAGTTTTGTTGCCATGGCAACCACAGTTTTAATCGGACAGACGGACGGATGCACCATAGACACAGGCCATGACATAAGCCCAATGGCCTTTGATCAGTTGAGCTAAAAATGACCAACAGCAAAGTTTGTATACAAGTTTAATAAGAAAATAAAACATAGTATCTCAAAGATTTGTTAGGCGTACTGTAGTCATATCAGCAGGGTTAGTGCACCTACATGTATACATGCATTCTCCTCTTTTTACCCGTACTTTGCACAAAAAAAGTTCCAAGCCACCAGCTGCTTTCCCTCATAAAGATCGTCAAAACAATGTTAAACTGCGAGGGAGAAATTGAATGTGTTCCAATGAATCTCATCAATCCCCGAAAAGAGTTTGACTGAGTTTGGATTTAAACTTGCAACTACTGGATTACTATTGACTATGTAATAATGACTGAAATACCAGGCTCTGCTTAGATGGTTTGTAAAAACTGTAATAACAAATATAGGTAAAAATACAGTGATAATAAACCATTTACCAAACAGTCCCCTGTTTTAACAACCTAGAGTAAACAAACATTTGAATACATTTTTTGGTAAAGGAGAACATATCACAGGGGACAGTGCACCTATCCACGCATTTTTCACTTTTACAGTTACAGGATTGGTGAATGTTAAGCAAAAACCTAAACTGTCATGACTGTGATTCTTTATAAAATGTCCAGATACATGTCTGTCCAATACCACATGATGACATGAGTGTGTAGCCTCGCTTTTCTAGTTTATTCATCACAACTCTAGGTGGCTCTTGTGTTCTGTATTCCATGCTGAAAACAGGCGATACAAAACCTTATAGTTCTTACCCAAATGTATCAAATATTAAATCCATCATTATGTTTGTTTGGTGTTAAATGTCATTTTCCATAATACTAGTGATGTTTTGGCTGCTACATGTACCTACAGTATCCATGGATTCCAGATGTTTCATCAACAGTGCCATACACACAGTGCAATAAGAGTCATTGGGAGAAATGTGTTACAATGTGATTTGCATTAACCTTCATTCAACCCTTTAAAGAGTTTTGGGTTCAAACTTGAAAGTAACACAGTTACCACACATTGTCTTTTCATTCATCTTTGTAAATAATATTTACCATATAACATTTAAATAATAAATAAAATAGTCCTGGAATCTGGAAAGGAGATAATTGTTTCATAGTGATTTTATCAAGATACAACTTACAAATGTTTCCTCCTTTTCTTTTCTTTATAAGGGCATATTTTAAACCCAATAACTTACAAGTTGTTTCTGGGTGACATTTTTTCTCAATTAGGCCAAAAGATACACAAAAAGCTTACACTTTTTTTTTTAATTAAGCACGAAACTAAACAGATTGCTTACAACTTGATTCGAAGTGATTTTATGAACAACATGCCAAAACACGGTAAACAAACACAGAACTTAAAGTTTCTGTCCGAAAAAATTTTACCACAAGGTATCAAAAAACGTAAGTAAGAGGACCATGATGGCCCTGTATTGCTCCACTGGGTAATGTGTTCAATCCATAGACACCAGACATTACAATTTTTGGCCAAATGGTTTCAAACAAGAAGACTTAGGAAGTTTTCTCTATAAAAGCCTATGTGAAAGTTTAGTTTCAGTTTTGTTGCTATGGCAACCAGAGTTTTTACAGGAATCAAATTATTTCAACAAATTCTGAAGAAGACCATGTTAAGATCATCCCTGTGAAGTTTGGTGAAAACTGGATGGGTAGTTTCAGAGAAGAAGATGTTTGAAATAAAAATTAATGCATGTACGGAGAGACACACAGACCCATGACAGACAGTGTGCCATGACATAAGCTTGTTGGCCTAACTGTTATGTTTAGCTGCTTGATGTTGGTTCTCAACAAGTGTGGCTTATATATACAACATAAGCTTTTGTTTGATTAAACAGTTTATTAATGACAAACTAGCTCTTGGCAAAGCCCATAGGGGCGGGAACCTAAGAGCATGAACAGTACAACATACAATCTGAATCATGCATGCACTTTCATACTATGTAACAATTACTTACAAATTGTTTCCATTTCATTATACTGAAAATGCCTTAAGATACACAAATAAGTTATACATTGGTTCCCTCTGATTTTATTAATATGCAAGATCAACAGATATCTTAAATCAGACTTCCAAGTCATGTTTGTATCTTACATTACGTTTCCAAGTCATTTACAATTAGGACTTGGATATGTGCACTCAGATACCAGCTCTTCAGTAGCACAATCTATTGTAAGCAGTAAGAATACTAATGAAGCAACAAAATATGCAGATAACTTACAAGTTGTTTCCAAGTGATTTTACCAATGAGGCCCCAAGGTATTCCATTAGTTCTTTGTCACTCCATTCATCTCCAACCATTGTAGGGCCACATTCCTGAAATTAATGCAGCTCAGTTATTGTTAATCCTTTACAAAAAAAAAACCCAGAATCCCATACTATGACAACCCTTAGGAAAAAGGCTTTAAAACCACCCATAATTAAGGCATTGGGAATTTACAGGAAAGATACTCTGTAAAAGTCTGTTTTCAAATGTCATCTGTGGGCCTCTTCAATAACTGAATAGTGGATTATGTACCTGGCTTTACTATCAAAACTCTTTGTTTTAGAACTTTCTGTTCTCTGCAGAATGATCTTAACAAGAAAGGACACTAATTGAAGTAAAAATTCAACTATTTGATGATTGGACAACATTTGCGATTGAAAAAAAAATGCAAATTAGATTTAAACACATTCAATTATTACCAAACTCATACTGCAAATTATTGGTGTTTCAATCTGAAACTGATGTAGGAGGTAATATCAACTGTGCCATATTACATTCTTTGTGGTAACCTGGCCCACTCTGTATCTTTGGTATCACCAACCAAAATAAACTTGGTCTGATATAAACCTCAAATTAACATGTAAAATGGAAATACTGTGTTAAAGGAAAACTCACTTGTTACGATCAATCTAATCATTTACCACACTGTTTTCAAAAATTGCCAGATTAAAAAAAAAAACCTCTGCATGTGGCATTATGTTGAACCTATTTCAATTTGAAAATGGACGGTTTTTTAAGATTTTACAAGACGAATGTACAGTGGATATATAGATTCATAGGTGAACTTGTGAATAACAATAAGAACAATGTCAGACACGAATAACGACAGGAAAACAAAACTTAGGTTACAATTCATGCAGCAGACCAAGAGGTATAGGCCTATATTTATACACGAGAGTCCCGGGGTACCGTATATCCCATTGAATCCTATGGTAAATCCCGGATTGTCCCGGTGAGTTTAGACACCAAGTTTGGTTTAAAGTGGGTACGTCTAAAATGCGAAAAGGAGTCCTTTTCGCGAAAAGGACTCAAGATGACCCCTTTTCGCGAAAAGGACTTTATATTTTACGAAAAAAAAGTCTGAGACGACGACTCCTTTTCGCGAAAAGGACTTAAGATTTTACGGAAAGGAGTCAGTCCTTTTCACGAAAGGACTTAACATTCTAGGAAAAAGGGACCCCTTTGCAAATTCACGAAAAGATTTGTTTGTATGGTGTTCAAGATCATTTCAGTTAGATCGCGGCAGCCAGTGCACCTGTCTATGTTTTCCCGGAGTTCCGAAAAGGAGTGTCTTAAGACTTTCATCTGACGAAAATGACTCCTCTCCACAAAAAAGAGTCTTTTTTGTAAAGTGTAAGTCCGATATATGAAAAGGACTCATTTTCATGCAAAAAAAATATTTCGCGAAAACGACTTCTTTAATGAAAAAAAAAAAATCCCAAGTTTCTTTCAAAATTTTGTCACGAACGATCTTGGTATGGTCGACACATAGTATTCAAAATGGTCCAAAGCGATTGAAGTGATACTGATCAGTTATCCAATATCTAGAAGTATATCTTCTTGGTATGGGTTAACAAAGCAAGTATTGGAAGCTAATTTATAGATAATTGATTGATTGATTGATTGATTGTATGGTGTTTAACGCCATTTTCAACATATTTCAGTAATATCGCGGCGGTCAGTGCACGTATCCATGCCTTTTCTGGAGTTTCGTTTTGCCAGCACTCCACACAATATTCTTTTCAAGCCACTGGCTGCTTTCCACACAGCCATCGTCGAAACAATGGTCAGCGGTGAGAGGAATGGGCGCAGTCGCAATGACTATCATCAATCCTCAGAAAGAAATTGCCTGAGCCGGCGATCGAACCAGTAGCCCCTGTTCTCAAGTCCTGCACGCTACCGATTGAGCTACCGGGGTCGGCAAGTTTATGGATAAAAACTGTTTTTGTGAATGCAAAGAAATAGTATAGGCCATTTGATATCAGAGAGTAGCGCTGTGGCAAAACCGTCCATAAACGGCCTTGCAGAAAGCGAGCGCCGGACTTGGCACTAAATTCCGAAGAGAACAGCATAAGTAGGAGCAGTTTCAAGGAACTGACCGCTGCGTTGCAAATTAATTTTAGAAAGATGGCATATATACTGCGGAAAATGAATGTCGATCAAATGAGTACGACAAAAATCTAAATTAAATGAATAGGTTGAACCTTCGATTCCGCGGATTTGAATGACTCAGTCCCACGATAATGGTTTAAAAAAATATTGACCACAGCAAGAAGAACTCCGTTATTAAATAGAACGACACCAGACCGTCTTGAGAACGTATAAATAGTTCTTTACGAGGGTCATCCAATAATTACCGAGACTGTAGTTATTGAAGAAATACCTGAACTAATACTCATCCAATGTTCCTACATTCCTTCAATATAGGCTCCTCCCTTTTCAATGACAGAATTCCATCGGTGAGGAAGTCTTCTTATTCCCGTTGCTAGGCAACCAGAGTTAATGCGTCGAATTTGACTGGTCACCTCTACTTCCAGGGCGTCTAAATCCTCAAAACGCACACCTCGCAATGGTTCTTTCAACTTAGGAAAAAGATCAAAGTCTGGAGGACTCATGTCTGGAGAATATAGAGGGTGCGGTAAAATGTCCCAGTTATAGAGCGTTAAAAGTGACGTCACCCTACCTGCCTTGTAACAGGCTGCGTTGTCATGCAGAATTAATGGTGTAAGTTCAAGCAGCTCCGGTCGCTTCTTGCGAATGGCAGGTCTCAAGACAGACATCAGAAATGTACGATAATACTCGTGATTGACTGTTTTCCCGATCGGGACCCGATTTGCAGCTAATATGCCGTGATTATCATAGGCAAAAATCATCATCATCTTCAAATTTCCTTGTTTTCGCCTGAATTTAATGGGTCGTGGGTACCCCGGCGTGTGCCATTCTGAAGATTGTCTTTTTAGTTCTGGTTCATAACTTCGTATCCAAGTCTCATCTATTGCCACTATCCTGTTAAGAAACATATCACCCTCATTTTTGTATCTTTCCAGTAATTGACTGGCAACATCCACTCTTGCCTGTTTCTGCTCCGAGCTCAGTGCATGGGGTACCCACCTTGCAGCTACACGTCGCATGTTTAACTTATTTGTCAAAATTGTATGTACTGACCCATGACTTATCCCAATTTCATTGGCTACTTCTTCGCATGTGTATCTTCGATCAGTCTCCATTACAGCCTTCACCTTTTGGATGTTTTCTTCGCTTGTTGCTTCTGTTGGCCGACCTGGGCTGGGTTGCTTCTGTACACTAGTCCTTCCTTCCTTAAACTGTGCAATCCACCGGAACACTGCTGCACGAGTTATAGCTTGGTCCCCACAAACTTTTTGTAAGGTTTGAAAAATCTCTGTTCCAGTGCTACCCTTATAGCAAGCAGCGCACAAGAGGCGTCGCGGAGCGACGCCTCGCGTAAGCGAGAGCTTATTGGTAGAAATGGTGTCAAAAATGTATATACCTTATGCCTCTGAAAAAGTGGTGGAGCGGAAGTAGATTTTTCAAATATGGCGGACGGAAGTGACGTAAAAGACTGGCACTAAAAGCGTTTCTGTCCTGTAATTCCCTACACCTTTGACAATCACGTGATTTGAAACAGTGTTCCAGTCTACGAACGAGACCCTCGCGAGATCTGGTCAAATACGAAGGCTTTTCCGTTATCTGTCTGAGTTACGGAAAATTCCGAATATAGAAATAAACATTACGGGAATTAATAAAGCAGCTGAACCATTTCGGGTGTGCCAATCGATCTATGCTTTCAAGTTTTTTTCGCGCTCTTGCTTTTGAAAACTTTGTTCATGTTTCATTCGGACGTTTTCCCCCACTTTTAAAGTCTTGTTCGGTAAAGAAAGCGAAACAACTCGGCCAGTACTTAACTCGTCCCCAAGTCAACACGGCCTGAGCAAAGTTATTCTTTTTAGGGTAGATACTGACAGATTGACAGGCGTGTCTTTCATTCTGAATAGAATGTAACAAAAAACTGTTCTCATCGAGATCTAGATTACAACTGCTTAAAAAGGTTATATTTTTTTCAGTTTAAAACAAAATGGTCTACTCGCAACAGTGATTTTTCTTCATTTTCTTTACAGAGGGGATTTGGTTTCTTTTATCCTTTTTTGTTTTGTTCTGAATTGGATCTGGATGCCAGAATAATCATTGTTGTAAAATCTAAATCTGATCAAACTCTGTCAGCATTCACTTTTATGTTTTTGACAGTATAGATCTAGATTTCACTTTGCATAGAATATGATTTTTTGTGCAACCTGTTGTTGTACCCACACACATAATATTCTCTAAAAGTGGGTCTACATTGTCGGAACTCCTCTGATGTTATTTCTAAGAGATTTTTACCTTTAAGATAACTGTCTTTTCAACAGACCATGACATTTTTTTTAATGTCTTCACACTGTAGCAGTTATAGATATGTCAACCTAGATTTTAAGCAAATATTCTTGTTCAAGAAGTTTGACAATTTACATCACCTTGAAACGACAGTGGCCAGGGTGAGAAAAAAAGACACCACCAAGATTGTCAGCACCAGGGCTCAAACTAATTACCAATCAAATTATTGCTTCTACAGAATGCCTTCATTGACTGAACCATTCCTAATCACCAAATTTATGGTATATGTCGGGCATGTTGAAATGTACCAGTATTTAGAACTCCCGTGTTACACGGAGTCAGAAGTTTAAACATTTAAATGAAAAAAAAAAAAGGATAATCCCCTATGTATTTTCTCTAGAAATGATATTTTGGTCTAAAGGCTTCTTTTTGCAGAATGATATTGCTTATCAATTTTGTAAAGTTATTTTTGACTTCCAAAAACAAAATCTGGTATTATGCCATTTTTTTCACCCCTGTTTTAATCTGCTTTTAACAAATTTAAGCTTATTTCATTCAGACAAAACCAGCAGCTGCATAGTCATCAAAAAACATACCAGCTTGATAACCTGACTGTTAAGAGTAAATTTATGGCAAAGTAACGGCAAAGACTTGGGAGCCACTGTTCAAAATATCTTTTATGCAGATTTGTTTTTGTGAGTGACTGTAATTTATTCCTAGGACAAGGCAAAGGGTTTGTTCTCTTGAAGTCCTATTAAAAACCCCGATTGCCCTGCCAGTCATGTAGGGGTATCCTTGAGCAAGGCACACCATAGCCACAGGCCAGCACTGGTTGAAACATTACCAAGTAAAGATGTTAATGACATTACGTAAGCTGAATTGCAGTGGAAAGTAACATAAAACTCCATTCAAGCAAATAATTCAAAAAAGATTCAGATCTACAAACCTAAATCTCTGAAAATTCTTTATCTTTCCTAGATCTATCTCCCTTCATCCATGCATGTAATCAGTTTGTTGTCATAACTTTGAGAAATACAAATACTGTGTTGTCAAACAATGACTACATGAATATGAATTCAGTTTAAATGCCAATGTCAGATAATGATTAGGACCATGATATTTAACCAGCCTCTTTTGGCCTTATCCTTTTTGAAACTAGGACTTTTTTGGATTGATCAATTGATGTTGTACTCACATTTCAAAGTAATTTCAGTCGTATCAAACTGACAGCTCACGTCATATATTTACCTTGGTTTTACAAGCAGTCCATGTTTGGGATGTGGCTTGCCTTACCCATAGAAACCGCCATACAAGTAAAACATTATCTTGGCCGAGGGTCAAACCCAGGACCTTAAGTTAAGCCCAAGACAACTCAAAACTCTTTGGAGGCTGATCCTACATTTCCTGGAATATTTATTTAGATAGTGAAAAGTTTTCCGAAAAAAAAAAAAAGTCATGATAAACTTTGGTATCAAGAAAATTTCACATTGATCAGATAATTTTTTAATGCAAAATTTCTCATTCGTGCAAATGGTGACATTCCAGATAAAATTATCGTGATAGTTCTACCTATTTCTCGACATCTATTAAAACTTAATTCACCATTTGGATGAACTCTGCAGTTTTTGACTTCACAAGATGGCAGTAAGTTATAATTTGAATTATTTACAATTGTAGCTTAATTTTTAAATTTTGACTACACGTGAAATGAACTGGAGTCTGTTAAACACAAAGACGACTCGAAATGCATCTTACGAACAACTTTAAAACCATTCAGGGAAAAGGAGAATTCATAAGGTTGGAGACCAAGATATTCTGAAACCGTATCTAATCATAAATACCATGAATGTCAGTTGTAGGCATGAACGTAAAAAAAAAAAAAATGTGATAACAGTGAGAATTATCAGCTATTGTTACTGTGAAAGTTTTTATTATCTAGATAATATTTCCAGAAAAGTTTGTTTTATCGCAGTAGTTCTCTCAAACTATCGCAATAGTTATCTTGTATCTTGCGGCAGAAATATGCCACCATACGGTTAACTACCAGAAAAAGGTGCAAATTTTGTGTTCAAATAATAGATTTGCAGTACGTTACTCTGTTTACTGTTATACTGTCAAAAACGACATCAGCATACTAATTTGAATCCCATATGTATGGATGCACATTATTCATCAATTCACATTTCTTACTACCTTTGCCTAATTCTGAAATGAACTGCCTGGCCAGGTAGCTTGGTGGTTCGTCTTGTGACCAACTTATGACCTGGTGGTTGTGGGTTCGATACCCAGTTCAGGCAAACTTTCTTTCCAGCAACTTTTAGCCTCTCACATCTGACGCATTTGAGAAAAATAGTCAATAGCTTGAAAGAAAGTTGTGTCAGTACTATATAGATTTATTTCTGTATAATATATGACATCATAAAAGCACTATACATGAGATAAAATGGACATTATAATGAAATTATGACAAACTATATTTAGATACAAAGGATGACACAAACAAGGGATTATAGGTACTGGTGTGAGAAAGACAGGAAACATCCCAGGGCTTGTACTTTTTTTTTTTGTGGGGAGGGAGAGGGGATTCTCAATATTCTCTTCATTTGTCTTTCTTTTTGTGGCATTTGTCGAAGACAATGCCACTATGAGATCAATAATAAATGTTCAATATTGAATTCTGAAGACCATGTATGGTATTTTGTCCAAAACCGAAGGAAGTAAACCCAATTAAACTCAATTTTTCAAGACAAATGAGTTTTTCAATAGTACTCAGATATATAATTGGAAATGGCGTATTGAAATAAACTGCAAAAGGCTGTCGATCGTGGAAATACTTCTTTTTGGGTAAAAATAGCTTCACCTCTTCATAGCCTTCTATTGGCGCAATGATATGCACAAAATTTGTCTTCTGACCGCTTTGCTTCCGGGGTTGTTCGTTCCAAAACCAGTTCGTCCCTGGGCTTGTTCGTCCCATGATTGCACGCTACTCATTTGATTGTGCATGAATATTTACAGGAAGAAAACTTTATTGTAATGTTGGGAATTAGGTCCTGACGGCCAAAGATAGCTCAAAATCATAGTATTCAGGTATAAACTTAATTGAATTCAATATATTTACATGGCTTCTCTCTCTGCCCATCGTGCATCCTTCCGTCAAGGGACGTTACTCCTGACTCCTCTTGAAAGATCAAAAGGAGACCACCAATACACAAATAACGCAAACTTAGGCACCAGTAATCTCCCTTTAACCAAAGAGACGTATTAATTTGCTTAGGAGGTTGATTTTCAAGTTAATATTTAAATAATATTTCTCTTTCTTTTTTTAGCTCACCTGAGCACGAAGCGCTAAGGTGAGGTATTGTGATCGGTCATTGTCCGGCGTCCATCTGTCCGTCTGTCCACAATTCCTTTAAACATCTTCTCCTCCTAAACCGCTTGGCCAATCTTGATGAAATTTAGCAGGGATGTTCCTTGGGTGAAGCTCTACCAAAGTTGTTCAAGAGATTGAATTCCACCCTTAACTCTGGTTGCTATGGCAACAGAAAGAAAAAAAATGGCAAAATCTTTGAAAATCTTCTTCTCTGACATTAGAAGGCGTAGAGCTTTGATATTTGGTATGTAGCATCTCCTAGTGGACCTCTACCAAGTTTGTTCATATGATGCCCCTGGGGTTAAAACTGGCCCCGCCCCGGGGGTCACAAGTTCAAACATAGGAACAAAGAAAGAAAACTTTAAAATTCTTCTTCTCTGAAACTGGAAGGCATGGAGCTGTGATATTTGGCATCTAGCATCTCCTAGTGGACCTCTACCAATTTTGTTCATATGATGCCCCTGGGGTCAAAACTGGCCCCGCCCCAGGGGTCACAATTTCGAACATAGGAACAAAGAAGGAAAACTTTAAAATTCTTCTTCCCTAAAACTGGAAGGTGTGGAGCTTTGATATTTGGTATGTAGCAATTCCTAGTGGACCTCTACCAAGTTTGTTCAATGATGCCGCTGGGGTCAAAACTGGCCCTGCCCAGGGGGTCACAAGTTCGAACAAAGGAACAAAGAAGGAAAACTTTAAAATTCTTCTTTTCTAAAACTGGAAAGCATAGAGCTTTGTTATTTGGTATGTAGTGAACCTGTTCTAAGTTTGTTAGCCCACCTGAGCACAACGTGTTCAGTCAGTTCAAAATTGGGTCACCTGGGGTCATAAACTAGGTCTCAAGGTTAAATTAAACTAATGCTTTGTGGGCACTCTAGAGGCCATATTTTTTTCTCAATTGACTTGAAAATTGGTCGGAATGTTTGTCTTGATGAAATATTGGGTGAGTTTGGAATTGGGTCACCTGGGGTCATGAACTAGGTCACTTGGTCAAATTTAAGAAATACCTTGTGGGCACTCTAGAGGCCATATTTATTGCTGAATTAACTTGAAAACTGTTCAGAATGTTTGTCTTGATAAATGTTTTGACGAGTTCTAAATTGGGTCACATCGGGTGATAAATTAGGTCACTAGGTCAACTTCAGGAAATTCCTTGCGGACTCTCCAGAGGCCACATTTTAAGCTCAATTGACCAGACAATTGGTCAGAAATTGAATTACGCACGTGGAGTGAATTTCGCCTATTGACTCAGGTGAGCGATCCAGGGCCATCATGGCCCTCCTGTTTTCAAATTATTAATTCTACACAGTGGCTTCCTTGACAAATGCCACATCAGCGTTCTCAACGCTTTGATTTTCTGGTGGTTTACCTGCAGTTGCTTTGCTTAATTATGAGATGAATTATTTTTTAACTTTAGTGAGATTATAAAAAATCTGAGATAGATCTAGATTTACCCCCTATATAATTTGTAGGCATTTGATAAGATTTACTTCTATGAAAGTAGCAAAAACTTGCAGCGCTGCTCGCCTATAGGCTTTGCCTATATTCATATTAATAGCGAGCAGCGCACAAGAGGCGTCGCGGAGCGACGCCTCGCGTAAGCGAGAGCTTATTGGTAGAAATGGTGTCAAAAATGTATATACCTTATGCCTCTGATACAGTGGTGGAGCGGAATTAGATTTTTCAAATATGGCGGACGGAAGTGACGTAAAAGACTGGCCCTAAGAGCGTTTCTGTCCTATAATTCCTTACATCCTTGACAATCACGTGATTTGAAACAGTGTTCCAGTCTACAAACGAGACCCTCGCGAGATCTGGTCAAATACGAAGGATCTCGGGCTTTTCCGTATCTTTCTGAGATACGGAAAATTCCGAATACAGAAATAAACATTATGGGAATTAATAAAGCAGCTGAACCATTTCGGGTAAGCCAATCGATTCTTGCTTTCAAGTTTTTTCGCGCTCTTGCTTTTGAAAACTTAGTTCATATTTCATTCGGACGTTTTCCCCAATTCTTAAAGTCTTGTTCGGTAAAGAAAGCGAAACAACTCGGCCAGAACTAACTCGTCCCCAAGTCAACACGGTCCGAACAAACTGTTAAGTTTGTTAATCTATGTACAGTAGATACATGTATTGGCGGATTGACGTGCGTGTCTTTCATTCTGAACAGAATGTAACAAAAAACTATTCTCATCGAGATCTAGACTACAACTGCTTAAAAAAGTTATATTTTTTCAGTTTAAAACAAAATGGTCTGGATCTACTCGCAGCAGTGGTTTTTCTTCATTTTCTTTAAACAGAGGGAATTTGGATTCTTTTTTGTTTTGTTCTGAATTGGATCTAGATGCCATAATAATCATTGTTGTAAAATCTAATTCTGATCGAACTCTGTCAGCATTCACTTTTATGTTTTTGACAGTATAGATCTAGATTTCACTTTGCATAGAATATGATTTTTTGTGCAACCTGTTGTTGTACCCACACATATAATATTCTCTAAAGTTGGGTTTACATTGTGGGAACTCCTCTAATGTTATTTCTAAGAGATTTTTACCTTTACTTTAAGATAACTGTCCTTTCAACAGACCATACATTTTTTTTTTTTAACATGTTCACACTGTAGAAGTTAATGATGTGTCAAACTAGATTTTAAGCAAATATTCTTGTTCGAGAAGTTTGATAATTTACATCACCTTGAAACAAAAGTGGCCAGGGTGACAAAAAAAGACACCACCGAGATTTTCAGCACCAGGGCTCAAACTTATTACCGATCAAATGATTGATTCTACAGAATGCCTTCATTGACTGAGCCATTCCTAATCATCCAATTTATGGTATATGTCGGGCATGTTGAAATGTACTAGTATTAAGAACTACCATGTTACACACGGACTCAGAAGTTTAAACATTTAAATGGAAAAACAAAGGGGAAATTCCCCCTATGTATTTTCTCTTGTAATGATATTTTGGTCTAAAGGCTTCTTTTTGCAGAATGATATTGCTTACTAATTTTGTAAAGTTATTTTTGACTTCCCAAAACAAAATCTGGTATTATGCCTTTTTTTTTTTTTCACCCGTGTTTTAATCTGCTTTTAACAAATTTAAGCTTATTTCATCCAGGCAAAACCATCAGCTGCATAGTCATCAAAAAACATACCAGCTTGATGACCTGACTGTTAAAAGTAAATTTATGGCAAAGTAAGGGCAAAGACTTGGGAGCCACTGAATTATCTTTTATGCAGATTGTTTTTGTGGGTGACCGTAATTTATTCCTAGGTCAAGGCAAAGGATTTGTTATCTTGAAATCCTGTTTCAAACCCTGATTGCCCTGTCAGTCATGTAGGAGTATCCTTGAGCAAGGCACACCATAATCACAGGCTAGCACTGGTTGAAACATTACTAAGTAAAGATGTTAATGACATTATGTAAGCTGAATTGCAGTGGAAAGCAACATAAAACTCCATTCCAACAAACATTTACAAAGATTTAGATCTACAAACCTAAATCTCTGAAAATTCTTAATCTTTCCTAGATCTTTCTCCTTTTATCCATGCATGTAAACCGTTAGTTGTTCATAACTTTAACTGAGAAATTTTATAAATACTGTGTTGTCAAACAATGACTACATGGATATGAATTCAGTTTAAATGCCCATGTCAGATAATGATCAGACCCATGATATTTAACCAGCCTCTTTTGGCCTTATCCTTTTTGAAACTAGGACTTTTTTGGATTGATCAATTGGTGTTGTACTCCCCTTTCAAAGTCATTTCAGTCGTATCAAGCTGACAGCTCACTTCATATATTTTCCTTAGTTTAACAAGCAGTCCATGTTTGGGATGTATCTTGCCTTATCCATAGAAACCCCCATACAACTAAAACATTATCTTGGCTGAGGATCAAACCCAGGACCTTAAGATTACTAATTCAACACCTTAAGCACTATGCCACCCAAGACAACTCAAAACTCTTTGGAGGTTGATCCTACATTTCCTAGAAATTTTATTTATATAGTGAAAAGTTTTCTGAAAAAAAAAAAAAAAATCATGATAAACTTTGGTATCAAGAAAATTTTACATTGATGAGATAATATTTTAACGCAAAATTTCTCATTCGTGCAAATGGTGACATTCGAGATAAAATTATTGTGATAGTTCTACCTGTTTCTTGACATCTATAAATACTTTATTCACCATTTGGATGAACTCGGTAGTTTTTGACTTAACAAGATGGCAGTAAGTTTTAATTCGAATTATTTACAATTGTAGCTGAATTGTTAAATACTGACTACACATTAAATGATCTGAAGTCAGTTAAACACAAAGACGACTCGAAATGCCTCTTACAAACAATTTCAGAACTATTCAGGGAAAAGGAGAATTCATAAGGTTGGAAACAAAGATATTCTGAAACCGTATCAAATTATAAATACCATGAAAGTCAGTAAAAAAATTGTGATAACAGTGAGAATTATCAGCTATTTTTACCGTGAAAGTTTCTATTATTTAGATAACATTTCCAGGAAAGTTTGTTTTATCGCACTAGTTTTCTCAAACTATCGCAATATTTATCTTGTATCTAGTGGAAGAAATATGCCACCATAGGTTAAATACAAGAAAAAGGTGCGAATTTTGTGTTCAAGTAATAGATGTGATTTGCAATACGTTACTCTGTTTACTGTTATGCTGTCAAATACGACATCATCATACTAATTTGAATACGATCCCATCCAATGGATGGGCATTATTGATCAATGCACATTCCTTAATACCTTTGCCAAATTCTGAAATGAAACCTGCCCGGCCAGGTAGCTGGATGGTTCGTCATCGTTCGTGTGCCTGACCCATGGCCTGGTTGTTGTGAGTTCGATACCCAGTTGAGGCAAACTTTCTTTCCAGCAACTTTTAGCATCTCGCATCTGATGCATTTGAGAAAAGTTGTCAATAGCTTGAAAGAAAGTTGTGTCAGTACCGGTGTGAGAAAGACAGGAAAACACCCCAGGGCTGGTACTTTTTTTTTTTGGGGGGGGGGGGGTGAGGGGGAGGGGATTCTTAACATTCTCTTCATTTGTCTTTCTTTTTTTCGGGTGGTTTACCTGCAGTTGCTTTGCTTAATTATGACATGGATTATTTTTTAACTTCAGTGAGATTATAAAAATCTGAAATAGGCCTAGATCTACATTTACCCGCTATATAATTTGTAGGCATTTGATTAGGAGATTTATTTCTATCAAAGTAGCAAACACTTGTAGCGCTGCTCGCCTTTAGGCTTTGCCTATATTCATATTACTCAATTTTTATATATGCACGTTGTTCTTCTGCTGTGAAGCTGGCCATGTTGCAGTTGTTTGTGTCACAGGAAGTGACGTCATAATTGTGACGTCATAACGTAACGTCATTTGGCGTAATTTTTGTGTTGCTAATATGTTAGGTAATATATGTGCAAAGTTTCATTAAAATCTGTCAGACAATTATATTTGAGATATGACAACAGTCTCACTCATTATTGGAGGACCCTCGTAATATGCATTTGTTCTTATTACTGGTGTGCAAGTTCAACTGACCAAGAGGAAAAGAAAGATAAATCAATGTCTGAACATTTCTGTCATGGCTGGTGTGGACCTTGTCTCCTGTCTGCTGATATGCCCCTACACACTGCATAAATCAGGTTTTCTGTCTGTTTGTACAATGTTAGTCTAGATTAAAGCCAACAAAACTGGCATGAGCACGAGTTCTAATTGTAGGAGGGCCTCCATTGACATTACAGTAAATTTGGCTGAAAAATGTAGGAAGAGAAGAGGACACAAAAGTGACAGGCAGGCAACCTAATTTCAGTGTACCTTCTAACTTTGTTAAGGTGTATAAAAGTGTTGGAATCATTGGTATATACGTAGCCTTGTTTATATGATGATAAGGTTGATCCTTTCCTTGTTTAAGGGTAAAGGACGCAAAGTATTATTTGCTGTCTCAGTCTGTATGTTACAATGTGCCCATCGTCAACCTTTGCTTGAAACAACTTTTACCCGAGAACTGTCCAACAGATTTTATGATAAAATCACTGTTCACCAATCAAAATATCTATAAATAGTTTTGCTCCACCAATGTGGCCGTTAGAGCTAAAAAAAAAAAACGATTTCTCAACAGCCTTTAGTGGCCTTCTTTCAGATGCCGGGGTTAACAAGTATACCTTCTTCAAAACAACGTTTCCACCTAAATTAATTGACAAGTTTACTTTTTTTCTATGATTTCACAGAAGTATTTCTCGTTTTACCACAAACCATTAACTATTCATAACAATTTGGCAAGGAATGTTTATTTCTTCATTTTTGCAGTACAAACTGAACTCCGGACAGCTTTTTTCGTGTTACGAAAGGCTGTGCACAACGGTAAAAATGTTCAGAAGAAAATGATTTCCAAGTTTCTTACATTTACTTGAACTACATGGAAGTACAAGCAGAACATGCATTTTTTTGAAGAAAAAAAAACTTGGAAAAAAAAAAACGATATATGTATGAGCCGCACTCTAGCAAAAGGGGGCTTAAGACATCTCATTTATGCATTATACCAAGCAGGCCGTCATACAACTGTGGATCTATGTCATCAATTTTCTCTAACAACTGACTGAATCATTAGGTAGACTGGTCCTTTGACATGCAGAAAATTGACCAATAGCAAAATGTTTCAACCCAGTGCAGCCTGTGCAGACTACGCTGGCTGACCTAGATTGATATGTTTTGAAGATGCATTAAGCCCCTTTTTACAGAGCATACTATAAAAGATAAACTCGAGAAAGCACAAAACACATATATAAAAGCCAGATGGATTTGGAAAGGATTCAATAAGGCTAAGTGTAAGTGTGAATAACCGCTTTTCAAGTGGTTCTGGAACACATTACAGAATGTTCACCTTAAGAAGCTTCTCCTATTGCGAAAAGGAGTCCTATTTGTTGAAAAAAAAAAGTTCTCTTGTGAAAAGGATTCTTTATTCGTTGAGTGAAAAAAAGGTAAACCTAAGGTACAGAAAGGAGTGAAAAGTTCCTTTCGGTAGCGCACAGGACTTGAGATCATGGATCGCTGGATCGGATCACCAGTTTAACAAATTTCTGTCCAGGAATCATTCCTCTCTCACCGCGGATCATATGTTCGATGGTAGTTGTATGAAAAAGCAGCCAGTTCCTTGGTAAGAATATTGTGCGAAGTACTGTTAAAAGGAACTCTGGAAAAGCATAGATAGGTGCACTGGCCGCAACGATATAACTGAAATGATGTTGAAAATACAAACAAATCTTTATGTCAAAAGAAGTCCTAATTTGAAAAGGGGTCTTTTTTGTTGGTTGTAAAGTCCTTTTCGAGAAAAGGACTCAATCCTTTCCGTAAAATCTTGTGTCCTTTTCGCGAAAAGGAGTCATCTGCTCTGACTCCTTTTCGTAAAATTTTATGTCCTTTTCGCGAAAAGGAGTCATCTTGAGTCCTTTTCGCGAAAAGGACTCCTTTTCGCATTTTAGACGTACCGGTTTAAAGTTTGTTAGCTCAACATCTCTGTTTAAACGGCAAAAAGCCGTATTAATGTATGATTACTTATATCTATTTTACTTACTAATCTAATCTGCGTACTGACGAGCACATATGGCATTTTGTACAATATTTGATGCGAACAACAACGTCAACTACAACATGAGTACTCTTCAATGTTAGGGTTCAGAAAGTAGGCTGTTGCAACATCCGGTGAGATTCTGGTAAACAATATTTCGGGGAACTTGGAAAAATACAGATGATTAAACTAAAATGACATTCTTTCGACCACAGCTTCATTTCTTCACGTCGCTTGGGACGGGCATTTTCGTTGGATTAATGTATTGGCGGATGACAAGTCGAATATTGTTAGAAATTCAAAGACTGTCAGGAACAATTGCTCAGTTGCAGAATGAAGTTTCACAGCTAAGAGACAAATTAACGACGTTAGAAAGTAGAAAACGGAAGTCTGGCAGTGGATTTTTCTCCCTACATACAAGTCTGGGAGACGACGATGAGGATGTTTATGAAGAAGCTTATGGCGGAGAGTAAGTAGTAGCATTTGAAACTGAATAATAGCCTTTTCTCTATAAATTCGCGGTTTCTTATTAGATTCGTGATCAAAGAAGTAGATTTATGCCAAAATATCGGCAAAGTGAAAGATGCATGTGTCCGAATTCTACTCAAGTTTTTCACGGAGCAAGCCATGGTCAGATTCCAGAAGGAAATATGCATAAAAAAAACAAAAAAAACAGGTAAAAACAGAAAATTTAGTTATTATTGGTGAACTTTTACATTACAATTTTTGAACATATCCAAACTAGGCCTACTAACTGAAAGACATGGCAGGGTTCCCACTGGGCTTCGCATTTGGCGCCATTTGCGATAGATTTGTAAATGTGGCGCAAGAAATTTCCGATTGGTGAAAATGACTGGCACCTATATTTCTCATATCGGAATGCTGTACATTTTGATACTGGTCCCTTCAGCGCAATACGTGGATGCATTACCGCCAATTCATCGATAAAGTTGAAATAAATCATAATCCAAATTACTTTACAAATCGGTGTCATTTACACCACACTATCCGAATAAACATACACTTCCGATAACATAAACTTCCGGCTATATACAAAACTTGTCAGGTGACTTGGGAAAACTGTAAGAAAGTGAAAGTATCGAAGACCAGTGTCCGATATAAACCGTGAATGTTACTAAATGTCAAAATGAATCATAATCACAGGTGAAAACGATAGATTCTGTTTGAAATTAATATACAGCGTGTTTCCGAAATGCTGACCTTGTCGGCACTTACTATAACCCGGACGGTTATGTTATCGTTGTCCTCGAAATTTTCTATGTCGTTTTTCCTGCAATAGTCACCCACCTTTCACCCACCTTTCGGAAAACTTGTTTGGTTTTTAACATTTTAACTTCTGTATGTTTCAAAATGTAAATAGTCCCCTCATGAAAAAAAATTCTAGATTTAGAAATTACTCTAAATGAACAATTTCTACTTTTATAACTTTTTTATTTTTATTTATTTTGTTAATTGGTTTTTACCATTTAAATTTCTATCTGTTTCATAAAGTCTGTCTTTAAAACTGTTACAATAGGAGAAATGCTTATCAATTACCCAGTTCTGCATTTGTCACAGTAGTTTTACAAACATTAATGACAGATCTACTTAAACCTGATACATAATGATTTTTCGTTGTTTTTTTTAACAAAACTAATTTTTGGAATATATTCACACAATAAAAATAGATACAAGTAATTAAATCTGATAAAAACAAATGTTTTCTTGTTTATATTATTGCTCATGACACAATCATGCAATGATAATTTATTGACCAATTCTTGATTATGCCCGACAATTTATTGACCAATTCTTGATTATGCCCAACCTATTGTACGTTCATTTTAAACTTGGCACCAACTGGCTCCAATTACTTCAATGTTGCGCAAACTTTTCTCATTTGGAGAAAGTGATGGCGCAAGAACAAAAGCAGCCAGAGGGAACCCTGCATGGGCATTGTTCACACTATTTACTGAAATGGAATGAAATGGCTCTGGATGAAGAACATAGTGCCAAATTGGTAAAAATCGAAATAGAAAAGTTACTGGTCGGTGGCCATTGGGTAGGGTGGGTCGGGTTGAAACTCATGTATTTTTGTTTTTTGTCTTATTACAGTACAAGTTTTTTAGGCCATAGCAACAGACACCTTTTGAAAACTTTTTCCATTGTCTACCATTTTTTTCCCTCTCTCTCTCAGCCATTTTATTACATTTTTTTTTTCATCTGTCAACTAAATTGAAACCTATTAAAACATTATGAGCAGTTTTTCCTTTCTGTATTTTCATGGGACTTCCTCAAATTCACTTGCTGGAAATTTGTTTTATCAAGAGACAATGAAATACAGTAGACCAAGAGTTGGTATCATTTAGTAATAGTTTGCCAAATTTTAAATGTTAACCCTTTATGAAATAATCCCATGTTTTAATAGCCCTGAAGACTTTTTTTTTTAAGAATTGTGAGTCAAGGAGAAAATGCTTGTAATCACCTTTTTTTTTCTTTCCCATATAAGTGTTTTCTATCCTATCCTAAATTGTCATCTATTGATGTCTCTAAGTTTGATAAGTCAATTTAAAGAAACCCTGTTTCAGAAAGGGTTAACTAGGCTGAAACTAAAATAAATTTAGATTTTCAGCAGTTTGGAAAGTTTGTTATGTTACTGTTTCACGACTTTTTGGTCAGAATTCCACATGTTCAAATGTTGTAACATTGTATATATCCAAGATGTGCATTCTGTGCAGTCTCATCTTGATCTATATTAATGTCCGTAAAAGCAAGAAAAATTGTACAGAAATCTTAAGTTAGTTTCGGGTTTAACCTTTTACCAAACATTAATGTGTTTTGATGACCCAGAGCAAAAGAGCTTGAAAACATTGTGGGAAAAGGAGAAAATGCTGGTAACAAGCGTTTTCTCCCTTTCCCACAATAATTACTACCTTTATAAAGACTAATCTTATTTTTCTAATTACATTTAATTTGTCGTCTTCAAACGCTGTCAGTGCTAAAAAGTCTAAAATTTTGTTGCTTGTAAAGAGTTAACTCCAAATTGAAAGCATTAGCAGACGACAAAATTAAAGTGACTCAAAAATTGAAATTTGTTTTGAGAAGGGTAGAAAACATTGTGGGAAAAGGAGAAAATGCTGGTTACCAGCATTTTCTCCTTTTCCCACAATGTTTTCAGAAGCCTTCTTTCTCAGAGTTGTGAAAACCTGGGATTGTTTGGTAAAGAGTTAAGCGAGTGTTTAAATTGTATGATTTGTGGTCTGACAAAATGGGGTTTAATGCGTCTCTGTGATGCATTATACCAAGCAAGGCATCAGATTATTATGAATCCATAAAAACTATTTTGTCTAACAGCCAAATGAATCAAGGGGTACTTTGGTCCATGGACATGAAGAAAATTTAAAATAACAAAAGTCTCGGTCCATTTCAGCCTGCGCAGATGTTTTGCAGATGCATTAAACCCCCATTTCAGAGAGCATGGCTTGTATTCATTTGCCTGTTGTAAGTTTACACTTTTTTTTTTTATATCTAGAAGTGACTTGGAATACCAAAAGGAGATTGAGGAGCAGATAATTGAAAAAAGACTCACGGAATCTGCATCTAATACCAGTGTACCACAGGCAACTGACAAGATATTCTCAGAAGTTGATAGGTTATTTGATGGCATAGATGATGAAAAAGAGCAAGCTTATCAGTTGTTACTAACAAACAAAGAAAAGGTGAGTTGTAGTTATTTTTCTTTTGTATTCTTTAATTTTATTGTCTAAACAAATTTAACTCTTTAACCCTTTACCACACAACAAATTTTAGACCCATCCAAATAATGCTGGTTTCTAGCATTGCTTAATAGTGATTTTAAAAACCACCTCTTTTAGGTTTCGTAAAATAGCAGATTTCTTTGGTAAAGGGCTAATTGCTACATTTTCTAAATTTGGATCAATCACAAATTTACAAATAATATAACTGTAACAAATGGCAGAATTTTAGACTGTCCATATTGGAAAAATTTGTAGCACATATTATGAAATTTATTTTCTAAAGGGTTCTTACGAACATGAAAATTTGCAACAAATGCATAGTTGAAATACAAACCTCACCTGCTGGGATTTGAACCAGTGCAGAAAAGATCCTTGTTTTTGGAGGTTTAAAAGACCCAACACCTAAATCACCGAGCTAAAGAGAATTCTCCCTACGACAGTTGTTAGGTACTGATTTTATACGGGACAAAGCTATGCAGTAAGGAGGGAGCGATCTCCCGTAACAAGGGTAGAAAGCATTTTCTCCTTTTACCACAATGTTTTCAAGTCCTTTTCCGTGGGGGTTGTTAAAACTTGGGATTGTTTGGTAAAGGGTTGATGACATAAATCCAATTCAAATGGCCGACCCTTTGTATACAGAGAAAGAGCTGAAATCCTTTTGTGATTGTGAACTGTGTAGATCAATGTGAATGTGATACAGATCTATATTGTTCACCTCTTTATATTGTGAGGTATTTTTGATATGAGATATGAGCTCTTTGTTGATATGAGATATGAGCTCTTAATCTAGATGGTCTTGGTCTTTATTCACCAACCAGTCTCGAGACCATTCATAGTCTTATTCTCCAAGATTTTCTAAATTTGAAAGTAACACAACTTCTGATTGGCTGAACCAAATGGTTCAGCCAATCAGACGTTTTGTTACTTTCAAATTTAGAAAATCTTGGAGATTTGGTTCAGCCAATCAGAAGTTGTGTTACTTTCAAATTTAGAAAATCTTGGAGAATAAACCTGGGAATGCTCTCAGGAATGGTTGGTGAATATGGATCCTGGTTCAGTGGTACTGTCCTTTGGCAAGGCTTTGCAGGATCTTGGCCTGCCACTGATAAGACCTATGAAAAGGTGAGAATGTGCTGTGTCATAGATTATAGCTGAAGTGCTGCTGGAAAAAAAAATGTTAAAAGAGCAGTTTTACTCTTTACCAAATGACAAACTTTTAGATCCAAGTTGAGAGCATTTATTTTGCTGTCTACAATTCAAATGTGTCCTTAATGATTAGGTTTGTCTGAAAAAAGGATCTATAAAATTGTGGAAAATGAAGAAAATGCTGGGTACCAGCATTTTTTCCTTTTTTTCCATAATTTTTCAAAGGCCTTCTTTCTTGGATTTGCTTGGAGTATGGATTGTTTGGTAAAAGGTCAACTGAACATTCAAGGATTGAAGAGAATTTTTTTTTTGCTTTCATGGAGGTAAGAAAAAAAAACTAACCACACTGTATGAATATCACAGACATCAAATACAAACATAAATGATAACGTAACAACTGCATTTTTGTTTTCCTGTAAATCCAATATTGCAGCTTCTACTTTCTATTTCACATTTCATTAGTATTTCAAAGTGCAGGTCAAAGGCTTGTTCATGACATCAAAATGTGTAATTTGTGACGTCATCATAGCATTGAACATTGCAATTGATTGATTTTCTGGTGTTTAACTCTGTTTTTAATCTTATTTCAGTTATATCAGGGTGGCCGATGCACCTATCCATGCTTTTCTGGATCATCTTTTACCAGTACTCCGCACAATATTCTTTCCATGCCACTGGCTGCTTTTCCACATAACCATTGTGGAAACAATGGTTAGCATAATTATTGCAGACTTAGTATTGTTAGAAAGTAAGTTTAAAATCAGATAATTGGAATCCAGTAAACTGACAATGAGTTTAAAGTTTTTTCTTAGACTTAATGAATATGTTGGACAGGTCTTTCAATTTATGATATTCCGAGAAAATAAAGTTAGCTAGCATTTGAACTTCGGACTCTGTATGAAATTAGAAATGAAAAACATTAGGAAATCTCGTATATACATGTTTATTTACATTAGTTTGACAGCAAAAGTAGTTCCAGCACTGCATGATTTTTTAGCTCCACTGGCCGAAGGCCAGCAAGCTATTGTCATGGCGTTGTGTCCGTCCGTTCGTCCGAGCGTGCGTCCGTAAACTTTTTCTTTAAAAAACTTCTCCTCAGAAACTATTGACTGGATTTTTACCAAATTTCACAGGAATGTTCCTTTGGTGGTCCTCTTTCAAATTCCTTCAAATAATTGTGTTCCATGAAGAATTCTGGTTGCCATGGCAACCAAAGTAAAAAACCTTTAAAAATCTTCTCCTCCCAAACCGCTATTTGGATAGCATTATTATTTTGCAGGAATGTTCCTTAGATACAGGTTTACAGAATTCCTTAAAAAAAAAAAGATCTGTCAAAAAACATGGCTTTTATGGGAGACTCATTTTCCTTATATGGTATAAAGTAAAATCTTTGAAAAATTTCTTCTCTAAAACTATTCATTGGATTTCATTGTTGTTTTGCAGGTAAGTTCCTATGGTGGTTGTCTACCAAATTGTTTCTTCAGTGAGCTAAAATGTAGGATTGAATGATAATTGTTAAAAACTTCCTTTCGCCATTATAGAAATATCAGGCCTGTGGAGCGATACAGGCGCTCAAGCGCCTCTAGTTTTTTCATGGAGCTATGAAAAAAATGTTTCAGCAAATCAGAACTCGCCACTATTCATGAAAACAACTAATATTAAATTGTTTCAGAATGAAAAAGATGTGGAGTTTTATTGGCGTTTATCCAAATCCACTTACCAGATGTCTCAGATTGAGGAAGGCCGTGGTGACGCAAACAAAAGGAAAAGTTTGATATATGCTGCTAAAGATCTGGCTCAAACAGCGCTATCTTTGGACGATTCGTGTGCCAGTGCTCATAAATGGTATCAGTTTTTTCTTGCATTTAACTTTTTACCAAATCACAAAATTTTGGACTTGACCAAATTGAAAGCATTTGCAGACAACAAATTAAATGTAGCTCAAATGATGACTTCTGTCTTTGAAAGGGTAGGGAACATTGTGGGAAAAGTAGAAAATGCTTGTTTTTGTCATTTTTTGTGTGGCATTTGTCGAAGACAATGCCACTATGAGATCAATAATAAATGTTCAATATTGAATTTTGAAGACCATGTATGGTATTTTGTCCAAAACCGAAGGAAGTAAACCCAATTAAACTCAATTTTTTAAGACAAATGAGTTTTTCAATAGCACTCAGATATATAATTGGAAATGGCGTATTGAAATAAACTGCAAAAGGCTATCGATCGTGGAAATACTTCTTTTTGAGTAAAAATAGCTTCACCACTTCATAGCCTTCTATTGGCGCAATGATATGAACAAAATTTGTCTTCTGACTGCTTTGCTTCCGGGGTTGTTCGTTCCAAAACCAGTTCGTCCCTGGGCTTGTTCGTCCCATGATTGCACGCTATTCATTTGATTGTGCATGAATATTTACAGGAAGAAAACTTTATTGTAATGTTGGGAATTAGGTCCTGACGGCCAAAGATATCTCAAAATCATAGTATTCAGGTATAAACTTAATTGAATTCAATATATTTACATGGCTTCTCTCTCTACCCATCGTGCATCCTTCCGTCAAGGGACGTTACTCCTGACTCCTCTTGAAAGATCGAAGGGAGACCACCAATACACAAATAACGCAAACTTAGGCACCAGTAATCTCCCTTTAACCAAAGAGACGTATTCATTTGCTTAGGAGGTTGATTTCCAAGTTAATATTTAAATAATATCTCTCTTTTTTTTTTAGCTCACCTGAGCACGAAGTGCTAAGGTGAGGTATTGTGATCGGTCATTGTCCGGCGTCCATCTGTCCGTCTGTCCACAATTCCTTTAAACATCTTCTCCTCCTAAACCGCTGGGCCAATCTTGGTGAAATTTGGCAGGGATGTTCCTTGGGTGAAGCTCTACCAAAGTTGTTCAAGAGATTGAATTCCACCCTTAACTCTGGTTGCTATGGCAACAGAAAGGAAAAAAATAGCAAAATCTTTGAAAATCTTCTTCTCTGACATTAGAAGGCGTAGAGCTTTGATATTTGGTATGTAGCATCTCCTAGTGGACCTCTACCAAGTTTGTTCATATGATGCCCCTGGGGTTAAAACTGGCCCCGCCCCGGGGGTCACAAGTTCGAACATAGGAACAAAGAAAGAAAACTTTAAAATTCTTCTTCTCTGAAACTGGAAGGCATGGAGCTGTGATATTTGGCATCTAGCATCTCCTAGTGGACCTCTACCAAGTTTGTTCATATGATGCCCCTGGGGTCAAAACTGGCCCCGTCCCAGGGGTCACAATTTCGAACATAGGAACAAAGAAGGAAAACTTCTTCTTCCCTAAAACTGGAAGGTGTGGAGCTTTGATATTTGGTATGTAGCAATTCCTAGTGGACCTCTACCAAGTTTGTTCAATGATGCCGCTGGGGTCAAAACTGGCCCTGCCGCGGGGGTCACAAGTTCGAACAAAGGAACAAAGAAGGAAAACTTTAAAATTCTTCTTTTCTAAAACTGGAAAGCATAGAGCTTTGTTATTTGGTATGTAGTGAACCTGTTCTAAGTTTGTTAGCCCACCTGAGAACAAGGTGTTCAGTCAGTTCAAAATTGGGTCACCTGGGTCATAAACTAGGTCTCAAGGTTAAATTAAACTAATACTTTGTGGGCACTCTAGAGGCCATATTTTTTGCTCAATTGACTTGAAAATTGGTCAGAATGTTTGTCTTGATGAAATATTGGGTGAGTTTGGAATTGGGTCACCTGGGGTCATGAACTAGGTCACTTGGTAAATTTAAGAAATACCTTGTGGGCACTCTAGAGGCCACATTTATTGCTGAATTAACTTGAAAACTGTTCAGAATGTTTGTCTTGATAAATGTTTTGACGAGTTCTAAATTGGGTCACATCGGGTGATAAATTAGGTCACTAGGTCAACTTCAGGAAATTCCTTGCGGACTCTCCAGAGGCCACATTTTAAGCTCAATTGACCAGACAATTGGTCAGAAATTGAATTACGCACTTGGAGTGAATTTCGCCTATTGACTCAGGTGAGCGATCCAGGGCCATCATGGCCCTCCTGTTTTCAAATTATTAAATCTACACAGTGGCTTCCTTGACAAATGCCACATCAGCGTTCTCAACGCTTTGATTCCTTTTCTCATGTTTACTGAAGGCTTCTCAGTGTTATTAAAACTGGGGATTGTATGGTAATGTGTTAATAGTTAAAATACTTAAATCTTTAAAATCTTTAACTCTTTACCACACGATCCCGAGTTTTAATGACACTGTACAAAAAAAAGCTTTTGAAAACATTATGGGAAAAGGAGAAAATGCTGATAACCAGCATTTTCTCCCTTTCCTACAATGTTTTCTACCCTATCAAAGACAGAAATCATCATTTGAGCTACATTTAATTTGTCATCTGCAAATGCTTTCAGTTTGGTCCAGTCCAAAATTTTGTCCTTTGGTAAAGTGTTAACAGAGAACAAAATTTTAGGCTTGCCCCATGTTGAGGTATTTGCAGACTACAAATTAACTGTAAATCAGATGGTGTGATTTGGCTGTGAAGGGATAGAAGACAATTATAGTGGCGAAAGGAGGGATTGCTGGTTACCAGGACCAGCTTTTTCTTCTTTTTTTCTGCATTTGTTTTAAATGTGGTTATTAAAACTGAGATTGTTTTTATACGCCCGTCGAAGACAAGACGTATTATGGGATCACCCATGGCGTACGTGGCGGGCGGACGTCCGGACGGGTGGCGTCCATTCTTTGTCCGGAACATAACTTTGTCATCTCCAGTCAGATTGACTTGAAACTTGGCATTTGTGTTTGTTGCAATAATACAGAGTGCAGTGCGAAAGAACCATAACTCTACCTTGTGCTGTCTTTGATTTATTTCCCTTTGATCGTCATTTTTACAGCATTTTCTGCTTGTCCGGAATATAACTTTGTCATCTCTAGTCTGAACATCTTCAAATTTGGTATGCATGATTGTTGAAAAATTACGGAATGCAGTGCACAAGAACCATAACTCTTCCTGGCATGAATTTTGAATTATTCTCCCTTTGATCTTCATTTTATAGCATTTCTTGCTTGTCTTGAGCATAACTTTGTCATCTTAAGTAGGAATGACTTGAAATATGGTATGCTTATTTGTTGCAATATTTGGAAGTGCATTGCGCAAGAATTGTAACTCTACCTCGTGCTGTCTTTGAGTTATTTCCCTTTGATAGTCATTTTTACAGCATTTAGTGCTTGTCCGGAATATAACTTTGTGATCTCAAGTCAGAACGACTTCAAACTTAGTATGCATGTTTGTTGCAATATTACGGAGTACAGTGCACAAGAACAATAACTCTACCTAGTGCGGGTTTTGAGTAATTCCACTTTTATCTTCATTTTTACAGTCCAGTTCTTTGTCCTGAGCTTAACTTTGTCATCTCCAGTCGAATTGACTTGAAACTTGGCATTTGTGTTTGTTGCAATAATACGGAGTGCAGTGCGAAAGAACCATAACTCTACCTCGTGTTGTCTTCGAGTTATTTCCCTTTGATTGTCATTTTTACAGCATTTTCTGCTTGTCTGGAATACAACTTTGTGATTCAAGTCAGAACGACTTCAAACTTGGTATGCATGTTTGTTGCAATATTACAGAGTACAGTGTGCAAGAACAATAACTCTACATAGTGCGGATTTTGAGTAATTCCACTTTGATCTTCATCTTTACAGTATTTCTTGCTTGTCCGTAATGGAACTTTGTCACCTCAAGTCAAATTGACTTGAGACTTGGTAAACATGTTTGTTGCAGTTACGAAAAGTGCAATGCACTGGAGCCGTAACCTTACCTAATGCCTTTTTGGAATTATTCCCTATTCATTATTTTTTTTTACAGCTTTTCATGCTTCTCTACAATATGACTTTGTCTTTTCATGTTGGAATGACCTGAAACTTTATATGCATGTTTCCTTAACATTAGAGGAGACATTCATGCCTATTTCAATCACTTACATGATTTCTACTGCATTACTATTTTCCTCTACCTGCCCTTCACGATTATTATCCCTCCTCGACAACTGGCGGTGGGACGGGCGTATCTTGCGACAATTTACCGCTCTTGTTTAAGGGTTTCATACAACCTCAGTTGCTTTCACAAATGGTGTAGATTAAGATCAGACTGAACAGAATATGCTCTTTGAATTTGGACACTAATTCCAGGGGCTCAGTTGTTATAGACTGTTTTTCTTTTTGAGTATTAGTACTGGTTATAGCAATAGAGTTCAATTCTTGCTCACTGCTGAACAGTTAACCCATTGATTACGAAACGACAAAATTATAAACTTGTGCAAATTGCAAGCATTTGCAGACAACAAATTAAATGTTGTGAACATGATGATTTTTGTCTTTCATAGGGTAGAAAACATTGTGGGGAAAGGAGAAGATAGCTGGTTACCAGCATTTTCTGCTTTTCCCACAATGTTTTCAAAAGTCTTCTTTGTCAGGGTTGTTAAAAGTCAGGATTGTGTGGTAAAGGGTTAATTAGAAAAGAGCCAGTGGCATGGAAATTTTTGTAAAAGAAACTTCATGGACACATAGATTGGCCACTATGATATGACTGAATAATTATAAAAACAGCATTAACTCTACCAAATGACAAACTCTAGACTGTCCCAAAGCATTGTGGGAAAATGAGAAAATGCTTGTTCCTACAGTGTTTTCAAAAACCTTCTCCTTCAGTGTTGTTAAAACTCAGTTTTGTGTGCATGCAATGGCATCCACTGTCCAGTGTTTTGAGATATTCAGGGGTTGTACAAAGTGTTCTTAGTTTCCTTAGTCTGTTTCAAAATGTTATTTGTTGCAGAGATAGTGTTTTTCTTGTATATTAGTATATGTCATATTCACTTGTTCTCTGCATCATGTGTTCTTAAATGATACTCAATAAAAGAATAGTTTGTTAAAATTGCTGTATATCTTTCCCCTGTATTGCAGGTTTGCCATAACTATAGGTAGTATAGGAGAGTTTGAAGGTACACAAGAGAAAATCAAAAACGGATATATCTATAAGGTTAGTCTGAAATTTGCTATTGCTCTAACTCCTTTCCAGGTAACAAAATTTTAGAGTTGTCCATATTGAAAGCATTTACAGACAAAACATTAAATGTTGCTAAAATGATAGGATTTGTCTTAATGTGGGTATTAAAATGCATTTAAATTTATATCATACAGGTCTATTAAAATTATGGAAATCATTGTGAAGAAGACAATCTGTTATTTTTCTGTCAGTCCAATTGTAAGTACTTGTCTGAAAATAGAAATTTGAAACCAGCTAAAGGTAAATCAATAAAAGAGCAACCTGGAATTTTTTACCCAATTTTAAAAATTCATTTTTCTGGCAGCAACTAACACTTGGACACACTGTACAATAAAAAATGCATTTTTACTCCAGCATTATTCATTTTTGGCAACTGTTGGAACTTAAAAGATTAAAAGGCTCTTTCTCTTTTCATGTGTCTGAAGGATTGCTTTAGTGGTATGTCATCTGTCCATTGGCATATCTGTCTGTGTGCTCATTAGCAATTTGGTGTCTTCTCTATATTTTTAGAAACCCTAGTCTGATTTGAAATATTTGATTTAATTCAATCATAATTATTTTACATTGATTGAGAAACAAGTTCTTACCACTTATACTAATCTCTCTCGATTCTGCTTCCTGGGAGCTACACCAGTACTCGCACTGAATGTGTAGGCCAATGAAAAATCCTTAAGTTGACACTGGCTCCCAGGTATCGAACTCAGGACCTTATGATTACTAGGCAGACGCTCTACCTCACAACCACAGACACTAATATTTCACACATTGTGTGCACCTTAATGTGACAACTTGCAGAGCAGAGATTTCAAAACCTCATGATTAGAAGTAAAATTGACAGAATTGCCGTAACAAAGCTGTTTTCTTGCATGGTTATTTTGTTGTTGTCAGATATAAAAACCCATGCAAAATCTTAGAATTGTCCGTGAAAAATGTCTACCATTTTCTCCGAATTTAATGTACTCCTTTTTGTAAATTGTAATGACCCTTAATAAGGTGCCATAATATGGAGAACATGTATATGCTATTCAAAACTGATGTAAATATATTTTCAGACAATGAATTGAGTACTTTTGCTCATATTGATTACTCATTAACTCCTGTAGACAACTTGTAGGTTGTGGCTTGTAGCAGACTACTTTTGAAATCATTGTTGCAAAAAAGGAAATTTCTTATAGTGAGCATTGTCTCCTTTTACCTTTCCAAGTTTTCACATATTGTCATGTGTTAATGCTTTACTACACAACAAAAATGCAGACTTGTATAAATTAAAAGCCTTTGCATGTGACATTTTAAACATGGCTCAAATGATGGAGTTTGATAGGTAGAAAACATTTAGGGAAAAGGAGTAAATGCTGGTTACCAGCATTTACTCCTTTTTCCTAAATGTTTTCAAAAGTGTACTTTTCCAGAGTCATGAAAACCTGGGATTATTTGATAAAGAGTCAAGTTACGTCTGGATTTCTGTTGATTATTCCTATTTCACAAGGGTGATTACAAAGTCTGCTTAATGTTTGTTTCAAGAGGTTATAATGAATTTCATGATTTGTACTCATTATCCTACCCTGCTGATTCCTTGCAGCAACATATAGAAAAAGCAATCAAACTGAAACCAGATGATCCTTCCAACCATTATTTGCTGGGACGCTGGTGTTATAGTGTAAGTAAAGTATTACATGTATATTAGAGTACTTACCTTTGCTTTCCTTTGTCATCTGCTAATGTACTTTCTTGTTGAACACATTACTATACAATTACATGTTTTACTGCTCTGAGGTGGAGACTTCAGGTTGCAAACAGGATTTTCTTCTTCGCCCATAATGTTTTCTAGCCCCATTAAATGCATTTTTTGATTCGAATTTATTTTCGTCTTGTCTGCAAATGCTTTCAATATGGAGGAGTCTAAAAATGTGTTGTCTGTGTAAAAATGAAATACCACATTCATCTACAAAAATTTTAAATCAAGAAAAAGATTAAGAAAATATATACGGATACACGGTATTGAGAAAACAAGAGACTTTTTTCATTAGTGGAATTTAGCTTGTTATCAAAAGCCTTCACAGCAGAGAACTAAAAATGCATCCAAGAGTGAATAGAGATGTTTAATTGATCTGCATCCATTTGCATAAACATTTGTTAAGGTGAACATAACTTACACTTCATAGCGGGCTAATGATTTCCTCTTATATTCAGGTATATATGCTGTCATGGATAGAAAGAAAAGCTGCAGCAGCCCTGTATGCCTCCCCACCAAGTGCCACCATAGAAGAAACCTTGGAACACTTTCTGAAAGTAAGTCTCTAGTGAATTAATTAGCTTTGTGCCACATGCTTATGCATGTAATTGATTCTTGGGATGATCTCATTTTACGTATTTATTTTTTTTGTAAAAACTTAATACATGTAATATCATTAAATTTCATAACTTACTTTTTACATATTAACACAGTACAATCTATTATTAAACTAGTACTTGTAGTTTACACAATATAGCTGTTATGGTTGTCATTGTTGAATTATTGGATGTAAAAAGTTCAGTTTTCTGCCTTGTGACATTATAAGTGCAGTGTAATCTCAAGTTTACAAAGATAGAACAAGTGAAATAGATGTATGTTCTTTATTCATAACTATGAAAAAAGACAACTGAAGTTGTTGGCTTATCCTGTTGTTTGCTTTTTGTGACCTAACTATATGAATTGTATAATCTTTATAATTTACTTTCCATGTTCATCAAATTATGTCGAACTCTGTTTGGTACCTATAATCATCTAGGTGACTTCTTTTAGGTTCTTTGGTGTTATTTTGACAGGCTTAAAACGTTTAAAAATGCATGGCTTTTTACACTATATGGTCCATTAAGTAGTTATTAACCCTTTCCAACATTTTCAAAATGATGTGTTTTAACAAACTTGGTAACAATGTTATTGAAGATATTGTGGGAAAAGGAGCAAATGCTGGGAAACATCATTTTCTCCATATCCCATGATATTTTCTTTCCTCCAAGAAAATTTTCCACCATATGAATCATGTTTTATTTGTTGTCTGTCAGTTTTGTTGAGTCCAAAATGTTATCATTTGACAAAATTTCAAGACCGAAAGATGTTTTGTCTTCGTCATAACTAATATTAGTAATTGTATACAGCAAACTATGATAGTGAATTGATTATTTGAAGGAAAAATATCATTGTCAGTCAAGGTTCATATGCTTTTTTAGTCAGTTGAGCCATACAGGGCCAGTATGGTACTCTTGTATTATATTTAGACCTTTCATGTTTAAATGTTTGAAGGCTGATGAGTTGAATCCAGGAAAATGGAAAGGAAACACTCTGTTCATAGCTAAAGTAAGTAAACTTTATATTTACACATATTATACAAGCAATGGCTTCTTTTCCCTTCATGTTTTGTATAACTGTCTACTGCACTGACATGAAAAGTCTTAGACTCTGTTTGTTAAATACACTAAAATCTTTTTTCTTTAAGAATGGGATAGATATGATTATATAGGGTGAATTAAAGTAATGCTCAATTACCTATATCAGATGTTATATAAGAAAATAAATAATAAGAAAAAGCAAGTAACAGACCTTTATCAAGTTTGTTCATACTGTAACCTTTGGTTAGAATAGAGCTCCTGAACAGGGATCAGGTTTTTATACGCCGGTCGAAGACGGGACATATTATGGGATCACCCATGGCGGGCGGGCGGACGGGCGGGCGGCATCCCCATTCTTTGTCCGGAGCATATCTCCAAAACTATGCTAGCTACGGTTATGAAATTTCATGGGTGGATAGCTTTCATCAAGGCGGAGTGCAGTGCACAGGAATCATAACTCTCGCTTGCTTAATTTTTGAGTTATTGCCCTTTGTTGTTTTTCATACTTGAATTTTGTCCAGAGCATATCTCCAAAACTATACTAGCTACGGTTATGAAACTTCATGGGTGGATAGATCTTATCAAGGGGGAGTGTAGTGCACAGGAATCATAACTCTTGCTTCCTTAATTTTTGAGTTATTGCCCTTTGTTGTTTTTCATACTTGAATTTTGTCCGGAGCATATCTCCAAGACTATACTAGCTAAGGTTATGAAACTTCATGGGTGGATAGATCTTATCAAGGGGGAGTGCAGTGCACAGGAATCATAACTCTTGCTTACTTAATTTTTTAGTTATTGCCCTTTGTTGTTTTTCATACTTGAATTTCGTCCAAAGCATATCTCCAAAACTATGCTAGCTACGGTTATGAAACTTCATGGATGGATAGATCTCATTAAGGGGGAGTGCAGTGCAAATGAATCATAACCCTTGCTTGCTTAATTTTTTAGTTATTATACGCCCGTCGAAGACGGGACGTATTATGGGATCACCAATGGCGGGCGGGCGGGTGGGTTGGCAGGCGGCGTCCAGTTTTTGTCCGTAGCATAACTTTGTCATCTCCAGTCCGATTGACTTGAAACTTGGCATGTGTGTTTGTTGCAATAATACGGAGTGCAGTGCGAAAGAACCATAACTCTACCTCGTGCTGTCTTTGAGTTATTATCCCTTTGATCGTCATTTTTACAGCATTTTCTGCTTGTCCGGAGCATAACTTTGTCATCTCCAGTCCGATTGACTTGAAACTTGGCATGTGTGTTTGTTGCAATAACATGGAGTGCAGTGCAAAAGAACCATAACTCTACCTCGTGCTGTCTTGGAGTTATTTCCCTTCGATTGTAATTTTTACAGCATTTTCTGCTTGTCCGGAGCATAACTTTGTCATCTCCAGTCCGATTGACTTGAAACTTGGCATGTGTGTTAGTTGCAATAATACGGATTGCAGTGCAAAAGAACCATAACTCTACCTCGTGCTGTCTTTGAGTTATTTCCCTTTGATCGTCATTTTTACAGCATTTTCTGCTTGTCCAGAGCATAATTTTGTCATCTCCAGTCCGATTGACTTGAAACTTGGCATGTGTGTTAGTTGCAATAATACGGAGTGCAGTGTGAAAGAACCATAACTCTACCTCATGCTGTCTTTGAGTTATTTCCCTTTGATAGTCATTTTTAGCTCACCTGAGCACAAAGTGCTAAGGTGAGCTTTTGTGATCGGTCAATGTCCGTCATCCGTCCGTCCGTCCGTCCGTCCGTTCACAATTACAAAAAAATCTTCTCCTCCTAAACTGCCAATCAGATTTCAATGAAACTTCACACAAATGATCCTTAGGTGATTCACTTTCAGAATACTTCAAAGATTTGAATTCCATGAAGAACTCTGGTTGCCATGGCAACCGAAAGAAAAAACTTTAAAAATCTTCTTGTCCCAAACTGTAAGGGCTAGAGCTTTCATATTTAGCATGTAGCATCATCTAGTGGCCCTTTACCAAAACACTTCAAATTATGGCCCTAGTGTGGAAATTGGCCCTATGCTGTGGGTTCTCAGATTTCATATAGAGATAAAGAAGGAAATCTTTAAAAATCTCCTTGTCCCAAACTGTAAGGGCTAGAGCTTTCATATTTGGCATGTAGCATCATCTAGTGGCCCTTTACCAAAATATTTCAAATTTTGGCCATTGTATGGAAATTGGCCCTATGTTGTGGGTTCTCGGATTTCACATAGAGATAAAGAAGGAAATCTTTAAAAATCTCCTTGTCCCAAACCGTAAGGGCTAGAGCTTTCATATTTGGCATGTAGAATCATCTAGTGGCCCTTTACCAAAATATTTCAAATTTTGGCCATTGTATGGAAATTGGCCCTATGTTGTGGGTTCTTGGATTTCACGTAGAGATAAAGAAGGAAATCTTTAAAAATCTTCTTGTTTTGTTTACACTCTAGCATCTACAAATATCAACCAATCAGCACCAAACTTGGTCAAAATATATATGACCATAAGATCTCGGTTGAGTTCGATTATGGGTCTAATCGGACCAGAACAACTAAAGTTATTTGTCTTTGAATTAGAAAAATTGCTATATTTGCATTTGTTTACACTCTAGCATCTACAATTTTTAACCAATCAGCACTAAACTTGGTCAAAATATAAATGACTATAGGATCTTGGATGAGATTGATTATGGGTCTAATCTGATCAGAACGACTGGAGTTATTTGCCCTTGAATTAGAAAAATTGCTATATTTGACTTTGTTTACACTCTAACATCTACAATTATCAACCAATCGGCACCAAACTTGGTCAAAATATATATGACCATAAGATCTCGGATGAGACTGATTATGGGTCTAATCGGACCAGAACAACTGGAGTTATTTGCCCTTGAATTAGAAATATTGCTATATTTGACTTTGTTTACACTCTAGCATCTATAAATATCAACCAATCAGCACCAAACTTGGTCAAAATATATATGACTGTAAGATCTGGGATGAGTTCCATTATGGGTCAAATCGGACCGGAATGACTGGAGTTATTTGCCCTTGAATTAGAAAGTTCTTTAGAATAGTTCTTTGTCCGGAGCATAACTTTGTCATCTCCAGTGCGATTGACTTGAAACTTGGCATTTGTGTTTGTTGCAATAATACGGAGTGCATTGTGAAAAAACCGTAACTCCACCTCGTACTGTCTATGAGTTATTTCCCTTTGATCATCATTTTTACAGCATTTTCTGCTTGTCTGGAATATAAATTTGTCATCTCCAGCCTGAACATCTTCAAATTTGGTATGCATGAATGTTGAAAATTACGGAGTGCAGTGCACAAGAACCATAACTCTTCCTAGCATGAATTTTGAGTTATTCCCCCTTTGACCTTCATTTTTATTGCATTTCTTGCTTGTCCGGAGCAAAACTTTGTCATCTTAAGTAGGAATGACTTGAAATTTGGTATGCTTATTTGTTGCAATATTTGGAAGTGCAGTGCACAAGAATTGTAACTCTACCTCGTGCTGTCTTTGAGTTATTTCCCTTTGAATGTCATTTTTACAGCATTTAGTGCTTGTCCGGAATATAACTTTGTGATCTCAAGTCAGAACGACTTCAAACTTGGTATGCATGTTTGTTGCAATATTACCGAGGCCTAAAAAAAAAATACCTGTGTTTCGGGTTTCAGTTCTAGATGCAGTCGGTAGGGTCGGTTAGGAAAAAAAATTTTTTTTTCAGTCTTTTTTTTTTTTTTTATACATGGACCATGTCAAGATTTCAAAAATAGAGATTTTAGCTTCCACTTATTATTGTTTTATACAGAAATTTGTGTAAATTCACTGTTTAAATTAATTATTAAAGATGTAAAGAGAGTTTTAAGTGTCTCTGATCGGACGATGCCAAAATGGCCTTTGTTGTGTCATTGGTTTTCGCGTTTTTTTTCCAGCGCTCTTTTATGAATGCCAATTAATTTTTGAGGAGTATTACCTCATAATTTGTCTTGAATTTGTCAATTATGGTAGCAGGTAACATTCAAACCTATCACTTTACACCAGATAAGTGGACCAACATCTATATCATGTTTTCATAATTGACTCGCCAGGTTCACGAGCTGTGATAAACAGAGCAGCGCGCGTTTTTCACATTTGTTACTGAATGTGTTTATTAAAGCCCATTATTCTGCCGTATGCACATGAGCTAGACTATTTCATATGGAGCTTTAGCCGATAATCACATGCACCAGATTGACTCTAAGAAAGATAATTTTTGAGCGTCAAAAACGTTCATTTCAACTTTCCAAACGTCAAAACCCGGAGTCAATGGTCATATGAAAATGCTGCACTTTCGCTACTCTCTTGTAGTTGTTGACAGCAGGAGGCAAGTTTTAGTCCCAGGGAAGGGACGCTTGAAATCATACAGTGTGATACAATCTTATCGGCTTTTATACCCCTTAATTTGCCTAAATGTTTGCGATATCAGATAAAGACCCGTGGCTAGATTTTTTTTTAATTCCTAATTTTTCAATTTTTGTAAATTGGCTACCTCACCGGGTGGCTATCGCATATCATATTGGTTATACAACGAGAACTATGTCATTGTTTTTCTTTAATGCAAAACTGGCAGCCTGTTCGGCCATCGCTAAATACATATGGATTTGTAGACCGACCAGTTTTGGAGCAGTACCTGTTTTTGAACCCGAAATGATATCCCACTTTCCTTGCGAACTATAAAGTGAATGACGTCACCATTTTGTGTCAACTGCTTGTTTGAATGTAAATAACGGAGTAACCACTGTTAATTTACGAAATGCAACAAAAGCAGACAGTATGCATGTTTCTAAAGGAAAGATCAGTTTTAGTGACAAATTTCTTATTACCATTTTAAACTCGATACGTGCCCAATTTAAATTCTCCGTTTAAAGTTCAAGTTTAATCCTGAAAAGTTCCCAACATGTGACATAGTGTAGATGCCAAAAAGTCACATAACCATACTGGAATAATGTGACAAGATTCTGATCTATATTTAGATCAGAGAATTTCGTGACCTATTTCGTTCTGTCACTTATGACTGAACAATTTTTCCAGAACACTCGCTGCTACTGAGAGTACAACCCTTTTATAAAGACACTCAATATTTTCAGATACTTTATGAGATAAGTTTTTGAAAAATTCCTAATCTGTCCTCAAAGGTGCATGTAAACTGATAGAAGGCACCAAAAGGTCTTAATTTTAGCTATTCAGGTATTGTAGAGCTACTGTAAAGAAAGGGCCAATGGCTGCCTTGACTTACATCTATCCCCTTCATTGTGCTTCAGAAACTGAAGACAGTTGACTTAGAACTGGTCATTTATGCTGTTCAGAACAGTTCATTCTCGTGACAGTTAACATTTTAGTTGAGTTTGGTGCACACGATGTTTTTCAGTTCCTTAATACATGTTCATGAACTGTTCTATAGATAGTGAAGGCCATGAAATGAGAGCACTAAATTTCGTGCGTGATTCCCGAGTTTGCAGATGAGGCGTGGCAAAGTTGACATTTGATTGATTGGCATTTTATGGCGTGTACGCATGTTTGGTATGTAACTAGACAAAACCTAGTTTGTTATCGATCTTCGAATCAACTCTTTTGGACGGCTACGGGACATACAACAGGTGTTAGTATATTTCGATGCAGACGAGTGACAGGGAACGAAATCGCAACAGCCAAAAAGTACCGAGATGTACCAAGATTGCACCTAACAATTTTTTTTTTTCGATCGTAGTGAAAAAAAAAGTTTAGGGTCGGCAGCATTTTTCTAGGTAGGGTCGGGAAACCAGAAACACAGGTATTTTTTTTTTAGGCCCGTGTACAGTGCACATGAACAATAACTCTACCTAGCATGGATTTTGAGTAATTCCACTCCGATCTTCATTTTTACGGTATTTCTTGCTTGTCTGGAACGGAACTTTGAAGTCTCAAGTCAAATTGACTTGAGACTTGGTAAACATGTTTGTTGCATTACCTGCCCTTTGCAATTATTATACCTCCTTGACAACTGGCAGTGAGACGGGCATATCTTGCGACAATTTGCTGCTCTTGTTTCATTATCATTTGGCCTTGAACCTCGATATTTGGTATTTATCTTTATTTTAGACCTTTACTGCTTAGTACTCAGGTGAGCAATATAGGACCATCATGGTCCTCTTGTTTACAGCATTTTCTGCTTGTCCGGAATATAACTTTGTCATCTCCAGTCCGATTGACTTGAAACTTGGTATATGTGTTTGTTGCAATAATCCAGAGTGCAGTGCGAAAGAACCATAACTCTACCTCATGCTGTCTTTGAGGTATTTCCCTTTGTCATTTTTACAGCATTTTCTGCTTGTCCGGAGCATAACTTTGTCATCTCCAGTCTGATCGACTTGAAACTTGGCATGTGTGTTTGTTGCAATAATACGGAGTGCATTGCGAAAGAACCATAACTCTACCTCGTGCTGTCTTTGAGTTATTTCCCTTTGATCGTCATTTTTTCAGCATTTTCTGCTTGTCTGGAATATAACTTTGTCATCTCCAGTCCGATTGACTTGAAACTTGGTATTTGTGTTTGTTGCAATAATCTGGAGTGCAGTGCGAAAGAACCATAACTCTATCTCATGCTGTCTTGAGTTATTTCCCTTTGATAGTCATTTTTTACAGCATTTTCTGCTTGTCCGGAGCATAACTTTGTCATCTCCAGTCCGATTGACTTGAAACTTGACATGTGTGTTTGTTGCAATAATACAGAGTGCAGTGTGAAAGAACCATAACTCTGTCTCATGCTGTCTGAGTTATTTCCCTTTGATCATCATTTTTATAGCATTTTCTGCTTGTCCAGAATATAACTTTGTCATCTCAAGTCAGAGTGACTTGAAACTTGGTATGCATGTTTGTTGCAATATTACGGAGTACAGTGCACAAGAACAATAACTCTTCCTAGTGCGGATTTCGAGTAATTCCACTTTGATCTTCATTTTTACAGTATTTCTTGCTTGTCCGTAACGGAACTTTGTCACCTCAAGTCAAATTGACTTGAGACTTGATAAACATGTTTGTTGCATTACCTGCCCTTTACGATTATTGTACCCCCTTGACAACTGGCGGTGGGACGGGCGTATCTTGCGACAATTTGCCGCTCTTTTTCATAGAATACATGTACATGTGGTTATTATACATGTTAAATACTATAAGAATGTGGCTTTCCAGGCCAGTCACTTCAGGGCATAATGGCCCTCTTGTTATACCCCCGCAAAACGAATGTTTTTGGGGGTATACTGGAATCAGCCTGTCTGTCCGTGTGTCCATGTGTCCATGTGTCAGTCCGTCCGTGTGTCCGTCCGTCCGTGTGTCTGTCCGTCTGCGTGTCTGTCTGTGTACAAAATACTAGTAATTTTGTGTCGCAAACTCCTCCCACAGTTTTCCTTCAATTGTATTGAAACTTTGCACATATACTGATCATATATTGAAGATTTGCAAGACGCAATTTTCAAGTGTCAACTCTTCCCTGTTGAGGAATTATCTCCCCTTGAACTTGACACTCTTTTCTGTCAAAGCGCTGGCGGGGGTATTAAGTCACATTCAGTGACAGCTCTAGTTTGATTTGTTTTTAGTGTTACATTGAGATGAGAAGGTACAAAGAAGCAAAGAAGTGGTTAGAAAGTGGAAAACAAATACCTGTAGTCAGTCAAGATGTAAGTACCTGTTCCTAAAGTGTTTAATTCTTTACCAACAAAATTGTGGACTTGACCAAAATGAAAGCATTTGCAGACGACAAAATAAATGTCGATCAAGCGATGATTTATAGAAGAAAACATTTTGGGAAAAGGTTACCAGCCATTTCTCCTTTTCCCATAATGTCTTTGAAAACTTTTATTCAGGGTCGTTAAAACTCGGGATTGTGTGGTAATAGGTTAAATCTTTACCAGACGACAAAATTTTAGCCTTGTTGAAATTGAAAGCATTTGCAGACGACAAATTAAATATGACTCAAAATATAAACTTTGTCTTTCATGGGGTAGAAGACATTGTGGGAAAAGGAGAAAATGCTGGTTACCAGCATTTTCTCCTTTTCCCACAATGTCTTCAAAAGCTTTCTTTGTGAGGGTTGTTAAAGGTTGTCATTGTGCTGTATAGTGTTACCTTCTTACCAGATGACAAAATTTTCAGCTTGTCCATATTCAAAGCATTCCCATACAAGGAATTAAAATATGGCTCAAATTGTTTGACTTTGAATGGGTAGAAAACATCGTGGAGAAAGGAAAAATGCTGGTAATCACCACTTTTTTCCTTTTTCCGCAATGTCTTTAACCAGTTTAAATACAAATCCCATCCTTTGTGTCACATTTGATTTGTCCTTTGCAAATGCTTTTATTTTAAACAAGTTTTCAAATATGTTGTACTTGTATTTCTTTTGTAAGATTTCTTCCTTCGACACATATTTTCATGTAAGTTTATTTATGACAAACTATAAATCATTTGTAAATAGCTAGTTTGCTTCTGTCATGCTATGACCTATGGACAATTATTTTCTGTCAAGCTAAGTGTAACTACTTTTCAGCAAATTGAGTCTTTGCTCACAAAGATTACATTCTGCATTTGTCCATTGTGTTCATTTGCACTGTTTAATTAATTTGTATTTTATTGTTGATAATTTCAATATTCTTTCCTGAATAAACGCTTTCTAAGGAATGCCCAGGACAAAGTAGCTCTTGGGTGCCAGACTGCACACAACATGCAGTCTGATCTTAGATCTACACTGTCTGCCATGTTGAGATATTTTGGCAGAAAGAGGCCTTGATATGGCAATATTTAATTTTTTTTTTTTTTTGCCTGAAAAGGTTACTTTATTTGGCCCTCTGACGGTTAAGCTACTTTTCAAGATTGTGTGAATAAGATCAGACTGCACAGTTAACAGTCTGATCTTTGATGTACACTGGTATTTTGTGATACATTCTGGGGAAAGAGCCTTAAAAGATGAACTCTTTGTGTGGCAAACATAAATGAGCCATGCTCTGTGATGCATCTTAATGCATCTGCGAAGTTACGACCCATGTCAGCCTGTGTGCCCAGGCCGAAACTTTTCGCTCTGGATCAATTTTTTTTTTATTATGTCCATGTCCAAGGACCAGTCTACCTCATGACTAAGTCGGTTGTTAAAAAAAAAGTGGCTGTTACGGATCCATGAGTATGTGATGGCTTGCTAGGTATCCTTGATCACGGAGATGCATTAAGCCCCCTTTTGCCAGAGCATGGCTCAAATCTGTTTGCATTTGTGGCCAGCCTAGAATATAAGGATGTATGGAATATGTCGTCTGATCTTGGATTTACCACTGTCAAATAGGGAAGATATCTGTTTTACAGGACAAGAAGGCAGAAGAGGAAATACAGACACTACTCTATAAATATGGGTCGTATTAAGAGATTACAGACTGAACAAGATTAATGGATTTTTATGAAAGGTTCGCACATAGATTTTACTTTGTATTTCATAAGATGTTTCGTCCAAAGTAAACTGGTATAGACTGATGTTTTTCTGTCCTGGGTAAACCACGTCAAAAGTATTTTGCCAGAAAAGGTTTTTGTGGAAATTTATACAATGTATATAGATCATGCTCCGTGAAATCTGCAAAAAGTATCAACATAGGTCAGCATGCGAAGTTTGGCTTGTATTGAAACTTTCTGCTTTTGGTAAATTTTCTGCATGTCACAGACCATTCTACCTCAGGATTCAGTTATTTGTTAGACAAAATGGATTTTATGGATCCATTAATTATGACATAACTTGCTTAGTATAATGGATCATGGAGCTGCTTTGAACTCGCGTCTTCTAGAGAATGGCTCTCAGTAGCATAAAATCACTGCAATAATTCTGCAGTTCTTCTGTTGACACATTACCAAATGATGTCGACTTTTTTCATCTTACAGTAGACCACTTTGGAAAACATTGTGGCAAAAGGAGACATTCTTCATTACTTACATCCCCTCCTGATACTGCATTGTTTTTACATGCAACCATCCTTAGCTCATTACCAAACTGCAAAATGTTAGACAGGTCTAAATTGAAAGTATTTGCAGACAACAAATTAAAATTCAGATGGTTGTAATTGTCTCCGTAATGGTAGAAAACATTGTGGAAATGGGAAGAATGCCACGTTTTCTCCTTTTTCCACAATGTTTTCAAAAGTTTTCTTAACTTTGATCATTAAACGATGGGATTGTTGGGTTAAGCGTGAATGTGATTATCACAATCACGACTCTAATTGACCTGGAAGGAGGCTTTTGAAAACATTGTGGCATGAGGAGAAAATGCTGGTAACCAGCATTTTCTCCTTTTCCCACAATGGTTTCCACCCAATGATAGACATATTTCATATTTTAAATTACATTTAATTTGCTGTCGGCAAATGCTTGCAATTTGCACAAGTTTACAATTTTGTTGTTTGGTAAAAAGTTGCGCACATTTTATACAATGGTTCTTTTCTCTGTTGGCTGCTGCAATATTGTTTCAAGAGGTAATAAGATAGTTGATATTATACCACAATGAGATAATTTGGATTTAGATTGTTATTCTTATAATGTCCTCTTATAATTTAATGAAAAGCAAAAATTTAGTAACCATCAGAAAGGTAGCAAAATCTATTTCAACAATTTTAACATTAAAGGATGCTAATCAAAGTAATTAACCCTTAGGATGCTAAGCCCGACTCACTGACCTTGTGCAGACAGTGTAAATCAAGATCAGACTGCACAGAACGTGCAGTCTGATCTTGGATCAACACTGTCCAATGAGGAGATATTATCCCCCCAATAAATAACTTTGAAATAGCAACATTTGAGTTTTAATTATCAGCTGGAAAGTTTCATTTATGTAACAGGATAAAGTTTAAAGTGGTTCTATTTTGCATGTAAATGAGCCATGCTCTGGCAAAGGGGGGCTTAATGTATCTCCGTAATCCATCATACCAAACTAGCCAACACATACTTATGGATCCATGACAGTCACTTTTTTTTAAACAATTGACTAAATCATGGGGTAGACTGGTCCTTAGACATACAGAATGTTGACCAATGCTGGCCTGGGTCAATACTTTTGGCAGATGCATAGAGCCTCCTTTTCATAGAGCATGGCTGAAATGTATTTTGCAGCTCTTCATTGTTGTTTGTTATGATTGTATATGAAATTTTGTATTATGGGCCGGTGGCCTTCATTTACTAATAAAAAATCTTTGTATTGTATCTAATGATGCGGTAAATCATCCGCATCTATTCTATTGATTCTCTTTGTTAGGGATTTTGAAAGTTTACTCACAATTGTTTTGAACATTGTAATTTTTTACAACACTCATCTCAACAGGGACCAAATATATACCTCTAGAGTACTAATCTCAACATCAGTCATTAATGCAAATAGTGCAATTAGCACAGGACTAGCAGTCTGATCTCAGGTCTGCTCTGTCTCCCATTTTCATTTTTTTTTTTTTTTTCAGGAATACACCTAAAATTGTTCTATAGGAGTCTTTTTCACTGACTGATACTGTTCATTTTACATGTATACAGCACTCTCATCTAATACAGCATTATATGAAGCCAGCAGATAATTTTCAATCCAGAAATGAGACCCACGTAATTGCATTTTCTTTAGTAATTTTGTCTGTGATGTTTTAGCGAATGATACAGTGTAGATAAAAGATCAGAATGCATGTTTTGCACAGTAAGATCTTGATCTTTACTGGCCGCAAAGGCAACTTTAGTTATAAAAGGTGGTATAAAGGTAAAGGGTATATTCTATTAATGCAGTATTAGTATTCATTTCAAGGTCAAGTGTGTTTCACAACACTGTCAAGTAAACTTAAAGAAAAATTGACACCTTTTCCTTCTGTTATCTATATGATTATCTTGACATATGTTAAAATATTTACAAACTGCACACATGAAAAAAGACTCTTTTTCAAGTTTTCAACCATACAAACTTTTTCAGTCTCAATTACTATTTACGGTATTCAAAAACATAAAATAACTTAAATGAGAACTGTTGTTAATAAACAGTAAGATTTATGCACCTGTACATCCCTTTTTGATCAAAATGTTTTAAACCAATGACGTATGACAAATTGCCATATTCCTACTATAAAGACCCGTGAAAAAAAAAAGTCCATAGTTTTATGTATGAAAGTTTTCAAGCAGATTGGTTGTGCCATAGACCACATTTTTATTACAATAAGTATACAGTGTATTTGTTATAGTAATTATTTGATATACATATACATGTAAATGTATTGCTATACTCTAAGTCCAGATTGTGTTGTTTGTCGCAGATTAAAGTTAACCTGTTTGTAGATGAAGATCAGACTGCACAGAATGCAAAGATCTTGGATCTACATTATCTCTTTACCTCATAATTAAATTCTAGACTTGTCCAATTTGAAAGCATTTGCAGACAACAAATTGATGGTCGCTCAAATGACAAAATTTATCTCTGATAGGATAGGAAATATTGTTGGAAAAAGAGGAAATACATGTACTGATTTTCAGCATTTTCTCTTTTGCTCACAATGTTTTCAAAAGCTTTCTCTTTCAGGGTCGTTAAAAGTAGGAATTGTTTGGCCAAGAGTTAAAGTGGGCTTTTTTTCTATCAATGGAAACTTTATCTTTTTATCCTGTCTGATTATGTTAATGAAAATAGAAATTTGTTGTGATTTTGTGGCATAATATTTGAATTATTGTTATAATAAGTGATGTAGATAATTGACAAAATGTGTCTTATTTCTTCAAGAAGAGAGGTATAAAAATTTTTTCTCCAGAATATTGTCTTCTCTTATATTGCCCTGTTGAAATGAGCGATGTTTGTCCATCCGCATGTAGACATTTACATAGGTATGAGGCATGCTTTGTGAAAAGGCAGATTAATGTTTCTTCAAAAAGTATCAACCTAGGTCAGCCTGCAGTTAGTGCACAGGCTCACATGGGGGGAAACCTTTTTCGTTTTGGTAAATTTTTTTGCATGTCAAAGGACCAGTGTAATTAAAGGTTTAGCTCTTTCACTACCAAGTAAATGATTTACACTTTTTCATTAGGTATGAATGCAGTTCCACAGCAAGATGAAGAGACAATTTGCCCTTTATCTAAAAGAAAATAGTGGACAGTGTAGATCAGATATCAGACGGCACGTTCTGTGCAGTCTGATCTTGATCCACATTGTCCACAAAAGGCTCTGATGTCATCTGTAGTATGGAAAGAGTTAGCCAGTTGGAAGACAAAATGGATTTTATGGATCCATAATTGTGATGACTTGTTTGGTATTACGCATCATGGAGATGCATCAAGCCCTCTTTTCCCAGAGCATGGTTCATTTGGTGTTGCAAACCCCTCTTTAGTTTTCCTGTTGTTGTACAGAAACTCTGTAGCTATCAAGCCTTTACCACACAAGTTTTAATGACCTGATAGAAGGGCCTTTTAAAAAAGTTGGAAAAGGAGAAAATGCTTGCTGGTTAACAGCATTTTCTTTTTTTCTCCCACAATGTTTTCAAAAGTCTTCTTTCTCGAGGTTGTTACAAGGAAGCATTGTGTGGTAAAGGGTTAAAACTCGGGATTGGTAAAAGGTTCGTCAAATTTTGTTCAGCAGTTGAAGAAGCAGTGGTTTACAAGTCAAACAGCCACAGAAGCATGACTGACACAAGGGACATGACATAAGCCTGCTGGCCTCTAGCCAATTGCGGTCACACAAAAAAATTAAGCATACTCGTATAAATTTTAATAGTTTATTATTGATGAATGAAAATGCACAACTTGTATATAACAAATGGGTGTATCGATCAGTTTTTGGATAATGTTCATAAATAGTGTGTATAATGACCAAACTGAGTTCAATGAACAATAACATGGCTTAAAAATGTTAAATAAGTGTATCAGAATAACCCTTATAAAACAAGATAAGAACAGTTATTTAAATACAGTGGAGAATAGAATACTAGTACTTGGGGGGAAAAAAGGTGACAGCTGATCACTTTCGAAAACATTGTTGGAAAAGGAGAAAATGCTGGTGTCCAGCATTTTCTCCTTTTTCCACAATGTTAAAATGTTATCTACCCTTTAAAAAAAATCCATTGAGTCCTGTAAAATTTTTTGTCTACAATTTGGACAAGTCTAAAATGTTGGGTGACTATGATTAAATGCCTTGCCTAATCAGATACCCATTTTCAATTCAGCAAAAATATTGATGCTGGTGTTATGATTTTCAGTGATTAATGAAAATCATTATGGCAATCATTGTCTTTTTCAGTGATTTTTAGTGATTTTCTTTTCAGTGACAAATCATTGAGACAATATTATTATATTTCTTATCAAATCAAGTGTCTACACTTACGGTATAATGCACCTTTCACAGCTATATTTGCTCTTCTGGCAGATCAAGATTAGGCTGCAAGAATAACTTATGTCTTGGGTGAATTACACAACAAGCATTAATCACATGATAAATTACATCTTAGATTATTTCAACACAGAAGTTCTGAGAACAAAAGTAGCAAGCCAATAGAACTGCTCCTGCACCTTTTTCCAGGCAGTAAAATTGTTTCTATGACAACAGCTTTTATCTGTTAACCCTTTCCCAAGTCATCCCATGTTTTCATGACCCAAAGGAAGAAAGCTATTGAAAACATTGTGGAAAAAGAAGAAAATGCTTCTGACTCAAACTTTCTCTTTTTCTAATTCTAGAAAAGGCAATTCCCATCATTTAAGTCGCAATGAATTAGCTATCAGCAAATGGTTTCAATTTGGTCACATCTACATTTTTGTCGTAAAGAAAAGAGTTAACCCTTTACCACACCATTCTAAGTTTTAGAATGATGGGGAAGACCTTTGAAAACATTGTGGGAAAAGGAGAAAATGCTGGTAACCAGCATTTTCTCCCTTTCCCACAATGTTTTTTACCACTTCAAAGGAAAGTTCCATTATTGAAGCCACACTTAAATTGTTATCTGCAAACAACATCGAATTTGACCAGTCCAAATTATGCCGTTAGAAAAAAGTTAATCCTATGTTGCATATAAATCATCAAGAATCTTCTGTAAAAGTATCAAAATGAAACCAAACAAAAACTGTGGTTAACCCTTCACGTTCCAAGAATATTTTCAGTTGCAGTTACAGTGTAGACTGAGATCAGACTGCACAGAACATACTGTCTGATCCTAAATCTACACTGTCCGGTACCATGAGTATGTAAGACATTCTTGCAAAAACAGCCTGGTAAAAATAACACTTCGATCTTTTTTCCTCTCACATAAATTATTTTTGTTTGTATGGCACTCTAAGAGTGGTAATTCTAATCAAAACGAATGAAACTAGAGCTGTCACTGAATGTGACTTAATACCCAGGCCAGCGCTTTGACAGAAACAGGCAATCATTTGTACACAGACGGACACACGGACAGACAAACGGACAGACAGGCTGATTCCAGTATACCCCCGAAAACATTCGTTTTGCAGGGGTATAATGACAAAATTGTAGGCTTGTCCAAACTGAAAGCATTTGCAGACAACAAAATTAACCCTTTACCACACAATGACGACTTTTAACACCCCTGATAGAGAAGGCTTTTGAAAACATTGTGGGTAAAGGAGAAAATGCTGGTTACCAGCATTTTCTCCTTTTCCCACAATGTTTTCTACACTATCAAAGAAAAATCATTTCATATGATCCACATTGAAACTGTCATCTGCAAATGCTTTCAATTCGGACAGGTCTAAAATTTGTCGTGTGGGAAAGGGTTAAGTGTGGCTCAATTGACTGACTGGTGTTTGAAAGGCTAGAGAACGTAGTGGGAAAAGGAGAAAATGCTGGTAAGCAGCATTTGCTCCTTTATCCACAATGTTTTCCAGGGTTTTCTTCCTTGGGGGTCATTAAAACACTGGATTGTGTGGTAAATGGTGAAAAGACAATATAGTCATTTTGCCAACCAATGCACAATCTAAGACCAAAAATTCAAGACTGTCTGATTCTTTTCATCCCACATCATTTTGTCTTGCAGCAGACCAGTTTTCAAACCACTATTTACATAAGAATTGATTTATGCTTTTGCTACAATATTTCCACATGTATTTATGTAAATAACCGTAATTTATGTTGATTTGCCTCATTCATTTTACAAGTATGCTACAAAGCCATCTACTGCAGTTTTTGGCACAAATGAAAACAGCCAACAGCATAGTTGATGTTTTTCAAATTTTTGTATCATTCATTGAATTGTGAAATCATTATTGCTTGATGTATTTTCATTGACTCAAAAAAGACTGTTTTTGAATGCTGCAGTTTTTTTTTTTCATCGACTTGAACTGTTGAAAGATATGGTGAAAGTCCATGAACTTCTAGAACACCCCTCATACAATCCCAAACGTTTTGTGTAAATCTATGCAGTCTAGTAAAAGGTAGCCCAGAGCTTTTGGGTTGTGAATTCTACATCTTCAGCACTGAGCCACACAGGGGCCCATCTGATCTTGGATCATGTAAGTCTACTATATTGCAATATATCATATTCTGCCAAAAAAAAAAACACTTTATGCATTGCAACTTTTAACTCCTTACCACACAATCCCAAGTTTTAATGACCCTGAAAAAGAAGGCTTTTGAAAACACTGTGAATAAAGGAGACAGTGCATGTAACCAGCATTTTTTTCCTTTTCCCATGATGTTTTCTATCATTTCAGGCCAAAAATTGTCTATTAAGCGACAATAAACTTATTGCCTGCAAATGCTGTCAATTTGGATGAGTCTAAAATTCTGTCATATGGGATAGCTGTTTGCGAATTCAAAAAGTCTACTTCATTGATTCAGCACTTGAAATTTAACATTTTTTTTCTCAAAACATGGCATGCTCCAGCCAGTAAGATTTTACGGTAACTAACTATTGGAAAGAGAATTACAACCTGAAATTATTTCTAGATAATATTTACAATTAAACCAAACATGTATTATTACAGCACTAGTTTAGCAAAGAAATTTGTTGGATACCACTAGCATTGGCCCTTTAACTCCTTATCATGCCACAAAAATGTACACATTTAAAGCATTTACCTACAACAAATGAAATGTCCTTACGATGACGATTTCTATCCTTGAATGGGTAGTAAACATTGTGGGAAAAGGAGAAAAGGCTGGTTGCCAGCATTTTCTCCTGCTCATCAAATTGTTTCCAGAAACTTTCGTCCTCAGGGTCGTCAGAACTCAGTACTGTTTGGTAAAGGGTTAAACCTGTAACAAATAATCCCATGTTTCAAACCATCTGAGGAAGAAGGCTTAAGAAAATATTTTGGGAAAAGGAAAAACTGCTTGTAACAACACAGTTTTCTCACATTTCAAGGAAATTTCTATCATTTGAGTCATATTTAATATGTTGGGTACACATACTTTCCTAATAAACAAGTCTAAAATTTTGTCTTATGGTTAAGGTTTCAAACTGTTATAGCTTTGATCCAGACAAATTACTCACTGAAGGAATCAAACCCAGATCATACAGCGTAAAGACTGCCTATTGAAGTCATCAATTCTTGAAACAAATTTGCAGAGGAAATTTTGAAAAGCATCTGCATAGAATAAACTTTATCAGGACTTTCCTTTTTACATAAATCTTACAAAAAACCACAAACTGTCTGGCAAAAGGTGATAATTTCAAAAACCCTTTACAATATAACCCTATGTTTTAATTACACTGGGGAAGAAGGCTTTTAAAAACATAGAAAAGTCTAAAATTTTGTCTTTTGGTAAAGAGATTTAGGATATTTCTCCCTCCGCCAAAATGTTTCTAAAAGCAGATTGCAGCATCTCATACACAGTTGTCAACTTGTGGCAGAAACAAGTTAAATATGGCTTGCAATACACGAAAAGGGGCACAAGGACATTTGCATAAAGTGTCGTCTCGGATCAGCCTGCCCAGTCCGCGCAGGCTAATCCGAGACTGCACTTTACAACTACATTAGATTTTGTTCTTCATTAGACTTGCGCAAAACAGAAAATTACAGGCTGATCCGGGACGACACTTTACGCAGATGTCCGAATGCCCCTTTTTGAGTGTTGCAGGCCATATCAGACTAATCTAATTAACCCTTTACCACATAATCATGAGTTTTAATGACCCTGAGTAAGAAAGCTTTTGAAAACGTGGGAAAAGGAGAAAATGCTTGTAACCAGCATTTTTTCTCCTTTTCCTACAATGTTTTCTACCAATCTAAAGACAAGTTTTATCATTTGAGTTCAATGAAATTGTCTGCAAATGCCTTCAATTTGGACAAGTCTACACTTACGTTGTTTGGTAATCAGTATCAATCAACAAATTTAGACTTATTCAAAATGAGAGCATTTTAGACATTGAAGCATTAACTCTTTCAGCACCAAATAAATAAACTCGACCTTTTCAACGTCTCTAAATACAATTCGTTGAAACTTACAAAGATTTTGATTGTATAGGCTTGACTAAACAAGCTGATGGCATAAATCAAAGATCAGACTGAACGTTCTGTGCAGTCTGATCTTGATCTATGCTGTCCGCAAAAGTCACTGTTTTTGCCTATGGTGCCAAAAGGATTAAAGCATTGAAGAAGCTGACGTGATGACTGTTATCTTTGACATAGTGGAAAAACATTGTGAGGAAAGGGAGAAAATACTTGTTACCAGCATTTCTCCTTTCCCTACTATGTTTTTAGATGACCTCTTCCTCAGGGTCCTTAAAAATGGGTTTGTTGGGTACAGAATTAAAACATCAATGAAATTGCAGTATTGCAGCCAAGTTTTTGAAATCCCACAAATTCATTCTATTCATTCTGTTTACAAAGAAGTCTAAACTTTACCATTATACAGCACTGAAAAGAAATCTGCCATACATACAAAGTGACAAGTTCTCCTTTCATTAAAAAGAATAATACTAGATGTTTGCAGTTGCTTCTGGCCAAAACAAGTATCTCCCCTATATGACCTTTGAAGACATGTGTTCTTTGAGATTGCTATAGACTCCTTTGCTCTGCATGTAAAATAATCAAAGTAGACACATATGTAAAACTAGAGCTGTCACTGAATGTGACTTAATACCCCCGCCAGCGCTTTGACAGAAACAGGCAATTACTAGTATTTTGTACACAGACCGACACACAGACGGACACACGGACAGACAGGCTGATTCCAGTATACCCCCGAAAACATTTGTTTTGCGGGGGTATAATGAATTTCAAATCCAACAACCCAACTCTACTGAGTCTCCCCCAAATCAGTTATGGGGGGAAACATTATCATGCAGACTATAGGTAAAATAATGTCCCATCATACATTTAAATACATGTATGTACACTATAATTTATCTCCCTCTTTTGTTTTACCCAGTTACCAAATTATCTTGAGGTTTTCATGAGTGACGACCATGAAAAAGAATACCTTTGGCAACAACATTGGAAAAGGAGAACATGCTGGTAACCAGCATCTAATTTTCTCCTTTTCTAACACTGTTTTTACCCTGTTAAATGTGAATTCCATCATTCAAGCTTCATTTTTATCTCTGTAAACTTAAAATAGATAAGACCAAAATGTGTGACTCTAAAATAGAATACTTTGAGGACTTGAAAATTTCTGTTTTGAATCACATGTATACAGAAAGTGCTGGGGAAAAAAGGAGCTCTTTGCTACAAGCACTCTCTGTATTTCAAGGAATATTTTCAAAAGCTGTCTAACACCGATGGATAATTTACAAAATTTGCCGATAACCAAAAGCACAAAAATTGCATATAACACTAACAGAAAACAGAATTTTAGATGTATCTATTTCGGAAGCTTTTTCAGAAACAAATGTAGCTCATATGATGAGAATCGTCCTTGAAAGGGTAGAAAATACTGCGGAAAAAGGACAGTATACTGGTCACTAGCATTTTCACCTTTAGTTACAAGTTTTAACACTTTACCATACAACAAAATTTCAGAATAGTCCAAACTGAAATCATTTGCAGACAACACAATAACTACTACTCAAAAATTGAAATTTGTTTTGGGAATGGTAGAAAACATTGTGGGAAAAGGAGAAAATGCTGGTAACCAGCATTTTCTCCTTTTCCCACAATGTTTTCAAAAGGCTTCTTTCTCAGGGTCGTTAAAATTCTTGAATAGGTGATAAAGGGTTAAAGAGCCATCTATCACAGGGTCACAAATACACAAGGTTGTAGGTAATGAGTTAATCCAGACTATGTAACATTTCCAAGAAAAATGGAAAATACATGTAATGGATTCAATACTGCATTATACCTTATATTTTCTTCACCACAATGTTAACAAATTTCCCTAATGCACACAAAAGATACCTACAAATACAAACAATTGCTACAGCATTTGCTGATATTTTGTTCATTTTGTGTAAAATGAGCCATTAAGGACTAACTCTTTACCAGTCGACAAATTTTAGACTTACCCAAATCTAAAGCGTTTGCAAGCAATAAATAAATTGTTCCTCACATGGTGGGATTTGCCACTGGAAGACATTGTGGGACAAGGAGGAAATGCTGGTTACAATCATTTTCTCCTCTTCTCACAATGTTTTCAAGTCTTCTTTCCTCAGATCATTAAAACTCTCAATGTGTTAATTAACATACTGATCATTCTCAACAAAACAAAATATCTTATGTAAAGTAAAAAATCTTACAGAAACAGCAAAAATGGCAAACAAAACAGTAAAACTGCATAGTATAAAAACAGAATGCTTTACTTTTTTTGAATGGCGTGCTAAGTCACTTTTTAACAGTATTCCAATAATATCACAGTGGCAAATTATTTATGCACCTGCGGCATTTCTTGTGGTTAAATGCAATATATATGGTCATGTTTTGTATATTTAAAATGACATGACTTGTCAGATCTAGTCTGTTGTTCAAACACAATCAATTGTGTTCATTTTCAAAATGTGCTCATGTAAACAGGAAAATTTCTAACATATAGATGGATACTCAACTGAAACCATGCATTTGTCCTGAATTTGGACCAATGTAGTAGTTGCTTAATAGAAGTAATTATTTGTAATATATATTTCACTTTTTGCTCCATGATAAAGTTTCATAATGTTAAAACATCACAAACATTCCAAGTTGCATATCAAATCAAGAACTACAAATATATCCACTGTCTGACGGTCTTAAACTCATTATCGGACAAAAAAATTTACACTTGTCCAATTTGGTAACATCTGCAGATGATACATTAACCCTTTCCCAAACAATCCCTGGTTTTTACGGGTCAGGAATAGAAGCCTTTTGAAAACATTGTGGGAAAAGGAGAAAATGCTGGTAACCAGCATTTTCTCCTTTTCCCACACTGTTTTCTACCCTATCATATAGAAAAATCATCTTTTTAGCAACTGGTAATTTGTCATCTGCAAAACGCTTTCAATTTGGTCTGGTCCAAAATTTGCCATTTGGGAAAGGGTTAAACATGGCTCAAATGATGGGATTTGGTTTTGTAATGGTAAAAAAATTTGCGGGAAAAGCAGAATATGCTGGCTACCAGCATTATCTGCTTCTTCTCGGTAATCTAATCACAGGATTTTTTTGGTTGGGGATGATAGTAGCTGGTTCAAGTAAGTCATTACTAAACTAGAACTTGTTTTTCTACAAAAAAACAGATGTCTCCCCCCTTTTTGGTGTCAGAAGGATTGATATGTCACCAAGGCAATTTCTAACTGAAATAATGGTCGTTTTTCTCTAATGGTTTTCGAGTTATAGAGTGGACACGAAATTGTACATAAAATGAGTAAGGAAAATAATGGAAGGGAAATAAGTCGAAAAATATACAAGCCAGAGTTATGGTTCTTGTGCATGACACTTCATCTCATTGTGCTTTACAAATGTGTGAAGTTTTATCAAAATATCTTAAAAGGTTTTCGAGTTATACAGCGGACACAACTTGTGAAGGAAAATAATGGAAGGGAAATAACTCGAAAAATATACAAGCCAGAGTTATGGTTCTTGTGCATGACACTTCGTCTCGTGGTGCTTTATGAATGTGTGAAGTTTTATCAAAATATCTTAAAAGGTTTTCGAGTTACAGAGCGGACACAATTTGAGACGGACAGCCAGACAGACAGACGGATGCACGGGGAAAAACTTTACGTCTCCCCGACCCTGACGGGGGGAGACATAATTAAGACATTCTTGACTAGTACCAACTTCTGCATTTGCAGACGACAAAATAGACATGACTCAAAAATTGGTTACCAGGATTTTCTCTTTTTCCCCAAAATGATTTTATAAGCTGTCTGTCTCAGGGTCGTTAAAAATTGGTGAAGAGGTGAAGAGTCAATCCACTCTCACAGGGAGTGGACAGTAAAGGTTATCAAAAAAAAAAAAGTTGCGAAAATGGAGAAATTGCTCTGAGTTAGCAATTTTTTTCCTTGTTAAATTGTTTTCTTTGATTGTTTTACAATGAAAATTAGTTCATGCCAGTTTGGAGACCATTTCTTAAAAAGCCTCTAAATGGACATAGTCCATAAATTTCATATGGTTTATTGAGTAAATTCTCTATCAACTGACAAAATTTTAGGCATATCATAAATAATGACATTTGCTGACAAGAAATAAAATATGGCTACAATAATGGGTTTATCTTTGACAGAGAATAAAACATTGTGGGAAAAGGAGAAAAGGTTAGTACCCAGCGTTTCCTCCTTTCCCCACAATGTTTTCAATAGCCTTCCTCTTCTGGGTTTGTTAAAAACTTTGGATTGTTGGGTGAAGGGTAAAAACAATGGACTAAATCAGGTGTGAAACTCATCATAACATTTTCTTGTACTTTCAGTGTCAAGCAAGAACAAATCTAGACTTTGATCTCTATAGAACTTGAACATACACTGTAGCATTGTCCATTTCTCTTCCGACACGTTTCTAAACTGAGCTGAGCAATAATCTCTGACCTGAGCTGCTGGCAAGTTCTACTTGTGTATGATTTTTCCCCCTTTCCTATTTTTTGAAGCCAAAACTGCAAATTCAAAACTGTCTGTGCTCATAAGGATCTGTTAAAACATTATGTTTTTACTGATATATGTGGATGGGAAGGGGTTTCAGATCACTTCCTCCCCTCTCATATTTCATCAATCACATCCCTGTTTCTATCAATATCTTTCACTTCATTCTTTTATGCTGATGCACACTGAATATTGTGCCAATATTTGTTCTCAGTCTTTTAAAACAAAGCTTATCAACCAGAGTCTTATCTAAATTGGATTCCCTTTGCCACATTCATTTTACTTCCAAATCCCTGCCTACTTGAGCAGAGCAATAAACTTTAACCTGAGTTTTGGGCAATTTCTTCTGAAGCTTATCAGTTAATTCCTTCAGACTCACATACTCTGTATGATGAGCTACTATTTGTTCCTCTTCACTGATGGAGGCTATGACCAGAAATGGGACAAACTTTGTGTCCTCCTCTGTATTAGTGTCTTCTTCCTTGTTATCACTGTCATCCAAGTTGATCATCAAACTGTTTTTTTCTGGGAGTATCCAGTCCATTTGTTCCAGCCAAATCAACTCTGTGGCAGCATTCATGGCATTTGTATTATCCTTGGCAATCTGTTACAAGTGGAAACATAGACTGAAGTTTATGACCTCATATAGATGAGCTATGCTCTGTAAAAAGGGGGCTTAATGCATTTGCGAAAGGTATCAACCCAAGTCAGCCTGCGCAGTTTGCGCAGGCTGACACAGATTGAAACTTTTCGCAATCTTAAAATTTTCTGCATGTAAAGGATCATTCTACCTCATGATTCAGTTGTTTGTTTGAAAAAAGGGATTTCATGGATGCATAATTATGTGATGACTTGCTTGGTATCATGCATTGCGGAAATGCATTAAACCCTCTTTTGTCAGAGCATGATTTATTAATCGATTTTTCAAACATTCTAATATACAAGACTTCAATACATTCAGATTCTATTGAATATAGCTGCAATTAAACTTTCACGAGAAATCAGTCAAGCAATAGTCCAAATTACTTGTATGTTCAAAGAAGCATTCAGACCTGCTGATACTTAATATTCTAAGAAACACCATCAGTCATATTTGTGTGAAAGACAAAATGATCTTAGAAACACATAAATTATATAAGCCATGCTCTGTGCATTGACCCAGGTCAGCTTGCCCAGTCCACGCAGGCTGACATACATCTTAAACTTTTTGCTTTTTATAAATTTTTTGCATGTCAAAGGACCAGTCTACCTCACGATTTAGTTGGTTGTTGTACAAAATAGATCATGGATCCATACTTACAGAACAACTTGAAGATGCATTAAACCCCTTTTTGCCAGAGCACAGCTCAAATTATTTGAGCCATGCTTTGTGAAAAGGGGACTTAATGCATCTGCGAAAAGTATCGACCCAGGTCAGCCTGCGCAGTCTGCGCAGGCTGACCTGGGCCGAAACTTTTCGCTATTGGTCAATTTTCTGTTTGTCAAAGGACAGTCTACCTTATGATTTAGTCGTTTATTGAAAAAAGTGGCTATTATGGATCCATAATTATGTGATGATTGGGCAGGTATCATGTATAACAGAGATGCATTAAGCCCCCTTTTGCCAGAGCATGGCTCATTTTTACTTTCCTAAGTTTCATCAGTGCTTGGCTAAAGCTCTGCAATGCAATATGCAAGGACACTCCAATGGACATGGTCCCTCATGGTATAGATGTAAAACCAAGATACTACTAGAAGTGTGGCAAAGCAGACATATACACCCCACCAGCACTCTGTCATTAAAGCAGCAGTCAGAAAATGGAAATGATTTTCAAAACAAAGATTACCCGTGACCTTGACCTTTGACCCATGTGATCCAAAAACAATTGGGCACCTCCTTGGGTCATGAGCAACACTCGTTTCGGGATCCTAGGTCAAGCAGCTATTGAGTTAGAGCACAGAACCTGTTTTCAAACAAAGTTCACCTGTGACCTTGACCTTTGACCCCTGTGACCCCAAAATAATAAGGCACCTCCTTGGGTCATGAGCAACATTTGTATAAAGTTTCTAAGGGTCCTAGGTCAAAGGGCTTTTGAGTTAGAGCAAGGAAACGAAGAAGTTTACAGACTGACAGATTCACAGACGGATGCATGGACTGACAGACAGACATAGTAAAGCACAGACAGACATAGTGAAGCCAGTATAACCCCTTCTCCTTCATGGGGGGGGGGGGGGTATAAAGGTACAACCCAGCTTATTTAATACTTACATTATATGAATTCAAGGGGCACAACTTTAACTTTTTCAAGCTGGTCAATCTTTTGAGATGAGATCCTAAATTGTCTGGTATTGAGAAGTTGATTAGTTCCAAAGTGTGTAATCTACAAAAGTAAAATTTTATTACCTGCAAAGTTTCCTAACCCTTTATCACATAATCCCATGATTATATACATGTAATTGATTTATGGCGTTTAACGCCATTTTCGACATTACTTCAGTTATATCGCAGTGACCAGTGCACCTATCTTTGCTTTCCTGGAGTTTCTCTTTTAAAAGTACTCCGCATAATATTCTTAAGCCACTGGCTGTTTTTCCCACATAGCTATCGTCAAAACAATGGTCAGCAGTGAGAGAGGAATGAACCCTGTCGCAATGACTATCATCAACCCTTAAAGAGGAAACTGACCGAGCCAGTGATCAAACCAGCAATGTCCTGTTTTCAAGTCCTGTGCACTACCAACTGAGCTACCAGAGCTTGTTTTTTTTTTTTTCCTTGAATGAACCACTTTAAGAGCACTGGGGCAAAAGAAGATATTGCTCAAAATAAGCTATTCATCCTCTTGCATTAATGTTTGAACATGCTTTAATGCTTTCATAATCCAAACCTTGTTCATCCTGATTTAAGTTTGTCATGAAAATCCTCATTTAAACCCTTACCACACAATGTCAAGTTTAACTCTTTACCAAACGACAAAATTATAGACTGGTCCAAATTGAAAGCATTTGCAAACGACAAAATAAATGTGACTGAAAAATTGAAATTTGGTTTGGGAAGGGTAGAAAACATAGTGGTAAAAGGAGAAAATGCTGGTTACCAGCATTTTCTCCTTTTCCCACAATGTTTTCAAAAGGCTTCTTTCTCAGGGTCGTTAAAAGTCGGGACTGTGTGGTAAAGAGTTTAACAACCCTTAAAGAGATGGCTTTTAAAAACATTGTGGGAAAAGGAGAAAATGCTAGTAACCAGCATTTTCTCCTTTTCCCACAATGTTATCTACCCTATCATGGATAAATTTCATCATTTGAGCCATCTTTAATTTGTCATCTGCAAGCCAAACGCCACCAATTTGGGCAAATCTAAAATTTCATTGTGTGGTAAAGATGTATAGGCATATTTTCTGCTGCAAATTTGTTTCAACATATTCAGCAATCATCAGTCATAAATCACAATAACCTAGAAGACACTTCCTATTCAAAGGACTATTCTAATGGCAGTAAATTTGTAACAATTCAATCCACATACTTCTCTAGCTTTGACAGTGCCTCTCCAATGAGACTCTGACTTTCTTCACCGACTGTCTCCAACCGTAACTTTTCCAAACCAATAAGCTGCCCTAATCTCTCAAACGTCTACAAAGTGAAAATGTTACCTTTAAAGCACCAACTCACCAGTAATTCAACAAATAATCATCTATTCCACAATAACCACAGGCTGAGACTCTCAGTGAGAGCAAAATTATTATTCAGTATTTTCAGATCATTTATCAGCCACTGAAAATTGTTTAGCTTCTACAGTTATGGCACGTTTATCCACAAAGTCCATTTTAAAAGTACATCTACTAATGTGCTGACTTTGCTGCAGCTCATTTTTGCTAACTACTTCCACTGCATAATATATGCTGAAATGATTCAAAGGCATAACAACAAGTACAACAAGTGAGGTCTGGTTTTCAGTACATTTGTATGGTGTTTTATGTTGATTTCAAAAGTACTGGAGTCCTATCATAATGAAAGTTCACTAAATCTTATCTTTCCCAGGTTTAACCAAAATAAAACCTCATCTAAGCCTTCAGCAGACAATGTTTTAGACTTTCCTAATTTGAAGGCATTTGCACACAACAAACTTTAGCTCTTTACCGAACAACAAAATTTCAGACTGTTCCAAATTGAAAGCATTTGCAGATGACAAAATAAACGTGAGTCAAAAATTAAAACTTGACTTTAGAAGTGTAGAAAACATTGTGGGAAAAGGAGAAAATGCTGTTTACCAGCATTTTCTCCTTTTCCTACAATGTTTTCAAAAGGCTTCTTTCTTAGGTCGTTAAAAGTCGGGATTGTGTGGTACAGAGTTAATACACCTCAAACTCTGGAATTTGTCTTCAAGAGTGTAGAAAACATTCCAGTAAATAAAGAAAATACCAGCATTTTCTTCTTTTTCATAATGTTTTCAAAAACCATGCCACCTCAAAGCTGCTAAAACTCCAGATAGTTTGGTAATAGGTCAAAAGATGAAGATAGTTCAAATATAGATGGACAGCTTTTACTAAAGAAAATTAAAAGAACTTACATTCTGTGTCCAGTTTGAACAATTACCCAAGGACAAATCCCTGATACACATCAGCTGACTGATAAAGTGAAAACTGTCCTCTGGCATATTCTGGAGGCCTGTAATTGACTGAAATTAGATAATGAACAAACCTTGATTTGAGCTCTACAGAAACAACTCATGTCTCCCTGCAAGCAACTTCGTCTTATCACACATCCTTTCTCATTACAAGCAATTTTCTTTGCTACAGTATTTTCACTTTTCTTCTTGCATTTAACTTAAATGTGATACTGATTATCAACATCCTCAAAAAATTTTCAGTCACCTAACAATTTTCATAGCTAAAAGCTATCACAGAAAATCATGATAGTCTTTTTGACAAGAAGTACAGAAACAACTTTGAAATTGATATTTGACTCTAAACCTGATGTTTTTATTTTTTCCCACTGGATTTTTATTACCAAGTTCTGCCTGTAATGCTTAACAAGACTGCTGTCGTCACAATATACGCCACCACATGGCTATTATTTCAAGCAGCTAGCTATAGAGACTGAAGTCCAAAACCCTGACAATATGTGCTAGGTCACATGATCTGTGAAAATTTCATCCAAATCCATTGAGATATGTCCAGTAATTGAAGAGATATTGGTGAAAAATGAAATATAACATGAAGCCCCCTTTTTCCATGACGCAACTATAAATCGCAAAACCTTGACAATATGTGCTTAGTCACATGACGAAAAACATTCTGTGAAAATTTTATCCAAATCCGTCAAGAAATGTGGGAGGAGTTGCGTTCACAAGAAATAGACGTACATACGGGCCGACACAGTTTAAATTTTACATGAAGCCCCCTTTTTCCATGACACAGCAATAAATTCCAAGACCCTGACAATATACGCTAGGTCACATGATCTGTGAAAATTTCATCCAAATCCATTGAGATATGTCCAGTAATAAAAGAGATATTGGTGAAAAATGAAATATAACATGAAGCTCCCTTTTTCCATGACGCAGCTATGAATCGCAAAACCTTGACAATATGCGCTAGGTCACATGATGAGAAACATTCTGTGAAAATTCTATCCAAATCTGTCAAGAAATGTGGGAGGGGTTGCGTTCACAAGAAATGGAATGAAATATAACATGAAGCTCCCTTTTTCCATGACGCAACTATGAATCGCAAAACCTTCACAATATGCACTAGGTCACATGATGAGAAACATTCTGTGAAAATTCTATCCAAATCTGTCTAGAAATGTGGGAAGGGTTGAGTTCACAAGAAATGGAATAAAATATAACATGAAGCCCCCTTTTTCCATGACACAGCTATTAATCATAAAACCTTGACAATATGTGCTAGGTCTCATGATGAAAAACATTCTGTGAAAATTTTATCCAAATCCGTCATGAAATGTGGGAGGAGTTGCGTTCACAAGAAGTGGACGTACATACGAACGGACGAAGGGACGGACGGACATACATACGGATGGACAGACGGAGATGATGCCAATCTACGTCACATTTGCCGGCCTATAAAAATCAGGATGATTGGTTGGCTAAAAATAGCATTAGTAGCAATTTCATGAAAGACAGAAAGATGCCACTTGAGTGGAAAACTTAACTACATTGCTAGTTTCTCTTAATTTAGAAACACCTTTTAGTATATAGTCTTTGACATTACCATGGCATTATCAAGTCACCCAGCGATAATTAAATTGCATTTTCAACAACTGAGAAAATAACGCTAGTTTTCCACAACCGAAAATGAGTCATGCTCTGTGAAAAAGGGGGTTTAATACATTTGCAAAAAGTGTCGACCCATGTCAGCCTTTTTGTGATTGATCGATTTTCTGCATGTCAAAGGTCCATCCTATCGCACTATTCTTTTGGTTGTTGAACAAAATGGATTTTAGGGGGTTCACCCTTTTCTCTTAATGTCTATCCTTTATATAACCATGCATAACCGCTACAGTAATGGAATAAGATCTTACTAAATTACTACGGGACAAGTTGTGAAAAAAATGAGAGAATTTATGGGAAGGATAGGCAAATGTCTAGATATGGAAAACAGTATCTGTGTACAGATCCAATACCTTGAAAGCAGTCTAGGTAAAGCTTCAATACCTCCCAATAAAAAATGTGATATGTGATAAAAAGCAAAGTGTCTTGGTACGAGTAAAGGTCTATTATCTTGTAAAAAGCAATCGCTCCTTTATCCATAATGTTTGCTAAGGTAGCCATACATGCATGACAATGAGATCGTTTTGTACAGAGACAACAAAATAACACTCACAAGGATTTCAAGATTACTCAGAGATCCAAGCTCTGCCATACCACCACTAAAGCTGAAGGATGGAGGTGCGAGTCCATGCTTGCCACATAATCTCAACTCCTTCAGTTGTGACATAATGGCTAATTTTCCAATATCTAATTTAGCTGCAGCAACTCTGGAATAGATAAAAGAAAGTCAGCTTATAATAGCCTAGATCTTGAATGACTTATCTCACTGAAAGCATTCTCAATAACCCTTTACCAAACGACGAATATGAGACACTTCAAAAGTGAAAATGCCTGTGGACAATAGACTTGAAATTAACACATAGGAAAAAAGTTCTCTGACAGGGTTGAAAACATTGTGGGAAAAGGAGAAAATGCTGGTTACCAGCATTTTCTCCTTTTCCCACAACATTTTCAAAAGCCTTCTTCCTCGTGGTGGTTAAAAGTCGGGATTGTGTGGTATAGGGTTAAGTACTCACATATCAAACTCAGGGGAGGGAGGCCACACAATTTATGATTGTAATTACCCTCTAGAGTACCAAGCCAAACTTCAGTGTTGCATCTAGGATGACCTCGGAGAGTGGGAGATCCCTCATCATAGAACCAAAAGGGGAGTGAAAAAATTGAGCGTGTTGCAGATTGAACTAATCTCAATAACCTTAATTTAGCAAACCTTTCTAAGAAACAAGTGTCTTGACCACATTAATACTCACATTAATATTTTGAAATAAATGTCTTTTTTTACATTTTCACAATGCCAGTGCCTCTTTAAAGTAAACAAGATGTCTGTTTGTAAAACAGTCATGCCCCCCTACTGCCACATTGATACAGGAAGTGGCACAGGTCATAAACTGATATCAGAAGAATTGATTGGGGGTCATCTTTTTGATTTATAGTCCACTTCAATTGTTAAACATGATAATCTGTCAACAGTTCGCATAATTATACACACCGCCGTGTGTATACATACAAGATTGTAAGCAGTCGCCGATACACAGACTGGGTTATCAATTTTCTTTTCGGCACGCGCGTTCGACTTCCGCTTTTTCCCAGTCAACTTCGATGCTTACTACGTCCCCGATAATAACCGAATAAAATGTTGGAGCCACAAGTTGAGCCACATATGATGATTTTTGAGACACTTTAATTTTTTTTGAGCAAATGGCTCAAGTGGCGAACGGCAGCGCGGGCCCTGAATCATCTGGTGGTCACTGTGACCTTGACGTTTCACGGATTAACCTTAAAATCGATTGGGATCATTTACATTCCAAGATGAATATCTGTACAGAATTTGAAGGACCTAGGTCAATTCTGTGTCTAGTTATCATCTGGACAAGGTTTGGTCTATATATCAAGTTGAAGGCCACTGTGACCTTGACCTTTGATGGTTTAATCTCAAAATCAATAGGGATCATTTACACTCCAAGATGAATATCTGTACAGAATTTGAAGAACCTATGTCAATTCTGTGTCTAGTTATCATCTGGACAAGGATAGATCTAAATATCATTAAGTTGAAGGCCACTGTGACCTTGACCTTTGATGGATTAATCTCAAAATCGATAGGGATCATCTGCACTCTGAGATGAATGTCTGTGCCAAATTTGACGAACCTAGGTCAATTCTGTGTCTAGTTATCATCCGGACAAGGTTTGGTCTATATATCAACAAGTTGACGGTCACTGTGACCTTGACCTTTGACCGATTGACCTCAAAATCAATTGGGATCATCTGTGCCAAATTTGACGAACCTAGGTCAATTTTGTGTCTAGTTATCATCCTGAAAAGGTTTGGTCTATATATCAACATGTTGACGGTCACTGTGACCTTGACCTTTGACCGATTGACCTCAATATCAATAAGGATCATCTGCACTCCGAGACCCATGTCTGTGCCAAATTTGACGAACCTAGGTCAATTCTGTGTCTAGTTATCATCCGAACAAGGTTTGGTCTATATATCAACATGTTGACGGTCACTGTGACCTTGACCTTTAACCGATTGACCTCAAAATCAATAGGGATCATTTACACTCCAAGACACATGTCTGTGCCAAATTTGACAAACCTAGGTCAACTCCGTGTCTAGTTATCATCCGGACAAGGTTTGGTCTATATATCAACATGTTGACGGTCACTGTGACCTTGACCTTTGACCGATTGACCTCAAAATCAATAGGGATCATCTACACTCCGAGACATACGTCTGTGCCAAATTTGACGAACCTAGGTCAACTCTGTGTCTAGTTAACATCCGGACAAGGTTTGGTCTATATATCAACATGTTGACGGTCACTGTGACCTTGACCTTTGACCGATTGACCTCAAAATCAATAGGGATCATCTACACTCCGAGACGCATGCCTGTGCCAAATTTGACGAACCTAGGTCATTTCTGTGTCTAGTTATCATCCGGACAAGGTAAGGTCTACTGACCGACAGACCGACCGATTGACCGACCTACCGACATTAGCAAAGCAATATAGCCCCACTTCGTTGAAGGGGGGCATAAATATGCTGTTTGCTCATCCTTAACTTGAATGAGCATCATTTTGTTTACACAGAATAAATGCACCACTCTTGAAACAGTCATTCATGCATGCATTCAGGTGACAAAATTATGCTCTGGCAAAAGGGGGCTTAATGCATCTCTGTGATGCATTATACTAAGCAAGTCATCACATAATCATGAATCCATAAAAACCATTTTGTCTAACAAACGACGGGATCATAATGTAGAATTGTCTTTGGACATGCAGAAAATTAACCAATAGCAAAAAGTTTCGCCTAATGTCAGCCTGTGCGGATAGCGCAGGCTGACATGGGTCGATACTCCTTGTAGATGCATTAAGCCTCCTTTTCTCAGAGTGTGGCTCATACTGAAAACACTCAATCATACAATATAGAACATGTTGCAAAAAGGATCAAGTGTCTTGAGGAAGATTTGCTTTAAAAGAAGATTATTTGAAGATGAAAAATGCTAAAAAATCATTTCAGGTACATTCTTATTTTCAAGTGCAAATGTTTTCAATTATGGACAAGTCTACAACTTTGTCGTCTAAAATAAAGGGACATCTTTACCACTCAAACCCGTGCTTAACAATGCTAAGATAGAACATCTCTGAAAACATTGTGGAAATAGCATATTCTTCCTTTCCCAAAATATTTTTATACCCTTCCTAAGATAAATTTTATCATCTGAGCTACCTTTCATATGTTGTCGGCCAAAACTCTCAATATGGACTAGCTTTGAGGTGAACCTTTACAAAACAACCCCAAGTTTTATCCCTTCACCACACAATGCCAACTTTTAACAACCCTTGAAAAGAAGCCTTTTGAAAACATTGTGGGAAAAGGAGAAAATGCTACTAACCAACATTTTCTCCTTTTCCCACAATGTTTTCTACCCTATCAGAGAAAAATGGCACCACTTGAGCCACACTGAAATTGTCGTCTGCAAATGCTTTCAATTTGGACAAGGTGACAATTTTGTCGTCTGGTAAAGGGTTGACTCTTTCATGCTGGAAACCGGCATTTTCTCCTACCCCCCAAAGTTTTTTACCCTCCCAAAGGTAAATTTTATCATATGAGCAATATCTCATATTTTGTCTGCCTGAGCTCTCAATATGACTAAAATTTTGTTGTTTACCGACGACAAAACATTAGACTGGTCCAAATTGAAAGGAGATGAAGACGACAAATAAAGTATACTTCAAATTATGGACTTTGGCTTTGAAAGGGCAGAAAAAATTGTAGGAAAAAGGAGAAAATGCTGGTTACCAGCATTTTCTCCTTTTCCTACAATGTTTTCAAAAGGCTTCTTCCTCAGGGTCGTCAAAACTTGTCATTGTATGGTAAAGGGTTAAAAGTTAAGTCTTACAAAACTTACTTAGAAGAGTCACCTCCCATCTCTGTGATCTGCTCTGCACAAAACACCTCCAGCTGTGTGAGGCGGCTGCACAAAGAATGTAATACTGATGCGGGTACATCACCAAAACTGATCTTCTGGAGAAACTGTAGATCTTGTAAAGATGAGATTAAATGGTGCCAGGTTCTGTTTGAATCACTGTTATGCTGTAAACCAACTAGACTCTGCAAAATAAACGTAATGGTACCAACAGTAAATATGAAGTCTTTGTTTGTTTGCTTGTTTGTTTGTATGGTATTTTACAGTTTTGAACATTATTGCAGTTATGTCCTGGCAATCAGTGCACCTATCCATGCTTTCCTAGAGTTTCATTTACCAGTACTTTTGAGATTTATACACATAAAGTTCCTAGTTCATCCACAATAATTATTCTTTCAATGGTACATCATTTAGAGAGGCACTAAATTGTTGATCTTTTCAAATTTCTCAGTTCATATCTGACAAAATTTTTCATCCCTTCTCCTTAATTCATCTTTTGATTGTATTGGAGTTTAAGAATATTTTTTTACTTCTTAGGTCGTATCACTGTGGTCAGTGCAACTAAGCATGTGTTTCTTGGCGTTCTCACACCAGTACTGACACAACTTTCTTTCCAGGTCACTGACTACTTTTCTCACATGCACCAGAGGCGGGAGGTGAAAAATTGCCTTAAGGAAAGTTTGCCTCAACCGGGTATCCAACTCGCAACCACCAAGTCAAGAGTCAGATACGCTAACAACTGAGCTATCCGGGCCGGCCCTATACTTATCTTCTTGACTATCAAGAAAATACATTTTGCTACATCTTTTGGTATTATATGTAACAACCTATCTGAAACCATCAATATAGAACATGCCAGCCAACTACAATTAACTCTTTACCAAACAACAAAATTAAAGACCGGACCAAATTGAAAGCATTTGCAGACGAGAAAATAAATGTGACTGAAAAATTAAAATTTGGTTTGGGAAGAGTAGAAAATATTGTGGGAAAAGGAGAAAATGCTGGTTACCAGCATTTTCTCCTTTTCCTACAATGTTTTCAAAAGGCTTCTTTCTCAGGGTCGTTAAAAGTCGGGATCATGTGGTAAAGGGTTAAAGACACATCTTCACTCGTTTTCATGCAGCTTCTTTTAACCAACTTCATTTTCATTTTATGAAACTACCATCATTCTTGTATCTTTATGCCAAATGTTGCCCCTGACAGTTGCACGGTTGGACAGATTACGAGGGATAGAAAATGTATTTCATTCTCTGAGGGCTACCCAAAGACATCACAGCCATTGTTTCCAGTTTAAATAGAAGACAAATCCCATGAGTTTACTTATCCCATATACCTTGTATCGATTTTTTATCTATGTTTACAAAGCTAACTAAATTCTACACACTGTCAAGTTTAAACAGCATCTGTTTACTCTCTGGCTGTAAAGATGTATCTTTAAGTTTTTCTAACTGTGCTAGCGTAATACTTACAATGGATTTCACTTGACGCTTATTGAGGAACTGCATGGCTTTCTTCCAATCAGATACCACCATATCTCTGAAGCTCACATGTCTCCACTAAAAAATGATAGGCACAGATTTCAATTTGATAAAATACATGAAAGGTACATGTATGCTTGTAAGTAATTTACTTAACTCTTTCCTAAACGACAATATTTTAGATGGGTCCAATTTGAAAGCACTTGCAGATGACAAAATTTATATGGCACAAATGATCAGATTTGTGTCAGATAGTCTAGAAAATATTGTGGGTAAAGGAGAAAATGCTGGTTACCAGCATTTTCTCCTTGTCCCACAATGTTCTTAAAAGGCTTTCTTTTCAGCGTTGCTAAAACTTGGGATTGTGTGGTAAAGTGTTAAGTAACGTATTTCAAAACAGCCGAACATGCATTAACTTTACACCAGAAAGCACATATTCTATACTGGTCCAAGTAGATAGCATTTGCTAACAACATAAAATGGCTCAAACGATACACTTCTTTTTTTGACAGGTATGAAAACATTTTGGGAACAGGAATCTAGAGGCCCTAGTGTGATTTTGCTTAAGTAGGCATGGTGAATTGAATAAATAGTGAAATACTTAAAGTATAACTCAGAAAATTAATGAACAATTGTATGGTATTTCACACTGTTTTCAACATCATTTCTGTTATATCACTGTGACCAGTGCACCTATTCATGCTTTCCTGAAGTTTCTTATACCAGTACTTCTACACAGTATTCTTCCAAACAATGATCGGCTGTGAGAGAAGAATGAATCTTGTCACAATGACTATCATCAAATCAATCCTCAGAAAGAAATTTGCGGAGCTGGGGATTGATACCAGTGACCCACGTTCTTACATCCTGCATGCTATCGGCCGCTCTACTGGAGGTTGGCACTCAGAAATCAAAGGAGCTAAAGTTATGACTTTCAAACTTGGCACTTTCTACTTCCATCTGTTCCTTAACATTTTTTTACTCTTTCCCTACTGTTGATGACACCAGAAGCTTTTGTGGACAGCACAGATCAAGATCAGACTGCAAAGATTGTGCAGTCTGATCTCTGATCTATACTGTCCACAACTATATTTCAGATTAAGGCCAAACTGTGTCTTCATCTTGCAGTGGAACTATATTTATAGCCAATGAAAAAGTGTGAATCATTTACTTGGTAGTGAAAAAATTACAGAATCTGCAAGCTGAACATCAAAATTATTCACAAAATGAGGAGTCATAATCTACAAATATGTAACTTACAAGGCTTGAATTCTGAGCTAGTACTCGCCATCTTTTACAGACCATCCCTACCCTGAAATGTACAGATGGTTGTAAGGTTCAGTATTAAAATACACTCAGCGTCAATGAAAAGTCACAAGGTAAGAGACGAAAAGAAAGTGAACCTTGGATAGTTTGCCTTCAGAAAATTGATTAGAATTCATTTTTGCATGTGCAAATAAAAATGGACTACTCAGATGTGCAAGCACGTGAAATTTGTCAGATACGGGTTGGGAAATGAATATAATAACGTTCAACATAATTGAAAATTTCTCTCTTGTGGCAAGGTGAAAATTATTCAACTTTAGTACCTGGTGACTTTTCATTGACTCTGAGTAAACATAAAAATGTCCGACATAATAATGGCAAATTTCATAAACATATGAACTGAAATGTTGCTGCAAATAAATTTTAAAAATGAAAACGTCTAACAACAAATTTGAATCCTACTATCTTTACATTTCTCAATCAATGTCCTAAATAATTAGCTTGTGTCAAAGCGGTGTTAATTTAATTACTCCTATCATGCTCTCCTTAGAATCGCCGTCTGCTTTTGATCTTGGGTAGCTATCTGTTAATCACTTTCATTATCATTGCTGCCTGTGGCCATTTGAGGGTTTCCCCATGATTATCGAGTGTGTCTATGATCTAATTACAGACTTGTTTATTGCGTAACGTGACAATCTTAATAAAAATGCATTTCCAGTTTTTCAACCAATTCATTGTAACCTTAAACAACTTTTATAACAGCATCTGTTTGAAAAGTTTTCAGAGTCAAACAGCCGAAATGACTAGCAGCTGTAAACTATCCTTCAAAGTTATTATGAGTAACCTGTTTGAAATTTTATTGTCAATATTTTCAAAGATGGAGCACAAACTTGAAATAATCTAACCAAGTCAATTGGAATTTCGGTATCTATTTTCAACTATTTCATTCGAAAACCAATTGCAGCATCATCTACTTTACCCCACTGTGAGATAGGGTAAATCAGATGTCGCTGCCATTGGTTTTTGAATGTCCCTAGGCCGTCATTTTTGACAAAGTAACATCCAAATGATAGAAAAGGAAGAAATTAACAGACTGGAACCCAGGCTTTACATAATTCAAGAGCTCTCCAACTGGTTTACAATCAAATGCGCATGTTCATGGAAAACATTACTCAAATTAATTATTTGGAATATTCCAGAGTTGACTAACGGACTTTCTAGCTAGATATTTCAAACCTAGAGTGCAGGAGATGTCCAATGAATAGACTCAAGGATCACTGGTTTTAAAGACTCTGAGGAAAAAGGCCAATGAAAACATTGTTGGACAAGGCAAAAATGTGGGTGCAAAATATTTCCTCTGTTTCATGCAATGTTTTCTACCACTTCAGAGTCCTATCATATAAGCAGTATTCAATATAATAATCTGCAAATACTGAAACGGGCAGCACTTTCTTCTGGTAGTATTAGTTTAGAGAAAAACAAGAGTGCTGTCGTCACAATATACGCCGCCACATGGCTGCTATTTCAAGCAGCTAGCTATAGAGACTAAAGTGTTGGAATTTCTAGCACCTGCCTGGGTAGCTCAATGGATATATTGTGTTACTTGTGATCTAAAAGGTTTACGCACGGACTGATGGATGGACAGACAGACGCACGACGGACTCATTGGTCACTGGCTTTGATCAACCAATAAAAATAATGAAGTTTCATGAAATTCTGTCCATTAGTTGGAGATACATCAATGAAAAATTAAATTTGACATAAAGCCCCCTTTTTCCATGACACAGCAATAAATTCCAAAACCCTGACAATATGCACTAGGTCACATGATCTGTGAAAATTTCATCCAAATCCGTTGAGATTTGTCCAGTAATAAAAGAGATATTGGTGAAAAATGAAATATAACATGAAGACCCCTTTTTCCATGACGCAGCTACAAATTGCAAAACCTTGACAATATGCGATAGGTCACATGATAAGAAACATTCTGTGACAATTTTATCCAAATCCGTCAAGAAATGTGGGAGGAGTTGCGTTTACAAGAAATGGAATGAAATATAACATGAAGCCCCCTTTTTCCATGACGCAGCTACAAATCGCAAAACCTTGACAATATGCAATAGGTCACATGATGAGAAACATTCTGAGAAAATCTTATCCAAATCTGTCAAGAAATGTGGGAGGAGTTGTGTTCACAAGAAATGAAATGAAATATAACATGAAGCCCGCTTTTTCCATGATGCAGCTACAAGTCACAAAACCTTGACAATATGAGATAGGTCACATGATGAGAAACATTCTGTGAAAATTTTATCCAAATCCGTCAAGAAATATGGGAGGAGTTGCGTTCACCAGAAATGGAATGAAATATAACATGTGGCCCCCTTTTTCCATGACACAGCTACAAATCGCAAAACCTTGACGATATACGATAGGTCACAGGATGAGAAACATTTTGTGGGAGGAGTTGCGTTCACAAGAAATGGACGTACGTAAGGATGGACGAAGGGACGGACGGATGTACGGACGGACAGAAGGAGAAGATGACGCCAATATACGTCGCCTCCGGCGGCGTATAAAAAATGGTTCTGTGAACTGTAACTATCAAATAATTAAAATACTGTTGACACGGCATTTCAATCCAAACAAGTAAACAGAAGCAGGAAATTTAAAGCTGTGGAAGTATATCTGTTTTCACTTTGAAAATTACTGTTGAAAAAGAAGAAATCGCTCCAAATGAGCAATTTCTGCTATTCCTACTGTGTCTGCTGAGCTTTTATCCATTTTTTTCCCTTGAAAAAATTAACTTCCACAGTGACCTTCATCCCTGTTTTCTGACGAAATAAGCACGGATAGGTGCCATTTTTATTTTTTCTTATTGTTTAGAATTATAAATGCTATAAGTGTGGAAATTTTTTTAAAAATCTGTCCGGTAGAAAGTATGTACTTATTAAAAATTAACCCTTAATTCGGTCAAATTATCTCCCTTTTCAACTCGATGGTCTAAATAAAACATGAATATTTGTACATTTACCATGCTCAAAACCAGGCTTTTATATTTTTTTTTGCAAAACTAAATGAATTTTCATTGAAATGACGTATATTGTATATTCTTTGGATACTTTTCTGTTTAAATGACTAATAAAGAAAAGTGTGTTGAATCCAATATAAGCTGAATTTCGGAACTGTATATACCCTTTTCAAAGGCCAATTTCTCAAAAACGAGCACGGTGTTCATAGAATTTTGTTATATCTCTAGAATTGTTCATCAAATATACATGAAATTTGATATGCATGAACCTTGACTTATCCTTAAGCAATTTTTAAAAAAATAATAGAAAATCAAATACAGAAACCAGATATATGGGTTGTCGTAGCAACGTCATCATGGGTACCCGGAGCAGTCCATAAAATACCTATTTTTGGATAATGTCGTTGAAGAAATAAGCTTAATTTCCATATGTTTGCTCAACGTCAAAAAAGCGCAGAAACGTCAAGCGATAATTCGACAACGTTACGTCATTTCCTGAAAATTTCAAAACAATCCGTTGTTCCGAAACAAAATTATAGTGTTTTCGTAATCTATCTGCGGAAGTTGCTACGGAAAAATCATGACGTCGAACTGTGGCGTTGAGTTGCGGAGTGTGGTGAAATTCTGTGTTGCACTTAATAAATCGCCAACAGAAACACTGCGAATGATAAAATCAACAGGAGCAAATGGTAAATGCAGTCCAGCTTTTGTCTACAAATGGCATTCGCATTTTAGGAGCGGAAGAGAATCTATTAATGACGATTCCAGGAGCGGTCGACCGGCAGTCGTAACTTGTTCGATTAAGAAGTCGGTAAAGGATATGGTTCAGACCGACAGAAGAACCACCGTTAGAACTATTGCTATTGAACTCGGTATTTCGTGCTCAACAGTACATGGTATACTAACTGAGGAACTTGGCATGTCGAAAGTGAGTGCTCGGTGGGTACCATGATTACTCAAGGAAAATAAAAAGGAGCGCCGCGTACACTGTTCACAAAAGTTTCTTCACCGCTACGAATCTGAAGGCGAGGATTTTCTTGATCGGATCATCACGACGGATGAGACCTGATTACACCACTTTGATCCAGAGACCAAAGCTATGTCTTCCGTTTGGAAAACCCCCAATTCACCTCCCCTGAAGAAGGCACGTGTACAGAAAAGTGCGGGCAAACACATGTTCATCTTCTTCATGGATCGGCACGGGATGATCTTACAGCACAGGGTACCAGATGGTCAGACTGTCACTGCCGCATACTATTCTAAGGTAGGGGTTTTATTTTTGCGTGTTTTGGTTTAAAAATTGTATGCCTACATTTTTTATAATTAATAGGAAGCTAATGTTGCCTTGTTTAAACATGCATGGTGAGGTTGTGCTTCGGTTGTTTTTCAGGTGCTTAGGCGAGATCTCGTTAATGCAGTTCGAAAGAAGCGCCCACACATGTCTCTGGACAGAATAATTCTACATCAGGATAATGCCCCGGGACACAGAGCAGAATCTACACAGCTTGAGATTAGTTTACTTGGTTTTGAAGTATTGGATCATCCGCCATACAGTCCAGATTTGGCTCCTATGGATTTCCGGGTTTTTCCCAAGTTGAAGGTGAGTTTGCGTGGAAAGCGATTCGATTCAGCAGAGGAACTTACAAAACAGACTCAAATTGTTGTATCGTCACTAACTGAGGACTGGTACATTGAAACTTACAACAAATGGATGACCAGACATAAGAAATGCATAGATGTTGCTGGTGACTATGTTGAGAAAGTGCGACGATCGCTTGATGTAAACGACGCTTGATGATTACGCGACGTCATATTGACTTCGGCGTGCTCCGGGTACCTCTAACATACTCATTTTAAATAGACATAATTTTCGTGTGATGTAGAGCATCGTTTTGGTTTTCATAGAATTTATAGAAGAGATGTTGAAGTTTAAGTAGGTACAAAATTCTTTGTAATACTGAGAATATTGTGTGATTTATAACAAAATTCTACGAACTTTCCGAACAACCCTCGTACATCTTTTTTTCCTGTGATCTCCTAGAGACATGATGAGCTTTGTACATGTATGTGCAAAGTTTAAAAAAAAATCTGTCAGTTAGAAAAATTTGTAATATACGTCGTTAAATTAAAAGCCTTTACAGATGACAAATGTAGCTCAAGTGATGATAATTGTCTCTGGAAGGGTAGAAAACATTATGGGAAAAGGAGAAAATGCTTGTTCCCAAAATGTTTTAGAAGGCATCTTCCTTCCGGTCATTAAAACGTGGGATTGTTTGGTACAGAGTCATAGAGTTCAAATCCGGCAAAAAGATAATGTGTAGACTTAAGAGAGTAAACAGATTTATTGAAAAATCATTAACTCTTTACCAAACAACAAATTTTTGGACCAAATTCAAAACATCTGCAGACAACAAATTAAATCTTGGTAACATGATGATTTCTGGCTTTGATAGGGTAGAAAATATTGTTGGAAAAGGAGAAAATGCTGGTTACCAGCATTTTCTCCTTTTCCCACAATGTTTTCAACAAGGCTTTTTTCTCAGGGTCGTGAAAACCCGGGATCCTTTGGTAAAGAGTTAAGAGACCTTCATTACGCATTAAAAAGATATATGCTTTAAAGATTTCACTGTTTGGTATTTCAGCTGTTTTCAACATCAAATCAGCCATATTGCTGAAGCCTGTGCACCTATCCATTCTTTCCTGGAATATCTTTTACTACCACTTTACACAACATTCTGTCCAAGAAACTGGCTGCTTTCCCACATAAAAATTTACAGGGTCATGTATAAACAAATGAGCCATGCTCTGTGAAAAGGGGCATCAATGCATCTGCCAAAAAAAAATATCGACCCATCTCAGTCTAAACAGGCTGACATGTGTAGAAACTTTTTGCTATTTGTAAATTTTCTGCTTGTCCAAGAAACATTCTGCCTTATGATTAAGTCAGTAGTTAGACAAAATAGATTTTATGGATCCATAAGTATGTGGTGACTCACTTGGTACCATGCATCACAGAGATACATTAACTCTTTACCACACAATCCCGACTTTTAATGACCCTGAGAAAGAAGCCTTGTTGAAAACATTGTGGGAAGAGGAGAAAATGCTGGTAACCAGCATTTTCTCCTTTTACCACAATGTTTTCTACCCTTCCCAAACCAAATTTCAATTTTTCAGTCACATTTATTTTGTCATCTGCAAATGCTTTCAATTTGGACCAGTCTGTAATTTTGTCGTTTGGTAAAGATTTAAACGTTAACCCCCATTTCTAAGTAAGCTGGTCAAACCCATTCTTCCTAAACTTTCTTTTTATACATGTAATACAACAAGACTGCAGCGATAAATGAGCTTTTTCGACACTAAAGAAATAAGTTATTAGAAGCCATTCACCCTTTTTCTCCCGTAAACACTTCTATGTAATTCTAGACTTGTCAAAAATTATCGAATTCATTCCACAGATAAACATTTAATAAAAATATTATGTTGGAAAACAGTTTGGGAAAAGGGGAATTTTTCGTGATACAAGCAATGGCCATTTTACTGAAACACTGTCAACTGTAGGGACTAAGAAACTTGTAATTGTCTTGTAATGGAGTAAATAGAAGTTATTTGTTTTTTTTTTTCGGTAAACAATCCAAATTTATGTCATGGAGTTAACATCATTGGTAATATTTTCACTTGTGGCGCAGCCATGAGTGAAAATATTTCTGATGATGTTCATGAGATGAAATAAATTTTGATTTTCACTAAAAAAAAAATTATTTATTTCATGCTTTTAACCCCTTTTTTGTTTTGACCTTTGTCAAAATGAAGTACAATTGTTGGCATTTCCAAGTAGCTTACCCCTCCCCATAAGAACACATTATAATATTTCGTAAAGCGTGAGAAATGTTGGGTACATGTGCATAAATTACATCATATTTTCCTCTAGTTGAATGGCATGCACTGTTTACGTAGGTAACTAGTGCCCTGGTACTACTGATTCCGCTTTCAATTTGAAGAGTTACAAAATATGAAATCATTTTTTTTTTTTATACGCATGAAATAATTGATTTTTCCCCCCTTTTTTCAAGTATTAACTTCCCAATTCATTCAACTACTCTAATAGTCTAGATAAAAATCTCTCACCTGACTAAGTCCCTTATGTTTAGATATCTAAAGATGCATTCCATACAATCATAGGCTCCAAATAACATTTTGATGAAACACAACTTTTGGTATCTCTTTGATGTTCTAATATTCCTAGACTTGTTAGGTGAGCTGGCTGGTTCAAAACCAGTCTCTTCCTTGTTGCTTTCCTTTTGACCACTATGCTGCTCAGATTCATTTTCACTTTTTTCATCACTAACTTTGTCCTTGTTTTCAGTTTTACTTTCCTTTCCCTTACTATCATCCTCTGCAATGGTATTATCTTCTGCAGTGGGAAATGTGTTGGGAGGTAGAAACACTTTTAAACCACTGGCAGTCTGAAAAAACCCTGATGGGGGCACATTAATTTGTCTGTTGTTGATTTTCAAAGCTAAAGGTTTTGATAAAGTTAATCTTTTCACAACAGCAGGGGGCAAGGTTAGCAGCTGTCCATTTAGTGGAGCACAAGATTTGGCATTAACAACTACAGGACCAGAAACATTGATACTATTGTCTGTTGTTGATGTAGGTGATGTGAGTGAACCAGGAACTGTGGACGGTATGTTTGCAGTCTCTTTTTGTTCTGACTTAGTTATTTGCTCTAAATTTGGTAAAGATATTGTAGTTGGTGCACCAACTCTCATAAGTGGTACTGAACTCAGACCAGCAGGTGGTATGACGTTTGTATACAAGGGTTTTGCAGGGATACCACTCATTCTAACATTCATTAATGGAACTGGAGGTCCCACAGGAATTAACTGATACTGGGAGTTTGGTAGCTGCGACAACATTGGTGGAGACAACAGCGTGTTTGACTTCATGTATTTGGACTTTGTCTGATTTATTGGTTGATTAAGGAATACTAGACCCGAACTTGGACTAGTTCCTTTTTGTTTTGCTGCACTTACAGCATCTTGTCTATCCAAACTTTTAACACTTTCTGCAGAATTTGATTTCAAAGACAAGTAATTCTGTAAAGCCCTTGATACTTGTGAGTCTTTACCGCCATTTAATGCTACATTATATGATTCATCTTGTGGTTCTTCTTTAATCTTTATATCAGATTTCCCTTGTGATGCCAGGGCTGTTGTAGGAACAACCGTGTTTTCTTGACTTACTCCTGTGCCTGAATGCTGTAGTCTTTGAACTAAAATAGGAGTGCTACTTTTTGACTCAGAAGTGGCGATGAAAACTGGGTTTTGAAAGGCCCTGGATGCTACGCTGGATGTCGGAGCTGGGCTTGACATCGGTGACATACTTGATACAGCTAATAAAGGCGAAATAGCATTATTGATCAAAGTATTAACCAGCTTTGGATCAACCTGCATGGGTACAGGCGAATTTTCTGTTTGTTCCTGTGGTTGATCAGTTGTGGCTTTCATTGAACTACATCTCTGAAAAACAAATTTGTAGGAAAAGCTCTATCACCATTAACCTTTTACCACACAATCCCGAGGTTTAAAAACCCTAATCAAGAGCATTTTGAAAACATTGTGGAAAAAGGAGAAAATGCTGGTAGCCAGCATTTTCTCCCTTTTCCACAATGTTTTCTACCATTTAGAAGACAAGTTTCATCATTTGAGCCGCGTTAAAATTGTCGTCTGCAAGTGCTTTCACTTTGAACAAGTCTACATTTTTGTCATGTGATAAGGACTGAACTTTTCACCAAACAGCGAAACTTTTAACTGGACCAAACTGAATTAATTTGCAGAGGACAAATTAGATGCAGCATAAATGGTGATTTCTGTATTCAGATGGGTTGAAAACATTTTGGGAACAGGAGAAAATGCTGGTTAGCAGGATTTTCTCCTTTTCCAACATGTTTTCAAAAGGCTTCTTGCACAGAGTCGTTAAAAGTCCGGATTGTGTGATAAAGGCTTAACAATTAGAATACTACATGAATGAAACAGAAGTACTCAGTCAATAAAAAACCCAGATATTACAGTGGTTCTATGGCTGTTGGAGTAAAGAAAATGGAACAATGCACATATGGATCTAAATTGATGATCTACTTAATTCACAAACGCAATTAAGGCTGAGCTCTGCACTCCAAAGTTAAATACTGTTACTTGTTTCTACTACTGCTGAGTATGTCTTTCTAACTGATGGATTCGTAATGGGTACACACATTCCACAAGGCTATTCCATCAAATATGCTTACTTCCTGTAAAAATTTGTAGTACTCAAATCTTCCAGATGAGTTATCAGATTGGTTGAGATATAAAGGGGTTGTCGTGACAAATCGTTTTTAATTTTGTTCTTATTCTCACCTTACAAACTAGCAATTTCTCCTTTAATTAAAATGTTAACTCTTTACCAAATGACAAAAGCATAATAAATGTGAATCAAAAATTGAAATTCGATTTGGGAAGGATAGAAAACATTGTGGGAAAAGGAGAAAATGCTGTTTACCAGCATTTTCTCTTATTCCCACAATGTTTTCAAAAGCTTTCTTTCTCAGGGTCGTTAAAAATCGGGATTGTGTGGTAAAGAGTTAAAATGTAATCATACATGAACATTTTCCATGATTCAAACTTTTTGACTAATCCTTGAAAGCATGTTGACACAAGAAATAATGGTATTTGTCTGAAACGGAAGAAACACTAAGTGGGCAAAGGAGAAAATGAATGCTATCAAAATGTTTTGAAAAACAATTCTCTTCAAGGCTGTAAAACCATGAGATGAGCCATGCTCAGGAGAGAAAACGGTGTTTACTGCATCTTTGTGATACATTATACCAAGCAAGTCATCACATTTAAATGGATCCATAAAATCTATTTTGTATAACAACCAACTGAATCATGAGGTAATCTGGTCCTTTGACATGCAGAAAATTGATTAATAGCAAAACTTTTTGACCAAGATCAGCCTGCACCAACTGCGCAGGTTCACTCTGGTGGATACTTTTGCAGATGCATTAACCCCCGTTTCACACTGCATGGCTTATATTCTTTAGTACTAGGTTAAACCGCAAGTAATGCTGATTATCTTTATGGGTATTTTCTAAACTATCTGTGCAAATAAAGATGAGAAGGAAATGGGTTGTCAAAGTACTGAAATAAGATATGTAGTAAGAAAACATGCACTGTTTTGAAACATCCAAAAAACAAGAGCACCACATCCAAGTGCTTGATTTTCTGTGAAAATTCTAAGTCAAAAAAGGGGCAGAACTGTCAAAATTATTTTGATGGTTGCCTGCCTTGTTGTATAGATTCCCCTTTTGTTAGTAAACAACTTGTCCAAGTTTGAAGTATATATCTTCAGTAATAACAGAGATATTACAACATGTCAAAGTTTTTGCATGACGACACAGATGACACCAGGGCTATGGGAATAACTTGTCATTTTCTTCGAAAACAGTCAAGCTAAAAACCTGATAGTCTATTCACTTACCAAGCAAGTGAAGCTATCTTTGTCCCCAAAGTAGTTGACACATCTATCGTGGAAAAGACACATACAAACATTACAGTGTAGTAAAGGTGCTACCCCCTTTAAACCAGGACAGTTCAAGGAGCACAAGTTCTCCATTCCAACATATGGTTTGGGCCTGAAGCAGAACAACAAACAAGTAAGTCATGCTCTGGCAAACAGGGGCTTAATGCATCTTTGTGATACATTATATGAAGCAAGCCATCACATAGTTATGGATCCATGATAGCCACTTTTTTGAACAACCAACTTAATCACAAGGTAGACAAGTCCTTGGACATACAAAAAATTAACCAATAGCGCAAAGTTTCTACCTAGGTCAGCCTGCATGGACTGTGCAGGCTGACCTGGGTAGATACTTTTGCAGATGCATTAAGCCCCCTCTTCACAGAGCATGGCTCAAAAAATTTTTAACTCTACCAACGAAGCAGTTCTTTTCCACACAATTCCTTGTTTTAACAACGTCAAGGAAGAAGGTTTTTGAAAACTTGTGGGGAAAGGATAAAATGCTGGTAACCAGTTTTCTACTCCGACGAAAACAAATGTTAGTTTTTCACTCACATTTATTTTTTCGTCAGCAAATCTTTTAAGTAAGACCAGTCTAAAATTTCATAGTTTGGTAAAAAGTAAATGACCCTAAAGAAGGCTTTTGAAAACATTGTCAGAAAAGGATAAACACAGCATCCTCTTCATTTCCCAACATGTTTTCTATATCTTTATAGACATATCCCATCAGTGAAGCCATACTGAATGTCTCCTCCAATTTTTTTTTCAAAATGGACAAGTCTTGATTTTTGTTGTCTGAAATAGAATTAAATGGAGATATATACGATCTAGCATGGGTTGATGTTTTAGATAAATTTTATTAAACCAGCTAAACCATTTGATTTAGCCAATCAGAAGTTGTGTTACTTTCAAATTTTGAAAATCTTGGAAAATGAGACAGAGAATTTCTTAAGAATAGTCGGTGAATACAGATCCAGGGCTTATCTCTGATCAAGTTATTCAATGTAAGTATTAGTGGGTCAGTCTTTATGGTACAGGACTTAAGGGTCGCTGGTTCGATCCATGGCTTGGCCCATTTCTTTCCAAGAAATGATGATAGTCATTGCGACAGGATTCATTCCTCACTCGCTGCTGACCGTTGTTTCGATGACGGTTATGTAGGAAAGCAGCCAGTGGCTTGAACAGAATAATTTGCAGAGTACTGGTAACAATAACTCCAGAAAAGCATGGATAGGAGCACTGGCCGCTGCAATATAACTGACATAATGTTGAAAACTACCTCAAACACTACACAATCAATCAATCAATCAATAAACCAAATGATACATACATTTTCCTCTTGTGTGGAGTAGAACTTTTCCTGGCAGTACCCTTTGGATATCTTCTTCTTGGTGGTAGTATGCATGGTTCTTTTGATGGATGGACCAGTTCAGTATTTGCTTCTGTGATACTGTTTTCCTCTTTTGTAGGAGAAATAAAACTGTTTAAATGATGGGGCAGTTCAGTCTTTACATGATCTGATGCCTGTATACCAGCTGCTATAAGAGGCGCCAGGAACTCATCAGAGTCTCTCTCAATAACTATCTCTGGTTTAGCAATGGGAACCTCAAAATTCTCAACTTTGGTATCTGTTTCAAGCCTTAAACGTTTTCGCTTGATACCTTCTGATATTCCACGCCCGCGACTAGCTAAGGCATTTCTAGTTACCTCACCCTCTGCTACACCAATGGGTTTACGCATAAACGTAAAGTTCTCAGCTGTTAGAACTCCTGGATGTACTGCCACTGAGGAGAAAATGACAAAAGAATATTAATTCCCAGCTACAGTATAATGATTGTTCAAATAAAATATACACTCAAATCTTCAACATTATTTGGTAAAGGAATAAGGACTTGCTGGTTTCCAATGAATTTTTAAAAATCTTGAACCCTTCATTTCTCATTATGTTTTCAAATACCTTTGCCTTCAGGGTTGAAAACAAACTGGGTTGTTTGGTTAATAAAAAAAACCCTTCACCAAATTATTTACCCTGTGCTAAATGAACCTGATGAAAAAAAGTTGACCTGCATTTTCTCCTTTGAGCACAACTCTCCTACCTTTTCAAAAGCAAATCCTATCATTTCAGCCTAATAATTTGTCACCTACATAATAAAATGTTTTCAATTGGGTAGGTATAAAATTTTGTTGCTGATAAAGAATTAATGGACTTTACACTAAAGCAGTGCTAGACCGCAACTTCTAGCTGTCAATTCAAACTGTACATGGTAGATTATATATACTACTCAAAATTTGCAAGGGATCACCATTTTTTTCCCCAAACTTTAGAAAAATTATTTTGATACGAGACTCATTCAATAAAATGTACTGTATACATCAGATATTTCAATTTCCTACACAGACACACTGATGAAATCAGCCACCTGTTGCAAAGTAAGTTTTTGATGCAAAACTGGGTTGGTGTAAAATAAACTACTCAACTTTTGCTAAGCACGAAATGTTTTACTGTGTATATTTTCAATGATGATTAGATTTCCTACGTGAAATTGATTTTCGAAGTAAGTTTCAGGTTTAACCAATTTGATTGAGGGACACATTTCACATTCTTTCAGCTATTGTGTGAGGTATGTGCTGGAAAAGGGGGAGACTCCATTTATCAAAGATTTTGTAACAGACAATTTTTTTTCAAAATTCTGAAAACCAAAATTAATGTTTACATTTTTAGTCTTAGTAGCATGTGTGTGATCCATTACTGCCAAAAACTGCCTGGCAACAACATCGCATGCTCCCTATGAGGTTTTTGACCGTCTGAACGGGGATATTAGCCCATTCTTGCGCCAACATGGCCCCAAGCTCCTGGGTGCTTCTAGGCTGCACCTGACGAGCTGATATCCGTACCTGAAGCTCACTCCACATGTGCTCAATCGGATTTAGGTCAGGTGATCGAGCTGGCCAGTTGAGGCGCTCAATGCCCTCCCGCTGCAGGTAGTCCTGGACCAACCGGGCCCTGTGGGGACGTGCATTATCATCCATTAAAGTAAACTGATCGCCCACCGCTCCAGCATAAAGCCTAACCTGGGTGTCCAGCATCTCATCAATATACCGCTGACCAGTCAATGTACCTCTATTCAGCACAACGAGGTCAGTACGACCATCCCAGCTGATGCCTCCCCACACCATTACTGATCCACCCCCGTAGCGATCATGTTCAGCAATGTTACTGGCTTGAAACCTTTCCCCAGCTCTTCTCCAAACTCTAGCATGTCTATCAGTAAAGTCTAGGCAAAACCTAGACTCATGAGTAAAAAGAACATGTCTCCAGTTTTGTCTGGTCCACCTGACATGCTCTCTCGCCCATTCCAAACGGGCCTGACAATGGTGACGTGTCAAAGGAACTCTTATACAGGGTCTTCTTGACTGCAGATCACCCTCGTGCAACCTTCTACGCACAGTCTGAGTAGAAACATTGACCCCAGAAGCATTTAGAAGGTCATTACGAAGATGCGTGGCTGTTGAAAACCGACTTCGGCGAGCCTGGATGACCAAGAATTGGTCTTGAGCAGCAGTAGTCACTCTCTGTCTGCCTCCACCATGCCGCCTGATGGGTGTACCATACTGCTGGTATCTTACCCAGGCTCTGGTAATGATGGTATGGTGTACACCCAGCGCCACACCAACCTCACGGTGTGTGGTCCCCTGTTCCACCATCCCTATAGGCCTCCACATCTCCGCTTTGCTTAAATGCCTTTGTATCATAGCGTTTGCCATATTGAAGTGTAAAGTGAAAAAAATCTGACCTCTGAATTTGAGATGTCGCTGTTAAGGAACATAAATTTATCTCTGTTCCCAATTTGAAAACAGAAAAAAAGAGGGTTGCATGCTTTTCATGACCACATGACGAGACCTTATTCATACAAGAGGGCCATGATGGCCCTGAAATCGCTCAACTGAGTCATTTGACCAAACATGACCTATTTTCAATCTCTTTTGAGATATTATGACAAACATTCTACCAAGATTTTCATAAGTTATTGACCCGAAATGACCCACTTGCAAACTGGTGCAAGACCAACATTCTGACCAAGTTTCATGAGTATTGCATTAAAAATGAGGCCTCTAGAAAGTAAACAAGGTTTTCGAAGATTTGACCTAGTGACCTAGTTTTTGATCCAACACTACCCATTTTCAAATTCTTTCAAGATATTATTAAGACAAACATTCTGACCAACGTTTAAGAGTTTTGGACTAAAAATGTGGCCTCTACAGCATACACAAGGTTTTTCTAAGATTTGGCCTAGTGACCTAGTTTTTGATCAGACATTACCCATTATCAAACACTTTTTAGATATCACTAAGACAAACACTCTGACCAAGTTTCATGAGTATTGGATTGAAAATGTGGCCTCTAGAGCGTACAAAAGGTTTTTCTAAGATTTGACCAAATGACCTAGTTTTTGACGCGACATTACCCATTATCAAACTCTTTTGAGATATCACCAAAACAAACATTCTGACCAAGTTTAAAGAGTATCAGACTGAAAATGTGGCCTCTAGAGCGTACACAAGGTTTTTCCAATTTTTGACCCAGTGACCTAGTTTTTGACCCCACATGACCCAAATTTAAACTCATTCAAGGTCTCATCAAGACAAACATTCTGACCAAGTTTAAAGAGTATCGGACTGAAAATGTGTCCTCCAGAGCGTACACAAGGTTTTTCTAAGATTTGACCTAGTGACCTAGTTTTTGACCCAACATGACCCATTATCAAACTCGCCTGAGCTATTATCAAGACAAACATTCTGACCAAGTTTCAAGAGTTCTTGACAGAAAATGTGGTTTCTAGAGCGTACACAAGGTTTTTCTAAGATTTGACCTAGTGACCTAGTTTTTGACCCAACATGACCCATGACCCAGACAAACATTCTGACCACTTTTCAAGAGTTTTAGACTGAAAATGTGGCCTCCAGAGCGTACACAAGGTTTTCCTAAGATTTGACCGACTGACCTAGTTTTTGACCCGACATTACCCGTTTTCAAACTCGCCCAAGATATCATCAAGACAAACATTCTGACCAACTTTCAGGAGTGTTGGACAGAAAATGTGGCCTCTAGAGCGTACACAAGGTTTTTCTAAGATTTGACCTACTGACCTAGTTTTTGACCCGACATAACCCATTTTCGAACTCGTCTGAGATATCATCAAGGCAAACATTCTGACCAACTTTCAGGAGTATTGGACAGAAAATGTGGCCTGTAGAGCGTACACAAGATTTTTCTAAGATTTGACATAGTGACCTAGTTTTTGACCTGACATGACCCATTTTCGAACTCGTCTGAGATTTTATTGAGACAAACATTCTGACAAAGTTTCATGAGTATCGGACTGAAAATGTGGCCTCTAGAGCGTACACAAGGTGAAAAGTTGACGATGGACGACAGACACAGCACGATCACAATAGCTCCCTATGAGCACTTCGTGCTCAGGTGAGCTAAAAAAAGGGTTCATTTAGTGTGGGGGGCATCTCAAAACATTGCTTAACCCAACTATGCAAAAAGGATAATTGAATCTTTTAAATATCTTTTGAAATAGGGTCAGAAACTTTTGGTGCTTAGCAAAAGTTGAGTAGTAGATGATGAAATATATAAATGATCCCTATTAAATTTTGAGTAATATATTAACACCTTACCACATGACAAAATCTTAGACTTGCTTTAATGGAAAGCATTTGAAGTTGACAAAATTAATCTGACTCAAAAATTTAATTTTCTTTTAGAAAGGGAAGAAAACATTGTTGAAAAAGGAGAAAATGCTGGTTACCAGCATTTTCTCCTTTCCCCTCAATGTTTTCAAAAGTTTTCTTTCTCAGGGTCACTAAAACTAGGGATTGTGTAGTAAAGGGTTAAATAAAGAAAAAAATTAGAGGTTGTTCCCTCTGCTATACTTACAATACTCTGAAACTTGCACCATTGATCTCTGAAAGAAAAAAGGAAAGAAGACTTCAAGCCCAAGAGTGAAATAATGCCTGCAGAATTTGATAGCCTCAACCTACATGGAACTCTACTCTTTTTTTTGCTTCCTCTACCAGACAATTCTATGTTATTGCAACCCTTGTAAGAATTTTTTCAACACATTGTGGCAACAGGAGAAATTACTGGTAACTAGCATTTTCTTCTTTTCCCATAATGTTTTCTACTCTTTCAAAGACAAATCCTATCATTTCAGCAACATTTTATATATCATCTTCAAGTAAGTAATTTCTACAAGTCTAAAATTTTGTCACTTGGTAAGAAAAGAAGGAATTAACACGTTAGTCAAAGAATAAACTCTATACGCATTTATACAGTTTACTTATGTTTTGCATAGGTCACAACAAGAGCACTGCAAGCAGGTGTCGACGCTCGGCTGCAAGTGTTTGATTTTTGGTGAAAATTCAAAGTCAAAAAAGGGGCATAATATTGTAAAAATATACTTTGATGGTTACCTGCCCCTGTTGTATGAATTCCTTTTTGATAGTGAACAACTTGTCCAAATTTGAAATAATTACATGTAACTTCAGCAATAACAGAGTTATTACAAAATATCAAAGTTTTGGCATGACGATAATGACAACGACAATGATGACGCTAGGCCTATGAAAATAACTTATCGTTTTCTTCGAAAACAGCCAAGCTGAAAATGTACCCTTCTAGAAGTAGATTGTAACTTTCCACAATATACCAGCAATTGGTTTGTTTGAATGATGGATGTTATTTGCAGCTGTCAACAGTTTTTCAAGCTCTCTTATTCATGTCTTTTCCCTTCTTTCTGCAGTAATAAGGCTACAACACTGTAATGCCATGCGCAAGGAAATTCCAACCACACCAGTTGCATAAGCAGGCAATACTTTCCACTGAGCCTCAGAAAGCCTCCCCCTCCTCATTACAAATTACATACTATCACTTTAAAGAAAAAAATCCTTGTTTTAAAGCCTCTAAAGAGGAAAAAGTATGGCATTATTGTGATTTCTATGAAAAGATTGTGCTCCCCAGTTAGATAGGCTGTCAATACTTAGAACTAAAATTTAGTTGATATATGACCTCAATATGACCAATTGACCTTCAAACTGTTTAGGATAATCTAAACAACATAGTTAATATCTGTAACAAGTTTCAAAAACCTAGATCATACAAATGTCTACTTATTGTCCAAAAACGGAGAAGCAATCTGACAGACAGATGACATAATAAATAACCCTTTACCACACAATCCCATGTACAAACAACCTTGATGAAGAAGGCTTTTGAAACAGTGTGAGAAAAAGGAGAAAATGCTGGTAACCAGCATTTTCTCTTTTTCCCACACTGTTTTCTACCCTATGAAGACAATTCCTTTTATTTCCGCCAAGCTTAAATTGTGGTGTGAAACTGATTTCAGTTTAGGCAAGTACAAAATTTTGCTGTGTGGTTTAACAAAGCCATACTATACCCCTTCTTCTTTGATTGAATGGTGTTTTACACCACTTTCACCACTATTTCAGTCATACCACGGCGACAGCTCACATATTCATGTATTTCTTTGGCTTCATCAGTAAATGTACTACGCTTGGGCTCTGAATTGTCTTGCCCAAGGACGCTCCCACCAAAAACCCAAGCAGATCTGGTGAGGCCCGAACCCAGGGCCTCCAGGTCACAAGTCCTGCACTTTACCACTAAGTCACGCAGGACCCCCTTTTCTTCTTTGAAGCAGGGGACAACATGATTTTTGCTTACCAGTTTAGAACCTATTGGGGGAAAATAGTACACATCAGAGGGAGGATTTTTTCTGCATCTTTCATCATTCTGCTGCCCTCTGATCACAATCTCTCTCTTCCATCCTGAAAATAAAGTTTAGGTAACAATACCATCATCCCTCAATTAATAAAATTTTAGAATAATCTGGTATTATATGGTATTACTAAAAATAGATCCATCATGAAAAAATTACTTGTGTAGAAAGGTCAAACACACTATTTGAAGGACGGAGTTGCCTCTTTACCAGACAACAAAAATATAAACTTGTCCACATTCTAAGCACTTACAGACGACAATTTAAATGTGGCTAAAATGATGGAATTTGTTTTTAATAGGGAAGAAACCATTGTATTTACCAGCATTTTTTCCTTTTCCCACAATGTTTGCAAATGCTTCTCTCTCAGTTTCCTTAAAACTCTGGATTGTGCGGTTAAGGGTTTGAATCCACCAACTATTTCACATATTGCTTTTACTCTTCACCCATCAACCATAGTTCCGACTGGTCCAAATTCAAGGCATTTGCAGACTAGTCAATACAAACTAAATGCGGCTAGATTAATTGAATTTGTCTCCGAAAGGGTAGAAAGCAATGTAGAAAGAGCAGAAAACTCTGGATACCAACATTTTCTCCTTTTCATACAATGTTTTCAAAAGGCTTATTCCTCATATCATTAAAACATAGGATTGTTTGGTACAGGATTATTTCTTGACCCTTTACCCTACAATCCCGACTTTTTAACGACCCTGAGAAAGAAGCCTTTTGAAAACATTGCAGGAAAAGGAGAAAATGCTGGTAACCAGCATTTTCTCCTTTTCCTACAATGTTTTCTACCTTTCCCAAAACAAATTTCGATTTTTCAGTCACATTTATTTTTTCATCTGCAAATGCTTTCAATTTGGAACAGTCTGTAATTTTGTCCTTTGGTAAAGAGTTAATACAAAAACTAGCCATCCAATTACCTGAGACAGAATGCCTCCACCAATCACACTGTTAGTACTGAAATTAACAATCCGGGGTGACAGAAGCTTCTGTAAACAGCATTAATCATGATCAAAATGAACAAAATGTGTATTCTGATCTTGTATCTAAACCTTCTGCTTGTTTTGTCAAGATTATGGAGGAAAAACTCTCTGAATTCAAGAAAATTGTATTTTCAGCTTTTTAAAAAAAATCAAGTTGCTATATTTGCCACGGTAAGAATTAAGAGCTTCTAACACAACACAAATTTGGCACACATACATGTACTGCTTCATTCTCTTACCGTGTTTGAAAGGCATTGAATATCTCTCAAGTTCTTCTTCACTTAAAGGCTTTACTTCTGAGTGTCTGCTCCTTTTGCCTCCAGAAAACAGTATAGAATTCCCTGTAAAAGAACAGAAAATGTCAGTTTGTCATGCAGAAAACTTTTGAACCTTACCAAAGAATGTCACATTTTCACAATAACATTGGGGGAAAAAAAAGCTTTTGAAAACATTGTGGGGAAAAGGAGAAAATGCTGGTAACCAGCATTTTCTCCTTTACCCACAATGTTCTCTATCCAATTAAGGACAATTCTAATCATTTGACACATTAAATTTGTTGTATGTCTGCAAATGTTCTCAATAAGCCAAAGTCTAAATTTTTCTTGTCTGGCAAAGTCTCAAGAGCTAAAGTTTTGAAAATATTCTCAATGATTCCCTACTCAACAAAATACAAGGCTCGTCAAAAATGAAAACAAGCTGCTGACAAGGAATTTAAAGTGGCTCAAATAATTAGGTTTCTTTTCAAATAGGTTTTAAACATTGTGACAAAAAGAGCCTTTTTATGTACCAAACATTTTCAAAAGCATTTGTCATGAAAACTTAAGACCGTCTGGCAAAGGATTAATTTAATCCTTTGAAAACAAACTTACCAAAATAAGAAATTTTCATATTGTCAAAGTGGGATTTTTTTTTTTTTCACAAAATTGCCAAAGTGGAAGAAATTTGGGGGGACAAAATTACCACAATGGGACACTTTTGTGGCCAAAATTACAAAAATGGTATAATTTTGTTGACAAATTACTAAAATGGTAGAATATTCCACCTATCCAGCATCATTCTAGTGTACATAGGTTTCTGGGATAGTTCTTTTTTTTTTTAATATTTTGTCATTCAAGCATGTTTTTTAAAAGTTTTATTTTTTCATTTTGCAGAAGATAATGTTAGAATCAATGCAGGAAAACTAGCATATACAATTTTTTTAACAAGCAATGTTTAGGAGATTTTGCCTAGACTTCGGCTAAATTCACAATAAAAGACAATAGATAAACGAGATGTTGGAAGTGTACACTTACTTTTCTTCCTGTATAAGACTGAGGGATCTGTCTGCTTCCATATTTCATCCAGCAGTTTTTCATCATCAATGAAAAAATCTTGTCTTGCGGAAGGGACACGAGGGGTTCGTCGTAACTTCTTACCCGGTGACGAATCATCCTGATCCATTTCAGCATCACCATCCTCTGCTATAGAAAATGTTGAAAGAGATTAAAAAAAGAACGACCAAATTTCCAACTGTTAGTCATTATTTCTTCACATAGACTGTAATAGGTACTCAATATGGATCATCTCATTGCAATGGTGACGGGTCCATAGAGTATTTTCTACATATAGGTTTTGTTTATTAACTCTTTACCAAACAATAAAATTATACATTCATCCAAACTGAAAGCTTTTGCAGACGAAAAAATAACTGTGCATAAAAAAAAATAGAAGTTCACCATAGGAAGGGTAGAAAACATTGTGGAAAAAGGAGAAAATGCTGGTTACCAGCATTTTCTTCTTTTTCCACAATGTTTTCCAAGAGTATTTTCCCTAGAATCAATGAAACTGAGGATTGTGTGGTAAAGGGTAAAGAACATTTCATATTATAAAGGCCTCTTGACTTTTTACTGAATGACAAAATTTTAGACTTGTCCAAATTGAAAGCTTTTGCAGGCTAAAATTATCCATTACCACACACTCCCTTCTTTTAACAAACCGGGGAAAAAGGCTATTAAAAGCCAAGTTAGAAAAGAAGAAAATGCTGTTAACCAGCACATTGTTTTCTTTTGCATCATATCTCACCATTTGAGCAATATATAATTTGCCGTCTAAGTATGGTTTAAAATTTGATTAGTCTAAAATTTTGTCATCAGGAAAGAGTACACACACCTCAGATTATGAATTATGTCTTTTGAAGGGCAGAAAATACTGTGGGAAGTATAATTTCCTACGTTTGTGGAACGAATTAGAAGGAAATTATTTTCCCTTCTTCGATGACGCTTCGATATGTACCTGTAGGGTATAAAGCACGGGATTCATGATAAAAATGGTGTACATGTAGTTGGTACAAGGTTCAATCAGCTTTGAGAGGGCAATGTGTACAGACCTTTTTTCCTTTGTAAAAGTAAGCATGCGTACCTAGCGGTACATGGTTCAGCACTGTAGCTCTGAAGCACTGTCGCTAATTACTTGCAAGAATACCATCGATGCAGTAGTATCATTTCCAAAAGAAATCACTTGATTTCCACGGGCGTTGTTATTGTCATATACAATTCACTGAAGTGGTTTTTGGTAGTTTAAAATCAAATTCATTGAATGAGGCGCAATGTTCCATGGCACTAGATGTTGACAAATGGGCACAGGTTTCCAGAGTTTTTTCTACATGTAGTTTTTATCTCTGGTTTTTCCTGGGCAAGTCGGCCATAGAATAACTGATAAATGTAATGAACAATGCTCCCATGGTCAAAAATACTGTTGAAAGAGACAGAAATCACCATTTCATTACTTATATCATGTGGTATTACATGTACATATAGTCATGTATTGTACATACTGGATTGAGCTGTAAATTGAACAATGCCCACATGTCGTATGTATTCATATATTCGTCTCTGCTCATACAAGTATTTCTGTTTGGTCAACAAAGGTTTTTGCTCATGGTTGTTGTTGTTTTAGACAACATCTAGGAGGACAGGTGTAGTTCTTCAAGTTCGATCAAGCTAAGCAAGAGTCGATGTATTACTACATATATTTATTTATGGTTAGTTGTATGGGGTCCGACTAATCACCGAAATACCACCAAAATACCCGTATTTTTTGAGTTATTATGATAAATGAAGTTGTGGTTTTTGACCAAATTGTGATTTCATTTATGAAGGAGGGTTAGTATTAAACCTATTGTCAAAATAGCAACATGTTATTGAGGCCCGCCGTGAAGAATGTGCACCGGAATAGCCTACCGTGCTGTAAATGTCCACCGAAATACCCGCTCCACGTACTAAAATTGGTCAATTCAGGGATTATACCTTCGCAATCTCACTTCATTTGCTTTCGTACAAGATTGATGTGTCTGATCTTTATCAATAAGTAAGCTAGAAAAAATAGCTTTCCATTTTTAAGTTGGAAAATATGAGATAAAACGTCACCGAATTAGAAAACCGGCAGCCATTTTGATTGTTTAGTTAGCACGGCACCAGGCGTAAACTGATAAGACAATTACAGTTTCGCCGATAAGATTATAAATGATAACCATATTACTTTAAAAATAACAAGGACAAACCTATATATCAAACAAATTTGAATATGTTAGCCGAAAATTTATGATCGCTTCACTTTAACAGAACAGAAGAGAACAGAACGTGCCGAGAAACTTGTACATTTGTCGGATCAGAGACTTACATCATGTAATGTCTGATTTGGGTCTCACAGTGTACTTATTTCGCAAATGAAGTGGATTAGCGCTCTCTTTTGTGTGTATTTATCATTCAAAAGAAATATAAGTGATAATTTCATATTGATAAATCTTAGGTCTAGATTGTCGTCATCGAGATCGGGTATTTCGGTGTGTAACGGATCAGGCACATGAGCGTTTCGGTGATTGTTCTCAACGTAAATCAATGATCAGTGTATACTAACAGCGTCACTCTTCTCAATAATGACTAATACTTTGATTAAGTATGTTTTCTGAAAAAGAAAAGAAAGAAAAACATCCTGCATACTTTTGTCAGTTATTTGAACCCAACAATAAAAAATACGGGTGTTTCGGTGGTATTTCGGTATTTCGGTGATTAGTCGGACCGGTTGTATGTAATGTATTTGTAGGTATATACGCTTGCTCTCTCAAGTGCTCTATACCACGTTACCATTTGAAATAAATATGCTATATTTATGTTGACTTGTGTTGTACTATGAGGTGGTCTGAGGGTTAAGGGAAATGGAGAAAATGCTGGTTACCACAAACATTAAGGGGGAAAGGAGTACATGCAGGTGACCACCATTTTCTCCATTTCCTACCACTATTTCTATCTTTCTATAGACAAATCTAACCCAGTGTTCCCGCTAGCTTTATATCTCAAGGGTACACTTACCCCCTGAGCTGTAATATTAGGGGGTATGACAATAATGGTTCCTAACTAGAGGTAAAGCAATCCATAATGATGTATTCAGCAAAAAAGTCTGTTATTTTAAGATACTTATGTAAATTTACTGCTTAAAGTCATTAAAAAGACGAAAAGGCAGTCTGAAGTTACAATATCAAAGAGACATTATGTTCTATCATGGGTTTCCGCAGTTTTTGCACCGATCAATTTTTCATCTCTGTTAATTTCTGATTAGGTATTTCCGCATGATTTGACAAAAAATTGTCTTTAAGGGTAACAAGCAACTTCAAAACCTGTCATTTTTACAAGATAAGCGGAAAAAGGCCTATTTTGTCCATGTATTTTCTTATGTGAGGTCTCGCGTGTAACAAATATTTGTTACATGAATTTCAATTCTATAATGTGATCTACCCTTCCAAAAGCAAATTTTTAAGGGTTCACATTCAATTTGTCATCTGCAAATGCTTTCAATTTGGACTAATCTAAAACTTTGTCATTTGTTAATTGTTAGCGAGTTAAACCCTCTTTCAAAAAAAAAAGAAAAGGTTATCCTCAAATCATTTTACAATGACTCCTAGAACACTGAATTAATGAAATAGACATTTACAGTTTGGGAAAATGATAAAAAATTTTGCTATTTTTAAGGTTGTTTTGGCAATAACATGTAACAAAATAAAAGACAGTGTAGATCCAAGACCAAAGGGCACATTCTGTGCCATCTGATCTTGATATGCACTGTCTGTTATAGCAACATATGCTTGGCCCAGTGCACTCAGAGTTAAAAAAACATCATAGATACCTTGAGACTCAAGCATGTCATTAACAGCTCCATCAGTTACAGTATCTGTTTCAGGTTTTTCTACTACAGCTGCTCCATCATAGATATCTGCTTTCTTCACCACAAATTTTAGAGGAGATACAACTGCATTCTTAGCTTTATAAGGACTAACTCTTGTCCATTTCTTGGCAAAGGATTTACGTTTTCGCTTTCTGCGTTTTACTAATGCAGGAGCTCCGGCTTGAAATTGTTGTCTTTCTTCTATTTGCTCGGACTGAAAGTCCTGTGTATCTGTTTTGCTATCTTGTTCAACTGATTCACAGGACTCTGTATCACTTGTTCTATGTCCGCTGGTATCGTTGTCCATGTCTGTAATTTGAGTACTTTCATCTTTACTTTCACTTGTAGAATTGTCAATGTCCATGTTCTCTGTATTTTCATCTTTAGTTTGATCATTTTGCTCTTTGTTTTCATGATTAGGAATCATAGGAGACCCTGCTGTTCCATCAGTATCAATTGATTTTGAGACATTTGACTGTTCATCACATACTTTTTCATTTTCCCTTTCGAGAATTTTCTCCGTAACATCTTTCTCACTTACTTCATTATCATCTACAACTGACATTGAATTATTTTCACAACTGTTTACATTACCATTTTCTTCCACTTTTGTTGAAAGATCCAACTCTTCAATGTCTGACTCATTTTCACTCAAAAAGTGAGCACTTTTACTGCTTGGAAGTGTTTCATTCAGTGTTTCTGAATTACCTTTTTCAACATTAATACTTTCTTTATTGCCAGCATTACAGTCTGTTTGGATGCTTTTCATCCCTGCAATCTCTGTTTGCACTTCAGTTCCAGAAGCTTGTTTGTCATTCTTGTCAATTGGCAAACTTGTGACCTCATCATATGTTATGTCATCAAGCTCTATATCTTCACATCCAATATTCTGTTGACCAAAAAAGTCAGACACATCATGTTTTTCCAGGTCAAGATCCAAATCGAAGATGTGATCACCATTACTAAGAGCCATGATAATGGAAACTTGGCCCTTCTATGGGTGTTTTCCACTGAAAAGGACCTGCAATAGGGGGAAAAAAATACATATATGTAAAAATCTTCTCCAAATCTTTGGAAGTTGCTGTAAAGATCTTTAGAAGTTGTTGTAAGTATCTTCCAACAGTGTTTAAGTACATGTATCATCATTTTTACAGATTTCAAGTTGACTAAAATGTGTGATCATGAAAAATGTGAATAAAATTACTGTATAATTGTGGATTGTTATTAAAAAAGAATATTCTTTTCTCACATCTGACAACGCATCTTTGACACTACCCCAGATTCGGAGGCTAGCCATGGTGTTACTTTTTGTGATTGTGTCTCCACTACAACCCTGTGGCAGCCCTGCTTTCCATGTTTCTGGAAGGAATTTGATCATACAAGCTTCTGCTACAAAGGTCAATATTTTTGTAGTCTGTCAATAACTCTGTCTTTGGTCGGTAACCTAATGATCAAACTTCACAGAAACACCAAAATAATATCAAAATGTCATTCTAACCTTGCAATTTCATTTTTTTTTTTTTTTTTGTTTTTGAATAAAAATAAGCATTGACCTACTTGCCACAAAATGAATACTAGGCTTGACATCAAAATTTGTTTATACAATTCTTTTGCTTTTCTTTAATTTCATCAAGATATGCATAAAGCAGAAATCTGAAATATACTGTATGTATTTTATCTAGAAAAAGTCATTGTAACCTCTTTAACTCTGTACCAAACGACAAAATTTTGGACCTTGCTAAATTCAAAGTATTTGCAGACGACAAATGAAACGTTGCTGAAATGGTGGAATTTGGGATGGTAAGGCTAGAAAACATTGTGGGATAAGGAGAAAATGCTGGTTTCCAGCATTTTCTCCTTGTCTCACAATGTTTTCAAAAGTCTTCTCTTTCAGGGTTGTTAAAACTCGGGATTGTGTGGTAAAGGGTTAAACAGCCAATCATACTGCGCTATTTTTTTTTTTCAATCTAATTAAATGTACATGTTCTGTCAACTTGACTAATTATAAGAGTTTGTTTACAAGTTAACCGAACATTTTTATGTCAGAAAATGGTAAGTTACATACTTAGGACTTGTATTAACTTGAAATTAAGTCATTTGTCTAATCTCAATAATGAGGGGTTTATGATGCTTCTTTTCATATTCGGAAATATATTGAGCACCGTGCCCTCTCAAGTGAAGTCCATTGTGGATTTTCTGGTAGAAATACAACATTGTACTTCGGTGCTCTCAATAAGCGGACGTCGACATATAATACGTCCAAATTTTGAGAAAAAACATCAGCATTTTGGAAGTCGGATGGTTTTTTTACGTCCAGATCTTAACAAAAACGTCCGAGAATTTCAACCCGGGCGTTTTTTTTTTTCAAAAGACAATGCACAAAGGGTTTGACGTGTGTGGAAAACTTCGATATCGTCTATTCAATGTAAGGAAGGCGCTTTACAAAGAGTCGCTGATCATGTTAAAGCGTTTTGGTGAGCTGGATTACGGTGTAGAGATGACAATTACACATGTGCAACTATTTACCTAATTATGACCGGATTATGGTAAGTGTTTAATTGGTCGGTCGATTATGATCTTTAAGTAATCAGCCGTCTTTAATTTGACTGCAGCTGTAGAAATTAACGGATAATTGCAATTAATAAGACACGCAATCGAAGATCGGGGAATGTTGTTCGTTTGCAAACATGCAACATGAAAGAAATTGAAATAATCAAGTAATACAAGTTTGAGTATTTGGAACATTATTATTTCATTTTTGTCTGAATATATTAACCAATAACAGCAATAATTAAAGCCACAGTTCTGGCAATGGTTGGCGGATGGGTCACGGGTAGTGGGGGGTGGGGGTGGTCAGCGTTATATACTTAACCCCAAGATATAACGCTGTTGTAGACCGTGGGTCCCACCGACAGCATTATAACAGGGTTCCACTGTATCAAATATTTGTCTAACTCTTTAAAAATCGGCAGATTATAGTTTCGATATGCATTTCTTTTGGGAATTATGCAGCGCACTTTGGCAAATTTCTTTAAAAAATCATCGTGCGACGTGACCGTTGTAACGAAGGAAACTTACCACACAGTCCATGAGTTAAATGTACAAGTTTTCCATGTTGTATTGTATGACTGAATGATGTTGAATAAAACTGAATTGTCATTATTACAGTTATGAAACAGTGATTTGCTTATTTATTCTTAATTTAAAGTACCATGGTCCATCATTGCCAGCCAATCACAGATCATAATCAGTGTTGTTATAGATATATATGCATTTTTAACCCCATTATATGGTTATTCTAAGGACACGTCTTTCTGGATAAAACTTTAGAGTAATCACAACGTAGGGTTTGAAATTAGGATTGGACATTCCGCGACACAATCAAAATAAATCTAAGCCTATGACCACATTGACCAATGTGGAAAAAAAAATTCCTGATTTTTAAAAAAAATTCCTAAAATTTGAACATGGAATTACAAAAATTCCTGAAATGGGCCCTTATTGAGAGCACTGGTACTTATTTAGTTTTGTTGGTGTAATCCATTGCAGCAACATTCAATTAATTTTTTGTGACACATAATTTTTATGACCAAAGACAAATTGTTAAATGGTTCATTACCTAAAGTGCTTTTAGAAGTCATTTATAAATTGTAAATCTAGAAAAACTAATAATATTTAGTGTGTTTAGCAGCCACTTTGTTGCAAATTGTATCTTTTTTGGAAAACATAAATATATCAAGTAAAAGATAAAATAAACTTTTTTTTTCCAGTGCTAAGCGTTTAATTTGACATATGAAAATAGTTGTATTTGAAACGAAGGATTATTGAATAGGCAAGCAACAGGTATGTTAAAATTCTAGTGTTGTTGTCAGTTTGTAACATTATGAGAGTTTAAACATTGCCATAAAAAATCTGTATGGCGGCTTCAACAATTTTTTTTTTGTGCTTGTCTTTGTACCTGGCTTCAACCCATACTAAACTAAAATCACCTTTTGGGACAGTTATCTGTACTAGCCATTTATCTATCTCTACATGTCAACTTTCATAACTAACACATGGATTGCGGACACGTGCTACCAACTGAAAGATGAACGGTAATACAGTCAAACTTTGGTGGCTCGAACACCCCTTGGACTTGGTAATTTGTTCGAAATATCGGGAGTTCGACATATCCCTATTTCAAGGTATGAAGTGGTCAGTGAATGAGTTACACATATTCTTATTGCGTCTTTATAACTTTTGTATTTGGTCACACAGAATGCACCACATACCTTTGTCATTTTACAGGAATCGGCTGTCTAATTGGTGAAAATAGCTTGTTTTTGGCCGAATTATTAATGTTCTGTTAGAGAGTATCCATTTCGGCCGAAAGCAAGCAATTTTCACCAGTTAAACGGCCGATTCCTGTGGTCATTTTCTTTGCACATATCTAAAAGCCATTTTATCAAAAAAAAAAAAAAAAAGACATTGGCAGATATTGAGAGCGAAACATCACCTTATGTTCTAATTATAACTTCTATCAACGTTACATATGCAGATTAAGATCACAGTTGCGGTTAATAAAACCTAATTTGTTGAAAAGCAATACTCTTCAAGCAAACATAGCATTACAAAAATGACTTGACTACTAATTCAGGTCAACAAGCTCGAAAAACAAAATAATAAAAACAAAGGGATTATTCAATCATGGCGAAACAATTTGTAATTGACACCTTGAGCAAGTGTGTATATTTTACAGTAAGTGTTAAAAACATGCACGTTATCCAATATTTGACAGACGATTATCGGCGTAACCAGTTAACAATGTAGGTGTGAAACCCAACGCCTAATTGTTAACTAACCTTTTGTTCGACTTCTGAGAGGTAAAACACACAGGAAAGTGAATGAGGGGACCGTGATATATGTTCGAAAGTTCCAATTAAGGGTTGTGCGAGCTTTCCGTGGTAGAACAATATGAATTATATAGAGATTTTGCCGGACCGGTATCGCTATTCGAGCTTTCTTTGGTATTCGAAGTTACCCATATTCGAGCCACCAAAGTTTGACTGTATTTTTGAAATTACAGAAGCATTAAAGGAAGGCTTGCTTCAAGGAAACCAAGAAACAACCACAAAAAAACATCAGAGCTACCATTCTGACCACAGGTACATTGGCACCTTTTACAAAAACATAGGCTGAGCAAATGAACTAACACTGCAGGTGACAACTGCACATTAGTGGACACAAATGAATGAAGAATGTTGTTTTATGGCACATCGACAGCTTTGGTCATTCAGTGCGCATGTCTGTATTAAATGATGATAAAAGTGGATTTTTTTTAGCTTTAGCTGACACACAAGTACTGAGACACATAAAAACTTATTTCATACATAAGTACTTGATTACTATTTGTGCCAGGCTACTGCCCCTATTCCCCTGCTTATTTTCAGGTTAGAAGTCCTATGTCAAGTCGAATTGGTAACCTTGGTGGCATATTTCTGCCACGAGATACGAGATAGCTATCATGATATTTTTAGAAAACTATTGCGATAAAGTTTCCTGGAAATTTCATCAAGATAGTGAAAAGTTTCCTGAAAAAAAAAATTACGATAAATTTAATATGTTAACGCAAAATTTCTCAATCATGCACGAAGCTGACATTCGAGATAAAATTATCATGAGAGTTCTATCTGTTTCTAGATATCTATAAATAAAAAAATCATCATTTGGATGAACTCGGTAGTTTTTCACTTCACAAGATTGCAGTAAGTAAAACTTCAAATCAGTAACAATTGTAGCTATATTGGTAAATTTTGACAAGACTCGAAATGAACAGAAGTCTGAAAAATCTCAAAGACGACTCGAAATGCCTCCTTCAAACAACTTTACAACCATTCAGGGAAAAGGAGAATTCATAAGGTTGTAGATGAGGATGTTCCGAAACCGTATCTAATTACAGATACGGTGAATGTCACTTATGGGCACGAAAGCAAAAGAAAAATCATGATAACAGTTAGAATTAACGCAATATTTTTATCGTAAAAACTTTTATTTAGATAATATTTCCAGGAAATTTTGTTTTATTATGATAGTTCTCTTAAATTATAGCAATAGCTATCTCGTATCTCGCGGCAGAAATATGCCACCATAGGCAACAAATAATGTGCAGACATTATTGACGAAAGAACAAAATGGCAGAAGTGTGTCCGCTAAAGTGCATTCTACCCCACTGCAGACATAGATAAAGGCAAATCTAGAGTGATCTGGTTTTCTTTACATCGGAAAACAACAGCGTCGAAATAAGGACGTGGTCGATTTAGGGACCCATCACATTTTCATTAGTTTTCGCGGCTTTGTACGCCACCCGATGTTTTCTTCTGTAGCAGAAGTAAAGATTACAAAGCCAAATGCATCAGAAATAAAAAGGGCTCTAAATGCTTTGTTCTCATCTGAAAACTTCCGATGGAATTCAGAAGGTGCAGGCAAATACCTCAAAAATTGTCCGCAGTTATTTGCTTTTTTGTTTCCGCTGTCTTTTAGTCTCAAAGCAATACCCAGTTGACGAGACTGGCTGAAATTAAATTTTGATCAACATTGTTAATCGTGTCTTAATTTGTACATACAATTTTTTTTACAAGGAAATACTGATTGTTTGATTAGCAATACCTTTTCCTGTTCCCATTTCCATTGAATTACATCGTCTAAGAGACTATTTCAAGAGGGCTTACCTCCCCTGATATTAAACTGATGGTGTCACACCTAATGGTTTTTTTTTAAATATTTAAAATATACCGAACATTATCATCTCTAACCCTCTGCTGTACTTTTATTGGAAGGCCTAGAGCTTTGCTGTTTATTTCGACCAAATCTATGTCCAGTGACCTACACAGAAAGCTCAAAACATGGCATCTTAACAGATCTATATAGCGTTCTTTGCTATTTCACCTCAAAAAACAATGACCTGCCCTTAAAAAAAGGAGACATTCGAGTTTGATTGATTTATTTTCCATTTATTTATCGTCGCCACCGGTTGCCCACATGGGTGATCCCCCCATGGAGGCTGTAAGAGGCGGGGGAATAGTAAAAGATACGGGACAACACCTATTCCGAGTTACACCTGAAAATTTTAGTGTGCTCAGTGTGTAGCACCGTCAAACGGGACCTCAGTTTAAGTCTCATCTGTAAGATGTGGAATTAGTACTTTTAGATGGCAAGCCGTGGGACTCGAATCAACACCCTCAAGTGGCCAAAGACATGACGTTTATATGTCCTACCACTTAAATGATAGACGGTTCATTTTTTAGTTAGAAGGCACAAAATAGTTCCCCAAGAAATTAACAAACTTGCATCTAGTTTTCACAGAAATAATCAAATCAAAACCAGAAACACATTTTAAGCCCCTACCGCACTTGCCTTGCGACCAGTTCACGACCGCTTTTTTGTAATGTACGACCACTCGCATGGTTTCTTACGAGCTGTCGAGACCGATCGCATTAGACTATTGTAGGTATCGCGTGCGATCGAAATACTTGGTGGCACTGACAGTCGTATGAGTGTTGCACAGCGTTGCAAACCGTTGCACGACAAGGCATACGAGCTTGCGTGACTTGGATATTGAATTTGATTGCTTCTAAAGATGTCGTGCAACCCTCGTATGTGTATTAGGGATCTCTAGCTCGGTTGCTTTGGAAAATGACATGAACGCGTTTATAATTGCGATGAATCTGCCTTATATCTGAATAAATCTGCAGGCCAAAAAGTGCTTGTACCTGCAAGAACAAAACATGCACACTCATTATCCATAGCTACGAACACATATCTGTACACTGTTGTGTTAATGCAGCCGGGCAGGCATTACCCCCCATGATAATCTTCACAAAATGTTTGCCAGGAGGACCATACCACCGCCAAGGACCAGTAAATGCAAGTTATGCGTGTTCAGAGAGTGGGTTTATGGATCAGCAGCTTTATTTGCAGTGGTTTGAAAAGACTTTTCTTCAATATGCAGTTTCACAGCGACCTATTTTATTGATTCAAGATGGAGCTTCCTCGCATCTCAGTGTCTCCTTCATACGTTCAGCCATTGCAAACGATGTCATTTTGTTGTGCCTTCCCGCTAAGACCACACATATCACTCAACCCTTGGATGTGGCAGTCTATCGAAAATTGAAAATTGAAACAGCCAAAGTTATTAACCAGGCCAAGATGGTAAAAAGCGACCTCTGGATTTCAAAAAAGAATGTAAGTGCTGTCTTTAAAGTAATCTTTGAAAAAAGCTTTACTATTGAATGCATAGCAGAAGGTTTTCGAAAGTGTGGAATCCACCCATTCGACCCAAATGCAGTCGATAAATCACTGCTGGTTCGTTCCTGCACGAATATTGAGGCCAATTCCATTGATCTTTCAATTCCACCATCCAAATCCACAGAAACTCTAAACACAGCTAATGTCCAACCATCTGAATGTGACGTAAATCACCAGGACACAAGTTTTCAACTTTCTGACCATGGAAAGATGCATGATAATGACTTTATGCTTGGCGTCAGCTTTATTGTTGGTGACGACGGCATTCTAACACTAGAACCACCTACATGCGTATCTCCAGAACAAGACGACAGGTTGTCTGAAACAACTGATGGTTCCCCAAGTGACAGCAGCATTGGAATGCTCGTTAACGCCACGGAAGAAAAGGAAGTTTGAAGATTGTTTCAACTGTGAAGTTGAGCTCAACGACACACTATTTCAAACTTGGCGCAGACTAAAGTTAAAAACACCCGAAACAGATCCTTTTCCACCTGTTGTACCCTCTAGTTCACCTGTATCTCATAATGCATCTTCGTCGGGTAGTTCACCTCCGCTGTTGCTGTTCAAAGCCACACCTTAGTGCAAGCAGGGTTGATTCCTGAAGATCTTGTAAACGTGCTGATCGTGCCAGCTACAGACCAGAAATCTGTCAAAAGAAAAACTTTCGGCAAAGCCAGAGTCCTGACAAGTACTGAAGTTCAGAAAGAACTGGAGGAAAAGGAGGCAAAGAAAAGGCTTGAAACAGAAAATAAATTGAAACGGAAGAAAGAGCACGAGGAAAAGCGTGTCGAAAAGGAACAAGAATAACTCAAGCGAAAAACTGAAATACAACAACAAAAGGAAGCTCGCGAGAAACTTAAAGCTGAAAAGCAAAAGGCAAAGGAGGAAAGAGAGAAACAACGGGCACATAAGAAAAGCAAAACTGTCGTCGAAACAAATGATGTGCTGTAGATTATGTCATAAGTAATTTTAATAATGTGTGACTCGTCAAGCTAAAATGTACCTTCTGATATCTGCATGTTAGAAAATGGAATAGTCGTTGAAACCAGTGCTGGCCGGTACGGGTCGATGGCTATTAAATAACTGTACCGCAAGGCAATATGACCATTTTACATATAGAAAATATATCAAAGGTGAAAAGTTCCGACACAGATCAGCCTACGCGTACTGTGCAGGCTCACATGTGTCAATACTTTTCGCAGATACCCGATGGTCCTTTTTCGCTTGACGAGTCCGCACATTTGTATTCTTCAGGACTGACAGTTTGTAATGAAGAAGCTGGTGGTACGCAATGTACAGGTGGCTGGTATGCACCATTATGGGCGCCGTCAACTTGACATCATGGGGACATATCATGTGGAACTTGAGCCTAACAATCCATATGACTCCACTGCCGTAGCTGTATTCAGTGGACAGCGTAAAGTAGGAAATTTAAAGCGTGATTGTGCTAAAGCTTTACACGACATCATGTCACAACAAAAAGCCAAATCAAAATATCTATTGCGTCCATTAGAAGAAGCAAGTGTACGAAATCGGCGTATTGGTCCACAACAGACATGCGCCATAGCATTTAAAGCTGAAGAAGATGACATTGCTCAGCTAGTCTCACAGGCATCAAAACATGAATGGTCTAATATTCATGTTAAGATAATGGATCTTATGAAACACTAACTGATAAAACTTTATTATACTGCAAAGACATTTCTCGTGATCTGATTGGATAATATGCCCCGAACATATATATCGTGTACACTGGCAAAACCAACGTAAAAGCAGTTTCCCTTTCGGGAGTCCCGTATACATGACTACACTTTCAACACAACATCCAAAATGGCGGCGACGATCAAGATTAGGCACCTGTAAACAGTTTGTTTCGAATTGGCCATGTCAAATTTAGAAATAATTGAGAAAGGTAGGTTTTCAGTGCAATTTTGATAAGAAGAAGAGTTATTACACCCATGAATTGTGTTAGATTAAGGAAAAGAAGCATTTAGTTTGTCTATGAAACAGGAGGTCATGACCTTTCCTTCTTTGTTCTATAGGTTTGACCCCAAATGCGAATCTGAGGGGTCATGGAGCTAGCAGCTATTTTTAGCGGCAAAAGTAAGGGTGGGGTAAGGGCATGAACGATTGCGAAAAAAACGGCATGGAAACGTGCTATTTTTGACTTTATCCCCAGATTATGTGTTGTTTTGAGTTTCAATTTAGCTTGGCATTTTCAGGCTAGCTTCCTGGGTTTGCATTTTGTGAATTTTGGAATATAAGCTAAAATAGCATATTTTGTCAGTTTTTTTCCGACCATCCGACTTGCCTGTATTGATCAGTAATTTTACCATTTCACAAGTTGAACATGATTTATTGATAAAATCTAAAGAAATAGGACTGTGCTGTTGCATTTAAGTGCTTTTTATAATTTCAGGTTGATTATATTGACTGTTTACTGGAAAAGTTTTGTGTGACGTCGTGAGTACCTACAACATTTTACACGAAAACCGTGTGCTGCAGCCTGAACATCAAGATTATGCGCCAAACTGCACGTTTTAGTACGTTTTACCAAGGTTTCAGTGACGTCAGTTCCCAATGACGTCAGTTTTTATTGAATTGGGGCACTCAGAAGGGAAATCCTACTTCGTCAGCGAACTCAATTTTTGAAACCGAAAAACAGGTAAAATTCGCTTAGCACACGTTGGAATGGTAAAACTTTGCAGTATAATAAATTCGTTGTACGGTCAGGTGGCAGGGGACTTGGAAACTTGTTCACGGCTGTGGTGAATCATGCTTTTTGAAGAAAGCTGGAAGCTGCTGCACCGAACTCCTTGTTTTTACTCTGTGAGCACTATCTTTTTAGACGACGTTCCGTACGTTCTTTGAAATTCAGTGTTGATCCGGCGAGATCCATATTTGGGTGCATATAAATCTCCGGCTGTTTGCACGACCACTTGCACGACCAATATCATGATTGTGAAACCGGTCTCGTCCAATCACTCTAGCAATCACAAGGTGTTCAGATGAATCGTGCGACAACACCATCGGTGCAGCTAATTAAATGGTTGACTTCAAACCAATCGCAGTTAATTACCTGTGTAGGTAAACGCACGATCACTCCCACGAGCGCATGCGTCTCTGTCTTTCAATAATCACTTCCAGTCGCTGTTGTTGAACGACTTCTAATGCATTTGTGAAAGATTTTTGGGATTCACTTGGAAAGAAACTTTTTTTAAGTCGACAATGCGACGTGATTATCGCAATTAGTTACACTCCAATTGTGAAAGAGGCTCTAGGCTTGCCCCTCTGTTTTCTCCGACAAAACATTGCAGCAGAAGTGTTAGCCGTCAAATTTTCGAAAGGAAGCAGTTCACAGTGGTGCAACACATGATGATAGGGTTAATGAGTTCGAGCCCGACGACTGGCAAACTACAAAAAATACCAATAGTCTGTCAGAAGAGACGTTCAACCGAGGTCTCGTGTGACAGTGCTTTATACAAAGAACGTCAAGGAAATAGGTCTAACTTAACCCCTATCATGCTAAATAAATGATACGAGAATTTCCACTTAATAGTAGAAACCCAACTATTGCGGTTTCACCGGAAAGAAAATACAGTGTTGGACGGTGTAGATCAAAGATCAGACTGCACGTTTTGTGCAGTCTGATCTTTGATCTACACTGTCCACAAAAGGTCTTTGAGTCGCGCTGGTTGGTCATGTATATAGGTAATCTCTCACTATCCCCGCTACATAAATCACAGTTTCTGGGAGCGTCGCCCTAGCCTGGGTTCCAGCCTGATCCGCGATTTTTTGTATTTATATATTCTGACCTTACTTTGTCAACAATGACGAAATGATTAGGCGGTGGAACAGATAAACAGTTTTGCCACAGATATGTTCAGGCCTTGAAAGAAGACCGCAATAAGGAGCATATAAAAAATTATCACTGCCTAGACCCAGGCTAGCGTCGCCTATTCTGTCGATCTACTTACGGTCGTCACAATAACTCGGTTGATTCCGTAAAGTCCTGCATCTAATAAAAAAGGTATTCTTTTGCAAATACCTTTTACAAAACAATATCGAAATCCAACTACCCTGTTAGGGCTGTGTCCAGTAGCTCGTGACAGTCAGTAGCGTACATGTCTTGAGACTAGGGGGTCGCTGCTTCTTAGGATAGCAGCCAGTGGCGTGGAAAGAATATTTTGCGAAGTATTGGTAAAAGAAACTCCATGAAAGCAATGACAAGTCCCCTTGTCGCTGCGACATAATTAAACATGATGATAATGTTGCTAAGCAAGACCCATTCGCCTCTTGCTGACAGCGTAGATCAAAATCGGACAGCACAACACGTGATTTTGAATTTACACTATCCGATGCTGTGAGATTGTTCCGACGAATCCATTTTGACATCGCATTGTTTTGGATTTTTCTTATTGTCTGGAAATCATTGATTAATTTATCTAGCCGCATACCTTCACCATACAATTCATTGTTTTAACGACCCTGAGCCGAAAGATTTATGAAAACATTGTAGTAAAAGGAGAAAATGCTGGTTACCAGCATTTACTCCTTTTCTCACAATGTTTTCCACCGCTTTTAAATATAAATTCTATCATTTGAATATGGACTATGCAATAATTTTGTATTTTTGTAAAAAAAGTACAGGTGAAAAATCTGTCGATTGCAAGGACGTAAAAATGTCGTGTCTACAAAGTATCCAATGAAATTGACTCTGTTTTGGCGACTGTTTTGTGACGAAATTCGCCATCTATATAATGTAATATGTAAGTATAATGTATCATAAATGAGCCATGCTCTGTGAAAAGGGGGCTTAATGCATCTGCAAAAAGTATCGACCCATGTCAGCCTGCGCACTCCGCAAAGGCTGACATGAGTCGAAACTTTTTGCAATTTGAAAATTTTCTGCATGGCCAAGGACCATTCTACCTTTATATCCAGTCGGGTTGTTTGACACAATGGATTTTGTGATGACCTTACTTAGTATAATGCATCACGAAACATTTTAACCCCTTTTGCCACAGCATGGCTTATTATTATAACATTATAAGAGTATATTGGCCGAGTTTATCACGACACGATCGGCTGTGAGCTGACTGCTGTTTTTGCCAGCAAGATATGATACCAGTGGCTTTTTATAGACACCCTTGGGCGGATGCTCCCTGAACCCTGGGATAACAAACATCTCTTATCTCTCGATTACCATTTGTTGAACGCTTTACCAGACGACAAAAATTTAGAACTTATCTGAATTGAAAGCATTTGCAGACGACAAATCTAATGTTGCTGGTAGCTAGCATTATTTCCTGCTTCAAAAATTTTGTTAGAAAACGTTTTCCCCAGGGTCGTAAAAACGCAGGTTTTTATTTATTTATTTATTATTTATTTATTGTGGGTAATATATGTTTTAACCTTCTTAGAGCCCCAATAGTGGCCAAAAGTAAACTGTGCGGGTGTTAAAATATCCTTAAATTTAAATCATACCATTTAAAAATATGGAAATTATTATGAAGACGGTAATCTGTTATTGTACGGTTGGTCCAAGTTTTAGTTTCTGACAAAAAAAAAAAAAAAGAATTTTAAAAGTAGGTCAAAAGTTGCCCGGTCGCTCTATTTTTAGTTACCAGCATTTCTTTCTTTTCCCACAATGTTTTCAGAAGTCTTCTAAGTCAGGTTTTTAATACACGTGATAGTGTGTTAAAGGATTAGATAGACCAAATGATGATTCGAGCCACTTTCAACACTATCTCGGGTATTTCAAGGCTACATCCCCCTTATTCATGTTTTTCAACCAGGTTTCAGTAGCACTCGGCTGGGGCTCTATATTGGCTTACCCTAGGGCTCTTCTACGAAAATAGGCATTGCCACTGAGAATTGAACGCAGAACCCTTCAATGAAAAATCTATGATATTATTCAATGACCACGCTGGGCAAAGCCATTGCTTTTGAAAACAATAAAATAAATGTTTGTAATTCAAAATCACAGACAGGCAAGAAATTTAGGGACAAAAACGTAGTCCAATTTGCTTTAATTTAGAGGTAGATGATAATGATAAAAAAGACAACTGGCAGAAATTTTCATTTATTATACTGTCACTTGCTAGGATTATTAATCACCAACTATTCTTAAGATTGTTCTGTGTCCAGTTTTCCAGAATTTTACTAACTTTGAAAGTGATGCCATTTCTGATTGGCTAAACCAATGGGTTTAGCCAATCAGAAATTGCTTTTCTTTCAGAATCTATCAAGAAAATACTACATGAATAAGGGATTTCAGCGGCGTGGTCGGACTTCAGGCGTCGTAGATCTAGTTACACATATAATCAGGAACACGCTCCAATCCGTGTAATCCATCAACAAAGAAGTGTGCCACGCATGGTTCGCAAGGGTCGTCATTACTGAAAAACCAAGTAAACAAACAAATCTAAAATTATTCAAACAAAAATTCACCTTTTGCTTAAATTTTTAACTTGATTTAATTCGGTTAACGCGGTTTTCATATTCTGCTTAAATTGGAACATTCTTTTTTATCATGAATAGGCGAGCTTTGAAAAACTGTAAAATTTTATGTAAGGGGTTGCTAACAGACAAACCTCTTGGATTCAAACTTAAAAAAAAAAAACCCCTTCTGGGATTCAAACTTACAAATCCTCTTGGATTAAAACTTATAAACCCTCTGAGAATTAAATATAAAAACTCTGTGGAATTCAAACTTAAAGACATCTCAGATTTATAAGGACAAATCCTCTTCGTCTCATACTTAAGAAAACTCTGGGATTCAAACATACAAACCCTCTACGATTCAAACATAAAATCAAGCTGGAAATCAAAATTACAAACCCACAAGGATTTAAAAATACATAAGCCCTGGAATTCCAATTTAGAAACACTCCGGGATTCAAAAGAACAAACCTCGTGGTATCAAAGATTTACCTACCCTAGATTCAAACTTACAAACCATCGACCACTAGCCATATGCATTATCAGTTGTACGGTAAGGTGGCAGGAAACTTGGAAACTTGTTCACGGCTGTGGTGAATCATGTCGCCCCGAGCCGAAGGCGAGGTGGCGACATTATTCACCACAGCCGTGAACGATATTCCAAGTACCCTGCCATCTGACCGTACAACAAATTTATTATACTACAAAATTTTACCATTCCAACGTGTGATAAACGAATTTTACCTGTTTTTGTTGGTTTCAAAAATTGAGTACGCTGACGAAGTAGAATTTCCCTTCTGAGTGCCCCAATTCAATGAAAACTGACGTCACTGGGAACTGAAACCTTGGTAAAACGTGCAGTTTGGTGCATAATCTTGATGTTAATCTTGATCGACGCCGCCATTTTGGATGTTGTGTTGAAAGTGTAGTCATGTAGACGGGGCTTCCGAAAGGGAAACTGCTTTTACGTTGGTTTTGCCAGTGTACATGATATATATGTTCGGGGCATATTATCCAATCAGATCACGAGAAATGTCTTTGCAGTATAATAATACTAGTGGTACAGTTGTACAGCCAGGTGGCAGGGCGTTTGGAAACTTGTTCACGGCTGTGGCGAATCATGTCGCCCCGAGCCGAAGGCTATTTTTATTTGTTTTCAAAATATATTCATTCTTTGCGCTTTAATGACGACCATCACGGGAAACAACTAGTAATAAGGTGTATTTGTCTTGTGGGCGACTCGCCTCGATCCGAAGCCGCCATCTTGGATGTTGTATGATTGTATACTGGGCTCCCGACTTGGAAACCGTGCTGTCCCGTGGGAGCTACCAGTGGCCAGCAATATATATTCAGATTACAAAATTCAATTAGATCGCGAGGAATTTCTTTGCAGTATAATAAAATTTTCCGAAACACCGGGCACGAAGATTTCATACTTACTAGCATTCTGCCCATGGTATTCCAGAACATATTTGCCCGTAACATGGGTCCACAGAACAGTGCTTCATCGGACTCTCTGGAGGACACCACCCTTCAAAATACGGTTCAACATAAGTAATAAGATTATGAGCTATACTCTGGCAAAAGGAGTTTAATACATCTCTGTGATGTATTATACCAAGATTTACGAACATAAAAGTTCGCTACAAATGCACAGCTCAAATTCAAACCGCACCTGGCGGGATTCGAACCCGTGCGGACAAATATCCTCGTTTTTCGAGGTTTAAAAGACCAACACCATAACCACTGAGGAAAAGAGAATTCTCCCTAACGCAGTTGTTAGGTATTGATTTTATACGGGAAAGCTATGCAGTAAGGAAGGAGTGATCTCCCGTAACACAAGAAAGAAAGTCATCACATAATTAAGGATCAATAAAATCCATTTTGTCTATCAACGTGCCGAATCCTGAGGAACAGTAGTCCTTGGACATGCAGAAAATGTACCGAAGCAAAACGTTTCGACTCAAGTCAGCCTCGGACTGCGCAGGCTGACCTGAGAGGATACTTTTTTTTGGAAATGCATTAAAATCCCTTTTTCACAGAGCATGGCTCATATAAATGTACATCATAACTATCAAACAAAAATATTCACGTGAATATTTCATAGAGTAATCAATTTACCGTGATACGAATGGTTTTCAAATGTTTATTTAATACTTTTTTAATATGGTTTATGGAAACTTTTAACATAATTTACTTTTTTTAATTATATCCCTACCAGTAAATTACTGGGATTTCACAGTGAATAACACAACCAGTGATGATAAATATGGTATCATCACTAGTGAAGATAAAGTTTTAGAATGTTTACCGGAACTTTTTCATATTGTCCCAGTCTTGATAATTATTACAATAAAAAAGGTGAATTAGGAATAAAATAAATGGATAATAAACTAGTTTTGTGTGATATTAAAAATCTGTCACTCGAATGGGGTTTGAGCGGTTCAAAAACCCGTCCTTCAGACTCGTTTTTTCAACTGCATCACACCCCATTCTAGTGACAGATTTTTAATATCATACACAATCAGTTGATTGTCCTCTATGCATAAACTGTATGCCACGGAGGAGGATAACCCCATAAATTCAAGTTTTTTTGTTTGTTTTGATTTTGTCGAGCATTTTTTTTTATTTTTCGAAATTTGTCAAAAACACACAATGTTTGAGTTATTCTCTCGAATAACGTGTATGAGAACCATGACTGTCTACAACCGCTTGATAACGCCTTCTCATGCTCCATGTGAGGTTTCTAACTTTTCTAGCGCGAATGGCGGTCGATTCTTGCACCAACATGACTGGAAGCTCCTGGTTGCTTCTTTGTTGCACCTGGCGAGGTGAAATACATACCTGCCACACATTCCACACATTCTCTATGTGTTCCATGTCTGGGGAATGAGCTGGACAAGCAAGTCGAACAATGCGCTCCGTCTCTCTAGGTATTCCTGGACCCGGGTCCATATTTACCAACAGTTCGTATGAGTATTTTCAGTCTTTTTATGAAAGTAAAGCAAATTCTGATTGGTTAATCCATTGGTTAAGCCAATCAGAAGTTGTGATACGTTCAAATTTAAGAAAGTTGGGACATAAGACTAGGATTATTCTTAAGAATGATCAGTGAATACGAACCCTGGACCATACGGGCTGTATTGAGACGCACGTTATTGTCCACTATTAAATAAATTGATCGTCGACTGTCCCAGCATAGAGTCTAACCCGTATGTCAAAAATCTCATCGATATACCGCTGGTTAGTCAATGTGCTCTTGTTTAGTACAACTAGTTCAGTCCGTCCGTGCCATCTGATGCCTTCCCAAACCATGACTTACTGGCTTCCATAACGGTCATGGACATTTTTGATGTGTGAAACCTTTCTCCAAATGCTCTAAAAATCCCGTCTTGCCTGTCTGTAAAGACTGGACAAAACCTAGATCAGTAGGTGAAGAGAACATGTCGCCTTTTTTGTCTGGTCCACCTAACATGGTCTGTTGCCAATTCAAAACGAGCTTGCATTCCACATACTGTCTGCGTCTTAATATGACCCCAGAAGCATATCGAAGGTCATAAAGAAGGTGAAGTGCAGCTGAGACTCGGCATTGTCGGGCCTAGATGAACAAAAATCGGTATCAGCTGCAGGTGTTGCCCTTTGTCTACTTTATCCCCCCCCCCCCACGACTGGTGTACTATGCTTTGATTCTTGCCCAAGCTCTCGTGGTATGGTGCAGTGAGGTATACCATAAAATACAATACAATACAATACAATACAAACCAATACAATACAGTACCATTTATTTTCTTCAATGTAAACAATGTACATTACGCAAAATACTCATAACAAAAATTGGATGCAAAATAGTTAACGTGATGTTTTTTTTTTTTTTTTTTGATAAATGGTCTGCTTGAAACAAGACTTGAGAGTAATATAGCTGTTTGAAAAGTGAAACAGTATACACCAAAAGTAACACCAATAATGAGCCTTAAGGATAGGGCACCCTAATGGGATTCGTGTAACATCGCCTTTCATCGCCATAATGTCGTACGGATTCGGCTAAGACTCGGGTAATCCGTAATCGATGCGGGGAACCAGCGTCAATCGGTCGATTGAATATGGAGTACCCGAGTCTTAGCCGAATCTGTACGTTTTTCGGCGATGAAAGGCGATGTTACATGAATCCCATTAGGGTGCCCTATCCTTAACAGCTTCTCTGACAAGAAACAGCTATATGCCCAATTAGAGGGATATTTCCTGTGTATTTGTATTCGTCGTGGGAGATACTAAAATAGATGATGAAAAATTTGCATACTTACAAGGCAGAGTCGGAAGGCAGGAGGTGCCGCCACAAGCTGTCCGACAACACAATCCGATTCGGTCCGGTCCACATGCATATCCAGGCTTGCAGGTATGTGTGCAAGGCCCGATGTTCGATGAGGAAGTTGGGCAATACTCTTTAAAAAATAAAAGACAAAAAAAATATTGATGCATATCATCAATGGCGCCGCAAATCAGTTGTTTCTGAAATAGGGCACATTACAGCGGGTTTGACCCACTGCGATTGACCTATTTACCGATTACTGTTCTTAAGAACACGATCGTGAGAGGAAACCAATATATCTGCAATCCCTATACTACTAGGACAAAAATATACATGGGTTGTACCACATAAAGTGCTTTCGGGACGAAAAGCATGAAAATTCCACTTAAAAATTTCCAACTTGATTCAACTTGATTCAAAATGGCGGCTTCGAAAATTTGTGACAGATAATGTTTGATCACGTGACTTATTTCTCGAAATGTATTTTATAGTTTTTCCAAACAACAAAGTTGATACGATCTGGTTTTTATCGATCTGGTAATGAATGTACGGTATTTTACATGTTAAAAAACAAAAAATCAGTCCAAATAGAAAAACAAAGTTGGTACGGGCTCGATCTGGTAATGAAAGTACCGTATTTTTACATGTATGTTAAGAAACAAACACTGAACCAGTCCATATAGTAAACAATATGGCTTCCTCCCGGCACAGGCACTTTTCAAAAGTGAATAAAAATATAGTGCCGCCGCTCATGCGGCGCCACAAAAAGTAAGAATGTGTATGGGGAGGAAGCAAGCCAAGACACGCATTTAGCAACCAGTTTTGATTGTCTAACTTTACATCTTTTCCAGGCGACAAAATTTTACACTTTTCCAAATTGAAAGCATTTGCTGGGGTAGAGAGCATTCTGGGAAAAGGAGAAAACGATGGTTACGAACACCTCCTTTTCACACAAGTTTTTTCACAGTTTAAGGTTGTCAAAATTCAGGATTGTATCGTAAAGGGCTAGGCCGCACATGATTGGCCGGCACGTTCTGTGAAAAAAGAAAAGAAGGCGATTAATCGAAAATCTCCTGAAAGTGCCGAGCCCCGGTAGAGCAGTCGGTAGCGTACGGGACTCAAGAACAGAGAGTCGCTGGTTCGATCCCCGGCTCGGCCAATTTCTTTCCGAGGACTGATGATAGTCATTGCGAAAGGTTTCATTCCCCTCTCACCGCTTATCATTGGTTCGACGATGGTTATGTGGGAAAGCAGTCAGTGGCTTGGAAAGAATATTCTGCGGAGTACTGTTAAAAGAAAGTCCAGGAAAGCATGGATAGGTGTACTAGCCGCCACGATATAACTGAAATAATGTTGAAAACGGCGTTAATCACCATACAATCAATCAATCAGTCTCCTTAAAGTATGGCTATCAAAATATCGTCACAATAACCTGTACCAGTATATATATCTGTTGCCTATATGTACAATGGAGACCGGTCAATAAAAAAGTGTTGCTGCTTCTATTCGATACCTTGAGCGCTTATTCACATCTTAGCAAATGAATATGAAAGGGGGTATTTTTTCTAACTAAATTGGTAATTCATTACTTTTTTTTAAGCGTTACCCCTTTACCCATAGTTGTAGGTATAGTCTGCAAGTATTTTCAGACAAACACTTTTTTTTTTACAACTGTTCCTTTTCCAACATCGAATCTTTCAAAAAATATATGAGTCATGCTTAAGGGGGCTTAATGCATCTGCAAAAAGTATCGACCCAGGTCAGCCTGCGCAGTCCGCGCAGGCTGACCTAGGCCAAACTTTTTGCTAATTATAAATTTTCTGCACGTCCAAGGACCATTCTATCTCATGATTCAGTGGGTTGTTAGACAAAGTGGATTCTAAGGATCCCTAATTATGTGGTATCTTAACTGGCACAACGCATCACGGAGATGCATTAAGCCTCCTTTTTACAGAACGTGGCTCATATGTAACTTAAAAGTTCACTTTTCATGAATATGAAACACAATGAGGGAAAAAAAGTCAATGGGTGCCATTTCTGTAAGATAAATTATCTCCCTTGTCAGAAAAAGACTAAAAATAACTAAATAAAAGATTGGTCCGTTTACTTGTATTCCTTTGTTTTTATCCTTGATTCCTTTGGGGATGTTGCGATAAATATAATTTGATTTATGATCGTGTGTAAGGTCCCCATGTAATGTTAAAGCACATTCTGTTCTCAATTATCACAGAAATATGTACATATCGATTTGTATAACAATCTAACCAGATTTTGTTTAAATATTAAAAAAAAAATCATATCTGTGTAGTGCAAGAAAATCAAGGATAAAAACTAAGTAATCACCTCATCAGGATCGATGTAGTACTGGAGAGGGATCAAGGGAAGTAACTGAAGAATGGCCCTCATTGCTGGCGTGGCTACTTTCCATTTTTTCTCTTCATATTTAACCACAAAAGAGTTTCAATATTCATATACAAGTACCTGTTTCACCGTACTTTTTTAAGCTTCACCACACAATCACGAGTTTTGATGACCTTTGTGAAAAACGCTTTTGAAACAATGAAGGTAAAGGAGAAAATGGTGGTAACTAGCATTTTCTCCTTTTCCCACAATGTTTTCTACCCTTCCCAAAACATTTTCAGTGGCACTTATTTTGTCGCCTGCAAATGCATTCAGTTTGGACCAATCGAAAATTTTGTCGTTTGGTAAAGAAATAAAAATCTTTCATGGTAATAATTATCACTGAAATTTCCTACTCCGTAAGTGACGCGGGGCATCTTCTACCAATTATGAACATCGAATATCTCATGTTGCGGTGTTTCATGTGATAGCGTCCTTATTAGTTATTTCTAATAATTTCAAAATTACGGTATCGAGCCTTAGATGACATTTTTTGTTTTTTTTTGTATGCATTACCTTACACTAAGATTGAACAGTAACACATATCGTGTCGTAATAGACTATTATTGAAAAAAAAATCTGGAAAAAAACCTAGTTTTCACTGATCAGACGCCTCTTGTAAAAATGATTTGTTTAAAACTTATAATTTAAGTTATAGTTCTATTTAAAATCTTACCCTCGTGTTGCGAATAAGCTTCAAGTACAAAGCTGACAAACAGCACAAAAAGTTCTCCGATTTTCATCCTTTGTTTCGTTGTCACGAGAGCCTATGAAAGAATGGGTGATTTCGTTTCTATGTTACCCCTAATCACCATGCAATCCTTTTGTTTTACGATCCAGAGGAGGAAGGATTTTGAAAACATAGTGGGATGAGGAGAAAATGTTGTTTAACATCATTTCCCCCTCTTTCCACTCTGTTTTCATAAAAAAAAAAAGGAAGTTTGAGCTTTATTCAAATTGTTGATTCTTTCAATTTGGACTAGTCAAACAACTTTTCATTTTTATAAAGTTAACCGTCCTCATACAAGCTAGGTGCGTAGTCCTCGCAGGCTGATAGGGGTCGAAACCTTTGCTATTTTCAGATTTTCTGTTTGGTAAAAGGACCATTCTACCTTTAGATCCAGTCGGTTATTAGATTAAAGGGATCTTTTGGATCCAAGTTTATGTGATGACTTTCTTGGTATAACGCACCGGAATGAGAAAAATTAAACCCCTTTTGCCACAGCATGGCATGTACATTATCACATAATTAATACGAGTATATAGTTGGCGAAGTTTTGTCACGACTCGTGAGTTAAATGCTGTTTTTGCCTGCAAAGATATGATACCAGTGGCTTGTTATAGACACGTTTTGGGCGGCTGCTCCTTGAGCCCTATGGTTACAAACATCTTTTATCTCTCGATTATCATTTGTTGAACGCTTTACCAGACGGCACGAAATTAGACTCGTCCAAACTGAAAGACTTTGCAGACGACAAATTTAATATTGCTAAAAAAATAGTGGTATTGGTTTTTGAAAGGATAGAAAACATTGTGGGAAAGGAGAAAATGTTGGCAACCAGCACTGTCTCATTTTTCCACAATTTTGTAAGAAGGCATTTTCCCTAGGGTCGTAAAACCACTGAAAGTGGGTGTAGATGTTTAATGTTTCTAAAGATTTAAATATTCAGCTATCTTGTGTTTCGAAATCGTTTTTGTCTTGTTTTTTGGTATCTTCCGAGAAGACTTCACGAAAGTACGTTCCTTTTAGTTTGTTTCATTTTTACTCTTTACGAGGCAAAAAAACTTAGACTTGTCCAAATTCAAAACATTTGCTGACGACAAGTTGCCCAGGGTAGAAACGTTGTGGGAAAAGGAGAAAATGCTGGTTACCAGCATTTTCTCCTTTTCTCACAATGTTTTCAAAAGCCTTTTTTTTTGTCAGGGACGTTAAAACTTGGGATTGTGTGGTAAAGGATTAATCTACATCAATATAATTTAAAGCAATGTGACAAAAGGAGAAATTGCTACTCACAAGCAGTTCCCCATTTGCCACATTGTTTTTTTCAACAACGGTCTGTTTGCAGGTCACAGTAAAAGTCGTATTTGGCTGTAACGAACAATTTTACCTTTTGCCTCACTGTTTTTCAACAACAGTCTGCTTCAAGACACAATAACAGTTGTCTGGATGGATGGATTATAGTTAAATCTGGTTCAACTGTTTTGTATGAGCCATGCTCTGGCAAAAGGGAGCTTAATGCATCTCCTTGATTCATGATACCAAGCAAGCCATCACATATTTATAGATCCATAATAGCCCCTTATTTTAACAACCGACTTAATCATGAGGTGGACTGTTTCTTACATAATACGGAAAATTGACCCATAGCGAAAAGTTTCGGTCCAGGTCAGCCTGCGCAGACTGCACAGGCTGACATGGGTCGATACTTTTCGCTGATGCATTAAGCCTTCTTTTCACAGGGTATGGCTCAAATATATATTATAGAATTTTTTTCGTGCTCAACAAGCATGAATGTTTCAAAGTTGTGTGAAAATAATTTGATACAATTAATGTTGTAAATTCTTAAAGTTACATCTACCATAGGCCTCTGAAACTCCATTGGTCTATCAAGGGATAACGAAATTTTCATTATCGGACACTGTTACTATTAATAGTACATTGGGGATTCCCTCTGTATGCATATCGTAAGACTTATTTTATACGATGTAGAGAGAGTCGTCAATGTGCTATTTATAGAAACGGTGGTAATGAAAATTTGAGTATATTCCGTGATATACAGGCGATGCACCAATGTGCTATAAGTGTTCGATGATCGACCAAGGAAAATTTTAGTGTTCTGTGATAGACCAATAGAGCTTCAAAGGCCTGTGCATCTACACTCGTTTTAAGTCAGTTTTCAGCCAGTTTTTAACCAATTCCATTCTTATTTCATAAAGTTTTGATCATTCTTAAACTTCATACCAAATCTGGGCCTTACGGCTGCAAGGTTGCACAGATTACGATGAATAGAAAATGCATTTCATATTTTGGAAGCCTTCAAAGGATTTATCGCTGTTGTCGTTTCCGGTTTAAAATGAGGACCACTCCCTTAAGTTTTTATATCCCTTACACTATATACATTGGTAATTTATCTATGTTTACTCAGCTGAGCCATTCTACACACTTTCAAGTGTAAACAGGGTTTAGTACCTATAACCTTTACAGTAGAGTAATTTCACGCTTTTTCTCTCCAGCTTATTGTCTATCTTTCAAAGTTTCTCACCATTTGAGGCATTGAAATTTAAAGTTGAGCACGGACTAAGCTGAGCGTGAACTCAAGTTTTGTAGGCATGGTTACTGAAGGACGTTTACGGATGTGAAGCACCCGGATGTGGTTAGCGTATCTGAATCGTTGCCTGATGGTTATGAGTTCGATACCCGGTAGAGGCAAATTTTCTTTTCGGCGATTGTTCGCCCCTCACCTCTGATGCATGTGAGAAAGTAGCCAGTGGCTTGGAAAGAAAGTTGTGTCAGTATTGGTGTGAGAAAGCCAGGAAACAAGTGCGTAAATGCACTGACAGCCGTGATATGATTTTAGCTGTTAAAGCGGCGTTAAACTCAAACACAATACAATAACATTTCCTTATCAATGGTTTTCAAAATGTTTTACTGTATTTAGAACGTTGTCTTTCGCTGTCTTACATCTTCACCAAACGACAAAATTTTAGACTCGTTCATATTCAAAGCATTTGCAGAAGACAAATTAAAATCAAATTGTGGTCTGTGAAAGGGTTGCAAACATTATGGCAAAAGGAGAAAATGCTGGTTACCAGCATTTTCTCCTTTTCTCACAATGTTTTCAAAGGTCTTCTCAGTCAAGGTTGTTAAAACTCTGGACTGTGTTGTACAGGATTAAATACTGAATGATGTTGCACGCCACTTTCAACTATTGTAGGGAGATCTGCATTAAGGCTGTACGCCCCTTTTTCATGTTTTCCAACCACGTTTCAGAAGCACTAGGATGGGGCTCTGCATTGGCCTGCCCTGGGGCTCATGTCCGAAAACCGGTATTGCCGTTGAGGATTGAACGCAGAACCCTTCAATGACAAATCTATGATCTAATTCGCTAACCACGAAGAGTCAAGCCATTCATTTCGAAAATAGTAAAAAGCATTTGTTATTCAAAAGTCCAGGCAGGCAAGAAATTATTGACATAAAATACAGTCCCATTTGCTCTTGTTTTGGACTAAAATCATAATAAAAAAGAAGAAGAAGCAAAGAAAAATACATATCTCTGAGAAATTTTATTTACTAACTTACAGTCATTTGCGGGGGCCATTTTCATCACTTTTTCTTAAAATCGTTACACTAGTCTAATTTTCAAGAACTTTTTCTAACCTCGAAAGTAAAATTAATTCAGATTGGCTTAACCTATGGGTCTAGCCAATCAGAAATGCCGTTTAGAACTGTCTGAATATAGTATAAGACAACAACGTAATTAAGAATGGTTGGTGACACGTGTCCTATTTAGTCAAGAACAAGGGACTTCGACCACCGCAGTCGGATTTCAGTTTCAGTTGCAGTTTATTCAGCATAAAATTACACAAAATCTTTAGCTGATAATATCTGGATACAAACAACATTTGCACATACATAGAAAAAAATATATATCAAGAGAAATCATAATTCAAAGTGTGAAATTAACAATCAAATAACGGCCACATAAGATATTTGCAGTTGATCAAAGTAGCTTGGAATATTCGTTTCTGTCGTTTTGTCTGAGAAATAGTAAGAAAAATCAAAGTAAGATTTCAGTCTTCCTAGTGACACATATAATCAGGAACACGCTCCAAACCATCTTTTCCACCAACATAGAAGTGGTAGGAACAAGGTTCACAAGGGTCGTCATTACTGAAAAACAAACAAACCAATTCAACCCTTATCCTGCTAAATAACTAAAATAAAATTTTCATTTCGATTATTAAAACACAAATATTGCTGTTTCAAAGATATGTTTTAGGGATTAATATCTCCTTATCGGACAGTGTAGATCAAAGATCAGACTGCACGTTCTGTGCAGTCTGATCTTGATCTATACTGTCCGCAAAAGGTCAGTGAATCGCGCTTGGTAGACTGTGGGTTAAAATGATTCAAACAAAAGTTCAGCTTTTGTTTAAATTTCACAGTGTTTAACGCGGTTTTTTTTTAAATTCGGCTTAAGTTGTGACAATTATTTTTATCACGAATATGTGAGCTTGAAAAAACTAAAACTTCGTCATGGGTTTCTAACAGACATACCCGCTTAGATTATAAAATTAAAAACCGTCCGGGATTAAAACTTACAAACCCTCTGAGAATTAAACATACAAATCCTTCGGGATTCGTAAGTACAAACTCTTTTGAATTCATACCTACAAACCCTCAGGACTCATACACAAAAACTTTGGGAATGAAACATACAAATCCCCAAGGATTCAAATATGAATTAAGAAAAAAACCATCCGGGATTCAAAAATTACAAACCCACTTGGAATCAAAAATAAAAACACTATGAAAACCCAGTTTAGAAACACTCGGAAGATTCAAACGAACAAACCTCGTGGGTTTGAAAGTTAACCCCCCCTGCACACCCACGGGATTCAAACTTACAAAACTTCGACCACTAGCCGAATAACTACACATTACTTTCCGAATAACCGGGCACGGTAAATCATACCATAGGATAGGCCACTGAAATTTCATTGGTATATCACAGAATACCGAAATTTATATTGGTCGATCATTGGACACCGTTACTAAGAATAACACATAATATTTTTTATTACATATGATGTAGAGGCAGTCGCCAATGTTCTATTTTTAGTAACTGTGTCCGATGATCGTCCAATAAAAATTTCGGTATTCTGTGATATACGGATGGAGTTACAGTAGCCTATGATCATACTTACAAGCATGCTGCCCATGGTACCCCGGGACAAGTTTGCACGTCACATGGATTCACAGAACAAGGCTTCAGTGGGCTAAATGGAGGACACCACCCTTCAAAATATGATTCAACATCAATAATGTGATTATTATAGTATTGTACATGAGCCATGCTCTGGCAAAAGGGGGTTTAATGCATCTCCATGATGCATTATACCAAGCAAGTCATCACATAATTATGGATCCATAAACTTCAATTTGTCTAACAACCGGCTGAGTTCTGAGGTAGAGTGTTCCTAGGACATGCAGAAAATCTACCGAAGCAAATGGTTTCGACCCAGGTCAGCCTTCGCGAACTGCATACTCTGCAGGCAGACCTGGGCCGATACTTTTTTTCAAATGTATGAAAGCCCCTTTTCACATAGCACTGCTTATATACATGTACATACTATCCAAGTTTTACTAAGCACCAAAGTTTTCATGTGAATATTTCCAGAAGTAATTAACTTACAGTGATACAAATGGATTTTAAATGTTGATTCTTTTTTAAAATTATTCATTATGATTACAGGAAACTTTTAACATTATTTACTTCTTTGCACCAGTAGTATGTCTGAGAGGAGGACATCCCAATAGATTCAAGTTTGTTTGTTTATTTATTTTTGTTTGTTTAATTGTTTTTGTCACGCATTTTTTTTTTTTTTTTTTTTCTCGAAAAAAAAACCACACACTGTTTTAATTATTTGGCTCAAATAATGCGTATGAGAACCATGGCTGTCTACAACCGCTTGGTAATGCCTTCTCATGCCCCATGTGAGGTTTCGGACTTTTCTGACTCGAATGGCGGTCCATTCTTGCACCAACATGACACCAAGCTCCTGTTTGCTTCTTTGTTGCACTTGGCGAGGTGAAATATATACCTGTAACTCATTCCACACAAACCCTTTGTTTCATGTCCGGGAAATGAACTGAACAAGTCAAACAGTGACCTCTCTCTGTAGGTAGTCCTCGACCCGTATTTACCAACCATTTTTAAGAACATCCTCAAAGGTATCAGTGTTATTCTCCGGAATTTTCTAAACTTGAAAGTTACGCAACTTCTGATTGGCTAAACCATTCGGTTTAGCCAATCAAAAGTTGTGTCACGTTCAAGTTAAGAAAATCTTCAGAAACAAGACTAAAAACGTTCTTAAGAAAGATAGGTGAATACGAACCCTCGACGACGTTGTCGTCCGTGCAACGTGCGCGTTGTCTTCCGTTAATAAATGAACTGATCGGCGAGTGTCCAAGCAGAGTCTAACCCAAATCTCGTGGCTGACCAGTCAATATGCCTTTATTAAGTACAATCAGGCCAGTCCACCCGTCCCTCTTGATACTACATCATGCCTTATCCGCCTCCATGACGGTCATGCGTAGCGACATTTGTTGAGTGAAACCTTTCTCCAGGTGTTCACCAAACTCTCCCATGCCTGATGATGTCACTGCGATAGACACTCGACGTATTTTATCTAAACATGGATTTGAAAAACTTCAAGGAACTATGTTTTTTAATGATTTGTTGACAATAGTAAACGACCATAACTTGCCTAAAACGAACAATGAGTTATTCTTTTAGCGTTACAATGTATGAGTTTCGACACTTCGCAATTTGTTTACCTGACGAAGGGATGGCTCGTTTTAACCCCGTGTATTTGTATTGGAATGACAATAAACGATAATACATGTACATGTATATTCATTTATTTTCAAAAATAATCCATTTTTTCCGCTTTAAAGACAAACACCGAGGGAAACTAATAATAAAGGTGCAGGCTACTCATTGGAGAGGTCATCAGACCTCTCCAATAGTGGTGAGTTTAAAAGGCAGACTGTCACAGAATTGGCTGTCTAAATCCATTTTTCTTGCGAAATTATTCTGATGCACAGTCTGTTTCGTCATGGTTTTGTAAATAAACCGAAATCAAAAAACCGAAACAGGAAATAGACGTGGTTTATTTTTATATGACGAATTTCAGAAAAGATTTGTAATATTAATTTGCCATAGTTGCAAATGACCTCTCAAATAATTGTAATTTTTCATTAAGCAAATAAATCTAAGCAGAAAAAAAATAAGAAGAATTTCGTTAAAAAAGAGAACGAAGACCGCTGGACAAGATCATGCGACTTGAAAACGCGGGAAAAAGGATACACGACTGTCATGTAAAGCATAAGAGGTTTCTACGCGGCGGCCCCCCCCCCCCCCCACACACACACACATTTAATGCCTTACTTGTTTGTTTACATGTACCAAATTATATTGAAATTAAAAGCCAATAAACTATTTGAAAACATTGATGCTGACCTCTCATGCCTTCTTTTGTAAAGAAGCCAACTTGTTATTTTTGTCTTGTCGGCGGCTCGTATCGATCGACGCCGCCATTTTGCATGTTGTGTTGAAAGTGTAGTAACGTATACGGGGCTCCCGTAAGGGAAACTGCTTTTACGAGGATTTTGCCAGTGTACAGGAAGATGTGTTCAGGGCATATTATCCAATCAGATTGCCAGAAATTTCTTCGCAGTATAGTAATATTTGTTGTACGGTCAGGTGGCAGGGGACTTGGAAACTTGTTCACGGCTGTGGCGAATCGTGTCGCCCCGAGCCGAAAGATTTACCATTCCAAGGTGTATTCAGCGAAATATCCCCGTTGTGTGTTCTCAAAAATTGAGTAAACTGATGACACAGAATTTCCCTTCTAAGTGCTCCAATTCAATGAAAACTGACATCACTGAGAACTGGCGTCACTGTGACCTTGGTAAAACATGCAGTTTGGTGCATAAACTTGATGATGTCACTCCGATAGACATTCTATGTATTTTTATTCAAATATGGATTTAAACAACTTCAAGGTAAGTAACTATGCATTTAAATGATTTGTTGGCAAAAGTATACGACCATTAGCTGCCCCAAACGACTATTAGGTTATCCTTTTAACGTTATAATGTATGAGTTTCGGCACTTCATAGTTTGCTTACCTGACCAAGTCGTCGAAGGGATGGCTCGTTTTAACCCCGTGTATTTGTTTTAGAATGACAACAAATGATAATAGAAGTAACTATATTCATTCATTTTAAAAAATAATCCATTCTTTCCGTTTTAATGACAACTATCAAGGGAAACTAATAATTACATGGTGCAGGCTACTCAGTATGTTTGTCTTGTGAGCGGCTCGTGTCGGTCGACGCCGCCATTTTTGGATGTTGTATTGAAAGTGTAGTCATGTATAGGGGGCTCCTAAAAGGGAAAGTGCTTTTACGTGTACATGACTGTATGTACGGGGCATATTATCCAATCAGATTGCGAGAAATTTCTTTGCAGTATAATAGGAATACTAGTATCTTAGCTGTCACCGTGATATAATTAATGTTGAAACCGGCGTTAAATGCCATTTCAGCAATCAGTCCTAATTGATTGAATACCTTAACTTCTCTGACAAGAAACCAAACTATATATACTCCATTAGAGAGCTATTTCCGGTGTACATGCGCTCACCGTGAGAGATACTAAAATAGAGGACAAAAATACCCATATTTACAAGGCAGAGTCCGAATACAGGAAGTGCCGCCACAAGCTGTCCGACAACACATTCCGGTTCCGTCCGGTCCACATGAATACCCAAGCGGGCAGGTAGGTGTGCAAAGCCCAATGTTCGATGATGGAGGCGGGCAATAATCTTGAAAAAAAGAAGATTAAATTAAATGTATCTTTATTACGTATACATATGAGCTATGCTCTGTGAAAAGGGGGCTTTGATGCATCTGCAAAAGGTATCGACTCATGTCAGCCTGCGCAGTTCGCGCAGGCTGACATGAGTCGAAACTTTCTGTCATTTATGATTTTCTGCATATCCAGCGACCATTCTGCCGCCAGATCCAGTCGATCGTTAGACAAAATGGATCTATTTATATAATGACTTGCCTGGTACCGTATAATGCATCACGGAGATGCATGAAGCCCCTGAGCATGGCTCAAGTATACATGCATCTTGTAATACGAAATACCTGTGGTCATGTGACCTGTCCAGTTATAACCCTCACAGAATCTAAGAACAGAAAAAGAAAGTACACATGCGATAATAAGAAACCCCCAACTGATATGTTACTAATGCAGCGCAACGGTGGGGCGGGGGTAAGGGGAGTTTCGCTGAGCGTGACAGGACTTTATTATATACATGTAATTAACTTTTCAACTTGGTATCTGCCGAAAAAAAATCTAAATAGAATAAGAAGAGTAAGAGTAAAAACAAAACTTTAAAGAAAAGTGTGTGTGGGTGTGTGTGGGGGGGGGGGGGGGAGAGAAAGGGGGAAGGGGACAGGAAGTCGAGAGATGCAACCAGAACCCATTTCTTGGTTGTCTTACTTTAAGGATTACGACCCCTAACTCATTGGTAAATATCGTGTAACATCGACGTTTTCGTAAAGGCTATTCGGTTAATCTCGGCAGCTTTGTCTTTTAATATGAGAGTTAGGGGCCGTAGGCTAACTAACTCATCGGTAAATATTATGTAACATCGACGTTTTCGTAAAGGCTATTCGGCCAATCTCGGTAGCTTCCGTCTTTAACTTTGAGAGTTAGAGGCCGTAGACCTTAAATCTACATGTGTTCCACACGACAAAATGTTAGAGTTGCCCATATTGAAAGCATTTGCAGACGACAAATTAAATGTGAATCATACGAAGAAACCGTCTATGCTAAGTGTAGAAAGCATTATGGGAAGAGAAGAAAATGCTGGTTACCAGCATTTTCTTCTTTTTCCACAATGATTTCTAAAGCCTTCTTCCTTAAGGTCATTAAAACTCTGGTTTATGCCGTGTCTTTGACTAGCTGCATATGGCTGGCCGACACGTTCTGTGAAATAAAAAGAAAACGACTAATCTTTGTTCTCCTTAAAGTGTGGCCTTTAAGATATCGACAGAAAATACAAGTCGGCATATACGGCAGATGTACCATATTTTTCGGCTTTTCATCTACTTCTTAGATCAACACTCGAACGAATAAATAGTAACTTGGGATTGGTCAAAAAAGCTGACTTTTTCATTCTGCGGACCTCTAAAGGCCTATTTGCGGGCCAATTTTCGATACCAATATACAAGTATTGCCACTGCTAATCGATACCCTCTTTTTTTTTCATTGCTTATTGGTAATTCCATACTTTGTTGAGCGTTACTATTTGACCTATGGTAGTGTAATCTTTTCAGATGCATACTTTTTTTGCGGCAACAGCTCCTTTTCTAATGATGAGTTGGATTAACATCTAACCTTGAAAAAAGTATCTACTTGAATATTTCACTTTTCATAAATATGCAAAACAATGAGGAATTTAAAAAAAAAAAAGGCAATTTCTCTGGACTGTTTGTTAAAATATTTGTTGTAAATTTTTTTCCATGAAAATTTCTACACCGTAAGGCATTACCTCGTCACAACTTATGAACATCGAATATCTCATAGTGCGGTGGTTCAATCGATAGAGACCTTATCGCTCATAATTTTAAGGTTAAGGGTCCGAACCTTTGATGATATCTTCGTGTCTTTTGGTATACCTCACCTGCAACCTTAAACTAAGACTAAACAGTAATCAATATCATGTCGTAATCGACTATCACTTTTTTTTGAGAAAATAAGAAGATATCGAAAAAACATAATTGTCACTGGTCAGTCGATCGCTTCTTTTAAAAACAAACATTTATTACATTTATTTCGGCTAAATTTACAAGTTATAGTTTTATTTAAAATCTTACCCTCGTATTGAGAATAAACTTCAAGCACAAAGCTGACCAACAGCACAAAAAGGATTCCGATTTTCATCCTTTGTCACAGTATTACGACAGCCAGTGAAAGAATGCGCGAGTTGGTTTCGATGTTTCACCTTATCACAATGCAATCCCGTGGTTTTACGGCCCAGAGGAAGAAAGATTTTGAAAACATAGTGGGATAAGTAGAAAAAGCTGTTTCACAGCATGTTCTCCCTTCCCCACTCCGATTACCTAAGACAAAAAACGTTTAGGCTACATTTAAATTGTTGATTCTTTCAATTTTGACAAGCCAAACGTTTTTTTTTTCCCCATTGGTTATAAAGTTAACCATCCCCAGACAAGCTATATTTACAAAAAAAAAAAAACCTGTAGACAATGAAATTTACATTCAGCTGGAAAGAGAAAAAGGATAGAGCAAATTTTTGCAGTTTTCGTTTCTTTTCTATGGAAATTATTTATGGAAAAGGAGAAATTGCATGTAACAAGTAAGGTATTCTCTCCTCTAGATGATAACCGCCATTAAGGTCTACGGCCCCTAACTCTCATATTAAAAGACGGAAGCTGCCGAGATTGGCCGAATATCTTTACGAAAACATCGATGTTACACGATATTTACCAATGAGTTAGTGAGTCTACGGCCCCTAACTCTCATATTTAAAATCTCGGAAACTGCCGAGATTGGCCGAATAGCCTTTACAAAAACGTCGATGTTTACCGATGAGTTAGGGGCCGTAGACCTATAATCTAGCGATACATTAACCTTTTACCAAACTATCACAACTTTAAACGACCCAAAGGAAGAAGGTTTTTGAAAACATTGTTGGAAAAGGAGAAAATGCTGGTAACCAACATTTTCTCCATTTCCCACAATGTTTTCTACCGTACCAAGGACTACTTTCATCATTTGAACCACATTTTATTTGTCGTCTGCAAATGCTTTCAGTTTGGATATGTCAAAAAAGAAATTGTCGTTTGGTAAAGAGTTAAAATATGGCAGTCAGCTCAGTCAAGTCTCCTTTATGAGTTTGTCAACTTTTTACCAAAATTTACAATACTTTTAGCGTCGACGGAGTTGAAAGCAGTTGCAGATGACAAATTAGATGCATTTCAAATGATGAGTCTTGTCTATGGAAAGGGTAAAATGATATGAAAGACGGAGAAATGCAAGTTACAATTATATATGAGCCAGCTCTGTGAAAAGAGGTCTTAATGCACCCGCAAAAAGTATCGACCCAGGTCAGCCTGCGCAGTCCGCGCAGGCTGACCTGGGCCGAAATGTTTTGTTATTGGTCAATTTTCTGCAGCTCAAAGGACCAGTGTACCTCATGATTCAGTCGGTTGTTATACAAATGGATTTTATGGATCCATAATACTGTAATGACTAGATAATTATAATGCATCACGGAGATGCATTAAGCTGCCTTTTGCCAGAGCATGGCTTATATATATTTTTTCCGTTTCTCACAATTTTTTCTAAACCCTCTTTCTTTTGGGTCGTGGAAACACTGGATTGTTTGGTCAAGGGCCATGATAATGGTTCATGCAAAGTGATATCTAATGACGATTGGATAAATCTTTATTCCATAGTAAAGAGACCTTCGGCCCATAGCACATATCTGCTTCACATTTTCGTCAATTGATCATAGGTATCAATTTCATTGGTACGATTTCATTCATTTACGTATTTTCTTAACTGAGGAAATATGAATCCAAGCATTCAAACAGTCTATAAATTGATAAAGGTTTTTTTTTTCAAGCTCGGCAACCACTGTCTTAACGCTTTCCCTATTAAATCCCGAGTTTTAACGCTTTTGAGGAAGTACGCATATGAAAACATTGTGAGAAAAGGAGAAAATGCTGGTAACCAGCATTTTCTCCTTTTTCCACAATGTTTTCTACCTGTTCAAAGACAATTTCCACCATTTGAGCTGTATTTGATTTGGCGTCTGCAAATGCTTTGAATTCGTCCTTCATGTACTGTGTCAGTTGGGGTTCTCAGTCTTGATTGGTTATTTTCTGTTTCTCTTATCAATATCCCCCGTAGGATTCGATATACTCTTTTACAACCCTGATTCTGCTAAATAAGTAAAATGAAACTTTTTTTAGCCGATAGTAAAATCCCAAAAGTTGCTTTTCAAACGTATTTTTTTGGGGGAAAATATCTCCTTATTCTTAGACAGTGTAGATCCAAGATCAGACTTGACGTTCTGTGCAGTCTGATCTTGATCTACACTGTGGACAAAAAGATCCCTGAGTCGCGCTTAGCAGCCTAAGGGTTAGAATATAGGTTTAGGAATGTTACAAATGTAAATGTGACATAAACATAGGTAAGGAATAATCTTGTGTTTTATATATATACCTATGGGAAAAAGTTAAGCATATTCCATCTCATACAACAATTCCTTTCGTCCAAATTTATTGTTTTCTTTAATATCTCTGTTAAACGTTTAATTATATTTAAGTGAATGGAGGAAATGCACCGGACAAAATAAAGTCATATGCCATGTAATGTTGGTGTTTGTTTACCTCTCTTTCAAGGAATATAAAATATGCTTAACTTTTTCCCCTAGGTATATATAAACTCGGCCGAGCTCCGGTAGCTCAGTCGGTAGCGTGGAGGACTTCAGAACAGGGGATCGTGGTCCTGGTCCCCGGCTAGGCCAATTTCTTTCCGAGGATTGATGATAGTCATTGCGACAGGATTCATTCCTCTCCAACCGCTGACAATTGTTTCAACTATGGTTATGTGGGAAAGCAGTCAGTGGCTTGGAAAGAAAGTTGTGCGGAGTACTGGTAAAAGAGACTCCAGGAAAGCAAGGATAGGTGCACTGGCCGCCGCGATATAACTGAAATCATGTTGAAGACGACGTAAAACACTATACAAACAACTACAACCAATATATAAACTCGACCTCTTTCGAAAACTGAAAATACATATCCATTGAAACTCAGAAGGCTTTTCATTCTATAGGTTTGACTAAACAAGCGGACAGTGTAGATCCAAGATCAGACTGCACGTTCTGTGCAGTCTGATCTTGTATCTACACCGTCCGCAAAAGTCCTTATTTTCGCATAAGGAGCTGATACGAGTACATATAAAAACCTTTAAGCAACCAAATTAACAGTAGTGATTTCATTAACCTTAAAGGTGCGTTTACATTAAGTTTACATCAAAATCAGAAAGCAGAATAAGGTGCACTCTGATCTTTGATCTACAATGTCACCCGTTCCAGCCAGGTATTCTATCTGAAAGTGCTGTGTCCTGAGTGTGTATTTACAAACCATTCTTAAAAAGAAAATTCCTAGTCTTATTCTCCAAGATCTTCTAAATTTGAAAGTAACCCAAATTCTAACTGGCTTGACCAAATAGTTCAGCCAATCAGAAGTTGTGTTACTTTCAAATTTAGAAAACCTTGGATATTAAGACTAAGACTGTTCTAAGTATGCATGGCAAATACAGGCCCTGAACTTTTTTTGCGCAAACTGAAATAGCTCAGTTTTTAACCGTTTACCCAAAAAGTCCGACCTTTCACGACCGTGACGAAAAAGGTTTTCAAAAACATTGAAAAGGGGAAAATGCTACTATCCAGCATTTCCTCTCTTTCAAACACCTTTTTCTGTCATTTTAAAGCTAAATTTTATGATCTGAGTTGTATTTTATTAATAATTGTTGCAATAATTTAAATTCGCTCAAGTCTATTTTTTTTTCCTCTTGCACGGAGTTAAAAAATCACTTTTATGTGTATATGTATGTATGTATGTATGTATGCATGCTTGTACGTATGTATGTGTGGATAGATGGATGGATGGATGGATTGATCGATGGATGGATCGATGGATGACTCAAAGTAACACATGTGAAAATATATAGTGCCCAACAAATAAATAGCCAAATGTTTTTGTTTAATCAAGTTGTTCAACTATAGAAAAATTCATTACAGGGCTGTTCATGGCTTATCTCCCTTGTAGGTTTATACACAACCAATTTACCCTCATCCTGCTAAATAACTAAAATGAAACTTTCAATTCGATCGTAAAAAAAAAATATTGCTATTTCAAAGTTATCTTTTGGAGAATAATATCTTCTTATCGGACAGTGTAGATCCAAGATCAGACTGCACGTTCTGTGCAGTCTGATATTGATCTACACTGCCCGCAAAAAGTCAGAGTCGCGCTTAGCAGCCTAAGGGTTAAATGTAAAGGACAGCGAAATTAATGTAATTGTGCTTCTGTAACTAAAATGGTGAATATAACATAATTATAAATCTTCTCATGAAAGTCTGTAGAAGAAATTAATGCACGTCATTAAAGGTGAAAATAGGCGATCGTTCCGTTCTAATTGCTCAAATTAGGACTGCGATAAATGAAGAATCAATGTTCCTAACGACTATTTCAGTGATAAGATACTTATGAAATTCGCTTGCTAAAAAAGACAAAATGAGAGAGAGAGAGAGAAAGAAAGAGAGAGAGAGAGAGAGAGAGAGAGAGAGAGAGAGAGAGGAGGGGGAAGATTGACACAGTGACAGAGTTTGATTCATTCATTGATTTTATGGTGTTTAACGCCGTTTTCAACATTATTTCAGTTATATCGCTGCGCCCAGTACACCTATCCATGCTTTCCTGGAGTGTCTTTTACCAGTACTCAGCATAATATTCTTTCAAAGCCACTGGCTGCTTTCCCACATAACCATCGCCGACAATGGTTATTGGTGGGAGAGGGATGAATCCTGTCGCAATGACTGTCACCAATCATCGGAAAGAAATTGGCCCAGCCAGGGATCCAACCCAAGATCCCTTGTTCTCAAGACCTGAGCTACCGACTGAGCTACCATGGCTCAGCAGTGACAGAGACAGGGAGACGGACGGACAGACAGAAAAACAGAACACAGAGTGACTGAGACCGGAGGGGGTTTTGGCGGAAGTCATCTCCGACATAAAGTGAATAAAATCCATTGACATATTGTCACACCGGATGTTGTTTATATCAACTTCGATCAATGTTTCCTTGGAACCCGGCTTATCTAAGACTCGAAAGCAGACAGTAATGTCTTTTCTGCCAGTTCAACCAATTTTGCCTCTATTTTTTTTTTCAAACAAGCAAGATAAGAATAATTGATTTTTCTCTAGAAACTGTAATATTTTTCTTGTCAGGTTAATTCCTTATTACGTCAGGTCCTTCGTTTTATCATAACACGTGTCAAGTGAACGCTGAAGCAGACGAGATCTGAAACCAGAACCATGAACGTCTATCTCTTTGCCAAACGACAAACTCTTGGGCTTGTCCAAATTACCCCCCCCCCCCTTTTTGAAGAGAGATCTTAGTATGATGTTCGAAATAAACATTTTGCTAGGCTTAATCCCCTGCCCTACGCCCAATTGTTTTTGCAAACAAGTGGATGGAGTCCTTTAAAAACATTGTCACAAAACGACAAAATGCTGATAAGCAGCATTTTCTATTTTTCCCAACATGTTTTCAAGCCTTTCAACGACAATTCCATCCTCATAGCCAAGTTTGATCTGTCATTTGTGAACGCTTTCGATCCAGTCTGACGAAGCGATGAATACATCAAAAAAAGAAAATTAGTCACAACAGAAAAGTCAAATGTCACCGGATATTTTGATCCTTGTTCACCAACCATTTTTAAGTATATTCTCTGCATTATTCTCCAGAATTTTTAAGTTTGAAAGTAACACAGCTTCCGATTGGCTAAACCAAATGGTTTAGCCAATCAGAAGGTGGGTAACTTTCAACTGTAGAAAATCTTGGAAAATAAGTCTAAGAACGTTCTTAAGAATGGTTGGTAAATACGGACCCAGCGCTCTTTCGGTCAGAATTTCCCGCAATGGATAGTGTATGTTGGATACGGCACGTTTTAAGCAATTTGAACTTGATCTTCTCTGTCCTGAAGAATAAAAAATCCAGTTCAACCCTCTACCGCACAATCCCGAGTTTGAACTACCTCCATTAAGAGAGCTCTTGAAACATTTGTGGGAAAAGGACAAAATGCTGGAAACCAGCATTTTCTCCTTTTTCCACAATGTTTTATACCCTATCAAAGGCGGAGCTCAACTTTTGAGCCACATTTAATTTGTCGTCTGTAAATACTTTCGATTTGGTCAAGTTCAAAATTTTATCGTAAATAGTTAAAGATACATCCGTATAGCTAGAGAAAAACAACGCTTTTAAATATTGAAAGTCTGTAGAATGGCTCAGCTGTGCAAACATAGATAAATTACCCATATATATGGTGTAAGGGAAAAAAAAAACTTATGGGATTTGTCCTCATTTAAAACCCAAAACGACAACAGCGATTGCTTTTAAGGCCTCCAAAACATGAAATACGTTTTCCATCCGTCGTAATCTGTGCAATCCGTCAGGGGAAACTTTTGGCATGGAGACTGAAGATGGATTATAGTTTCATACAATAAGGATAAAATGAGTTAAAAACGGGCTGAAAACGAGTATGGATGTATCCTTAAGCATGCTGAGAATTGGTTGATCTGACCCTTTGACTGCAAAAATGACGGATGTTCAGTCAATATGCAAATAAACTCTAATCATTTCAGTATCTAGATTGTTATTGTAAGATATTTTCAAAATTAAATGGGCATCAGAAAATCTAGATTAATTTGCACCTTCCCTGCAGTCTGATCTTGATCTACGCATTAAAAAAAGCACCCGTTATTGATATAACTTGCGAAGAGGTTATTAATCAGTGTACGCTGTTCACACAATTGATCTTGTTTTCTGTTCTGATCTATAATTTGTATAGCAAGTCGAAAGTCAAATAAACTCACCTTTAAATGGGCCATGCTCTGGCAAAAGGGGGCTTAATGCATCTCCGTGATTAATGATACCCAGCCCATGTCATCACATAATTATGGATCCATAAGAGCCACTTTTTCAAACAACCAAGTTAATCATGACGTAGACTGGTCCTTTGACATATAGAAAACTGACAAACTGCGAAAAGTATCGACCCAGGTCAGCCTGCACCGTCCGTGCAAGCTGACCTGGGTCGAAACTTTTAGCGACTGGTAAATTTCTGCATTTTCAAGGACCATTCTACTAACGATTCAGTCGGTTGTAAGACAAAACGGATTTTATGGATCCAGGATTATATGTGATGACTTGCTTAATATAATGCAATACAGTGATGCCTTAAACTCTCTTTTGTCGGAGCGTGGCTCAAATATTGTTTCATCTTATAATTCTTAGGCTGCTTATCGCAATTCCTTCGGCTCTAGCGAGCAGTTAAAATCAAGATCAGACTTAACAGAATTAGCAGTCTGATCTTTGATCGAAACTGACCGTTAAGGTAATGTTTGCTTTTTTTTTCTTCAGGCTAATACAACACAAAAATTATGATGTATATATCTTTTCTATAATGGCAACAAATCTTCATTCAACTTATGTTAAAGTTTGACCCTATACCACCAAATCCCTAGTTTTACTACTGCCATGACCCTGATTAAGATGGCTTTTGAAAACATTGTGGGAAAAGGAGAAAATGCTGGTAACCAGCATTTTCTTCTTTTCCCACAATGTTTTGTACCCAATCAGCGATATACATGTACAGCACATTTGTATCATTTAGGAATCAGTTTTTTACTCTTACTTTGAAGTTGGAAGAATTAAAGAAAGGGTTTAGGAAGGGGTTAAGGGTTAACTCCTCTATCTTTATGACATCAGATATGACACAGCATAGCTGAAGTGTATTATTGATCATGTGACAGTACAACAAACCCTATGCAAATTTCTGGAGCAAAATCTAAAAATAAAGTAAGAGGCTACGTATCTTATTCCGGAAATTTGATTTTCCTGTTTCCCCCCCCCCCCTTGCATTTATCTGTATTTTTTTGTTATGTTTTCCCAAGTATTGCACTAAAAATTCATTGATAAAATTTCTTACAGTTTGATTTGATTATACAAATCTGAAGAGTCCCATTTAACCTTTAGGTTGCTAAGCCCGATTCAAGGACCTTTCGCGGACAGTGTAGATAAAAGATCAGACTGCACAGAATGTGCTGTCTGATCTTTGATCTGCACTGCCCTAGACGGATATATCTTTCCCCCCCAAAAAATAGCTTTTAAATAGCGAAATTCGGGTTTTTACTGACGGCTTGAAAGTTTTGTTTCAATCACTTAGCAGGTAAGAGTTGATTAATATCATACTTATTTTGAATTTCAATATTGGCCATCTGATTAGGTAACGTTATTTCAATGGCTTTTGTTTGAATTTGAAATTAAGGCAATATTCAGAATGGTTGGTAAATACGATTCCTGACTGTTTAGCTTTTGGTGCCATATGAAGGAAATGGACAAAAGGACCCGGATATTGCGGTTTTTCGTCGATTTTTTTTTTTGTAGGTATATCATACAAAATAATGAGTAACGTATGATACAAGATCAGACTAAGAGTGTTGTACAGTCTTATCTTGATCTGTATCATACGCAAAACCTGAAATACGGGTTGTGCTCTACGCTCTACTGGGCGTAGAGGTAGGAAACGCGTCATTCAAGTGCAGTTTAATTTGTAAATTGTTTTCAATTCCCATGGACCCCAACCGCACACTTGAATTCCATCTATTGTGAATGAAAGATAGCAACAAAGAAATTCACAAAAATGCCCAGCTTTTTAACGTCTTACATTATATCATAATTTCTCCTTTGACCAAAAAAAAAAAAAGTCTTTTATAGCTATTCAAGGTATGAAATTATACAGTCTGTATAACTGCACGATAAAGCCATACAAATGTCTTCAAAATATGACCCCAAGAAAGTTTTATTCGTTGACGTGTTTAAATTGGACCCGACACACAAAAACATATCTGATGAGTTGTTCTTTCAACCTTGAAAATTGTCTAATATACTTGTAGCATGTATGATTTGACAGTATTCAACGCAGTTTGCAATAGTCATATCGCTGAGGCACTTATCTATGGTTTCTGGTTCGTCATCCATCAGAAGGACAGGAAAAAATAGATAAGATTTATTTATAAGAAAAATGTCTGAATAACGGTCCAAATTCATAAATGAGAGAGAGAGAGAGAGAGAGAGAGAGAGAGAGAGAGAGAGAGAGAGAGAACGCTTTAGCACTGGTCGGACTGGCATACATGGCCCAAGGCACCCACTGACTGAAATAAAACAAGGGTGATGAGGTAGTATGATCCTTGGGCATGCAGAAAATTGACAGATAGCAAAAAGTTTCGATCCAGGTCAGCCTGCGCGGACCGCGCAGGCTGACCTTGGTCGATACTTTTTGCAGAAGCATTAAGACTCTCTTTCACAGAGCATGGCTGAAACCGTAGATCTTGTTGATTGTCCCTATTTCACTGGATGTTTTACGTATGTCTGCTTCAATCTTGTTTCAAGATGTACAGTTTGACTTTAAAAGCGCTGAAGCGATGCTGTAGATTTTAAAATCGTACGAAACAGCCAAAACATTACAGTTTCAGGATTAATTTTGCCAAAATATGTTACAAAACGGGGAATAATGTAGATCCAAGATCAAACTGCACATTCTGTGCACGTTATGTGTAGTCTAATCTTAACCCAAATTTTCCGAGGAAGCGCTCGTGGCGTTTCTATTGTAAAAAAAAAAAACATGCGTAATAGTAAAACATTGCATTGGTTACAGCGACTTAGATTTCTATTTAAGGCTATTTGAAGAGGTTTTGAATCTTTTATCCTATAGAAATGTTCATTTTCGGTAAGACTTTAAGTAAACACAACTTTGAAAGATAGTAAATATAGATAGATGGGCGTATCTTTTTATCTTCGGCTGTAAACACTTTTAGCGCCAAAGGCGAAAACATGGGCTTTAGCGGACGGCATAGATCAAGATCAGACTGCACAGAACGTGTAGTCTGATCTTGGAACTATACCGTCCGCTTGTATAGCCAAGCGTATAAGATAACAATTTTTTTCCGAGTTTCTGTAGATTGTATTTTAGGCCGTCAAAAGATGTCTGGTTTATGATTTGCCTCTGAAAGAGTTAAATAGATGCAAGACATAAAAGGTATAAACCGAATTGAACTCGGATACTGTCCGCCCGTTTGACATCACTTTATATTTAACTGATTGCTGTACAAATATGACCCTTACAGTTATGAACAGTTTAACTAAAGGAACTTTCTTTTTTGTTGCAAGCAATCTTTGATACCTTTCAAACTGTTTATAAATTACATGCTTCTTTAGCTAGAATAAGTGTCTTATGTATCATTTGTACAAAACAAAAATTGAAAGATCCAAAAAAAAAAAAAATATCTTTAACAAGAATGAGTTGAAGTAGAATAAGATCTATTTTTTTTTTTACCTGCAAAGCATCTTGTTGCCGAGCACTATAAATCTTTTCGCTGCCAAGTAAATACTGAACAAGTTAGAATTTTCCATTTGAAAAGAAAGAGTATTTTGATCGCCGTTTAGATTGCATCGAGAGACGATGACTGCTACCTGCATTTTAATCTTGATCTACGCCGTCTGCAAACAACTATTTAACCTGCTAAGCACTGTCACTGACCTATAGCGGACAGTGCAGATCAAGATCAGACTGCACAGAACGTGCAGTCTGATCTTGGATCTACACTGTCCGACAAGGAAGTATTTTTCTCCAAAGAAATAAATCTGAACTAACTTTATTCGGGTTCTTACAATCGGTTTGAAAGTTTTATTTGATTTATTTAGCGGGATAAGGATAAAACAGTCCATGAAAGTGAAAGAGCTGAAGCTTCCAGCTCCGAGCTGTCCGTTCTGGTGTCAGCCGATTTGAACATCGAGATCTTGACCTCTTTGACATCAAACATCCCCTTAGCTTAGGAGCTAGAAACGTTGACTTTGGAACCGGTAGATATCGGCATGCATTCAATCTGGCAGTGTATCTCGCATGGAAGCTTCCTTGTGCACTGCAGAGCCGTTGCTTAGTTCTAGTAAGTCCCGGGAAGCGCATCAATAAGTGAGTAATCGAAATACCGTAGAAAGCAGAGTTCAGCTTCTTTATACATAACATCCACATAACATCTACATGATAATCGCTAATGATACCAACGCCCAGGGTCTGTAATTTCTCTACCATTCTTAAGAATATTCTTGGTCTTATTTCAGATTTAGACAGTAACAGAATTTCTGATTGGCTAAATCATTGACTTAGCCAATCAGAAGTTCTGTTACTTTCAAATTTAGAAAATTCTTGAGAAAGCGACCGAGAATGTTCTTAGGAATGGTTGATGAATAAAGACCCTGAAAGTACTGGGAGCAAGAATAAAGACCTACATCTATTCATGGCAGTACAGTTCGTTGATAGAAATGCACTCTGCGCCCGACTATAAACCTGTTTTACATTTTAGATCTCCGCCTATTTGGAATCTAAATTAAAACTAAGGAATAGAAAGTATTAAGAGCTAGAATGAGATTTACGTTCCAGTTGGGGTAAATCAAGGTACAAAAAGAACTGAAAGCCAGAACGAGATTTGCTTTACATCGGAAATATACTACGGAAAACCGTAAGGGCCATCGCCTATGAATTTGTTGATTTTAAACGCGATGCTCGATAGTACGATGGTGATATCGCGATAGTACGATGACGATAACGCGATAGTTCGATGGTGATTATCCGATAGTACGATGATGATAACGCGATAGTACGATGATGATAGAATACCGTTAGGGCCATCGCCTATGAATTGGTTGATTTTAAACGCGATGCTCGATAGTACGATGGCGATAACGCGATAGTACGATGACGATAACGCGATAGTACGATGACGATAAAGCGATAGACATATACTCCTCACAAAAAGTTAAGTAACAATGAATTACAGCTGCACCAGAATTTTATCATTACACTTATAGACAATTTCGTTGTATAAATGTAATGAGTATTGAGTTACAAACCAGTCCAAGCAATTCTGTACTTCTGTCAGATAATGTTTCTCACTTTCAGGCTTTTGAAGAAGGCACTGTCTAAATCCACATGCAAAAAAATGGTATATTACCCAGATGTTTTAAAATCTCTGAAATCCGTCCAATCTGCAACCGGAACACATTCAGTACACGGTATGGAACTCTTCTGGGCAATCTGAGTGACCAGCAAGATCTCAAGATCTCAATCCGATTGAGCATGCGTGGGACATTCTCGGTAGGCGTGTCATTGACGGAAATGTGAGGCCTCAGAACCTCCAACACCTTGAGCAACGTTTGAGACAGGAATAGCAGGATATTCCACAACAACAGCTGGACGGCTTGATCTGATCAATGCTTAGAAGAGTTAAAGCTTGCATTTGTGCTAATGGTGGCCATACCGTGCACTGAATGTGTTCCGGTTGCAGATTGAACGAATTTTAGAGATTTTAACACATCTGGGTAGTATACCACTTTTCTGCACGTGGATTTAGACAGTGCCTTACTTCAAAAGCCTGAAAGTGAGAAAACATTATCTGATAGAAGTACAGAATTGCTTGGACTGGTTTGTAACTCAATACTCATTACATTTATACAATGAAATTGCCTATATCAATGATGATAAAATTCTGGTGCTGCGGTAATTCATTGTTGCTTAACTTTTTGTGAGGAGTATATATTACGGAATACCATTAGGGCCATCGCCTATGAATTGGTTGATTTTAAACGCGATGCTCGATAGTACGATGGTGATAACGCGAAATCACGAAACTACGATGATGAAAACACGATATCATATCGCACTATCATCATCGTACTATCGCGTTATCACCATCGTAGTATCGTGATTTCGCGTTATCACCATCGTACTATAGAGCATCGCGTTTAAAATCAACAAATTCATAGGAGATGGCCCTAATGGTATTCCGTAATATACGTCTAATATTCGGAACAGCGCACTGTCCGTCCCGAGAAAAACCTGTTTTAGCTCCGAGGTCTTCGCCCATTTAAAGTCATTGTCAAAATGAAGACACAGAACGTACGTTCGATGTTAAAAATGCGGCCAAGAGCGTTTTTTTTTTTTACTTGCTCAGCTATTTTTGGTAGTATTTTTGTTGGTATGCGGTCTGCACAGGCTGCACTGGGTCGATACTTTTTGCAAATGTAATAGGCTTTCTCAGAGCATGATTCCTATGAATCATGCTCTGTGAAAAGGGGGCTTAATTCATCTGCGAAAAGTATCGACCCAGGTCAGCCTGCGCAGTCCGCGCAGGCTGACCTGGGCCGAAACTTTTAGCTATCGGTCAGTTTTCTATATGTCCAAAGACAACTCTTCCTCCAGATTCAATCATTCATCAGACTAAGCGGATTCTATGGATCCCTAATTATGTTATGACTTGCTTGGTATAATGAATCACGGAGATGCATTAAGCCCCCTTTTGCCAGAGTAAGGCTCATATACGATGAACACACGACAGTGAACAAACAGTCACGACATCAAAACAAGAATTCATTAGGAGAGGTCATACAGTTTTAGTGTAGACATTTTGATTATCAGTAAGACATGTCTTCGATAAACTACGTGGGGTGATCAGAAAGAACGTGGACCACCTTGTTATTTTGAAAACTACTACACTTAGGATTACACAAATTTGCATAGATGAGCATTAATTATCTAGTAACTGACTCACGCTTTCAAATGTTTTCATATTAAAGAAGGTAAAGTATGACGTCATTTTAATGACGTCATATACTGCATTAGTGGTCCAAATATTGGACGACGTTTTATTTGAGCCGAGAGTAATCATAAAGTTTTGCGTCAAACTCGGAAAGTATTAATCGGAAATCAAAACCGATTTAGAAACAGTTTAAGGGAACTCTGCACTCAAGGAATCTGATATTCGTACATGGATCGGACCGGTTTAGACAAGGGTGCGATACTGTTAAAGATGACCCTAAATCTGGCCGTCCATCGACATCAGTCACAGACAAAATCATAACGGATGTAGAGCAGCATGTAAAACAAGATCGCCGAGATGCTGTCAGGAAAATAGCTGACACATTTGACATTTCATACATAAGTACTCAGGAGATTTTGACTGAGAGTCTTGGAATGTCGCGTGTTTGCACAATGTGGGTTCCTCGGCAACTGACGCACGAGAAAATGGGGGTTAGGGTCGAAATCTGTTAAGAAATTTTAGAACGCATTAGGGTAGAGGGGTCAAACTTTACTGATCGTATTGTAACATGCGATGAAACATAGGTACACTTTACCGACACTGAATCTAAACGACAAAGCAGCGTATTGAAACATCCAACATCGCCTTCCGCTAGTAAAGCCAACCTTTCTAAGTCACTTGGTAAAGTTATCTTCATCAAGTATTTTTGTTCTCCTGTTTTTCTTCTAAATCATGTTGTATCTTTACATACTACAATCAATTCCGAGTTTTATGCCCACATTATTCAAATAAATTTCACGAACACCATACGAAAAACACAGCCAGAAGTCCTGCGGAGTGACGTCAATTTACACCAAGATAACGCCCTGGCTCACAAAGCCACACTTGTACTGGAAACTTTGCAAAAACTAAACAAAGAAACACTTGCCAACGCTCCTTATAATTTAGTCCTGACTCCATGTGACCTCTGACTAGTTCCTGTTTTGAAAGATTTTCTATGTGGCATACACTACGCGAGCAGAGAGGAGCTAACCCTCGCTACGACCGGGTCCTTCATAGTAACGTCACGTGACGCGCTCCCACTAGTGGTTCGCGCGTCGAAATCAAGAATGAATACATGCATAGGACTCAAAGGAGGTTACTTTCAAAAATAGTGAACACTCCAAGTTGTTTTTTATAACAATATTCAGATACCGGCACTGGTCCACGTTCTTTCTGATCACCCCTCGTATACATATCATGAAAAGCACTAGTGTCAGTTACATCGCTTGCATGGAAAGTCTTAGTCTCATACGTGTGAGCCATGCTCTGGCAAAAGGGGGCTTAATGCATCTCCGTGATTCATTATATCAAGCAAGAAATCACCTAATTACGGATCCATGAAATACGTTTTATCAAACAACCACCAGAATCATGACTTAGAATTATCCTTTGACATGCAGAAAATTTGAAGAAAGCGAAAAGTTTCGGTCCAGGTCAGCCTGCGCGGATTGTGCAGGCTGACATGGGTCGATACTTTTCGCAAATGCATTAAGCCCCCTTTTCACACAGCATGGCTCGTTTACAATGAAACTAGAGAGAGGAAAACAGTGTTTAAAGCGAAGCTTAACAGTGCTCAAAGGGGTGACATTTCAGGTCTGTAAAAGCAAATCATTGTAGATTCAGGACTAATACTTATTATTGCGAGTCTGATAGAGTTATCTTTCTTTGAACACTCTTGCACATATAATTGGCCTGCAACACGCGAAAAGGGGCATTCGGACATTTGCGTAAAGTGTCGTCTCGGATCAGCCTGAGCAGTTCGCCTAGGCTAATCCGCAACGGCACTTTCCGTTTTTATGTAATTTTCTGTTTTGCGCAAGTCTGCTGTAGTACAAAATCTAATGTAGTCGTAAAGTGCCGTCTCGGATTAGCCTGCGCGTACTGCGCCGGCTGATCCGAGACGACACTTTACGCAAATGTCCGAATGCCCCTTTTTGCGTGTTGCAGGCAAATATTATGGTAGGAAAATGAACAAGTCTCGCAAGACTAGCGCGATTTTATCGAAACCTACACGGTGCACGTAACATTGTCAAATTGTTAACTTACCCATAACGGGAAACGATAATGAAAAATGAAACCCTTGATATATTTATTATATACCGCATGCCTTTGTTCTTCATTTATGATACCATTGATTTTTGTTCACGCTTGGTCCCAGTAGTAGGTCTAAATGCGCCTTTAACTTGAAGAGTTCCACAAATGGAAATAACAAGTATTATAAATTCAAATGCTGGCTATCTGATGCACTGAAACAAAACGTCTCAGCCAATCAGATGATTATTCTTGTAATTTAGCATAAGAACTGAATTTAGAATAGTTAATAAATACGCGTCCTTGGCTCGTATTCACCAATCTTTCTATATTACATTCATAGTCTTACGTTAGAGTTAGAGAGTAACACAGTTTCTGATTGACTAAACCAAACGGTTTAGCCAATCAGATATGCCATTACTTTCTAAATCCAGAGATTTGCTGAGATATTCTGGTCAAGGGAAATCGTGAAATTGCTCTTAATAGTCTTCTATCTCGAGAATGAAAATGCGTGTTTGGTTTATTCAGCGCTATACGGGTTAAGAACCAGACTGAGAACTTTCTTTGAGATAGTTAGTAAATATGAGCATTGGGCCTGTATTCACCAACCTTTCTGATTTTTATTCTTAGTCTCATTCTAGATTAAAAAAGTAACACTACTTCTGATTGGCTAAACCATATGGTTTAGCCAATCAGAAGTTGTGTTACTTTTAAATTTAGAGAATTCTTGAGAATAAGACTAAGAATATTCTTAAGAATGGTTAGTGAAAAAGGACCCAGATGAACATACTACAGTGTAATGTGCAACGGCCTGGTCAACAAACCTAACGCACCATGCTTAGTTTCCACGGAGAGAAATACACCAAACCGCATCGCCGTAAAAACTAGCTGTATAGCAAGGCAGGTTTAACATGGTTATATATGGCTTGCATCACGCGAAAACGGGCATTCGGACATTTGCGTAAAGTGTCGTCTCGGATCAGCCTGCGCAGTCCTCGCAGGCTAATCCGAGAAGGCACTTTACGACTACATTAGATTATGTGCTACAATAGACCCGCGCAAAACAGAAAATTACATAAAAACGGAAAGTGTCGTTTCGGATTAGCCTGCGCGGACTGCGCAGGCTGATCCGAGACGACATTTTACGCAAATGCCCGAATGCCCCTTTTCGCGTGTTGCAGGCCAATTATCTAACCTCTGTCCGTGACAACAGTAAATACATAATAAAGATTGCCAAGCAAACAAAAACTTTATTAGGAAAAGGTCACACAGTTCTTGTATCGTCATCATGATCTTCAGCTAGATATGTCTTCGATGATATAAAGTTATCATCCAAAGCACGAATATCCGGTAAACGTTTCCCACCGAAATCGACATCGTCATTTGCCGGTTCATTGTTCATATCACGTGACTGTATTGGAACCAGTCGATAGACAGGAATACCACCACGTGGTCTAAGATCAGGCATGCTCATACCTTTATTTACAGATGGTAAAATACTTCTATAAACTTTACTTTTTGTTGGAATATGGTGTAAAAAGAACCTATCACAGAACGGCTTATCGTCCTTTTCCGCCGATATACCTTTGATTTCTTTTGGCTCTGTAGTGAACACACAGTTATGAATTGCACCTCGATTGCTGCGACTTCGTTTTTTCAACTTCCTCACCTTTGTCTCTAAATGCGGGATGTCTGCGTAGTTTGGCATCCGGCGAACAATGTTTTTCAAGTCCGATCTTATTCTATCCTGCTCTTTTGTATATCTCCGTTGCGCTGCAGAGCGATACTTTGTTAGCACCTTTTCTTGGACATCAAGCTTCATTCTCAGATTTGCGTTAATCACTTTAGTCCTTTCTATAACACTCGCGTCCAGCTTGCTGAAAATGTCCGGAACACATGCGTTGTTGACCGGCGGCGGAGCATCATTGGTAGATACGGGTATGGCCTCTAGATTGATTCTGTCTCTATCAGAGATCGTCATTGTCCTTCAAGTAACAGCCGTTACTTCTCCTTCGGGTTTAAACGGCTGAAACTGCAATAGAAAAGTAAATGACATATAAGAGAAAGTTAGAAATTTGCAACAGAAGAGCGGCGCTCCGGGAAAAGGGGTATTGATGCATATTACCAAGCAAGCCGTCACATAAGAAGAAATGCCCCCTTATTTCTAAAATGAAAACCGACTAAATCATGAGGTAGAATGGTCTTGTTGAACATTCGCTGAGAGCAACTGCGGAGGCAAACCTGGTCGATATTTTGTGCAGACGCATTGAAACCACAATTTCACAGAGCATGAGTCATGATATATGTCTTTTTTTTTTCTAACCTGTTTAAGTAATTTCTAACAACGAAATAGAGCAGCAATTTTTCAGGTTATGCCGTCCTGCATGGCTCAGTGGTAGAGTGTAGGACTCGTAATCTGGAGGTTCCGGGTTCGATCTCCAGGAGAGGCACTGGGATCTTCATGGGAGTGTCCTTGGGTAAGACTCTTCAGAGCCATTGCCTAGTACTAGTAAAACCCGAAACATACATGAATATATGAGCTGTCACCGTAATATAACTGTAATCAGTCAATCATTCAATCATTCAATCAATCAATCAATCAATCAATCAGTTTAAATTGATCTCACTACATCCCTTTACCAACAAGAATCTGAAAACAAAAATAAGCTATCTGTATTCGCTTACAGAATGTCAAAGATCAAGATCTATGTATAAAACTGCTATAAACTTTGCAGTTGTTTGAGCTAAACACATACATGTATAAGTTATAATAATACAAACATTTATACACATTGGCTTACCTGTGATACCTTTATTCTTAGGCTTCTATGTGTAACTCATTTTACTTTTGCGGAAAGTGTAGATCAAGATCAGACTGCACAGAACGTGCAGTCTGATCTTGAATCTACACTGTCCGATACGGTGAGATTTTCCTAACGAAAAGAACCTTAAATTTACAATATTTGGTGTTTTATTATTAGTTGTAAAATTATATTTATTTAACAGTTTTGTTGTGTGTTTACGGAACGATCCAGTGTTTTAATGATCCCTGAGGAAAAGGGCTTTTGAAGAAAAAAAAAGCTAGTTTTTAGCATATTCGCATTCGGGGTAAATATACGTTCTGTGTGCATTGTTTTATTTTAAGACATCCCTGCAGTATGCAAATTAACTCACACCTCATCACCATATTTCGGGTCTTGCCTCGAAATATGCATAAGCGGGGTATTCGTTATTATCCTATTAATTAAAGCTTCAGTGAACAATGTTGTGGTATTTTTTCTGAAACTGTTGTTTATCCATTTAACGGCTTACATCGATTCATTAAACTTGTCACGACATTTTAAAAACAGAACAGAACAGGCGTTTATTAATGACCTGTATACAAGACACATCGTCAGTTATACAAATTGACATGACAAATATACTATGTCACATGAATCAAAGAAGGCAAAGGACTGTCATACAAACAAATAGCAGTAAAAATTTGAATTTTTCCAATGTACTAGTATTCTAAGAAAAAAAAACTTCACGTGACAGTTTGAAAAAAATTGTATAAAATAATGGTTTGGGGAGTAAGTCAAAGACGGAAATACATGTATATTGATACATACAAAGTCAAACAGTCACCTGTCTTCAAAATCAATTTTTCATTTCTAATTTCAGCTTAAAACTACGAGCTTTTTTTTTTTTGCACAAGTGATATTCTTTTTTTTTTTTTATTAAAGTTGTTAACATTTTTGTGAGTAATTTTTTTTCGTAAAAAGTGTTTCTTATTTATTCTTTTTATGTAATACTCATGTAGTAGACTCTTAGAATGGTCATATACGCTTCGCATGTAATTATGGATTCGTCATTGTATATATACATTCTATCTAACATCCGACTGAATCATGGGGTAGACTGGTCCTTTGAAACTCAAAAAATGATCAATAGCAAAAAGTTTCGGCCCAGGTCAGCCTGCGCGGACTACGCAGGCTGACCTTGGCAAAAACTTTTTTGCAGATGCATTAAGCCCCCTTTTCACAGAGCAATGCTCATGTGTTTTAACTATGCTTTGTCTATAAATGAGACTATGATAAAAGATAATATAAATTTGCCCATTTTTTTCATCAAAAAGGGCATGGAGCTTCAAAAATGTGTGAGCGGACTGATATCGGTGAACTGAGTGAAAATCAATCACGATTATGAGTTGCCTAGATTAATAGCTTTTCAATAGCAGAAATCCCGCATAGAAAAGTTCGGATAAGTTCATTTTTATGGGCTTTTAAGTAAACCGAGTAATTATCATAAAATTCTGTCAATATAATTGATAAGTAAACTCCACACTTTAATACCTATGAATAAATCAACGGATGAATAACTCAGCCGGTGTAACTGAAGGCAAAAAGAATCAATTTAAACTCCTTTTCGCATAATCCCGAGTTTTAATTACCCTGAATGATGTGGCTTTTGAAAACATTTTGGGAAAAAGAAGAAATTGCTGGTAACCAGCATTTTCTTCTTTTTCCCACAATGTTTTCTACCCTTTCTCGGACAATTCCTACATACAATTCGAACCACATTTAATATGTCGTCTGCAGATGCTTTGGATTTGGAATGAGTCTAAAATCTTGAAGTTTGGTGAAGATGTTAAACTCTTCGCTACCATCTAAATAAAGTTTACTTTTCTCGAGGTTTAAGAAGATTGATTGATTGATTGTATGGTGTTTAACGCCGTTTTCAACATTATTTCAGTTATATCGCGGCGGCCAGTGCACCTATCCATGCTTTCCTGGAGTCTCTTTTACCAGTACTCCGCACAATTTTCTTTCCAAGCCACTGGCTGCTTTCCCACATAATCATTGTCGAAACAATGGTCAGCGGTGGGAGAGGAATGAATCCTGTCGCAGTGACTATCATCAATCCTCGGAAAGAAATTGGCCGAGCCAGGGGTCATAGCCAGGGATCGAACCCTGGACCCCGTGTTCTCAAGTCCTGCACGCTACCAAGTGAGCTACCGGGGCTCGGCTGGTTTAAGAAGTAGATTTCCTAATTCTATAGCAGTAATATCATTCACATTGACATTGGTCATAGCTCGGTATCGGGAAGCGGACGTTGTAGATCCAAGATCAGACTGCACGTTCGGTGCAGTCTGATCTTGGATCTACATCGTCCGCAAAAGTTATATGAGTCTACATTAGCAGTAACAGGTTAAACGCACTCCTACAGCTAAAAGTGTAATAGATATTTTTGATCTTGTTTGAGGGTTGTATTATAATATGATTTCAACAACAATTTAGTTGTGCCGAGCCGCCGTAGCTCAGTTGGTTGACTACTGGACATGGCAACAAGGGGTCGTTGGTTCGGATCCCCTGGTCAGCCAGTTTCTTTCCGAGGATTGGTCAGTGAGACAGGATTCATCCTTCTCTCACCGATGATCATTGTTTCGACGATGGTTATGCGGGATAGCAGCCAGTGGCTTGGGCAGAATATTGTACAAAGTAATGGTAACAGAAATCACTAGAAAAGCATGGATGCGTGCACTGGCCGCCGCCGTCTAACAGAAATAATGTTGAAAACGGCGTTGAAAATACCATACGATCAAATAATCAGTCATAATTTAGCTGCATGACGTCGTAAGCTTTCATATTTAAATCTTTCCTGGTTTCCATTGTACCAGGCCTGGAATCTGCAGTGCCTTGCTAACATGACTTGTGCAGCCTACGAAGATCGAACCAGTACTTCCCGATTGTAAGAGTAAATCTGACGCATCATCCATTGAGCCAAGGAAAACCTTGTTTATGCAGGACAAAGTCAACAAACCCTCTCCCCCTCCCAGTGTTTAATAAAATTTTGAACAAAAAAAAAGTCGAATTGTTTTAGTTTTAGTAAATTGTCGATAGGCAACCAACGGAAAGGAGGTAAATATCCTTATCCTGCAGTGTTTTCAGATCATATTGGATGAACAGATTTTTTTATGTGTCTTTCGGGATACCACCCGTCTATAAAAAAAAAAAGAATAGTTCATTTACGAGTATAATGATGATAATGATGATGATGAGGAGGAGGAGGAGGAGGACGATGATGACGAGGGTGACTATGATTATGATGATGATGTTTTTAAAAAATGAAAAAAAAAACCATTTACGAATTGGTTGATGATGATTATGATGATGATGATGATAAGAAGAGGAGGAGGAGTACGACGACAACGGCGACGACGACAACATGATGATGGTGATGATGATGTCAAAAATAGTTTTAATAATAGTTACTTTTTTTTACTTTAGGTGACAGCCTTGTCTAGCTAGCTAATGGTTTTAAAATCCCACAAACGATCTTTTCCAAACAGTCTATCTATTTCCATTGTCCATCTATTTATCGGGCTTCTTTAGCCCATTTTCGACATTAAAAACACTCCGCAAATAACACCACTTTAATTTAAATGAAAAAAAAACAAGCACATTCGCTACATAATAGCAATCCAAACCCACAAAATGCACGTATAGTTTTCCACACCTTGAAATCGGATAGTTTAACGAAACTTCGATTGATTAACTATTTGCCAAACAATTCCAAGTTTTAACGACCCTGAAGAAGAATGGTTTTGAAAACATTGTAGGAAAAGGAGAAAATGCTGGTCACCAGCATTTTCTCCTTTTCCCACAATGTTTTCTATCTTTTCTAAGACCGATTCTATCATTTGAGACACATTGGAGAAAAAATCCCGTATTTTAACGATCCTGAAGTAGAATGCTTTTGAAAACATTGTGGGAAAAGGAGAAAATGCTGGTGACCTTTCTAAAATTAAATCCATCATTTGAGACACATTTAATTTATCGTCTGCAAATTCTTTCAATTTACACTAGTCTGAAAAAGACCTGCTTTATATTCCCGCTTGCGCCCGCCCTGGTCTGCCGGTTTGTAATGTACTTCGATTGCATTTGTCCGATAAATAGTTGGAGATTTATCGCAAGTGATGTACTCTATAACTCTTACCCTTCAGATAATATAAGTTCTCGACTTATAACGATAAGATAATAGTTAAAACATTGTAGTAGATATACATGTATTGCTAATGATAAGTTATTTCTCTATTTGCGACAATGTTGTATGACTTTCGCTACATCGAAATGTAGTTCTTTGTTTTTCCTAGGCAATCCCTAAAGAAACTTCAAGCGAATTATACATGGCGTTTGTCAGTCTGTTCTACCATTTTTAATTTCCTAATGACTACGCGTTTTGTACGTTGCAATAGTCAATCTCTCGTTTTAGCTCGGCCAGATTCTTTTCGAGGATTGCTATGGGATAAATTCCTCTCCAGTAACAGCTAAACATATTTTCAAAGCTGTTCATGTGGAAAAGCAGTCAGCGGCTCGAAAAAAAAAAGAAAACTTTTGCGAAGTACGGATAAAAGAAACTCCAGGAAAGCATGAGTAAGTGCACTGGCCGCTGCCATAGAACTAAAATGATTTTGAAAATCGGCGTTTTTAAAAGCCAATCAGACAAACAAGTACCAGTCATTCGGCCATCACAAGAGCAACATCTCTCAGTTAACAGCTGAACATAGTTTTCAACGCTGTTAATGTAGGAAAGCAGCCAGAGGTTTGGAAAAATTTCTAAGAGGTACTGGTAAAATAAACTCCAGGTAAGCATGGGTAGGTGCACTGGCCGCTGCCATATAACTGAAATAATGCTGAAATCGGCGTTGAAAGCCAGTCAGACAAACAAGTACTATCACAAAAGCAACATCTCTCAGTTAACATGCAGTAACAAGTAAAATAAACGAGATTTGTTCTGGCAAAAGGGGGCTTGATACATCTCCGCGATGCATTATAACAGGCAAGTCGTCACATAATTATGAGTCCCTAAAATCCGTTTTATCTCACAAGCGACTGAATCCAGAGGTAGGATGGTCCTTGGATATGCAAGAAATTTACAAATAGCAAAAAGTTTCGACCCATGTCAGCCACAGTCTAGAAGTGGTTTAACCCAGTACACGCCTGAATAAGTATCTTTGCGGTGATGTTATAGAAATGATGTTGAAAGCAATGTTAAACACCATACGATCAACCTAAGACGCAAATGAAGTTAAGTTTCAATTTATTCAAACTCACGTACGCCTACATGTATAACTCTTTGTCACACAATATCGAGTATTAACGACCCTGAAAAAGAACGCCTCTGAAAACATTGTTGGAAAAGGAGAAAATGCTGGTAACCAGCATTTTCTCCTTTTCCCACAATGTTTTCTAACCAACCAAATAGAAATTATCCCCCCCATACAAAAAAAAAAAAATCAGAATTTTGAGTCACGTTAACTTTATTTTGTCGTCTGCAAATGCTTTGAATTTGGCCAAGTCCAAAATTGTGTTGTTTGGTAAAGAGCTCATTTGTGACAATTGCAACCGACAGAATGTATCCGATTATATTACGTCTTAAATATTTCATTGCCCAAGACACATCGATTGTATAAATGCTATTTGCACAATCGGACTCGTTAAATCAATAACCAAGAACGGCATTGCCGGAACAAGAATCAGGTGTCATGATTTGATATAATTGATTTAATTAGCTGCATTTCTGTCAATCGGATGAAAGAAGTGGGTCAGTTTAAACGCTGTTATTGATGCATTTCTGACTCTTGTACTGACACTTGTAAAAAGTCCTATGGAATTTCATGAACACCTATTTTTTTTATTATTGCGTTTTTTCTCAGGCAGCGATTGTGATACATGAGATAAAATGGTACTCCTGTGAAAGCCCTATAAAATTTGCTGGACTGGACCCCAACAGCCAATGGCCCCATAAGGTTGAGACGAAGACATAGAAGACTATTATATAATAAATGGCCTGTAGCTAACAAAAAGGGGCATTCGGACATTTGTGTAAAGTGTCGTCCCGGATCAGCCTGCGCACTCCGTGCAGACTAATCCGAAACGGCACTTTTCGTTTTTATGTAATTTTCTGTTTTTCGAAAGTCTACTGTAGGACAAAATCTAATGTAGGCGCTAAGTGCCGTCTCGGATTAGCCTGCGCGGACTGCGCAGGCTGATCCGAGACGACACTTTACGCAAATGTCCGAATGTCCCTTTGCGCGTGTTGCAAGCCATTTATAATACAATATCACAGCAAAGATTTTGCGTTCTAAGTCATTATTGCTCGTATTCGCCAAGCATTCTTAAGAACGTTCTCAGTCTTACTCTCAAGAATTTTCTGAATTTGAAAGTAACGTGACCTCTGATTGGCTAGACAATTTGGTTTAGCCACGCAAAAGTCGTTTTACTTTCTAAATCTAGAATAAGACTAAGAATGCAACAAAGAATGTTTGGTGAATACGGACCAAGAAGTTCTAAGAGAATAGTCATGCTAGTTGCAAATGAAAAGCTCTTTCTGCAGTCGAGGCGTGTACCCTATGTTGGTAACCTACCCTGGCATAGTCATTTGTTTAGTTTACTTGTACCCCTGTCTGAAGGCAACCAAGAAGCCATTTGTTTCTGCGCCTGCTTGCCAGCCGCTTGTGTATCACGTGGTAAGGTCATTCGGCATACCTCGGGTGATGGGAGCCATCAAGTCCCTCGGCATTCGGCATATCTCGGGTGATGGGAGCCATCAAATCCCTCGGCTGTATCTGGTGGATTGATATGCACCAGATCGGTACATACCCGTAAATACGCCGGTTTACCGTTCTGAAAATTGTAAGGCTCCTCTTAAAAAAGAAAACTTGAGTTTCAATTTTCTATCGAAATCTTTCTAACTATGTTTCAGTTGAGTTGGCAAACGGTTCGTACATTCATTATTTATCAATTCCGATTAAAGTTTTCACCGACAGATAAACAGATGTGAATAACTTCATCGAGGTTGTTTATGTCGTTGCTAAACAACTGACAGTGGCGCGCCATGTATAAGATCACGTAATTCGCAGTTCAAATGGAAACGACCGTTATACGGACGGGGTTAGATGTAGGTACGGAATCGGCCGAGTTGTGACGAGTGGTCCCTCGGCTGTATCTGATAGCTTGATAATGCACCTACACGGTACATTTCATCGCCGGAAACAGTTCTGAAAATTGTAAGGGTCCTCGTATAAAAGAAAACTTGAGTCTCAATTTTCTATCGAAATCTTTCTAAATATATTTCAGTTGACAGACAATTCGTACATTCATTTTTTAACACGGTCTATCAATTGCGATTGAAGTTTTCACCGACAGATAGATAGATGTGAATAACTTCATCGAGGTTGTTTGTGTCGTTGCTAAACGACTGACAGTGGCGCCGCCATGTATAAGATTACGTGATCGGCAGTTCAATTGGAAACGACTGTTATACAGACAAGGTTAGATGTAAGTACAGAATCGGCCGAGTTGTGACGAGTGTTGGTAGGGTCTGATGTCATTGTAGAAGGAAAATTTTGAGAGGAGGGTGTTGACACTGATCATTCACTTACTGAATTCAAAGTAATTGTGAATGGTTTTGAATCTCGTCTTATTTGTTTTTCCACAGTTTTCCACCAAAAGCGCTGTGTACGCCCATGAAAATCTTAAGACGACCTTACTACGATACGCCCTTTCTATGACCCATTTTTACCATGACCACATCACTACGATTTTGAAGATTTTCCAAGTTTTTTCCCCACGACCTGTACGATTTGAAAGACCTTACCACGTTCTATCAGAGTGTAGTACCGGTATTACTACCCTACCAAATGCCACTACGCTGTACGACTTTGAAGAATTTCTTAGTTTTTTCACGATTCCCACCATCTGAAAGACCTCACTACTATCTATCTAGTGTCTGATACTACGACCTTACTACGACGCTACCTCGCTCTCCACGAAGTAACGATGCCCCTCCAGTTTTTGAGTTCATGGCAAGATCGTAGTGCTGCCGTAACCGCTTTTAACAGTACTTCAGTTATAGGGCGGTTGGTGGTCCTATCCAGAGTTTCGTTTTTAGCTTTTTTTTCTTCAATATCACATTTAGTCTCAGCCAACCAGACTGCTAATCTTGAAATGTCGCTCTGATTTCCAGATTTGGCAAACATTCTCTTAGAGGTTTGATGTTCGTCACATTGAGGTAGTATTAGGCCTACATCAGAAATATCGGTAAGGCAACACCAAGAATATTTGGATGGAATTATTCGAATGCCGAATATTGGGATGGAATTATTTGAATGCCGTAACAAAGCTCAAATCTGTTGCAAACGGCGTTCAGCCAAAAGTAAGGTAGACAAAACATCTAACAGTTGTTTTGTATTGAATTTACGTTTATTTATCGTCGCCACCGGTTGCCCATGTGGGCGACGCCGCCCCCCCCCCCCTTTGAAGGCTGTTATTATTGTTACCGGGGATAGTGCAGATACAGGACGAAGCCAATCCTCAGTTACGCCTGATTCTTTAACGTGCTCTGTATAAAGCACCGTCACACGGGACCTCGGTTTAACGTCTCATCCGAAAGACTATTAGTAATTTTAAATGGCAAGCCATGGGAATCGAACCCACACCCTCAAGTATAGCAGTCTGGGCATTTTTTTTTTTTTCTATCAGGACCGAGTCAAATTAAGCCTTAACCTGGTTATTAGTGAAATGACATTTTCCAGCCGATTGTGTAAACCCAGACCAAAATACATGTATTGCTATTTTATAGTAGTTTTTGGGGAAAAAGTATCTCCTTATCGGACAGTGTAGAATCAAGATCGGACTGCACGTTCTGTGCAGTCTGATCTTGAACTACACTGTCCGCAAATGATCCTTTAGTCGAACTTAGCAGACTAAGGTTTAAGGTTGTGTGTCGTCTACAATAGAACGTGATAATTCGACCAAAGTTTTATTCGAATATAGCACTTTCACATAAGAAAACAATTTGCCATTCGTCATACTTATCCCTTATCCTACCAAATAAGTGATATAAAACTCTTAAGCCGTAAGTAAAAACCCGTTTAATGTTATTTCAAACTTCTTTTTTTTTTAAATATCTTCTTATCGGACAGTGTAGATCCAAGATCAGACTTCACGTTCTGTGCAGTCTGATCTTGATCTACACTGTCCGCAAAACGTCAGTGAGTCGCGCTTAGCAGCCTACAGGTTAACAAAAAGTAAGTTATTAGATGCACGTGTTCATTTAATTAAACTAAACGCAGTTTTACCCTTGACATTCTATCTATACCGAAACATATCTGTTTTAAATAAAGTTTTTATTCGATCACTTTCAAACATGCTCCGAATATGTAATAAATATAGGAAAGTGAGGATCATAGATCAGACTGCATGTTCTGTGCAGTCTGATCACGAACAACACTGTCCACAAAAGCATCAGAATTTAGTTTAAAAGTATTGTCAAATTCGTCTACATTCGAAAGTGAGGAGTATTGTTTGGACGCTATTCTTGGTTCAAAGGCGGGACTTTAATTCGTCGAGACTCTTTAATCCTCTAGATCAATCAACATTTTGCTCGTGATAAATGATTTCAATTTTGTTTTGTCTGTTGGTATACTTCTACAGCTAAAGTACCTAACCCTTATCCTGTTAAATAAAAGAAATGAAACTTTCAAAACGATAATAAAAACCAAAAAAATGTTGTTTGAAAGTGTTTTTTTTTTGTGGAAAGATATCTTCTAATCGGACAGTGTAGATCCAAGACCAGACTGCACGTTCTGTGCAGTCTGATATTGATCTACGCTGTCCGCAAAAGATCAGTGAGTCGCGCTTAACAGCCGAAGGGCTAAAACGGTATGATTTAGCACTTTTACGTATCATTCCATCGATTCGATCCGTTTGTGATGTTTAGCTTTTAAGGACAGTGTAGACCAAAACCAGACTACACAGAACACGCAGTCTCGTCTCAGACATACACTGTCCGTTACGGTGAGTTTCTTAAGACGAAAATAAATAAATAAATAAATAAAACTTGACAGTGGTGGTGGTAGTAGTAGTCGTCGTCGTCGTAGTAGTAGGAGAAATTAAAGTAGTAGTGGAAGTAGTATTAGTAGAAGTAATAGTATTAGAAGTTCAACTAGTAGAAGTGTTTGAAATTATTCGGTTTTTTTTTCCCTGAAATTTGAATTTAATTGAATCACCAGTTGACCCTTTACCACACATTCCCGACTTTAAACGACCCTGAGAGAGGATGGTTTCTGAAAGCGTTATGATCAACGAAGAAAACGCTGGTAACCAGCATTTTCTCTTTTCCCGCAATGTTTTCTACCCTTTTAAACACAAAAATTGTATGTTTTTAGTCACATTTGATCTGTCGTCTGCAATTGGTATATTGATTGTTACATTGATTGTATCTTGTTAACGCCATTTTCAACATTGGCTTAGTCATATCGCGGCGGCCAGTGTACATATCTATGCTTTCCTAGAGTTTCTGTTACAGATGCTTCGCAAATCATTCCTAAAAAACCACTGGCTGCTCTCCGCTGTAAACATCGTCGAAACAATGATCAGCCGTGAGAGAGGAATGAATCCTGTCACAATGACTATCATCAATCCTCGGAAAGAAAGTCTAGTTGGGGATTCGAACTAGCGACCCTCTGTTCTACCGGAGACTGGCATGTCGCTTACGAATGTTTTCAGTTTGGAGAAGGCCAAGACTTTGTCGTCTAGTTAATCCCTATCCTTCTGAATAAAGGAAATGAAAATATTGCTGTTTGAAAGGTATTTTTAGTGGAAAGATATCGTCTAATTGGACAGTGTAGGTACAAGATCAGACTGCACGTTTTGTGCAGTCTGATCTTGATCTACACTGTCCTCAAAAGGGCAGTGAGTCGCGCTTAACAGCCTAAGGGTTTAGGAGTTTAACCCTGTCGGCGCCATAAGCGAAAACAGTGACTTTTGCGGACGGCATAGATCAAGATCAGACTGCACACAACGTGCAGTCTGATCTTTGATCTATACCGTCCGCTTGTATAGTCAAGCCTGTACAACCAAAATTGTTTCAATGGGTTGTATTTTAAGCCGTCAAGAGAGGTCAAGTTTATTTATTTGGCGCTGAAAGAGTTATGAGTGTTTATTGAGATTGCAGGTGAAGATCAGATAAACTAATATCCTTGTTGTATGATCTTGGATCTTACAATAAGCAATATGTTGTGAGATAATTAGGCCAAATACAGTGCAGCAGTTGCAATTTAACTCTTTCTGCGCAAAATAGCATAAGCCATACTCTATGAAAAGGGGGCTCAATACATCTGCAAAAAGTATCGACCCATGTCAGCCTGCGCAGGGCACACAGGCTGACATGGGTCGAAACCTTTTAGCTTTTGTAAATTTTCTGCTTGTCAAAGGAAAGGTTTACCTCATGATTCAATCCGTTTTTTAGGCTAAATGGATTTAATGGCTCCATAATTATGTGATGACTTGCTTGGTATCATACATCACGGAAATCTATGCGTTAATCCCCTTTTTGCCAGACCATGGCTAACATGTAAATGAATTCGGTCTCTTTAAATCATTGAATATACTTGTAACATATTGAACCTTTAACAATTCAGTGTGGCTGAAATAGTGCAATTTTTCTTTGATAGGGTTGAAAACATTGTGGAAAAAGGACAAAATGCTGCTAAGCAGGATTTTCTCCTTTCCCACAATGTTTTCAAAAGGTTTCTTTAACAGGGTCGTTAAAAGTCGGCATTGTGCCGTAAAAGGTTAAGCACATGCGCTTTTCATTCATTCTCCAGTTTAAGGTTTAATTCTTTATCCAGACGAGAAAATTTTAGACCGGTCCGAATTCAAAGCATTTGCAGACAACAAATTGATGTACAAATAATGGGATTTGTTCTTAAATATTAATGTAGAAAATACTGTGTGGAAAGTAGAAAATGCTTGAAACCAGCATTTTCGCATTTTCCGACAGTTTTTTTTTTTTTTTGGGGGGGGGGGGGTCGTTAAAACACGGGATCGTTTGATAAAGATTTAAATAAGTGACAAATTGCTGTTTGAAAATTTGTCTGCGTGGGACAGATGTTATCATTTGAAATTGCACAATAGAGATTTCAGACCTGTGACGTTTTTTTCCTATTATTCAGTTAACAATTTGTCAAATTGGCTGACATAAGCCTACAGACAATAAGGAATAATTAGTATGCCTTTATAGGACTGATTGCAAAGCTGGAGATAGTTTCTTTTTCTTTTATCGGCGAAGCTGAATGTGCTGGCTTTTGACCTACTTTTTGGTACTGATAACATATGAATAAATACAAATTTGTGATTGGTCATATGTGTAGACATGCTTATTTTGAGGGCCCCTGCCTATTTGTTGGCAAATTTACGCCATCTATCTTTTTTTAAAGATAATTCTTGTGTTGACTATATAGTCAATTTTACGAAAGAGAAAATATGAAATCTTTATTCTTTTTTTTTTGCCAGATGCGTATCTAACCCCCCCCCCCTTTCTTTATATAAAAGGTAAATGACGGAATGAAAACAGGTCGATATAGAAATGAGCTCAATGCTGAGGCAGATTGGTCCGTGGACATGCAAAAACTTTAAGAAACCCAAAAAAGAAAAACTGGACATGTCAGCCTGCGCGAACTGACCTGGGTCGATACTTTTTGCAGATTGTTAGGGGAGATCACTCCTTCCTTACTGCATAGATTCTTCCCGTATAAAATCAACACCTAACAATTGTGTTGGAGAGAATTCTCTTTAGCTCAGTGGTTAAGGTGTTGGTCTTTTAAACCTAGAAAAACGAGGATCTTTGCTGCACGGGCTCGAATCGCGCCAGGTACGGTTTGTATTAAAGCTATGCATTTGTTGCGAACTTTCATGTCCGTAAGACCGGGGCTCGTCCATGATTGGCCATCGAGCCATTTGTTGTCTAAATAATAGACTTACTGCCTAACAAGGCTTTCTGTCATCAAGATGACGACATTTAAGAGGGGTGTGTGTTACGGGTAAGGGTTAGCATTTAACCCTTTTCACAGAGCATAGCCCAAGTACTGTTCAAAATCAAGGAAGATTGTAAACAGCATTTTCTCCTTTTCTCGCCATGTTTTTCCTACCCATTCAAATGTAACTTCCGTCATTTCAGTTATCTTATCAATCCTCTGCCAATGTTGACAATATGAACCAGTCTAATATTTTCTATTTAACCCCTTAATAAATGATCAAGACTTTTTAACGACCCTGGAGAAGAAGGCTTTTGAAAACATTGTTGGAAAAGGAGAAAATGCTGGTCACCAGCATTTTCTCCTTTTCCCACAATGTTTTCTACCCTGAAGGACTACTTTCGTCATTTGAGCCATCTTTAATTTGTCGTCTGCAAATGCTTTCAATTTGGATATGTCCAAAATTGTGTCGTTTGGAAAAGATTTTTAAAACTCTTATATGCGCTGTAAATGTTATTTCCAACTACATAATGGTCTGCAAGAGTTTTGTATCCAAACACGATACTTGAACAGTGTCATCTTCAGGAAGAAATTTCGTATTGATTCAATCTCAGTTTTGAACGGATCAGGTGATATCGGTAACTTGTGTCAACGGCGAGGATCAAGATCAGATTGTAGCGAGCGCGCACTCTAATCTTAGATCTACACCATTCCAAATCATGACCATAAGGCTTGAAATAAATCTACGCAGTTGAGCTGTTTTTTCAAATGTCACAAGGATCACATTTCTTTTATTGACCTCGAAATTTACAAACTCGTAACCAGTTTTAATATGAAGTGCATGCTCTATCAAAGTAGGGTTTAATGCGTTTGCAAAAAAAGTATCGACCTAGGTCAGCCTGCGCAGTTCGCGCAGGCTGAGCTGAGTCAAAACATTTTGCTTTTGGTCAATTTTCTGCATGTCAGCGGACCATTCTACCTCTCGATTCCTTCGGATGTTAGAAAAAATGTATTTTATAGATCCATATTTATATGATGACTTGCTTGCTTAGTATAATGCATCAAAAGGATGCATTTAAACCCCTTTTTGCCAAAGAGCCGGGCAACTGCTTTTGAATTAAGAATTAAAAGCTCATCTGTCATAACGAAAGAGTTTTAAACTTCGGTTGACTTTTGACCTTATAGCCCGGTCTATCATTGATAAAATTTTAAAACGTGGTCAAAGTCGAGTGATGTAGATTTCAGTTTGGTCACAGATATTATTCCTAGCCCTACTAGATAAGTTAAATAAAACTTTCAAGCCTATAGTAAAAACCAAAATAACGTTGTTTAAGTCTTAATTTTGGAGAACAATATCTCCTTATCGGACCGTGTAGATCCAAGATCAGACTGCAGACTGATCTTGTTCTACACTGTCCGCAAAAGCATTCGGCATACCTCGGGTGATGGGAGCCATCAAATCCCTCGGCTGTATCTGGTGGATTGATATGCACCAGATCGGTACATACCCGGAAATACGCCGGTTTACCGTTCTGAAAATTGTAAGGCTCCTCTTAAAAAAGAAAACCTGAGTTTCAATTTTCTATCGAAATCTTTCTAACTATATTTCAGTTGAGTTGGAAAACAGTTCGTACATTCATTATTTAACGTGGTTTATCAATTCCGATTGAAGTTTTCACCGACAGATAAACAGATGTGAATAACTTCATCGAGGTTGTTTATGTCGTTGCTAAACGACTGACAGAGGCGCGCCATGTATAAGATCACGTGGTTCGCAGTTCAAATGGAAACAACCGTTATACGGACGAGGTTAGATGTAGGTACGGAATCGGCCGAGTTGTGACGAGTGTCCGCAAAAGGTCATTGAGTCGCGCTTAGCAGCTTAGGGTTAGTACAGTGCTGTCTTAGTTAACTTTCTGCACCAAATAAATAAACCTTGGCCTCTTTCAACAGTTGAAATTACAATTAGTCTACATCAAAACTCGGAAAATTTTTTTTATCACATAACCTCCCTTGTTTTCAGTGTAATATACCCATTACGAATTTTCTTATCTTATACACGTTTGATATCACAATTGTGTGACGTCATTTTTGACGTCATTTTGTATGTATTTCATACAAGTGAATGGGTACATGTATATGGATATTACCCGCGGGTGCATCTATTGATGGTTTTGCATCTTCTGATCTATAATTCGCCAGAGGCTCGCTTAATAACGTTTTCCCTTGACTCGTTTAATAGAATTTTATCTCAAACACCAACGAATGTCAGATTCTTTTTATCACATAATGATATTCACAAATTATAGATCAGAAGATGCAAAACCATCAATAGCTCATGTCAGATCCTATATATCTCAACGGCTTGACAAAAGTAGCGTTACGGTAAAGATGCAAGATCCAAGATCAAACTGCACGTTCTGTACAGTCTGAGCTTGATCTAGCTGCGGTCCACAAAAAGCGATTGTTTTTGCCAATAGCGCTTAAAGGATTAACTCTTGATCCGACGAGAAATCTGTAGACTTGCTCATCACGAAACATTTGCGAATAAAAAAGTCTATGGGTTCAAATGGCATGGCTCTCTTTACAAAATGTTTGAAAACATGTCAGTATTCGATCGAAGAAAAAAATAATCGACCGAATACTACGGTTAATGAGCGAAAGTGCTGTGTAGCTGTATATAAGTTCGAATCTACCAGTTCTTCGTGGCCCATCAGATATGGCTTTGGAGATACCAATTTGCGTCGCCAGTCATGTGGGTAAGACACTATACACAGAGTCTGGAAAGCACATGGATAAGTAAGCTGAGAAACGAATTTCCAGGGCCGAGCATATTGAATTTTAAGGCGACACATTGGATGCGGCTCGAATGATTGACCAGCAGTTTCCCTCTGTCCCAGAGCACTGGCATGTTTTCATGAAACAGTTAAAAACACTACGTAATAATTCAATATCAGTTTTTTTCATAAACATTGGCGAGTTCTGATTGGCTGAAGATTTTTTTTCATAGCTCCATGAAAAAAAAAATCAGCAGTGCCGGAACTACTTTTGCAGTGAAACTAATGTAAACAAACATGTATACGAGATTTCATAATGTTTTTCGTTCTGATTTTATATCGAGTCCGAAGTTCAACTTGCTAGCTGAGTTTATTTTTTCTGAACACTGAAAAAAAAAATCCAACAGTAAATTCAAAGAGAGAGCTGAAAACTCATTGTTACTCTGCTGAGTTTAAACAATCTTATTTTCAACTTAATTCTAGCGTATTGAACTTCTAATAATAAATCCACTCAATCTGCAAATGTTCAATACTATAATGACGTCATGAATTACGTCATTTTTACGTCATGAAGGAGCAGTTTTACCGCGCTATGAAATATCAATGAAAAGGACAGTAAATAAATACGCAATGTTGGATTTACAAAAAAAGAGCAGTTAGTATTATTTAAGTTCATATTTGTTGTCTGTGATATTGAATTATAAGGAATGAAGAGATTTTTTTTGTTTTGTTTTCATGAAGGTATGAAAAAAAAAAAAAGTGTGATTAGGTTTTTGTTTTCATGAAAACAAAAAAAATTCTCTTCATTCCTTAACTATATATAAGCCTATATACTCATACAGGGTCAAAATGACTACGTCTAGCTTGAAACTGTTATGTAGAGGCGACATAGGGAGCGTTGTAAACAAGATCTGTCTAACAAGGGCAACAGACAGACTTACCTGTTGGCGTTACTTAGCTGGAAATGAAACTGAAAAACAATATTACTTTCGAAGAGTGTACATGTATATTATACCTGTTGAACCGATAGTTTACAGGAAAACACCGTTATATGTCCCATTGTCGCGTTGACTCAGTACGTCCTTACACAATATTGCCGCAAACGACTTCAAAAACCTCTGTTGGAAATGGGAAGTGGGTTATCTTAAAACATTGTTGCAAAAGGAGAAATAAGGAAATATTGCTCCTAATGACGAAATTTTAGCTTTTCCCACGTTTTCTGAAGCGGTCAGTCAGGACTGAAATTTGGCGCGATAAGATATTCGAACCTCCATTTGACTATATGTTTGTACGTAAAATAAATCTACATGTCATTCGGTGAATTGAAATGTCTATGTTAATCGATTAGGGTCTTGTTAATGCTATCCGAGCCCCATAGACCTCTTGAGTTTAAAACCTTGGGGTCGTTGGTTCCATTCCAAGCTCGGCTATTCTTTTTTTTTTTTTTGTTCCTGAGGATCGATGATAGTTATTGCCGAAGGATTCAGCCTGTGGATTGGAAAGAATGCTGAGCAATGTAATAGTATTTTAAATTTAAAGCATTTGCGACTAATTAACTGTGAAAAAAGAACCATACAAGCTGACCGTGATCGAGGCTTTCTAATGTGGATAAATTTTCTGCATCTCAGTGGATTATTCTCCTTGATGGTTCAGCCCGATTTAACCCTAAGACTGCTTAGCGCGACTCGGGCGCTGTTTTGTGCAGTCTGGTCTTAGGTCTACATTGTCAGTACTGTATTTTCTTTCCGATGAAATCAACTTAGAAACTGCAGTATTTTGGTTTTTACCATTGAGTGGAAATTTTCGTTACATTTATTTGGCAGTCTAAGGCTTAATTAAGACAAAATATACAAATACTATGCAACGTTTGATTTGGTTTGTAATGCATTACCAACTTGCATACAAATTGGACTTACTGAGAAACCGATGGTCACGTTTTGGGTTTCAGTGCTGTAGTTTATAAAGACAAAATATCCCACGGAGAATTTTTCAACTTTATCTTTCGTCTATCTTATTGTATCTGTATCAGGCCTGATTAAGGAAACATTGTCGTAAATGGAGAAATCACTCATTTGAGATATTACCCCATTTGCCAAATGGATCTGTGGTATATCATCTGATCTGAAAGTGAAGATATGTCTTCTCCTCTCTAAAAAAAATCTTTGTTTTACAGACATCTTGACAGATGTTTGGAAAGTAATGGATTAAATATCGACAGAAACCGATCAATTAATGTAATCCATAGATTAGCAGACGACATTCGTAAAGTTAATGTTTATTTCATACAAGCAAACGCGACTGACCTTGGGAAACTGTCAGCTTTTTCTCACTGTCTCTCGGTCTCATTAGGTTGTAGTTTAACCTTTTTCCACGCAATCCCGTGTTTTAACGACCCAGAGGAAGAAGGCTTTTGAAAACATTTCGGGAAAAGGAGAAAATGCTGGTAACCAGCATTTTCTCCTTTTCCCAAAATGTTTTCTGTCCTTTTAGAGACAAATGTCTCCATTTTAGCCACATTTAATCTATCGTTCGCAAATCAGTGTTTTCAATTTTGACTGGTCTACATTTTTGTTGTCTGGCAGGTAATCCTTAAACTGCCAAATATACCTTTACTGTGCTTGTTTTGTTTTGATGACCATAACGATAAAGGCGTTTGAAAACATTGTGAAAAAAGAAGAAAATGCTGTTAACCAGCATTTTCTCCTTTTTCCACAATGTTTTCTATCCTTTCAGTCAGAGTAAATACTAGAATTTGAGCCGTATTTTATTTGTCGTCTTCAACTGCATTTTATATTAACAAGCCTAGAGTTTTGTATTAAGTCGGTTAAACGAAAATTTTAAGCTGTTAGTTTAACAATACCAAATGTTGCGACTTTCGTGCAACATTGCCGGAAAAATCACATCTTATCGGACTGTGTAAATACTAGATCATGCACTCTGATCTTGCTCTACACTGTCCACAATAGTAGACTGAGTAACCTTTATCAGTCATAAGGTTAAAGAACAGAATAGAATATCTCTCTCTCTCTCTCTCTCTCTCTCTCTCTCTCTCTCTCTCTCTCTCTCAGTATCTCTCAGTATACGTAGAATTGTTATTCGTACAATTTATTGTTGATTGATTGCTTGTATGGTGTTTAACGCCGTTTTCAACAGTATTTCCGTTACATCGCGGCCGCCAGTGCACCAATCTATACTTTCCTGGAGTTTCTTCCTTTTACCAGTACTCCGCACAATATTCTTCCAAAGCCACTGGCTGCTTTCCCACATAACCATCGCCAAAACGTAGTCAGCGGTGAGACAGGAATGAACCCTGTCGCAATGACTATCATCAATCCTCGGAAAGAAATTGGCGGAACCGGGGATCGGCCAGTGATCCCCTGTTCTCAAGTCCTGCACGCTACCGACTGAGCTACCAGGGACCGTCATTACTGGTAGACCTACAAAGACTACAAAAGCGTATCCCCGAAAGGAAATGTCGGACGAGAACTCTTCAATTACGACTCAAATGAAAGAGAAAAAGAAACAAAAACTCTCAATGAATTATTGATCCGGGAACCTGGGGTTATAAACGTTATCGAATAAACAGCTTCAGTTGAGTCTTTGTTTGTTTGTAAAAAAAGCCAGTAATAGAACACACCTCCCACTACGAACTCTAATCGAACACGACTTGTTACATGGGATTTAATAACATTAGCTTTTCTGAGTGACAAATCAATCGAACAAACGATGGCATAAAGTGCGTGTTAACCTTTTACCACACAGTCCCGAGTTTAACGACCGAAGAAAACATTGTGAGAAAAGCAGAAAATCGTCTCTTTTTCATCATTTAATTTGCCAGCTACATGCCCTTTCTGTCGTGTTATAAAGGGCTTTAACTCTGTAGAGAATGTCAAAATACAATCCACTGACATTGAGAAGAAATTTTATAAACTAATCTCCCTTTTTATCCGTGTAACATTGAAATAAGGAATTTTCTTATCTTACAAACATTTAGGACAAAAGTAATATGTGACGTCATATGTGACCTCTTTTATGACGTCATTTAATACTACTATAAGAGGAGTGAATCGAGGTAGACCTACTCACGGACATTTTCGCGTGTACGTGAATGGTTTTGAATATTGTGATAAAAAAACTGAGAGATATCTTTTAATGATAAAAGATTATGACATTCGTTGGCTTTTTATTTAGAATTTTGTTATACTTGTCTATAAAAATTGAAATCCTCGCCAGAGGTTCGCTTCAGAATCTCTTTTTAAAGATTACGACCCCTAACTTATCGGTAAATATTGTGTAACATCGACGTTTTCGTAAAGGCTATTCGGCCAATCTCGGCAGCTTTCGTCTTTTAATATGAGAGTTAGGGGCCGCATTCGGCATACCTCGGGTGATGGGAGCCATCAAATCTCTCGGCTGTATCTGGTAGCTTGATATGCACCTATACGGTACATTTCATCGCCGGAAATACGCCGGTTTACCGTTCTGAAAATTGTAAGGCTCCTCTTAAAAAAGAAAACTTGAGTCTCAATTTTCTATAGAAATCTTTCTAACTATCTTTCAGTTGACAAACAGTTGGTACATTCATTTTTTAACGTGGTTTATCAATCGCGACTGAAGTTTTCACCGACAGATAGATGGATGTGAATAACTTCATCGAGGTTGTTCATGTCGTTGCTAAACGACTTACAGTGGCGCCGACATGTATAAGATCACGTGATTGGCATTTCGAATGGAAACGACCGTTATACAGACGAGGTTAGATGTAAGTACGGTATCGGCCGAGTTGTGACGAGTGTTAGGGGCCGTAGACTCAATAACTCATCGGTAAATATCGTGTAACATCGACGTTTTTGTAAAGGCCATTCGGCCGATCTCGGCAGCTTCCGTCTTTTAATATGGGAGTTAGGGGCCCTAGACCTTGCTTAAGACTCAAAAAATACCTCAAAAGCCATCCTATGTCAGATCCAATATATCTTATACGCTTGACTAGACAAGCGGAGGGTATAGATCCAAGGTCAGACTGCACGCTTTGTGCAGTCTGATCATGATGCTAGTCATTCGCAAGAGCCCTTGTTTTCGCTTATGGTCTTGAAAGGATTAAAACCATCCTTGTAGAAGTAGATGATCAAATTGACTTTAGATTTAATGTAGATCTATGAGTAGATACGAAAGTATTTAGGCAAAAGGACAAATTAATCGTATTTCGTTGTTGTTTGTTGCTGTTGTTGCTGCTGCTGCTGCTGATGATGATGATAAGGCCAATTATTATTTTTCATTATTTTTACAATTACAACAACTAAAACAATAATAATAATAATAATAATAATAACAATAATAATACTAATACTAATACTAATAATAATAATTATTATTATTATTATTATTATTATTATCATTATTATTATTGTATTTGTTGTATGTTGTTGTTGTTGTTGTTGTTGTTGCTGTCGTGGCCGTTGTCGTCAATTATCTTCCGTTAGATGGCATTCTACAAATACACATCTAACGTTAACTAATTTGGGCATTCTGGGTACAGAACCGGACTACTTTTCAAAACAACAACCGTTACTTTGAATTTCAAAATAAAATAAACGTTTACTCAATAAAACGCTACCTGGTGCGATTCATTCAGCTATGATCAGCTAGCACATAAGCTATGCACCGGCCATTTATTAAAACAGCCTCTACAGGCTTGGGTAATAGCTTCGGTATAAGCCCTACTTTTCCCTAGTATATGGGATCGGTTTTGCGTCATAGCAGACAGGTCGAATTTTCGAAGAATATGACATGCGCAGACAACGCGTTGTCCTCACCAAAATTAGTCTTTCTCGACGCGAAAGAAACGCTTGCCTGCAAAGGTTAGTAATGAAAACCATGAATAAACACAATGTGACCCAATATCAGACTGTTTCCTAGTTGCAGCGTCACACGTATAAATCCCATTCTCATATTACATATTTATATTGATTGATCTCACCGTTGGTAATTGCTAATGGAAATTTATACAATTAACTTTCTACCCACACTGACATTCTAATTTCACCCATTTCCACTCAGTCGCGAGTTTTAATGGCCTTAAATTAAAAGCATTTGAAAACATAGTGGGAAAAGGAGAAAATGCTGGTAACCAGCATTTTCTCTTTTTCCCACAATGTTTTCCACCGTTTCTGAGACGAATTCTATCATTTGAGATAGGCCTACATTTGATTTATCGGCTGCAAGACCTTTGGATTTGGACTAGTCCAAAATTAAACAGAATTAACCTGAACATTTAGAGTGCCAAAATTATTCAAGGACCTACACATCGCAATTTTAAGTTTTTTTTCTCTTCCTCTTTCCGAATGTTTCACAAAATATGTAGGTTCAAGATCAGGCTGTGCGTTCCGTGTCTAACCTGTCTGCATACGATAATTAAGTCTTGATCTACATTGTCTGCAAACCGATTTAACTTGTGAAAGGTTGATTTTCTGGCCAAAATTTTATATGACAGTGATTGGTTGTGTTATTCTCCCGTGGTCAAGGACATGGGATGCAGATTCTGATCTACATCGCCCGCTACATCTTTTTTTTTTTTTTTGCACAGTGACTTAAAAGTATAAGAGCCATTGCTCTGTGAAAAGGGGGTTTAACGTATCTGCAATAAGTATCGATGCATGTCGGCCTGCACAGTCCCTGCAGGCTGACATGGGTCAAATCCTTTTGCTTTCGTAAATTTTCTGCTTGTCGAAGGACCCTTCTGCCCACAGATCCAGTCGATTGTTTGACAATATGGATTTTACGGATCCAAAATTTTATGATTACTTTCTTGCTATAATATATCACGGAGATACATTAAACCGCCATTTTTCAGAGCATGGTTAATATATATATATTTAGATCTCTTTAACAGTAATGATGTGTTTGATCAGCGATTAACGTTTATGATCGGATATGTTTAAAAAACAGTTCAAATAGTCTGAGGGATTCACGAGCGACTCTGTACACAGTCGATGTTTGTTTATGTAAATTGTCTTGACTTGTTTGTGGAGCTTAAAAAGTACTATGTATATCAATCCATAGACTGTTTTGATTTTTGCAAATAGTGTTGATCAAGATCAGGCTGCAGAGAATTTGCAGCCTGGTGTTGAATCTTTACAGTTCGATAATACTGAGATTATTTTGCGCCGAAAGAAACTTCGAAATCGCTGTATTTTAATTTTCTACCATTGACTGGAAATTTCCATGTAATTTATTGCGAAGTTTAAGTCTTTACAAAACAATACCGAGTTTTAACGACCCTGAGAAAGAAACTTTTTGAAAACATTGTTGGAAAAGGAGAAAATGCTGGTAACCAGCATTTTCTCCTTTTCCAACAATGTTTTCTCCCCTTTAAATAGAAATGTTGCATTTTAAATAACATTTAATTTACTGTCTGCAAGTGCTTTCAATTTGGACAAGGCTAAACTTTTGTCGTTTAATAAGGAGTTTTGTCTTAAGCTCGTAACACAATTTTGGACTAGACCAAATTGAAAGCATTTGCAAACGACAAATTAGATTGGCTTGACAACGTATATCACAAATGTTCGTGCGCATCCTACTGCGCATGTGTTTTTGTCATGGATAGTGAATCAAAAGTGCACCTACATGTATGTATTTTTTGCACATATAATAATACGGCTACACCGAAACAATTAGCACTTTCTTCTGGTAGTATTAGTAAAGAGAAAAAAATGGATCTGTGAACTGTCATCGTGAAATAATTAAATTACTGTTGACACGGCGTTCCACACCAAACATGCAAATAAAAGCAGGAAAATTAAAGCTGTGGAAGTATAGCTGTTTCCACATTGAAAATTGAAGAGGAAAAAGGAGAAATTGCTCCTAACAAGCAATTTCTTCTTTTCCATTTATGTCTGCTCAGCTTTTATCCTATTTTTTTCCTTGAAAAAATTAACTTCTACCGTGACCTTCATCCCTGTTTTCTGACAGAACAAGTACGGATTGGTGCATTTTTTTTCCCTTACTGTTTAGAATTATAAATACTATAAATGTGGAAATTTTAAGAAAAATCTGTCAGTTAGAAAGTATGTATTCAACAAAGATCAACCCTTAATTCTCATTAAATTATCCCCCTTTTTCACTCAATGGTCCATATATAACATGCAATTCTGTACATTTACCATGCTCAAAACCAGGCTTTTGTCTATTTTTTATGCAAAACTAAATGAATTGTCATTAAAGTGATGTATATTTTTATATTCTTCTGGTAATTTTCCTGTTTAATTGACTATTAAAGAAAAGTGTGTCAGTTCCAAAATAAGCTGAATTTTGGAGCTTTATATACCCTTTTCGAAGGCATATTTCTCAGAAACAAGCACGGTGACCCATAACTTTTTTTACTGTAATCTCCTAGAGACATGATGAGATTTGTATGTGCAAAGTTTTAAAAAAGTCTGTCCGTTAGAAAAAATTGTGATATACGTCGTTAAATGATGCTCTCTGCCTTTGATAGGGCAGAAAACATTGTGGGAAAAGGAGAAAATGGTGGTAACCTGCATTTTCTCCTTTTGTCACAATGTTTTCAAAAGCCTTATTTTTCAGGGTCTTTAAAACTAGGATTTGTGTGGTAAAGAGATAAAGGTTAGATTGGCCTAAATGATGATTTCTGTCTGTGATAGGGTAGAAAACATTGCGGGAAAAGGAGAAAATGCTGGTAACCAGCATTTTTTCCTTTTCCCACAATGTTTTCAATAGCCTTCTCTCTCAGGGCCGTTAAAACTCGAAACTGTGTGGTAAAAATGTAAAAGTTAGATCGGCTTAAATCATGATTTCTGCCTTTGGTAAGGTAGAAAACATTGTGAGAAAAGGAGAAAATGCTGGTAACCAGCATTTTTCCCTTTTTCCACAATGTTTTCAACAGCCTTCTCTCGGGATTGTGTGATAAAGTATTAAAGTTTAATTCGATTGTTACTTTAATGGATATAGAGATAAAATATAGGTCATTCGTGTTTAGTTAAGAACCGTGTTAAATCGCCTTAATTATCGTTACTATTTACGTCCTATGTTTGATTCTAATCAAATTACAAATTGAAGTAATTATGCAAGCGTTTGAATTCCGCCTTGATCTTGAATATACCAACTTGTAACGTGTTTCCTTAATAGGTTGATAATAATGCTTTTCAATGTCACGCCGTTAGATACATTGATTTGAGCGGCGCTTAATGCATCTCCCTGATGCATTATACCGAGCAATTCATCGTTTAATCATGGATCCATAAAACCCATTTAGTCTGACACCGGACTGAGTTATGAGGTAGACTGGTCTTTTAACATGCAGAAAAACTACCTAAAGCAAACGGTTTCGACTAAGGCCAGACTGCATTAAACCCCCTTTTAACACAGCGTGGCTCATTCATATTTACCGTATAATTGTGTACCCACACTTTAGCTATTTTGTATGTTAAGCTAACGGTTCTTCAACCCTTAGGGCCGAGCCCCGGTATCTCAGTCGGTAGAGTGCAGGACTTGAGAACACGGGGTCCAGGGTTCGATCCCTGGCTACGACCCCTGGCTCGGCCAATTTCTTTCCGAGGATTGATGATAGTCACTGCGACAGGACTCATTCCTCTCCCACCGCTGGCTATTGTTTCGACAATGATTATGTGGGAAAGCAGCCAGTGGCTTGGAAAGAAAATTGTGCGAAGTACTGGTAAAAGAGACTCCAGGAACGCATGGATAGGTGCACTGGCCGCCGCGATATAACTGAAATAATGTTGAAAACGGCGTTAAACACCATACAATCAATCAATCAATCTTCAACCCTTAGGTTCCTCAAGAACCTTTTGCGGACAGTGTAGATCAAGATCAGGCTGCACAGAACGTGAGAATATAAGTAATTGTGTATCGTTCTATCCCATAAACTACATGTGTCTTGAAGAAAAACTGTTCTTCATACATGTATTTAGAATTGTAGACCTTGATCGTATTAGTTTACACTTATCCTGACAAATAATTTAAATAAAATTTTCAAGTCGATAGTATATAAACCCCGAATTATTGTTTTTTGAAACTTATGTGTTGAAGAAAAACATCTCTGTATCCGACGGTGTAGACCAAAGATCAGACTGCACTTTCAGTGCAGTCTGATCTTGATCTACACTGTCCGCAAAAGGTCAGTGAGTTGCGCCTAGCAGCTGAAGGGATTGAAAGCACCAATGGTACTAATTTGGACTAATTCTTTATATTATTTTAATGCAAGAGAGTTGCTCCTGTGATTTTTGCCTTCAACCCGTTTCTAAATTATTTTACTTCAAATGTCACAAATGAATCTGTTTAAACCAAGATCAGCCTACATGTCCAGTCGGACTCTGCACTCTTCTATATTTTACCCATTCAAGTCATTACCAGACCCAACATTTCAGATCCATTTAAATTGGAAGCAGAGGACGAGTCAGATGTTATTGAAAATATGGAATATGTTTTTTAAAGAGTAGAAAATAGATGTATTGTGGAAAAAGAAGAAAAATTTAATGCTGTTTACCAGAATTTTCTCCTTTTTCCACAATGTATCTATAAGCCTGCTTTCTCAGAATGGTTTGGTAAAGGTTAGAGAACATAAATGAGCCCGAAGCAATGGTTGCTTCCGGCGAGTGGATCGTTTTGACACTGAAGAATTAAAACCAGAAATTGTAAAGCAAATTTACATATATATTAGGTCAGACCGGGTTTCGATCAGTCAAGTCATTTATATCATTGATAAAAATCCATCATTACCACCAGGAAATTTTGCAAAGCTGACCTTTCTAATTTCTTCGTTCAACCTGGGTGCTCCCTAGGTTTCAGTCGAAATTAGAAAAAACTGGTCCAATCCCTACTGGCGGTAGGCTAGCCATATCGCAATGTATCCATAGCCCAAGAGAAGCTATGGTGTCGTCGGCCGGATTAGCACAAGTGGTAGGGCATGGAACTTATGATCCCTGAAAACTTGAGTGTGTAGTCTTTCGGAACAGAATTTAAATCGAGGTTCCGCGTATCGGTGCTTTACACCGAGCACGTTAACTATGCGTTGGATGGGTTTCGTCTGGTATCCTCAACTATAAAATAACTAACAACCTTTAGCGGGCGTCGCCCATATGGGCAACCGTTGGTGACAATAAAGAAACTCAAAACAACAACAACAGAAAAATAAGCTATTGTGACACACACGAATGATAGGATTGCAATACTGTGGAAGGTGCCGTAAAATACTATTCAATACTATGATGAAGTTGTGAGATTCTTGAGTCTTTACTAGACGCAAAAAATTTAGACCGGTTAAAGCATTTGCAGACGATAGGTCAAATGATGGAGTTCGCAGCCTTTGAAAGGGTAGGAAAGGTTGTGGTTAAAGGATAAAATGCTGGTCACCAGAAATTGGTTTTTATTATTTTTTTTTTCACAATGTTTTCAAAAGACCTTCTTCTCCAGGGTCGTTAAAACTCGGGATTGTTTAAAACCTTCTGCCCGAAGGTCGTTTGAAAGTATGCATAGCTGAAGGCATGATAGGATAACTTCTTCATCTTAAATGCGGAATAGTTTGGGCTATGTTCTGACAAAAACGTGTTTAACGCATCCCGTAATGCATTATACCAGGCAAGTCATCATGTAATTATGGATATATGTAACTCCTTTTGTTTAACTGAATCTTCAGTTAGAATGGTGTTTTGACACGCAGAAACTTTCCGAAAGAAAAAAAGTTTCGACTCATATCAGCCTGCGCGGACTACGCAGGCTGACATGGTTCGATACTCTTTTCCAGATGCATTAATCCCCCTTTCCACAGAGCATGGTTCATTTGCATTTTACCACTAATTCGTTGTATATTGTCTCTTCCTACTTGACTGTCAGACTGAACTGACAAGGTAGCTTAATTGGAGTATTTACATAACAAATATGTCTGATTCTGAAATAGTCGAATAAGTGGTCATAAACCACGCGACAAGGAGGGTCATTCAAAATGTTTCCAGATTAAAAAAGATTTCTTAAACTCGTATCATGATATTCACCTTACTATATTCAAAATACTAGGCTTTGGAAGCTGTTACAAGAGAGTTATTATTTGTTACTCGCAGACGGCCCTTTTCATCTCACTGCTGACGGACGGATGGACGGACAGAAATAGTGAAACCAGTACACTCCTTCTACTTCGTGGGGGGGGGGGGGGGGGGGAGGGGGTATAATTATCGTTGAATAGAGGCCCCTAGAATCCCAAAGGTCCCTACTATGTTGATGGTGCTCAGAATGATACTCATCCATGGCATTTTGAAATATCTGCTAAAAGCGTCAAGTGACCAGTGAATTTATCAGGTCTAAAGTTTGGAAACATTTTACAGAACCCTCTATTGTTCATAATTCTAAGTGCTCTTCAGTTCAGAGGTAAATTTGTGTTTACCTGTATTTGGCACTGTCTATGCTATCTGACAGATGCGATTTATGTACATTACGTCTACAGACTTTGTATCTGCATTTTTTTTTCATGGCGCATATATTCTTATTTGATTGAAATGAGATTGGAATAAATATATATTGGCCATACTTTGTGAAACGGGGACTTAAAGTATATGCAAAAAGTAGCGACCCAGGTCAGCCTGCGCAGGCTGACCTGAATTGATATTTTTTGCTATTAGTCAATTTTCTGCATGTCAATAGACCAGTCTACCTCATGATTCAGCCAGTTGTTAGACAAGATGGATTTTATAGATTCATAATTATTTGACGACTTGCTTGGTATGATGCGTCTCGAAGATGCATTAAGTCTTCTTTTGTCAGAGCGTGGCTTATATAGAACTGCACAAAGAATGATCGTGACCCCTTTTTACACAACTTGTCAATGTGAAATAAGCGACTTTCAGAAAAATCGACGTCTGCGCACTAACACAAGGAAGCAACGAGCGACTATCTGCAATATGTATAATCGACTTCTGCGCACTGGCACAAGGAAGTAATGAGCGACTATCTGCAATATGTATAAGCAACTTACAAAAAAATCGACTGCTGCGCACTGACACAAGGAAGCAACGTGCAACTATCTGCAATATGTACAAGCGACTTTTAGATAAATCGACTTCTGCGTACTGACACAAGGAAGCAACGAGCGACTATCTGCAATAGGTATAAGTGACTTTCAGAAAAATCGACTTCTGCGTACTGACACAAGGAAGTAATGAGCGACTATCTGCAATATGTACAAGTGACTTTTAGATAAATCGACTTCTGCGTACTGACACAAGGAAGTAATGAGCGACTATCTGCAATAGGTATAAGCGTCTTTCAGAAAAATCGACTTCTGCGTACTGACACAAGGAAGTAATGAGCGACTATCTGCAATATGTATAATCGACTTCTGCGCACTGACACAAGGAAGTAATGGGCGACTATCTGCAATAGGTATAAGCGTCTTTCAGAAAAATCGACTTCTGCGCACTAATACAAGGAAGTAATAAGCGACTATCTGCAATATGTATAATCGACTTCTGCGTACTGACACAAGGAAGTAATAAGCGACAATCTGCAATAGGTATCAGCGTCTTTCAGAAAAATCGACTTCTGCGCACTAACACAAGGAAGTAATCAGTGACTATCTGCAATATGTACAAGTGACCTTTAGATAAATCGACTTCTGCGTACTGACACAAGGAAGTAATGAGCGACTATCTGCAATAGGTATAAACGTCTTTCAGAAAAATCGACTTCTGCGCACTAACACAAGGAAGTAATGAGCGACTATCTGCAATAGGTATAAGCGTCTTTCAGAAAAATCGACTTCTGCGTACTGACACAAGGAAGTAATAACCGACTATCTACAATAGGTATAAGCGTCTTTCAGAAAAATCGACTTCTGCGTACTGACACAAGGAAGTAATGAGCGACTATCTGCAATATGTATAATCCACTTCTGCGCACTGACACAAGGAAGTAATAAGAGACTATCTGCAATAGGTATAAGCGTCTTTCAGAAAAATCGACTTCTGCGTACTGACACAAGGAAGTAATGAGCGACTATCTGCAATATGTATAATCGACTTCTGCGCACTGACACAAGGAAGTAATGAGCGACTATCTGCAATAGGTATAAGCGTCTTTCAGAAAAATCGACTTCTGCGCACTAACACAAGGAAGTAATAAGCGACTATCTGCAATATGTATAATCCACTTCTGCGTACTGACACAAGGAAGTAATAAGCGACTATCTGCAATAGCTATAAGCGTCTTTCAGAAAAATCGACTTCTGCGCACTAACACAAGGAAGTAATAAGCGACTATCTACCATATGTACAAGCGACTTTTAGATAAATCGACTTATGCGTACTGACACAAGGAAGTAATGAGCGACTATCTGCAATATGTACAAGTGACTTTTAGATAAATCGACTTCTGCGTACTGACACAAGGAAGTAATGAGCGACTATCTGCAATATGTACAAGTGACTTTTAGATAAATCGACTTCTGGGTACTGACACAAGGAAGTAATGAGCGACCATCTGCAATAGGTATAAGTGACTTTCAGAAAAATCGACTTCTGCGTACTGACACAAGGAAGTAATGAGCGACTATCTGCAATATGTACAAGTGACTTTTAGATAAATCGACTTCTGCTTACTGACACAAGGAAGCAATAAGCGACTATCTGCAATAGGTATAAGCGTTTTTCAGAAAAATCGACGTCTGCGCACTAACACAAAGAAGCAATGAGCGACTATCTGCAATAGGTATAATCGACTTCTGCGTACTGACACAAGGAAGTAATGAGCGACTATCTGCAATATGTATAATAGACTGCTGCGCACTAACACAAGGAAGCAACGAGCAACTATCTGCAATATGTACAAGCGACTTTTAGATAAATCGACTTCTGCGCACTAACACAAGGAAGCAATGAGCGACTATCTGCAATAGGTATAAGCGTCTTTCAGAAAAATCGACGTCTGCGCACTAACACAAGGATGCAATGAGCGACTATCTGCAATAGGTATAATCGACTTCTGCGTACTGACACAAGGAAGTAATGAGCGACTATCTGCAATATGTATAATCGACTTCTGTGCACTGACACAAGGAAGCAATGAGCGACTATCTGCAATAGGTATAAGCGTCTTTCAGAAAAATCGACTTCTGCGTCCTGACACAAGGAAGCAACGAGTGACTATCTGCAATATGTATAATCGAATTCTGCGCACTGGCACAAGGAAGTAATGAGCGACTATCTGTAATATGTATAAGCAACTTACAAAAAAATCGATTGCTGCACACTAACACAAGGAAGCAACGAGCAACTATCTGCAATATGTACAAGCGACTTTTAGATAAATCGACTTCTGCGTACTGACACAAGGAAGCAACGAGCGACTATCTGCAATAGGTATAAGTGACTTTCAGAAAAATCGACTTCTGCGTACTGACACAAGGAAGCAATGAGCGACTATCTGCAATATGTACAAGCGACTTTTAGATATATCGACTTCTGCGCACTAACACAAGGAAGCAATGAGCGACTATCTGCAATAGGTATAAGCGTCTTTCAGAAAAATCGACTTCTGCGTACTGACACAAGGAAGTAATGAGCGACTATCTGCACTAGGTATAAGTGACTTTCAGAAAAATCGACTTCTGCGCACTAACACCAGGAAGTAATGAGCGACTATCTGCAATATGTATAATCGACTTCTGCGTACTTACACAAGGAAGTAATGAGCGACTCTCTGCAATAGGTATAAGTGACTTTCAGAAAAATCGACTTCTGCGCACTAACACAAGGAAGTAATGAGCGACTATCTGCAATATGTATAATCGACTTCTGCGTACTGACACAAGGAAGTAATGAGCGACTATCTGCAATAGGTATAAGTGACTTTCAGAAAAATCGACTTCTGCGTACTGACACAAGGAAGTAATAAGCGACTATTTGCAATATGTACAAGCGACTTCTAGATAAATCGACTTCTGCGCATTAACACAAGGAAGCATTGAGCGACTATCTGCCATAGGTATAAGCGTCTTTCAGAAAAATCGACTTCTGCGTACTGACACAAGGAAGTAATGAGCGACTATCTGCAATAGGTATAAGTAACTTTCAGAAAAATCCACTTCTGCGCACTAACACAAGAAAGTAATGAGCGACTATCTGCAATATGTATAATCGACTTCTGCGTACTGACACAAGGAAGTAATGAGCGACTATCTGCAATAGGTATAAGTGACTTTCAGAAAAATCGACTTCTGCGCACAAACACAAGGAAGTAATGAGCGACTATCTGCAATATGTATAATCGACTTCTGCGCACTGACACAAGGAAGTAATGAGCGACTATCTGCAATAGGTATAAGCGTCTTTCAGAAAAATCGACTTCTGCGTACTGACACAAGGAAGTAATGAGCGACTATCTGCAATATGTATAATCGACTTCTGCGCACTCACACAAGGAAGTAATGAGTGACTTTCTGCAATAGGTATAAGCGTCTTTCAGAAAAATCGACTTCTGCGTACTGACACAAGGAAGTAATGAGCGACTATCTGCAATATGTATAATCGACTTCTGCGTACTGACACAAGGAAGTAATAAGCGACTATCTGCAATAGGTATAAGTGACTTTCAGAAAAATCGACTTCTGCGCACTAACACAAGGAAGTAATGAGCGACTATCTGCAATATGTATAATCGACTTCTGCGCACTGACACAAGGAAGTAATGAGCGACTTTCTGCAATAGGTATAAGTGACTTTCAGAAAAATCGACTTCTGCGTACTGACACAAGGAAGTAATGAGCGACTATCTGCAATATGTACAAGTGACTTTTAGATAAATCGACTTCTGGCTACTGACACAAGGAAGTAATGAGCGACCATCTGCAATAGGTATAAGTGACTTTCAGAAAAATCGACTTCTGCGTACTGACACAAGGAAGTAATGAGCGACTATCTGCAATATGTATAATCGACTTCTGCGCACTGACACAAGGAAGCAATAAGCGACTATCTGCAATAGGTATAAGCGTCTTTCAGAAAAATCGACGTCTGCGCACTAACCCAAGGAAGCAATGAGCGACTATCTGCAATAGGTATAATCGACTTCTGCGTACTGACACAAGGAAGTAATGAGCGACTATCTTCAATATGTATAATCGACTGCTGCGCACTAACAGAAGGAAGCAACGAGCAACTATCTGCCAAATGTACAAGCGACTTTTAGATAAATCGACTTCTGCGCACTAACACAAGGAAGCAATAAGCGACTATCTGCAATAGGTATAAGCGTCTTTCAGAAAAATCGACGTCTGCACACTAACACAAGGAAGCAATGAGCGACTATCTGCAATAGGTATAATCGACTTCTGCGTACTGACACAAGGAAGTAAAAAGCGACTATCTGCAATATGTATAATCGACTTCTGCGCACTGACACAAGGAAGCAATGAGCGACTATCTGCAATAGGTATAAGCGTCTTTCAGAAAAATCGACTTCTGCGTACTGACACAAGGAAGCAACGAGCGACTATCTGCAATATGTATAATCGACTTCTGCGCACTGGCACAAGGAAGTAATGAGCGACTATCTGCAATATGTACAAGTGACTTTCAGAAAAATCGACTTCTGCGCACTAACACAAGGAAGTAATGAGCGACTATCTGCAATATGTATAATCGACTTCTGCGTACTGACACAAGGAAGTAATGAGCGACTATCTGCAATATGTATAAGTGACTTTCAGAAAAATCGACTTCTGCGTACTGACACAAGGAAGTAATGAGCGACTATCTGCAATATGTATAATCGACTTCTGCGCACTGACACAAGGAAGTAATGAGCGACTATCTGCAATAGGTATAAGCGTCTTTCAGAAAAATCGACTTCTGCGTACTGACACAAGGAAGTAATGAGCGACTATCTGCAATATGTATAATCGACTTCTGCGTACTGACACAAGGAAGTAATAAGCGACTATCTGCAATAGGTATAAGTGACTTTCAGAAAAATCGACGTCTGCGCACTAACACAAGGAAGTAATGAGCGACTATCTGCAATATGTATAATCGACTTCTGCGCACTGACACAAGGAAGTAATGAGCGACTATCTGCAATATGTATTAGTGACTTTCAGAAAAATCGACTTCTGCGCACGAACACAAGGAAGTAATGAGCGACTATCTGCAATATGTATAATCGACTTCTGCGTACTGACACAAGGAAGTAATGAGCGACTATCTGCAATATGTATAAGTGACTTTCAGAAAAATCGACTTCTGCGCACTAACACAAGGAAGCAACGAGCAACTATCTGCAATATGTACAAGCGACTTTTAGATAAATCGACTTCTGCGTACTGACACAAGGAAGTAATGAGCGACTATCTGCAATATGTACAAGCGTCTTTCAGAAAAATCGACTTCTGCGCACTGACACAAGGAAGTAATGAGCGACTATCTGCAATATGTATAAGTGACTTTCAGAAAAATCGACTTCTGCGCACTAACACAAGGAAGTAATAAGCGACTATCTGCAATATGTACAAGCGACTTTTAGATAAATCGACTTCTGCGTACTGACACAAGGAAGCAACGAGCGACTATCTGCAATAGGTATAAGTGACTTTCAGAAAAATTGACTTCTGCGCACTAACACAAGGAAGCAATAAGCGACTTTCTGCAATATGTATAAGCGACTTTCAGAAAAATAGACTTCTGCGCACTAGCACAAGGAAGCAATAAGCGACTATCTGCAATATGTATAAGTGACTTTCAGAAAAATCGACTTCTGCGCACTAGCACAAGGAAGCCATCAGCGATTATCTGCAATATGTACTTGAGCGAAGCCCTGGCAATAGCATGTTTAAGTCATCCGTGTGATCTATTATACCAAGCGAGTCGTCAAATAATTCTTGATCTATAAAACCTATTTTGTTTAATAACAAATCGAATCATGAGGTAAATCGGTTCTTTCACATGCAGAAAATTAACTAATAGCAGATTGTTTTGACCCATATCAGCCTGTGTGGACTGCGCAAGCTGACTTGGGTCGATACTTTTTGCAGATACATTAAACACCCCCACCCACCCCTCCCACCCCGCCATTTCACAGTGCATGACCCACCATTTTTTTTTTTTTCCTGTGCATTTTTTACCTCATGTTTGCAAAGGTAAGTTACAATTTTTTGTTTGAATACTGCTTCAAATGACACAAAACTCGCTATTCCACAGCCCCGAACATCAATGACTTAGTTTCAAGGACTCGGCTAACATTTTCATCGTTCTGATACTCATTTCCAAGGCAAGCCTTTTAGCTATTTGAAATGTTCTCATTGAATCAGATGCCGAAACGTTATCCACATACCATTCTTAACTCAATATTAAAGAAGAATTACAAGACTGGATACATGTATCTGATTGGTCGAGATATAAAGTCTCGGCCAATCGGATGATATATTTTAGGAATTTTGAATTCCAACAGTATTTAAAATATGCTGACAAATACGGCCCAATGCAGGAAACAACTTTTCATGTACATAAGCCATGCTCTGTGAAGAGGGGGTTTAATGCATCTGCAAAAAGTATCGACCCAGGTCAGGCTGCGCAGTCTGCACAGCCTGACCTGGGCCGAAACGTTTTGCTATCGGTCAATTTTCTGCATGTCAAAGGATCAATCTACCTCAAGATTCAGTTGATTGTTCGATACAATGAATTTTGTGGATCCATGATTAAGTAATGACTTGCCATGTTGCCAAGTACAATGCATCACGGAAATACATTAAGCCCCCTTTTGCCAGAGCATGGGTCTCCCCCCCCCCCCAATTTACCAACAAAGTAACATTACTCATGAAGTTGACTTCCGTTGACGTCACACTGATAACGGTATATCAGTAAATGAGGATTTGATAAGGTAATGGAAGAAACACGCTGACTCTTTAACAGACGACAAAATACTAGGTTATTCCAAATTTAAAGCAGTGACTGCGACAAATTGAATATGCCTAAAATGAGAAGATTTGTCTTTGAAGGATAGATAACTTTGTGAGAAAAGGAAAAAATGTTGGTAAGCAGTATTTTCTGTTTTCCCACAATGTTTTCAAAAGCCGTCTTTCTCGGTGTCATTAATAGAACATAAGATCAAATTTATATTTGCAAGTTTTTCGATCAAATTTTATGTTAAAATCTGGTTAAGTTCTCTTTTAAAAGGCGGGATAAGGTAGTTATGGGTTGAGATTCAATTTTGCTTCTGGGTCTTGTAATTATCTAGTTTTGATGCCAGGTATTAAAACTAGACAATTAAAGGCCCAGAACCGGAATAAGACAAATCCGGAAACCATCAAAAAGTCGTTTTCTGATTTAATGAGAAATCGCTTTCGTGTCCAAGACTTTACTAATAAGCTAAGACTTGAAAGAAAACAGGGGAGTGAAAAGCGAGGCAATCTCGATTTGCCTTATCACAAAGATCTGATAGCAGTAAATCTTGCAAGAATGAAGGGTTGTAAAGAGGTTTATTCTGATTGGCTGGATCCTGGGTCAGAGCTGGCTCGTTAAGTATATTACACCGAAAACAAAGGGATGTAGTTTTCGCGCTAGCTCTTCGCCCTTCCGTCCGTCCATTCGTCCGGAGCGTTATCTCCAAACCCAATAAGCCAAATTCAGTGAGACATCATAAAGTGTCAAAATTTTGTTTTTCGTCAAAGTGGGTGGATAGTGGACTTTTTGATGAGCCAGTCAGCCAGACACTGAGATTTGTCGTCTTTTTGTAGCTATTTATCCATCGCCAGAAGTCGTGATGTAACTAAACTACTTTGAAACAATGAGATACGACAACAACAACAACAACGTTAACATCGCTTTAGACATGTTTCGGTTTAAAGGAAATAACAAATTATTTTCACTTTATTAAAATCATGATACTCGTATAACAATAAGATATACTGACGTCCATTAGAAACGCCTCATCTCCCTCTGTCGCGTCATATTTCATGAATTTAATATCGAATGCATGGTTTTGTATTTTAGAAATGGACTTTGTCAATATTTCTACACATATTACATGACACAAACGTTTAGCTAAACATTACAAAAATTTAACAGCCATTTCAACAAACTCACCCCCTAAAATTCATCAATACCGTGTATGGCCTCCTTGACTTGCTATCAGTGCCGGCAGTCGCCGTCCCATGGACCCACACATATTACGCAGATTACGCAGGAGATAGCGTGGAATGCGAGTCCACTCTTCACGAAGAGCATTTGTCAATTCTTGGACGTTTTGCGGCTGTGGGTTACGTCGACGTAAACGACGTCCGAGGATGTCCCACATGTGTTCGATCAGGTTACAATCGGGAGAGTTAGCAGGCTATGGCACCACGGCAATATTATTGGCCATGAGAAAGTTTCTGGTAAATCTGGCCGTGTGGGGACGCGCATTGTCATGTTGAAATGTAAGGCTACGGCGTTGCTGAAACATGGGAACGACCACAGGACTCAGAACTTGGTTTACATACCGTCTGGCATTTAAATTACCGCTAGGTCAGTTCTAAATGTGTGGTTTATTGCTGCCTAAACCATTATACCACCACCACCAAAACGGTTGTGTTCCAGAACAAAACTTTGGGTGTACCGTTCATTACGTCGACGGTAAACGCAGACTCGTCCGTCGACACAAGAGAGGTTAAAACAGGATTCGTCACTGAAGACCACATCACGCCACCGTCTTCCGATGTTGTTTTGAGTCCACTGCCGACGTTCCCGACGGTGGTGGTCAATTAGTACATCACCGCGGTACGGCCGCCTGCACAATATTCCACGCTCCCGAAGACGTCGCCTTACTGTATTCCGACTTACATGTCTTCCGCGATTCCCTATAACCATGACGTTGTGGATTGCGCTGTGACAAAATGGTTTCGCAAGTGACGTTGACGGATGAAATTGTCTTGTCGTACAGACGTCACACGCGGTGCACCAGGTCGGGGTCTATCAGACAAGCTCTCTGTTTCGTTTACCCGTCGAACAAGACACACTATTGTTGATCTTGCAACGTTAAAGCGTCTTGCAACGTCACTTTGAGAAAGACCGCTTTCAAGCATGCCCAAAATGCGTGCTCTTTATTCATTATTTTGTCTTGACATTTTCGAAATTGATGTTTTCAAAATATTGCTTGGACTACTTAATTGTAAATCAATTACTGTTCACACATGCGTAATTTTGACCGACATAACCACACGGGGAAAATGCATGGGGCGTAGAGCAAAACAGTGCCACGAGTCATGGTTGAAGCAAACATAATAGACTGGCACGAAATTTCATGCTTAAGTAGATTAGAGAAGTGAAAATTCTATGGTAGGCAAAACGTGACATATATATTCTAGGTATGTATAAAGCTATCGCACTTTTTCGATGAGGCGTTTTTAATGGACGTCAGTATATGTGTAGAACAGAGCATATTTCAAAAACAGAGAGCATTGTTATAAATTTACACAACTAATGACCCTTTAAAGCCCTCAGCAAAATTACCGTCCCTCTTTGAGGGCGCTGTTCATCAATATAAGACTGTACAGAAATCGAAGTCTGATCTTAAATAACAATGATCAACTGTTATCATTTGACATTATTTTTGGAAACAGCCGTGAGAATGCATTGTTGATCTTTTTTAGTAAAGCGACGTGCACAATTATTATACCATGAACTCGGTGTAAAACGAGCGATAGAATCCACAGTTAGAATATATAGTTATGTGGAACAAATAAGTCTTGGGGAAGAAGAATATTTAGAGTAAGGTCTGACTGCTCAAAACAGTGCCTTCCTGACCCTGAAAATTAATGTGCCTCATGTGTCCGATTCTGACGGGCCCTTTCAAAACAAGAGGTGACACTATAATAAAAATACTTTTTATCTGTTTTTAGAATTATGTGCATATAAGACGGCCCGGGCTGTAACCGGTGGGAAAGGGAACACCGAGTCTGACTTTGATATGATTTCCATAAAAGAAACGTCAGAAGTAAGGGAAAAAAAGGCATGACCATATGATTTAAATCACATGTTTCCCAAGAGCATATTCCGCTGTAATTGAGAAAAAGAGTGATTTTATTCCTAATGAAAAGGTGATGTTTTAGGGCTCATCCTTTGGAACTACCCACATGATGGGTCAAGTACTACATTTTGTAAATACAAGTACCAGTTACGGTTTCCAAGAAGCAGTCATATAACTTGAGAATTTGTTACACAAATTATTTAGAATTAATATCTTTAAGCTAAACTGCATTTTGCCTAGGCGTTGTTTGGTTGTCCAAATAGTTTTTTTTTTGTAACTAAAATTGAAACGTTAGGAAATCCTGAAAAACATTTTATCTTTTTCCTACAAATTTTTCAACAAGTTTGAAGTCATATTTCATGCTTAGAGTAACATTTAATTTGTTATATTATATTTCATGTGTCTATTTTTAGAAATGTTATGGGTAAAGAAATGTCGTAATTTAAGCTGGGGGGAATTATTTCCCCGTCACAGTGAATATTTTCCTCCTGCCGAAGATCTGGAACTACTTTTTTAAGTTTTTTAAGTTTTTAAGTTTTAAAAGTGGCATTCGTTGACAAAAAAAAAAAAAAAAAAATCAGAGGAAATATAATATATAATTTATTTCATCAGCTTGTGGTTAATATGGGGAAATATTTGCCTCAAAAGGGAAAGGTATGCGAAAATAACTCGTGCCTTACGGCACTAGTTATTTTCGCATACCTTTCCCTTTTTCGGCAAATATTTCCCCATATTAACCACAAGCTGATGAAATAAACTCTATGTCTGCAATTGCTTTCGAATTGGACAAGTCTAAATTTTTGCCCTGTGGTAAAGACGTAAATGGATGAGGCAATCTTAATTTTGAACTGGTGCACATTTTTTTCGTGAAACAGTTTCTTAAGAATAATGGAACACAAAATATCCTATTGTGCCTATCCTTCGGATCTCGAAATTTTAAAGGAAAATACAAATTGTGATCTTTGTTCCTGTCATTGTCTTCTTTTCAGTTCTATTTATACCTTTTCCCTCCGGAATCGTTTTTCCAGAGCGTGTTTTTAGAGTTCTCCAGTTTGCCTTGTGTAATAAACGGTTTCAGACTCAGACCCTTGGATAGAGAAGCGAGGTATCGACTTCCGCGAGTGTCTGTTACAGGTGTACTTGGAACATGTGGGGTGTGATCGCTCGTGGTCCCCGTCACGTGAAATTCCAATTTCTGCATTTGTTCTTGCAGCATCACTATCTGTGCTTGTTGAAAGTTCAGTTGACGTTGCTGTGCCGCCATCTGATTCTGTGCGTCAGCTTTCTCTTCTGATAATCTGACAATTTCTGTTGCTTGTTTAGCAACTTTTTTGTTTAGATTTTCTTGACCGTCAATAAGACCTCGGTGATCATTCACAACCTTTTCTATTAGATTCAGTTTTTCAACAATTTGCTGTTCTTGAGTTTTCATTCTCGAGTCTTGTTTTTCCAACTCATTTTTCAAACGGTTGAGCTCTGCATTCTTTTCGTCGAGTTCAACCTGTAGGTTTGTTCTGTCTTTCGCAGCTTTTCGTAATTGTTCATTTTCAATTTGTAGCTTTGTGACCTTTTCGTGATATTTGTTATTGGTTTCTCTTAGGTTACCCATTGCCTTTTGCAGTTCAAGATATTTCCTTTGCATGTCAACTAATTCCTCGTCTCGAGTTTTTAACTGATCCCTCAGACTCAGCTTCTCTTGTCTCTCACGAATAAGCATATCCTTTGCAGTGTCCAATGATTTCATCACCTGTACTAATTGTTTTTCAAGATCATGCTGACGTTCAACTATCACAGCAAATTCTTTCTGAGAGGCTTTCGCGTCTTTAACAATGCTGGTAAAGGACATTTTCTTGCCTTTCACCGTTAAGTTATCGCCGGTTTGGACTATCGAAGCACTCTGGGACCAAGTCCCGGGCGGTTGGGGTTCCTGTAAATAAAATGCATCACGTAATATGTAACTGTGCAGGATGATTTATGAATTACCATTATCTATTACGTGAACAGATGTACATGTACGGGAAAAGAAACTACTAGCATACAAACATCGTTGGAAAGTGGGCATTTGTCCAGTGGGCAAGCGATTGCTCTTTTTCCAACAATTTGTTCCGTACTTTTTGGCGTAAAAGGGTAAAAATGCGTGTTCGCACACAAACGGGTAAAATATTTTGACATACGTCTAAGTTATATAAATATTATCATCATCTTTTGAACAGAGGTAATACTTAAAAAAGATAATAATTATAGTAATTTCATTAAAGATTTGCAACGAAACGATAATCTATTTTTCATAGGTCTAAGCCATCAAATTAAGCCAACTTTATGTGATAAATGTCATCAAAGAATGTGTACTTGATATAATAAAACTGAATAACAATCCAGCCCTTGGTTGTCCAAGCATTTCTTACTGTCTCCCACCTTACTTGCAAACATGGTAAGCGTGAATCTAGGATTAGTTGAACTAAAAACGTAACAAGCACCGTGAAAGATTTACATGATTATCCTCAACTAGTCTTGTAAAACGAAAAAGAAAATTGAAACAAGAAACTTACCCTTAGTATTCCTAAGTTCTGCAAATCAGATAATTCTGTGGAGGGAAAAAAGAAACGATAAAAAAGCATGAAAGATTGACTCCGTACCTCCTGCAGGCGACCTTTTCGTTACGCAGCTAACCACTTTTGAAAACATTTTGGTTAAAGAAGAAACTGCTCGTTCCGAGCAATTTCTCCTTTTACCAGAATGTTTTCATACTTTCCTATAAAACCTTATCTTCTATTGATAACTATACTTTATATGATGATTTTCCGATGGCGTCTGCTGAGGTTACGATTTGCTCAAATTACTGATAATCACTTAAGCAATGGAATTTTAAATGTTTTGGACTATAAATGTAGAATTGTGAATACAAAATTATTTGGGAAGTTTCCAAACCATAAATCAATTATTTCTAAATGATTCATAGACGGGTATTTTAGATTTTAATATCATTTACTAACATTAATCATTTGTCATTGATCTAGCCATTATGTGTTTTATTCAATGGCTACTTTGGATCCTTAAGGTTTTGAGTCCGAGCACTGGTTAAGTCATGGCAGGCACTTCTGTCTCGATGGTACTATTAATCTTTATTCATTGACGTGTCGATTTGCACACTAACGGGTCTCCCCATCTTGTTTCAATCGTACCATGGCGGCAAGTGAACCTGTTCATGCGAATGCGTGTCGTGAATTTCTTTTACACGTTCCTCTTACAAAACAATTTCCTGCAAAGAATTCGTCCTAAGGCAATGACTATCATATATCCTTGAAAACAGTTATACCAAGGTGAGATTTGAACCTAGGACCATAACATTACGAGCGGTGAGTTAGAGCTTAGGCCTCGCAACCATAAGGTCCCGAGTTCGGTACCCGGTAGCGGGTATCAATTTTGGTACCATTCATTGGCCCATACATTCGACGCGAGTGCTGGTGTAGTTCCTAGGAAGCAGAATCTAGAGAGATTATTATAAGTTGTAGAAACTTGCTTCTCAGTCGATGTTTTAAATATATTTAAAAATTACAAGCCCTATAAAATGCAAGCCCTTTACGTTACAAGCCCTATACGCTACCGACTAAGCTTTCGGGCTCTTTCCATCTAAGTCCGACGGATCTCACTATTTGACTGGTAAAGGATTCAGTCCTGAATCTGTTAAACTAAATCCCTATTAACAACAATCATTTTGGTTTCTAAATGGTACTTATTTACTTTCAAAGAGAGCAGAACATCAAACTTTATGGACAAGATATCCTCCTGTGCTTCCACGAAAAAAGGAAAGAGAGCTTTTGTTCGGAGAACATCAGGAAGAACGTTAAACTGCATTAAAGAAGGCATGGCTAAATTAAACATGGTTCATTAAACTACGGTAAAGAACGACCATTGTGCATGTCACCTTAGGCTGATGTGACCCTGTAGACAGTGTGCTCTTTTCCAGTCATTTGCTTTGCTTTTCATTGTTCAGAAAGAAGAAGGTAATGCTGTCAACATTTCTTTTTTTTCCCCCACATTTACTAGATCTACCCTTTCAAAGGCAAGTTTTATCATTTGCAGAACATCTTGATATGTCGTCTGCGAGTGTTCTCAATATGGACAAGTCTAAACTTTTGTTTTCTGGAATAGAGATAAGTACCTGGAACAAGGTCATTTCCATTGCCTCTGAGGGCATCCACAATATTGGTGTAGCCAAGTTCTTCAAGCGTCTCACAGAGACTGGCATAGGCGGGAGTACCACCTTTCATGACCTCGTGCACGCACATTTCTATTTGAGCACGTGCACTGTCCTGTCGCATGACCTCGGAACCGGCATCAGCGCTGATGATGCCTTTCTGGACGAGACTGTCCACAACGCTGTTAATGTTGAACTCTTCCCTCAGAGTAAGTAAGTACCTGAAAGGGATACAAATGAGCCGTGCACTGTAAAAAGGGGGCTTAATGCATCTGCAAAAAGTATCGGCCATGTCAGCCTGCGCAGTCCGCGCAGGCTGACGTGGGTCGATTCTTTTTGCATTTTGTAAATTTTCTGCATGTCCATGGACAAGTCTAACTCATGATTCAGTGGATTGGCAGACATGGATTTTATGGGTCCATAATTGTGTAATGACTGGCTTGATACAATATCTCACAGAGATATTTAAATCCCTTCTCCCAGAGCATCTCTCAAATATTGTCAAAGTAAATAATTCTATGAGGTAATATCCATGATTTTAATGTTACGTGCAACGCCGGCTGGCCAATCATCGAACGAACCACACATTAAGGACGTTACATTATCTTTCACGGAGTGACAAAGCGCCACACCGTTCGAGGAGCTAGCTCTCCAACAAGGTTGGTTTAAGCGTCTCTCGTTGCCACTGCTTCCCCCCTTTGAGAAATCGAGCCAAGATATCAATTCTAAGGCTGTCAATGAGACAATTATTGGGCTAATCTTTAGAGCAGTGATTCCCTTTTTCTAACATGTTTCCAAAACTAGTCAATAGAAAGATTGAAATATTTGTAGATTAAGTACTTTTAAATACTAAAAAACTCGTGCCTTGGTCACTTATGTATACGTTAACTAACTTAGCTTTTAAATACTTTGCAACTTAGCTTTTACATACTTTAACAAAGGTAGTTACATCTTAAAGAGCGTTAAAGACGGTCAAAGAATAGTAGACAATGGCGCATAATGCAAGAAAGTATTCATTCAAGTCCGTTGAATAGCATCATAGTAAAGTAATGAACGTTAAGTTACGTGTAAGTACGGTAACACGAATAATCTATTTAAGAAATAATCTTCTTTCTATCGTGGTTTATCGTTCAATAAACCACAGTTGTGAGTTATGAGGCACAATAAATAATCCACGAGGGCGATAGCCCGAGTGCTTTAATCATTGCGCCTCATAACTCACAACGTGGATTATTGAACGATAAACCACGATAGAAAGAAGATTATTTCGATCCTAACATGATTTTAATCAAAGGAAAACAAGTTCATACTTAGAGTAAAAACGCGGATGCAGATTATATTCCATTGAATAACTTACTTACTTACTTACTTTATACAGAATGACGTCAGAATGACGTCACTCTATATAGAATGACGTCACTCTACATAGAATAACGTAGATTTTACCACGCTTTCGTTGCACTGTGTTTATAGAGCCGAATTCACGTGTCAAGTTAGAATGTAAATTAACATACATAGAGTACATCAGGAAGAAGGTTAAATTACATTAAGAACGCACAACTACATTAAAGTACGTTAAACTATGGTAAAGAACGGCCATTGCCCATGTCACCTTCGGCTGATATGGCCTTGTAGGCGGTGTGCTCTTTTCTGGTCATTTGCTTTGCTGTGATTGTTTGCGTACTGTTTGTTTTCGTCAACTGATTCAGGTTGAACCTCGCTACAGTCCATAAGTGGACTTAACTGAAGTAAGTTATAGTAAGTCGAACTACGTTCGCAGGTGCCTATGTTTCAGTACGCTAAATTAAGTCTTAACACTTTCTTGATTGCTGTAGTTATCTTTTTTTTTTCATGTGTTTAGTATGTTTAAAGTTAAAACTACAATCACGGCTTTCCCATGGTGTACAAAAATTATTCTGAAGTTATCTACGTCAAGCTATAGTATAAGTACTTTAAAAACGTGAAGCAAAGTAAACTAGGGCACGTTAAAGCAAGTTGAAGTCAGTTATTTTTAAATACTTCAAGTTACGTTTTTTAACATATACAGTGTACTAGTATGTGACCAAAGTCTCTCACTTTAAAAAGTCCCAGTGTCCCTCCGAATCATCCTGCTGTTGTCGGCCGTCGTCTTCTATGTTGAACCGAACTCTCTTCACTTCCGTTGATGATACGGCCATCTTCAACAAGTCATCAGTTGCTCACTGCATATATAGGAAAATTATTTTTCATTTTTACCATACAATCCTGTGTTTCAACGACCGTAATGAAAGACGCCTTTTAAAACTATGTGAATAAATTAGAAACTGCTGAAAACAAGCAATTTCTCCTTTTTTTACAATCTTTTCTATTCTTCCCGAGACATATAAAACCTTGAATTTGGACAAGACTGCATTTTTGTCGTCTGATAATGGACTGACTCTTTTATACATATTTCTTTTAATAACATTAAAAGAATGTTGGCGAACGAAAAAAAAAAAGCGTGAATGAATGAAATTAACACTACCAGACGGCAAAATTTTACACTCGGGCAAACTGAAAACATTTGCAGATTTACGTATTGCTCAAATGATATCTATAGCATGCATATATAATGTAGATAAATGAAAGAGTTGAAAACATTGTTACCAGCATTTTCTCTTTTTTCCACAATGTTTTCAACAGTCTTTACAACTGTGGCGTTGAAACACGGGATAGAGTGGTAAAGGGCTTAAAATCAATTAATAAAATGCAAAAGATGTTGAAAGAGAAATAAATTTTTACCTGGATAACAAAATGACGACATTCAGGGCTGCTGCTGGTTTATTCCAAACCTAAGAGAACTAGAATTAAATGGCTGGATCTTCCGTTTATTTCTTCTACCTTTTAAAAAAAGACAATTTTAATTGTGAGATTGACCCCGTTTAGATTAAAGGCCCAAATATACAAATCTATAGAAGCTTATTGAATCTGACAATTTGGGCCGCTTAAGCCATAAAAAAGGCCGCTTAGAACAAAGACCGTCGAATCCTCTTTTGTTTGTTGCCTACAATGTTCTAACCCTTTCCAACACAACACATTACTGACTCTTCCAAACTGGAAGAAATTGCAGACGGCAATTTAAAAATTGATATACATGAGATATGGTTCTCTGATGAGGTAGAAAACATAGTGGAAAAGGAGAAAATGCTAATAACCAGCATTTTCTCCTTTTTCCGCAATGTTTCTCAAAAAGCCATCTTCCATAGTATCGTTAAAACTCGGAATTGTATGGCAAGGTTTTAACCCGTTACCACACAATCCCGATTTTCACGACCATAGGGAAGAAGGGTGTAGAAAATAATGCGGGAAAGGAGAAAATGCTGGTAACCAGCATTTTCTCCTTTTCCCACAATGTTTTCTACCCGTCCAAAAATGAATTTAAAATTTTGTTCATATTTATTTTGTCGTCTGCTAATGCTTTGAATTTGGACTATTCTAAAATTTTGTCGTGTGGTACAGAGTTGAATGGAATACGAACCGACGTTTCAGATTAGATTTTTGATTCGTCATCAACCAGTTACATGATATTGCCTTACTCTTTACCACCCGATAAAATTTTAGACTCGTCCAATTTCAAAGGATTTGCAGGCGACAGCCTGAATGTTGCTAAATGATGTAATTTATCTGTTGAAAGGATGGAGTTTACTTTATTTTTGTAACAGGCATTTAGTCATTAATTTTTCCATAATATTTTCAAAAAACATCTTTTTGTGAATTGTGCAAATATGGAAATATAGGGTTTTTAGTTTAACCCTGAAAGCCAACATGAATTATACAGAGTGGTTATGCGCAGTAGTTTAGAATGACTAAACATTTTTAATAGGCTTTTCGGGATCAATTTTTTCTCAAAATTTAGGACAATGTAGAATCAAGATCAGACAGAACAGAAAGTAAAGTTCATTTTTGATCTATCCTTTATGTAAAAGCTACTAAAACTCATCTTGGCGCCTAAGAATTAACGCTTTTCCATACAACAAAATTTCAGGCACATCCCTAATGAAAGCACATGCAGGGGGTCCAATTAAACGTTGCTAAAATACCAGGATCTGTCTTTGAAGGGATGAGAGAATCATGGAAAAAGGGAAAAAATACTTTTCAACAACATTACCTTCTGTCACACAAGTTTCTTTTTCAAGAGCGTCTTTTGGTGTGCCAAAATGGGACGTAATGGGTATAATTATTTAGGTTAGTTCAATGATGAAAACCACACTGGCCTAATTCTTAAAGATTGGTGGCATAACATAGCTGAGTTTTGGTTAAAGCCGTCAGGTAAGCTGAGAACATGGTAAAAGCACCCCTGTAAAAGAAGTATACACTAGCATATGTGCATTTTCCCATTAAGAGAAATTAAGATTAACTTTGATGGCTGGCTTACTTCGCATTGTAAATTTCTCATAGTAGAAAAAGTGAAACAAAAGCAAAGCATGGGCATTACGTTAACATTTAATTTGGCTAGTGTTCATTCACAATTCATTAAATTTTAATCAATCTACATGTGTAATAATAATAATAATAATATGACGATGATGATAGTTTTGAGGGTGGTGGTAGTGGTGGTGGTAGTGTAGGAGGTGGTGGTAATGGTGGTGGGTATGCTGCTGCTGATGATCATGATGATGAGAGGAGGAGGAGGAGGGGGGCGACGACGACGACTATGATGATGGTGGTAGTGGTTGTTGTGGTGGTAATTTGTCTCAAACATTACAAGCCCTACCGTGAGTGAGTGAGTCTACGGCCCCTAACTCTCATATGAAAAGACATAAGCTGCTGACATTGGCCGAATAACCTTTAGGAAAACGTCAATGTATACCGATAAGTTAGGGGCCTTAGATCTTAAATTGTTTTTTGAAAGTTTCAAGACTAACCATTTGATCGGTTGAGAGAGGAGATTTCAGCCAATAAGGCACGTTTTTTTTTAACTTATAATTATGACAAAATAAAAAACGGCTGGGGCATTCGGCATCTATATTGTAGCATGCCCTCTTGCAATGTCGCGCCGCCATTTTGTTTTGACACATTATCAGGCATCACATATTTAACGCCCTGACAGCATTGTGGACAAACAATGGGATCATATTTCGTCTTTGTCATCCTAATTAAACCTTTAATTTGCCCTGCGTGTTTTCCGGTCCATTTGCGGACTGTGTAGATCTAAGATCAGACTGCACAGAACGTGCAGTCTGATCTTAGATCCACACTGTCCGAGATTTTGTTTAGATATTCTAGCTCTTAAAGGTCCGGGGTAGTAGAAGTGTGTGTCTTCTCTACTGATTTATGGTATTCATTTCTGTTATTTACTGGTCTAAAGATTTAACTCTTTACCAGAGGGAAAAATTTTAGACTGATCCAAATTGAAAGCATTTCGACAATATGTTGGATATGATTCAAAAAGGGTGAAATTTGTTTTTGGAAGTGTAGAAAAGCTCGTGGGAGAAAAAGAAAATACTCGGATTATCAGCATTGTCTCTCTTTCCCACAGTGTTTCAAAATCTTTCGTGTACAGAGTCGTTTAAAGTACGGATTGTTCCACGAATATGTTTGTTCGTTCTGCGACAAAAGACAAGGTTTTGCACTTGCAAAATCGTTTTGCGTATGAAAAATATCTGACTCCTTGTTGGACGGTGTAGATCAAAGATCAGACGGCACCTTTAGTGCCGTATGAGTTTGATCTTCGCCGTCGACAAAGGCATTTCAAAAAGACTACAATGCTAAGGTTTAACATTAATGTCTTAATCATTTTTCCAATACTCATCAATCATTGTGATTAATATCTCGTAATACATACGTAAAATTTAACACAGTCAACGCCATAGGCGAGGGGAGAGGTTGCGGACGGCATAGATCAAGATCAGACTACACAGAACGTGCAGCCTGATCATGAATCTATACCACCCGCTTGCAAAGTCAAATCTATAAGAAAAAACATTAAGCTGCTAAGAGCAACACACTGACCTTTTGCGGACAGTGTAGATTAAGATCAGACTGCACAGAACGTGCAGTCTGATCTTGGATCTACACTGTCCGATAAAGATATATTTTCCTCAAAAAAAAAGTATGAAATAACCTTATTCTGGCTTTTACTTGTAAGTTTTATTTAATCTATTTAGCAGGGTAAATGTTAAATAACGGTATTTTCGAGAGAATCATTGGATTATATTTTCAGACGCCGAAATACTTTGCGTTTATATATTAGGAGTTAATAACCGAGCCTATTTGCTCGGCTGAAAAGGTACAGGGCCAGCAGTCAAGTAGTCGTGGGATCGAGCCCCAGCTCTGACTAGATCTTTTCAAGAATAAATATTAGTAATTCAATTCAATAAGCTGTGCTCGGTAGCTCAGTCGATACCGAACAGGACATGAAACGATGCGGTCGCTTGTTCGAATCATCTCTCGGCTCATTTCTTTCCGATGACAAATGACAGCAATAACGATTGGATTCATTTTCTATCACCGCTGATCATTGTTTCGACGATGGTTATGTTGGACATTGGAAAGTGGATTTGGAAGAATATCCATGCTTTCTCGGTCTTTCTCTTACCATTACTTCGAATAATATTCTTCCCAAGCCATTTGCTGCTTTCTTACATAACCATTGTCGAAACAATGATCAGAGATGAGAGAGGAATGAACCCTGTCGCAATGAACCATCATCAATCTTCGAAAAGAAATTAGATGAGCTTCGGATTCGAACCACTGACCCCCTATTCTCAAGTCCTGTTCGCAATTGACCACGCTACCTCGAAAAGAGTTTAAACTAAGTGTCATACAAACGAGCTTGTGTTTTTGTATTTCTGGGATCCCCTGAGTATACTTTGGCGGCAGGATTTGACCAGACTACTAGGTACGTATTCAACAATCATTCTTAAGAGCTTTCTTAGTCTTATTCTCAAGAATTTTCTGAATTTTAAAGTATCGCAAGTTCTGATTGGCTAAACCATTTGGTTTTGTCAATCAGAATTTGCGTTATTTTCTAAATCTAGTATAAGACAAAGAATATTCTTAAGAATAATTGATTAATACAGGCCCTGGTCTTCGAATCTAAGTTGTATCTCACTTCCTTGGTATTACGAAAAACAACAACATTTTTTGATATCATTGAAGGCATTGTTTGAAAAGGAAGGATTCAGCTGCCTTTTTTCTTAGTTGTTTCGGCAAATTTCATCTGTATGTGCTTAGAAAGTCGTATATTTAAACTTGTACCAAACTATGCCAAGTTTTCATGACACTGATGAAGAAGGCTTTTGAAAACATTGTGCAAAGAGGAGAAAATGCTGGTGACCATGCAGCGTTTTCTCTCTTTTCCCCACAACGTTTCGTACTCTTTCAAAGAAAATTTCCATCATATTAGCTGCTACTTTCTAATTGTCATTTGCAAAAGCTGTCGATTTTGGTGAGTCAAAAGTTTTGTCGTTTGGTGGACAGTTAAACTGTTCATTTAGATAACGAAAAGAGTATATAGACCAAGATTAGACAACACGGACATGCAGGTTGATCCATGAATGTTCTCTTCGCAAAGGAAGGTTTCGTTGGCCACATAGATCAAAAGATGAGGGTTGTCTTTTATTCAGATCTATACTCTTTAAAAACCCTTTACAACACAATCCCGACTTTTAACGACCCTGAGAGAGAAAGCTTTCGAAAACATTGTGGGAAAAGGAGAAAATACAGGTTAGAAGCATTTACTGCTTTTTCCACAATCTTTTTCTGCCCTTCCCAAAATGAATTTCAATTTTTGAGTTACATTTACTTTTTTCATCTGCAAATGTTTTCGGTTTGTACAAGTCTAAAATTTTGCCGTTTAGTAAAGAGATTACGTTACTAACGGGGTACATTTAACTCTTCAGTACCAGACGAAAAATTTTAGACTTGTCCAAATTGAAAGCATTTGCAGACGACAATTCAAACGCCAATAAGTTGTTTGAATTTCCTATCGAAAATAGAGAAAACACTGTTGGAAAAGGAGAAAATGCTGGTTACCAGCTTTTTATCCTTTTCCAACAATGTTTTCAAAAGGCTTCTTTCCTTGGGTCTTTAAAACTCTGGATTGTGTGGTAAGTTTGGCAAGATTTAACATTTGGCAAGTTTTCTACCATCATGTCTGTATATGTCCCCCGCTGTGATATGTTCATGAGGTCATCATGTGCACAGCTTTTGTTGTAAACTCTTTAGCAGACAAAAAAAAATATAGAATTGTTCATATTGAAAGAATTTGCAAACGAAAAATTCAGTGTAGCTCAACAGATACTTTCTGCATTTGGAATAGAGCAAAATATTGTGGGAAAGGGAGAAAATTTTGGTTACCAACATTTTCTCCTTTTTCTATAATATTTTCAAAAGCCGTCTCTCTTAGGGTCGTTAAAATCAGGATTGTGTGGTAAAGGGTTAAATCTTTATCAGACAAAAAAATTTAAGATTACATGTGTTTCATATTATCATATTGACATCTCCAGGACAACAAATCGAATTGGATTTATGTAATGAGATTTGTCAAAGTGCAGACATAACGCGTTGTGGGAAAAGAAGCAAACTGCTGGTTTTAAGTGTTTCTCCTTTTCCAGCGATGTTCTGAAAGCCATTGTTCCATAGTATCGTTAAAACTCGGGATTGTTTGGTAAAGAGTTAAACTTATTTCATGCTTTCCGGTAGGTTATCGAAAAATATCGGTGAAATATTTTTCGATATTTCATGGTTACGACCAGTGAAAATACCGATTTTTATATTCTAACTCTTCAATTTAAGGCTGAAACAGTTGTTCCCGCGCACTAGTTACCTAGGTAAAATGCGCGTGCCTCACAACCAGATGGAAATATGACGTCATTTACCTTACATTTCTCGCGCTTGACGTAATATTGTAATGCGTTGCTATGCGGAGGGCGTACGCCACGGGGAATAACCGAAAAGAACTGTACTGGATTTTGATTAAGTTCCCCCCAGAAAGGGTTAAAAGCATGAAATAAATAGAATATTTGGTTTTTTTTTTTTCGGTGAAAGATCGAAATTTATTTTATCTCGTGAACATCATCGGTAATATTTTCACGAGTGGCTTCGCCACTCGTGAAAATATTACCGATGATGTTCACTGGATGAAATAAATTTCGACCTTTCACCGTAAAAAACAAATATCCTCTATCTATTCCATTGTACAACTGCTTAACTCCTTACCAAACGACAAAATCTTAGACGTGTCCAAATGGAAAGGAAGTGCAGACGACAAAATTTATATAAGGTGACACAAATGAAGGGATTTGTATTTAAAAAGGTAGAAAACATTGACGGAAAAGAAGAAAATGCTGGTTACCAGCAATGTTTTCAGAGACTTTCTTTTTCAGGAACGTTAAAACTCGATATTGTCTGGTTAAAAAGTTGAATATACTGGTGCTAAATAGCCCTCGATTTTATATACATGTATGTATAAAAATCTTTAAAAGAACAATCACCCTGTGTTTTACATCCCCATCGAAGATTGCTTTCGAAAACATCGTGTGAAAAGGAGAAAATGCTGGTAAACAGGATTTTCTCCTTTTTCCAACCTTTTCCGAAGGCCTGCTATTTTAAAGGCCAATTTCACTTATTTGTACATTTCATTCGTTGCCTGTAAATGGAAGAAATATGAAGGATTCTTAAAGTTTGCCGTACTGTGAAGGGTTAAAGAATAGGAGCCACGTGACTAAAACGTATATGAGCGGCACTCCTAGAAAAGGGGGTTTAATACATTTGAGCTATGCTTTGTGAAAAGGGGGTTTAATGCATCTGCTAAAAGTATCGACCAAGGTCAGCCTGCGCAGTCCGCGCAGGCTGACCTTAGTCGAAACTTTTTGCTTTGGCTAGATTTTCTGCATGTCAAAGGAACCAATCCATTTCTTAATTTAGTTTATTGTTAGACAATATGGCATTTAGGGATGAATGATTATGTAATGATTTGCTTCGTGTAATTCATCTGAAAGATGCATTAATGCCCCGGTTTGCCACAGCGTGGCTCATTTTCTTATTGCATTATACCAAGCAAGTAATCGCATGATATGGATTCATTTTATCTAAACACTGACCGAATCGTGAGGTAGACTGGTCCTTTAGACACGCATAAAAATTTACTAATTGCAAAAGGTTTTGACTCAGATCAGCCTTGTAATATCAATTCGAAATCAAAAGATAGTTTTTTATCAATGATGCTAATTATCTCAATTAAGCTTAATATAGTGTTAGGACGCGGCATGAACTAATAATACCTATTTCAACCCTATACCACACAATCTCGAGTTCTAACAACCCTGAAAACGGTTTAGAAAAGCATTGTTGGAAAAGGAGATAATGCTGGTAAGCAGCATTTTTCCTTTTCTCACAATGTTTTCTATTATATTAAAACTCATCATTTTAGCTACATTTTATGTACTGTCTACAAATGCTTTCGGTTTGGTCAAGTCCAAAATTTTGTCATTTGGTAAGAGTTAACTATGAATTTTATCCATAGTGCCTAGCCCAGCTACCCCGGGTAGCTCAGTGGTTAGGGTATGTGACTCGTGACCTGGTGGTTGCGGGTTCGATACCCGGTTGAAGCAAACTGTCTTTCCGGCGATTTCTCGCCTCTCACTTCTGATACATTTGAGACAAGCAGTCAGTGGCTTGGAACGAAAGTTATGTTGATACTGTTGTCAGAAAGCCTAGAAACCCGTGAGTAGGTGCACTGACCGCCGTGATATGATCTAAGCTGTTTAAACGGCATTAAACTCCAATACAAACAAACGAAAGTACCAAGCCCGGTTGCTCAGTCGCTCTCGTGCAGGGCTCGAAACTTAGTGGTCGATGGTTCGATTCGCAGCTCGCCAATTTTTTCCCTAAGATTGCTGATAGTCGCGGCGCCAGGTGTCATTCTTTTCTAACCGCTAAATATTATTTCGACGAGGTTTGTGTAGTAAAGCTGCCAACGACTAGCAAAAAAAAAAATGTTGTGCGAGGCACTGGTAATGAAATAGAATCGAGAAAAACACAGATATGTGCACCGGTTGTTACAATATAACTTAACAATATGTTGAAAAACGTCGTAAAACACGGAGTAAACCAAGTTATTAATTCTATAAAGGGACTGAAACTCACATGATCCACTAGGATCGATACGAGTTATCTCCCTTCAGCCTTGTTACCATATTTTTTTTCATTTTTCTAAAATATTTTTCAAGATTGTTAGTCCCATTCTACAAGAGAGTTTTAGAAGTTGTTTGCTGCAAAATTATGTTCTAGAGGTAAGGAGTACCGGCTTGACAGACTATCAGAAACTGATTTCCTTTGAAATTTAGACAAATGTACTGTCTGGAGTTAGAGTAAGAATGCCATTACTAAAGGATGGTGAATTCAAACCCTGAAGAAGTATATATAGCAAGACAGAATACACTTTTTTTTATCTTGTTCGCACGCTTACTCTTCGTCCTGTCATTTTTAGATACATCTCACATTTTCCTTTTCGTTTTCATCCTTTTCTTCTTTTCAGGTAGACATTATTCGATGTACGGTCAGGTGGCAGGGGACTTGGAAACTTGTTCACAGCTGTGGTGAATCATGTCGAATCGACATTATTCGCCACAGCCGTGAACAAGTTTCCAAGTCCCCTGCCACCTGACCGTACAACGAATTTATTATACTGTGCGAAGTTTTACCCTTTCAACGTGTGTTAAGCAAAATTTCCCTGTTTTATGGTCTTAAAAGTTGAGTTCGCTGACGAAATAGAATTTCCCTTCTGAGTGCCCCAATTCAATCAAAACTGACGTCACTGGGAACTGACGTCACTGAAACCTTAGTAAAACGTGCAGTTTGGTGCATAATCTTGATGATTTAACTGCGATAAACATTCGTCGTATTTTTATTTAAACATGGATTTAAACAACTTTAAGGTAAGTAACTATGCATTTTAATGATTTGTTGGCAAAAGTAAACGACCGTTAGTTGCCTCAAACGACCATTAGGTTATCCTTTTAACGTTATGCACAATGTATGAGTTTTGACACTTTACAATTTGCTTAGCCTACCTATCGACCGATCAACGCCGCCAATCTGGATGTTGTGTTGAAAGTGTAGTCATGTATACGGGGCTCCCGAAAGGAAAACTGCTTTTACGTGGGTTTTGCCAGTGTACATGATGTATATGTTCAGGGCATATTATCCAATCAGATCACGAAAAAATTCTTTGCAGTATAATAATAAATACAGTAACATTGTATTGCCAGGACCTTCGCTGTCTTTCAACAACGACACCAGAGGCCCTTTCAAAACCACCTGGGAGACCTATCATTCAGGTAAAATATAGATTTAGAGAAGTTTCTTTTTTAGGAAACTTTCATTGCGTGGACCCTGAAATCATAGATCTAGTTCGAAATAATGTCTTGGTCCTTTACGATACGGCTTATCGCAGACTTACTATAATAGTAGAGTAAATTGTTTAATTTATGGTCGCCCTTCTTGAAAGCTCCAGCCGGTATCTCATTTTCGATACATGAACACCTTTGTCTGCCACAACCTCACCGATTTTTCTAACGAATAGGGCAGGTAGGCATTTGGTATCTGTTATTTAACTAGCTGGTGACACACAAACTAGCCATATCTGAAGGATCCCCTAATTTACTGGGATAATAATTATGAGCCTTTGACTTTCTGTTGGGAATGCCTTGACCACTGGAGCATGGAGACAGTTCTTTGTATCAATTTGTTTAAAAGAAAAAATACAACTGAAGGCAGTCTTAATATTAAAAATAAAATTGATATTTTCAATTTAAATAACTGTCTTTGCGGTGGTCCATAATCATCTAGATATTGTTCCAATTTGAAATTGAAAATATTCTTAATTCTAATTGCGGTATTAGCCAAAGTCAAAATTACCAATCTATCTATCTAATATGCAGCAACAGAACGTATAAGTCATTGCATTTCTAGCCTTTTGAATTTAGACTGATTGTCGAACATATGATCAATTCAAACGGCTCCGGGAAAATATTAGGCCGCATAAGTGCACAAAGAGTCGTATTTTAATGATAATTTACTCACACATGTACCTGATTAGACAGAGCTACCACAATTTATAGTATTCCTTTGCAGTCAAGTGTTCTCGCAAATTTTCACCTGATTAGTCCAATGAAAGACAAGAACATCTGAGGATTTGCCGTATATACTCGCCTATAAGACGCACTTTCCTGATTTAAACTTTTCAGCGCCATAGACAATCAAAGCACTGAAAGCACTGCTAAGTTGGAATGCGGTAAATGCAATACAAACTTGTTTCTTTCTATGTTTTTTAACGATGTCTTTGAAACCTTTCTTTCTTATGGTATTCCTACTTTTCATGAGGTCTATAGATACCTCAGTTTATTTGAAATGAAACATTGCTTCGTTGGTGATTAGAGTAGTTTGCTTCAAAGTGATACAGTTTCATATTACATGGCTGAAAGTGAGGAATTTTGAGAAACCTGATCGGACGTCTGACAATTCTTCACACGGAAAACAAAAGAAAATGTGATATTTTGGAAGAGTTTACAACCTGAACTTAAAGCACATGCCTGCTAACTTTCGACCATGATATTTTTTGCAAAACAAGACCTTTTTTTGTGAAAAACAAATGCCTCTGTAACAGCCAATTATCTGGTGAATGGCTTTAATATTTGACTTCGACCTTGTCAGATTGCTATGACCTTGTCATCAGCAGATCTCTATCCATGACTGTTACCTTTGTACCAAATATGAACATTTTTATTTAAATGTTAAGTTTCTGTGATAACTTTTGAAGAAAGGATCAAAATATTGACATTGACATTGGACTTGTGACCCTCATTATATGCATATTGACAGGAAGTACATTCTTACCGTGATCTGGGTTAAAAGTTGACTTTGGTCTAGGACATGTGACCCTCATAAGGTGCATATTGACGAAAGGTGTCTACATGAAAAATATGAGCATTGTTCAATGTAACTTGAATAATTTTGGAGTAATAGGGAAATGCTAAGTTTTTACCAGATGGACGCCCAAAACGACATTGTAACGCTATGTCTCACTCACCACAAGCGGGCTCGACAACAATATGCGTCCGATCTTTCGATGTGGGGCATGAAAATCATATCCGATGTAGATAAACAGTTGTGCAACACTGTTAAGATATGGTCCGATCATTCCAGAGAAAATGGACTTGCGAAGATCATTCAAGTCAAGATTTTTGACAAACTTTAAATTGTGATTTTGAAGTTTTAAGCCAAGGAGCTAGTGCTGCAACAAGCACAACTATAGCTGACCCCTATAACGTGTATTATGCTGCCTAAAAATTGGATGTATACTAATAGAGACTCAGTCTGCAAGTCAACTGTGGACAGACAGACAGAAAGTACAGGCTTAAACAGTAACAAGAGCGCCGCATGCTGGTGCCACGCTCGGCTGTGGGTGCTGGATAGTGAAAAAGATCTAAATCGAAAAAGGGACAAAATTCTTACAAAATGCATTTGATGGCATAGGTTGCTGTTTTGATAGTGAACATATACTCCGAGTTTCAAGAAAATACAATTAGTAATAATAAATCGCGTGAAATCAAGTAAACGCTACTGCTCTTGAAATCGGCAGTTTAGTTTTTATACAGTGACCTCTCGACACACAATTTTCACGCCAGTCGCAAACTAAAACTGCATTCCTGCAATCTTTATACACGCGACGATTGATACATCAACTCGATATTTATTGTTCGTGATCCAAAATGAAAAAAATTCATCGATATTAAAACTCTTTACTTAACCCCAAGATGATTCTGTGCATCCACCAACTATCAAATGAAGTCAATGCGCGCTGTAGATACTTGATTTCGCGATATTAAGGGAAGTAATGAAATGCAAATAGTTTTAATCGAAAGAGCTTTTTATGTTAATAAATATTCACAAGACTTTGTCTCCCTTCAATGACGTTTTTAACAAAATTATTGACAAAATGTGTATGAACTATTTTCTTAAAGTGTGCAATAAGGCCGTTTAGAAAGTGAAACTAGGCCGTTTGGAAACTGAAACTTGTTTTCTGAGAAATAAAGATCACGTGATTACCAAATAAGCAAACACCGAAGCACAGTGACATATTCATACGCTGTCTTTACTTTCTTTTTGAATCTTTTAAAAACAAGTCTACGAAGGTTTTGATGGCTATTTATGCATATTTGTCCCGAAAGTAATACATGTCCCATATTATTATCTTCGGTTATTACAAACGGGTCGTCCATGGCAAGTTGTGATGAAAACCAGTCCCTGGTGTATTCATATCCTTGTGTTGTGTTCTTCGGGTACCCGGAATGAATTATTCTGTTTTCATTTTCCGGTTTTGCTAAATCTAAGTTGGCATGCTTCGCATTCCAACTTAAAAACAGGGGCTTTTGTGGCCGGCATTGATCAAGATAAGACTGCACAGAACGTGCATTCTGATCTGGGATATATACCGTCCGCCTTTTTTAGTCAAGCCTTTAAAATAAAAATCCATCTGGCGTATTGTGGATTGTGTTTGCAGGAGTAAAAAGGGGTCCATGTTATATATTTGGCGCTGAAAAAGTTAAGTTGAAAAGGGGGTAAACGCCTTTTGTAGTCGAGTATTGTATAGTAATGACTGTTCCATTGCAAATCTGACCGCAGATTGCTGTAGATAAGGGCTGAGTAACATCCTGGAAACTTCTTGACTTATAACATCATAAAAGAAATTCAATAAAATGCTTTTCAATATTTCAATATTTATTGGTGCAGTTTGGCAATTCGATACCTTTCATTCCTTTTGTTCAAATTACTTCAATCCATTTCTTTCCAAACTGTTCTTGTAAACAATGGCAAAAGTATATTTCCATTAGTTAAATGATATTTAATGGGAATTATATGAATGGAATAATTAAAAGAGAAGCGGAGATTGTGAGCTAGGATCAGACTACACGAGTGCAAGCATATCTTGATATATATTCTCCGCAAAACAAATGTCAATTGGGATTAGGGACAAAACAATCGTATGATGTACCATATACTCAAACCAGTCAGACATATTTGTGTCATGCTCTGTGAAAAGGGAGCTTAATGCATTTGCGAAAAGTATCGACCCACGTCAGCCTGCGCAATCCTCGCAGGCTGACATGGGCCGAAACTTTTCGATATCATTAAATTATCGGCATGTCAAAGGACAATTCTACCTCATGATTCAATCGGTTCTTTGACAAAATGAATTTTATCCATGAGTAGGTGATGTCTTGCTTGGTGTCATGCATCACGGAGATTCCTTTAGCCTCCTTTTGCCAGAGCATGGCTCATTTAAATCTTTACCAGACGACGAAATTTTAAACTGGTCCAAATAAAATGAATTCGCAGACGAAAAATCAAAAGTTGCTTAAATGATGGGATTTGCCTAAAAAGTGGGGGATATTAAACATTGTTGGGAAAGGAGAAAATGCTGGTTTCCAGGACTTTCTCCTTTTCCTACAGTGTTTCCAAAAGTCTCCTTCCTTTAGATCGTAAACACTTCGAGTTCTTTGGGTAAAGGGCCAAAGCGGACAGAATTGTAGTTATTTTTATCACACAAAATCATCTATCTCCAAGCAGTATGTTTATAATGCAACAATAGGGTAGTTATTGATATCATAACAAAATATCTCATTAATGTTTAAAATAATACAAACTATACCAGCCTTTACCTCTTTCTCATACCACAAAATTTCAATCTCGTCCAAAGTTTGAAAGCACTTGCGGACGACAAAGTAGAATTAGATCAAGTGATTTGATATGTTTTATGAAAGGGTAGAAAACATTTCGGGCTTAAGAGAAAATGCTGCTGTTTCCGACAATTTCTCCTTTCCATTCCATACTATGCTTTCCAAAGCTTTTCTTTCGTGGTCGTTAAAACACGGGATTTTTTGCCAAAGGTTTTAGTTATTACCACCTGAAAGGACATATAGCAGACGACTTTGGAACCTTTTTTCTTGTAAAATATCTAAATTAGTATGAATATTTAACATCCAACATAAATACATGTGAAAACATCGTCACATAAAGAAGAAGAAGAAAAAACAAAAAAAAAAACTCGTTTTGAACGTTCTTTCTTTTCACCGCAATGCTTTCAAAGTCATCTGGTTCAAGACGAAAATATCATCGTCTGCAGGAGATAATAATAAGTTAATGTTAATGTTTTCAAAGTCATCTGGTTCAAGACGAAAAAAATCATCGTTTGCAGGAGATAATAATAAGTTAAGACAATAACATAATTGAGCCATGTTCTGGCAAAGCGGGGTTTAATGCATCTCCTTTATACATTATACCAAGCAAGTAATCACATGATTATCGATCTGTACAATCTAACAATCGAATGGATCTAGCTTAAACATATTTCCATTGTATAACATGACTGGATCTGGTGGTACAATGGTCCTTTGACATGAAGAAAATTTACAAATAGCAAAAAGTTTCGACACAAGTCAGCCTGGTCGATACTTTATGCAGATGCATGAAGCCCCCTTTTTCTCAGAACATGTCTCAATATTTTTAACAAACCGTGGAGTACAAAGTAACTTAAGTAAGACTAAGAGGTCAAATTATATGTTTGACAGCGTAGATCTAAGCTCAGACCGCCAGTGCTGTGTAGTCTGATCTTGATCAAAACTGTCCGTCGGTGGGTAAAATCGCTTGCTGAGGTTACCCTATTGCTTTGTCAATAAAGTTCATTGCACAATCGTTATTTCAGATTGAAAGAAGCGTTATCAATCAATAGAATCTTCTTTTAAACCTGCCAAAACCTAATTAGTTATGCATATTGTCTTATGAAACTTCATACATTTCATTCAAATGATTTTTCCATGTACCTGGTCTGTTCTGGCCCTTTGTCAAACAGTTTCCAATCTCGAGGAAAAATACTTTTTAAAACAATATAAGAAAAGAAGAAAATGCTGGTAACCGGTATTTTCTACCCGTTCAAAGACAAATTTCATCATTTGAGCCACATTTGATTTGTGGTCTGCAAATGTTTTCAATTTAGACTGAAATTCTGAAATTTTGTATTTTAGTAAAAAAAAAGGAAAACATTGTGAGAAAAGGAGAAAATGCTGGTAACCGGCATTTTCATTTTTTCCTACAAGGTTTTCTACTTGTTCGAAGACATATTTCACCACTTAAACCGCATTTAATTTGTCGTCTGAAAAAAATTCAAAAGGGACAAGTCTTAAAAATGTTGTCATTGGTAAAAGGGCTTTGAATGGAAAAATAAAAGTTCATTTCTCAGTACTTTGATGGACATACACTAATACTTTATATAACCATCGAATAAATCGTCGAAAAAAATGTACAACACTGGATGAAAGAATGGAATTTGTATATAACTATAAAACTCTATCGCGTTTATTGTTCAAAATGCAAAGACTAGCAGTCCGATATAACAAAAGATACTCTCACAGTTTACTTTTTTTTTCTCATATCAGTCCGTGGCATTTCGCACATTTGCTCGTTGCAACAGCCCAATTGCTTCAAAATGGTAGATACGGGTACATATACATCTGTGCAATTTATCTAAGCAAGGAAATTTGTTTTGTGCCCTTGTTGAACTTTAAAACCTGAAAAATTCGATTCTTTTTTTTTTTTGGTAGCTCTTTTTGATATCAGCAGATATCTAACTGATTGTGCTCTGTCATATTTTTTCAACATTTCGGGTTAAAATATAAAGTAGTTATTTACAGTAAGCGGAAAAATCTCAGTTGTAAAATGTCAAACCAACTGTTTGCAAGAATATCTGTCGAAATTTCGGACATTGTATATTAAACATTAGATTTTGCGTTCTGTTCTGTCTGATCTTGATCAACTTTGTCTTCAAAAGCACCAAGCGTTCCTTACTATTGTAACAGTCAAGATAAATCCTAGCACATGCCTTTTTCTTCATTTCTATGTTAGCGTTGATCAGACCGTCAGAAGGACCAGCCTTTCCCGCCTTTTCCGTTTGATGACCAATCTGTGGGAAACTGGGGTTGAAGTTTGACATTTACGTGATGTGATCTCTCTACCATTCCATTCATCCAAGGTTTAGAGAGCCCAAATTTCGATCTGGTATTTCTACGATTTCCCCCTCGCTCCAACTGTAACAACCTTTCCTCTAGTCTGTATAGCATACTCTCGCTCATCTTCTGCTTCTCTTCAAGCAATTGAATTTGTTCTTTTTGTTGCTCTTTTTCTTGTTGCAATTCGGCAATTTGCTGTTGTTGTTCATCAAACTCTTTCATACCTTCTTCGTGCAGTTGCTCCAAGTTGGCTAATTTTAACTTTTGTTCCTCGTTGTCACTTACAACTTGAGCAATCTTCTCCATTTGTATATCAAGTTCTCTTTCCTTTTCTTCTAACGCTCTCTTCTGTTCCGCTAATTTTTCTTTCAGAATGTTCAGCTCTGCCGACTTTTGCTCGAGCATGTTTTCTTTAATCTTTTCATTTTCACTCACTTCTCTTAATTTCTTATTTTCAAGCTGTAACTGAATAATCTTTTGCTGGAAGCTATTTAACTTTTCTACCAGAGATCTGTTGGTTTTTCTGAGTCTATCATTGTCGTCTTTTATTTTTTTCAATTCCTCTTCCGATGTAGCTACGACAGTGGTACTTGTTTGCTGGTGTATTTTGTTAAAAAGATCTGCAATGGTTGGGGCAATTTTTACCAACTCTTGTTCCAGAGTTTCCATATCGACGTTACCGCTTTTAGAATCACTTGCCTTTTGAACTGCTCTTTGCACTGCATAAGCTGGCGTTGTTGGTCGTTCATTTTCGCTGGGAGTCATCTCGACTTTATTGACAGATTCGAACCCGTCCTGCTTTGTGATTTCTGATCTCCATGGTGCTCGAGCAGAATACATCCTATTTTCACCATTGTCAATACCAGGACTAGCACTCTCTCCGAGATTTAAACTCAGAGAACTGCTTGAACTCTGAAACGAAAAATACAATTCAGAAACATTGTTATATATAAGACAAAGTGTTAATCCTCATCGTTGGACTTAAAGTCTCATGGAACGTTTTGAGAATAAGGTTTCTTCCTTTTTTTTGTAGATATTTTATATCCAGAGCTTCCATCGTCGAATCTAAAATACAAAAAATTTTGTGCATCTCGCAAAGAAAAAGTAGGCCCATTTTGTGTGACCTTATACAAAGAAAAAAATCGCATACAGAATAAAACATAAAATGAAAATCGTATTTAATCCTTTGTACTACAAAGTTATGTTGTCGAATCTTCTATCAAATCCTATTTTCAAATATTTTTCTTCACTACATTGGTTAATACAATGTCATGAGAATAATGAAAATTGGAACTGCTGTTGTACTGTATTGTAGGAAAATTCCTCTTTTCTATGATAAATATGAATTCGACACAAAACTTTGCAAAATGACTAGTTTAGTATTTGTCATTGCAATCATTTCTAGACTATAGGTGACAGTTTCGGTAACTCATTTGCACTGCTTTATCTAGCTTCTTTTATTCAAATTTTCGGCATTTCAACGGTTTTGTTGATGTGAATGATGATGAAAGTAAACTTACCGCTATTGACATCGTAGTCATTTGTCTCGATTCGCATCCAGTGGCACCTGTGAGAAATACATTATGAAAATTAGAATTGATATAAACTGTGAATGAATAATCTGCCTTCGAAATGCGTTGTTACTGAAGATACCATTTCAAACTTTGAATGTAAATTCATGCTTAAGAAAAGGTAATTTTGTAATTCTTTGTGAAACATGAAAAGTAGGCCCAACTTTTGCTCGACTATCATTAAAAAAAAACAAAGAAAATCTTTCAGAGGAGTTCCTTCCAGATGTAAAGTTAAAAATGGAGCACTAGACAGGTACAGACTCGCAAACGATAACGATCAGCTGCTTCAAGAATACTGTGCAGAAAAAAAATTAAACAAGATGGCTACGGTGGCCCTTAAAGCTTATAAGTACTATCAGAGCAAACAGAATTTCTGCTTCGATTTTCTCCACAGACTAGTCCGTTCCAACAATTAGTTCAATTGAACGCAATATAGTCGAATCGTCGCATGCTCAATAATCAAAATTTTACTGCACATGAAGATCTATAACCCATAAGACGCTATTAGGTGCTCTTTCATGACAGTTCAGGATTTCCTATATCAAGTTTGGGACTACAAGAAGGCGTATTTGGTTCATTGATCTACGTTGCCCAACATTTTGAGATTCCTTCGGTTTGCTACAAGAGTGCTCTTGAAAAAGTGACTTTCCGTTTTCATGTAATTTTCTGTTTCGCGCAAGTCTAATGTAGAACAAAATCTAGTGTAGTCGTAAAGTGCCGTCTCGGATTAGCCTGCGCGGACTGCGCAGGCTGATCCGAGACGACACTTTACGCAAATGTCCGAATGCCCCTTACCGCGTGTTCAGGCCATATGTACTCCGTTGTCCTTGGAAATCGACGGATCTTAATCTATTATAAAACAATCGCTTGTTTTTACTTTCCGATGGGAGAAGGCTATTGAAAAACAATTTGGAAAAAGGGAGATAATGAAAGAAAACAGCATTTTCTCTGTTTCCCACTTTTTTCTACTCTTTCAAAGACAACGCCCATTTTTTTTTCTATACACATGTATTTGCAGTATCTCTCCATAGTGTAGTTTGCAACAACTTTTAATATCTACAAGAATAAAACAAACATCACATCTCGTAAAAAGTTACACATACCAGATGCTTGTGACTTGTCCAACCCCAAGATTTTCATCATGGACTGGTAGGTGGCGTTATTGCTGTTTTCCTGTAAAATATTGCACATCGTCTGGTAAAGTTTGTTTCCCCCGCCTATGATTGTCTCCAGGAAGCGGTCCCCTTTTGCATTGGGATCAGATAAAATATAATCTTTTTGAGTTTGTGTCATTCCTCCCAGCCCCATTAACTTCCCAACAAGTTTGTATTCGTCAGCATCTAATTCCTTTTTGAACAGATTCCAGTTTAAGCGGATGTTCCTTTCGTCTCGCGGATTCATGTTGCCGATTTTCCTCACGCAAAAGCAGGGCGTAGTGATTTAGTTAAATTTATATTACTCTGAGATATGAATTCGTCCTTTTTTAATTTCACTTAGTATCATTCACATTACTACTGACAAAAAGTTGCTTCCTTATTTCTTCTGTTTCAGTTAATCTCTTCCATATGTGATGTCAGCCATCTTGAAATGGCGTCTCCAGATATGATTTACAACGAAATGTACATGTAGTCTCAGTACGGTTATATTGGCTTCAGTTCTTCTTATTGCGTGTCAGGTGATTTTTATGAATAGAAAAATTGTATATCAATAAAACAATGGGTCTTTGTGAAATATCTGATCACGGGAGCAAGCCTGATAACCATCGAAATGTGTATTTAGCATTTATTGTACAAGCTTAACCCGTAAACTGTTAAGCGCGACTCACTGACCTATTGCGGACAGTGTAGATTAGGATCAGACTGCACAGAACGTGCTGTCTGATCTTGGATCTACACTGTCAATTAAGAAGATATTTTTCTCGAAGAAAATAACATTATTCGGGTTTTAACTATCGGCTTAAAAGATGTATTTATCTTATTTAGCGGAATAAGGGTTACATAGAGATCTGCCCCACACTCGCAATGATGTCCTGACAGGCTCCGTGGTTAAGGGGTCGGCTTAATAATTCAGAGGTCCTGGGTTTTATCTTGACCTCAAACACAAAGTATTTTTGTGGAAGTGTTCATGGACGAACCAGTTTTAAATCTCTAACCTGCTAAATTAGTTAAATGAAACTTTCCAGCCAATAGTAAAAAACCTAAGTATTGCTATTTCAAATTATTTTAGGGAGAGAATATCCCCTGATCGGACATTGTAGATTCAAAATCAGACTGCACGTACTGTGCAGTCTGATCTTGATCTACACTGTCCTCAAAAGGTCCTTAAGTCACACTTAGCAGGCTAAAGATTAAAGTTGTTTCAGTCATGGAACAGCGACACATCACCTATATACTTCACCTATATACTTGTCTGCATACTTCTACCAGAACTGGGTTTGAGTTCTAACGTGGTAACCAGTATTTTCTCCTTCTCCAAAATTGTTTTCTATCCTTTTAAAAACAAATCTCATCAGTTCATCAACATTTTTAATTTGTTGTCTGCAAACGCTTTCAGTTTGGTGCAGTCCATGATAATGTCGTTTGGTCAAGACATACATGTAACTGAAATACAAAGAACCATACTCTGTGATACGGGGATTCCAAGCATCTGCGAATATTATCGACCCATGTAAGCCTTCGCAGCCTGCGCAGGCTGACTTGGATCGAAACTTTTTGCTATTGTTCAATTTTCTGCATGTCAAAGGACCAGTCTACCTCATGATTTAACCAGTTGTTAGACAAAATACAGTTTATGGATCCAAAACTATATGATGACTTTCATAGTAGAATGCATTACGGAGATGCAATCCAACACGTCGCCCATATAAAAATTACGGTAAAGTCTATGTTTGGCACATACCACCTTGGCATTTTTATCGGCCTTTGTTGCTTAATATTTGTGTCCTCAAAGCGTGCCAGGTGTAATCTTTATTCTTTCCAAATAATCCTTGCTCAGAGGGATTTATTTTGTTGACTATAAGAAAAAAAGTCAAGTCTAACCTGTAAGAAACGACAAAATTGTAGACTGATTCAAAGTAGGGGCATTTGCAGACGGTACAAATCAAAAGTTGCTCAAATTATGTACCTTGTCTTTAAAAGAATAGAAAGCACTGTGGGGGAAAAAAATGCCGGTTACCACAGCTTTCAAAAGCTGTTTTGCTCTGGTTCATTAAAACCCAGAGCTTTTTGTGGTATTTGTCGAAGACAATGCCACTATGATTTCAATTTTTGAATTTTGAAGACCATGTATCGTATTTTGTGCAAAGCCGAAGGAAATAAACCCAATTAAACTCAATTTTTCTCAGACAAATGAGTTTTTCGGTAGCATTCACAAATGTAATTGGAAATGGCATGTTAAAATACACTGGAAGAGGCCATCGATCGTGGAAATACTAATTGTTGATTGAAAATAGCTTCACCCGCCCATAGCTTTCTATTGGCGCAATGATATACACAAAATTGTCTACTGATCGCTTGCTCCTGGGCTTTTTCGTTCCAAAACAAGTTCGCCCTTGGTTTGTTCGTCCCATGATTGCGTGCTACTCCATTTGATTGTGCATGAATATTTATAGATCGAAATAATTGATTGTAATGTTGGGAATTAAATCTTTACGTCCAAAGATATCTCAAAATCATAGTTTTCAGGTACAAACTTAATTTTATTCGCTATATTTACATAGTTTCTCTCTCTATCCATCATGCATCCTACTGTCAAGGGACGTTACTCGCGACTCCTCCTAATGATCAAAGGGAGATCACCAATACACAAATAATCCTAACTTTGTCATGAGTACTCTCCCTTCAACCAAAAAGGTATTCATTTACTAAGTAGGTTGAATTTCAAACCAATATTTAAATAATATTTCTCTTTTTCTTTAAAATTATGAATTCCACATAACGGTTTCCATGACAAATACCACTCCAGCGTTTTCAACGCTTTGATTTATTAAGGATTAACCCTTAACGAAATAATGTCGTGTTTTACTACCCTGAGGAAGAAGACTTTTGCAAACATTGCTTGGAAAAAAGAAAATGCTTATATAGCCTGCAACACGCAAAAAGGGGCATTCGGACATTTGCGTAAAGTGTCGTCTCGGATCAGCCTGCGCAGTCCGCGCAGGCTAATCCGAGGCGGCACTTTACGACTACATTATATTTTGTTCTACATTAGACTTGCTCAAAACAGAAAATTACATAAAAACGGAAAGTGTCGTTTCGGATTAGCCTTCGCGGATTGCGCAGTCTGATCTAAGACGACACTTTACGCAAATGTCCGAATGCCCTTTTCGCGTGTTGCAGGCCAATTATAATAACTAATCTCGTCATTTGAGCTAGATTTATTCTTTCGTCTGCGAGTGCTTTCAATTTTGACCAGTCTGAAATTTTGTCGTCTGCTAAAGGGTTTAAATGTTGATTATCAATATTCTACACGGATGTAGTATAGGTCGTCTGCTTGTTTCAAGAGAAAGAAGCTATTTCTTTAGCAGAGGACAGTTTTTCAAACTAGTCCGTATTGAATATTAAGGCTTACCTCCCCTGAAGCTTCTGGTCAACATGGCATAATTTTTTTTGTTGTTAGATTATTGAGAATTTATAGTGATTCAATAATTCTAAACACTTTTAACCGCCCAGAATTTCTTTAAATGTGTATCTAAAAAGTTTCTGTTCATACCTCTATTACTTTTTTGTAAAGGGAGGTAATAATAATCTCCCTTTGAATTGAGGATATAGTGATTTCAGAATTGAAAATCAAGCCAATGGCTGCTTTCCAACATAACAATCTATCGGAGAAGAAGACTGAATCCTTTCGCATTGACTATCATCATTCCTTGAAATGAAATTGGCCGCGGCTGGAGAATCCAACCAGGGACCCCTCGCTACAAGCTCAGTACGTTACCGATAGAGTACCCGGCAAGGCAACTATAGAGATGAAATGGGTATTATTAGATATCTAACTTAACCCTTTAATAAACAATTCCGTGTTTTAATGACCCTTAGAATGATGGTTTTTGAAAACATTGTGGGAAAAGGAGAAAATGCTGGTAACCAGCATTTTCTCCCTTTCCAACAATGTTTTCTTCAATATGATAAGGACTTGAAAATATTGTATGATTCCTAATAGATTGCACAAACCAGTCGACCCGACTGGCCATGCGGAGGGTAAGTGTTGTTTATCAAAGGGAGAGTACACTTATTATTTTCGTCTATGGTGTTTTTGTTTGTCCAAGGGACATAACTCGTATACGATTGCTACAGATGGCTGTCTTGAAGTTACTGAAATCATTTATTGGACATTTGGAGATCTAATTGCCTCGAGCCTGTATTTTTGTCAAGCCTTATCAGACTAAGAGATTTTAAGATCAGACTGCGCAGAAAGTGCATGATCGTTTTCGATCTAAATAGTTCAATATTCATTGTAACCCTTAGGGCCGAGCCCAGGTAGCACAGTCAGTAGCGTGCAGGACTTAAGAATAGAGGGTCGTGGGCTCGATCCCTGGCTCGCCAAATTTCTTTCCGAGGATTGATGATAGTCATTGCGACAGGGTTCATTCTTCTCCCATCGCTGACCATTGTTTCGACGATGGTTATGTGGGAAAGCAGCCAGTGGCTTGGAAAGAAAATTTTGCGGAGTACTGATACAAGAGGCTCCGGGAAAGCATGGATAGGCGTACTGGACGCCGCGATATAACTGAAATAATGTTGAAAACGGCATTAAACACCATGCAATCAATCAATCAATCAATCATTAATCCTGAGGCTGCTAAGCGCGACTAAAAGACCTTTTGCGGAAAGTGTAAATCAAGATCAGACTGCACAGAACGTGCAGTCTGATCTTGGATCTACACTATCCGATAAGAAGTTATCTTCCCTACTTCCCCAAAATACCTTTGAAATAAAAGAGTTTAGTTAATACTATCGGCTTAAAAGTTTCATTCTACTTATTTAGCAGTACAAAGAGTAAAACTTCAAACTGCTCAATGCAAAATGAACATTTCCCGGTCGACTGTAAAAAATAACAAGATTATTTTTCCGGTTATTGTCTAACTGTCTCTGAAATGCAGTTACAAAATTAGACTGGACGTTCTGTGCAGTCTGATCTGGATTTTCCTTAAATTGGCCGAGGCGGGGATCAAACCATCGACTCCATGTTCCTAAGTCCTGTACGTTACCAACTGAGCTATGGGGCGCGGCAATGCCGTGTTCGACATTATTTCTTTTATATTGCTGCGGTCAGTGCACCTAACCATCATACTTTTCTGGAATTTCTTTTACCGCTACTTTGCGCAATATTCTTCCCGGGCCAATGGCTGCTGTCCAACATGACCATCTATCGGTGACAGAAGACTGAATCCTTTCGCAATGACTATCACCGATCCTTGGAATGAAATTGACCGCGGCTGGAGATTTGAATCAGGGTCCCCCTCGCTTCAAGCTACCGGGCAAGGCAACTACAGATGAAATGGGCATTATTACATTTTGAACTTAACCATTTACTAAACAATTTTGCGATTTAACGACCCTTAAAATGATGATTTTTGAAAACATTGTGGGAAAAGGAGAAAATTCTGATAACCAGCATTTTTTCCTTTTCCAACAATGTTTTCTACAATATGATAAGGGCTTAAAAATGTTATATGAACCCTTATAGATTGCATAAAGCAATCCACCCGATTGGCCATGTGGAGGGTAATTGTTGTTTATCGAAGGGAGACTACTTTTAATATTTTCGGCTAGAGTATTTTTTTGTCCAAAGGACATAACTCGTATACGATTGCTACAGGTGGCTGTTGTACATAGATCTTGAATTGACAGCAATCATTTATTGGACATCTGGAGATCTAATAGCCTCGAGCCTATACTTTTGTAAAGCCGTACTACACTAACATTACTGGATTTCAAGATCAGTCAACGCAGGACGTGCATGATCGTTTTCGATCTAAATAGTTCGATATTTATTTTAAAACTTCAAACTGCTAAATGCAAAATGAAGACTTCCCGGTCGATAGCAAAAAAAAAAAAATCGAGATTATTTTCGAGGAGGGGGAAGATCCGGATTAGACTATACAGAACGTCAAGTCTAATCTTGTAACTGCATTTCCGAGACAGTATGACAATCTCCGGTGAAAATAATCTTGATTTTTTGGGGGGATCGACCCTAGAGGATCTATTTTGAATTTCGAGTCTATTCTCTTAATTATTTCGCCTCAAAGTACTTAATTGATGATATGGACCTTTTTGTTTTGGGAAAATAGACGAAACATTCCTTTTTCTACGTTGTTTGAGCCAAAGAATTTTAACGAAATAGCGGAAAGTGTAGATCCAAGATCAGACTGCACGATTTTGATCTCCCGCTGCCTTATTCAGCCCTTTGAGGACGAATCCTTTTCACGTCTTTGGCAAGCCATTGAGTGAACAAAAAAAACCCTCATAATTTTGCATAACGAAATGTACAGAACTATTGAAAATGACTGGGAGATAATGTAAAAAAAACGTGTTCTATCTCGTAAAACAATGAACGAAACTCTTACGAGTGACTTGCTAACTCGTGTTAATATTTTGTTTAGTGCTCCACAACAGAAGCGTGGTTTTTACTCGTGAAATAAATACATGTACTATGAAGAAAAATCTAAAAATTATGGAAAACAACTTTAATATCGTCGTGCTATTAAACTTGTAAAAGGGTAGCCAAGAACAAAGCTTGTGAATATCATAAAACTACAGATGGATTTAACATAGAGTATCACGTTTTAATGGATTTTACATCAAGTATCTTTTTTGAGCATTTTAGAAACATTTTCTGTGGACAATTGATGGTCCGGACTCGTCATATTCCTGTTTGCTAATCCACATCTGTTGGAAGGTTGAAAGGGAGGCTAGGATAGATCCCCCGATCCATACAGAGTATTTTCTTTCAGGAGGAGCAATGATCTTGATTTTCATGGTAGGGGGCGCTAGTGCAGTAATTTCTTTCTGCATTCTGTCGGCAATACCGGGAAACATGGTGGTACCTCCGGATAAAACGGTGTTGGCATACAGATCTTTACGGATATCTACGTCACATTTCATGATGCTGTTATACGTTGTTTCGTGTATACCAGCTGACTCCATTCCAATAAAAGATGGTTGAAATAAAGTTTCGGGATCCCGGAAACGCTCGTTGCCAATGGTGATGACCTGACCATCGGGTAATTCGTAACTCTTTTCTAAAGAGCTGGAGCTAGCAGCCGTCTGCATCTCTTGTTCGAAATCCAATGCAATGTAGCATAGTTTTTCCTTGATATCTCTCACGATTTCTCTTTCGGCTGTCGTTGTGAAAGAATACCCTCTCTCGGTAAGGATTTTCATGAGATAATCTGTAAGGTCACGTCCAGCAAGATCTAATCTAATAATAGCATGAGGTAGAGCGTAGCCTTCATAGATCGGTACGGTGTGTGAGACACCATCGCCGGAGTCCATCACGATTCCAGTGGTTCTGCCGGAAGCATACAGAGACAACACGGCCTGGATGGCGACGTACATGGCAGGACTGTTGAAGGTCTCGAACATAATTTGGGTCATCTTTTCTCTATTGGCCTTGGGGTTCAATGGAGCCTCTGTCAGCAGGACTGGGTGCTCTTCTGGGGCCACCCGAAGCTCGTTATAAAATGTATGATGCCATATTTTCTCCATATCGTCCCAGTTGGTGACAATGCCGTGTTCGATTGGGTACTTCAGGGTAAGGATACCTCGTTTGCTCTGGGCTTCATCTCCGACATAGCTGTCTTTTTGTCCCATGCCAACCATCACGCCCTGCATATACAGAAAAGGTATTCTTAGCCTTTGTATCGTTATCCTGTTAAATCAGCTCTTTACCAATTCCGAATTGTCCTAGTTTAAAAGATTTGCAGACGACAAGCAAATGTACCTTAAGTGATGTGATTTATCTTAAGTAGATAGAAAACATTGTGGGAAAAAAAGAAAACGCCAGCATTTTCTACTTTTTCCGTGATGTTTTCAAAAGCCTTATCCCTCGGGTCGTAAAACTCATTTGATTGTCTGGTAACGGGCTAGTTTATAGACGTTATATTCGATCAACTTCGTGAATTAAATTATATAGAATAGTAAAACTAACAGTATGTAAATGGTGCAGACCATGAGTATGGACAAAGATCGGACAGTAAAAAGGGGCATTCTAATCTTGGTAAAATGTTCCTCCAAAAAAACATCTAATTTCGTGATAGCAGTACCTTTGCAATATTTTCTAATTTCTAATGCATACATGAAGCGTTTACCACTTTTCTTACGCGAGGTATTTCCACTTTGCATTTGGTCTGAAATTTGCAAGTAGTGCACAAGAGTAGTTTGGGATAAAGCCAAAGGAACTTGAATTTTGACAAACTTCGCCTTAAACGAATAATATTCAGATCTAATACAAGGTGTCTGACGGCATTACTAGCAGAAGATAACCCCTAGTATTTGTCAGTAATTTTCACACATCAAAACTGGCATGAACTGTCAAAAACTCTTTTTCTTATCACGCCGCCGTTTCAAAGGTTGTCATCAAATTTCATTGACTAATCAGATTCGTTCAATATATTAACTGCGGAATCAAAATTTCCATTTCACGGTAGGTAGAGAAAAACTTGTCCGCTTACAAAGTTTCGACATTTATATTTCCTTTAATATTAATCTATTCGTTCCATTCTGTGTACCAGATTGAAGATAAATTATCGCAGAACTCGATAAAAGTAACGACTATTGCCTTTCAAATCTAGAAATATGTGTAAAATACTGAAAATTGACTCTTGCATTTGTTCGGAAGGTACAATTTACCAAACGACAAAATTTTGGCCATGTCCAAATTTAAAGCATTTGCAGACGACAAATTGAACGTGGCTCAAATGACGAAAGTATTCCTTGAAAGGGTAGAAAACATTGTGGGAAAAGGAGAAAATGCTGGTTTACCAGCATTTTCTCTTTTTTCCATCAATGTTTTCAAAAGCCTTCTCTTTCAGGGTCGTGAAAACTCGGGATTGTGTGGTAAAAAATGGTAAGTTATACACCCTATCTTATAACAGACAGTGAAGGTTGTCAAAAATCAACATCCTGTATATAAAGTAGTTAGACTGACTTCCTGGTCTTCAAACCTTTAAAAAAACAACCCGAGATTTAACGACCATGAGGTAAACTACTTACGAAAGCATTGTGAGAAAAGGAGAAAATGCTGGTAATCAGCATTTTCTCCTTTTCCCTCAAAGCTTTCTACCCTTTCAAACGCAAAGTTTATCATTTCAACCACATTTAAGTTGTCGTCTGTCCCTGCGTCCATTTTCATAAAGTCTAGAAATTAATCGTCTGGTAAACGGTTAAGGCGGAAAACCCTAAAAAACATTTAGCTTTATTGTGATCATGCGATGTGCGCTAGACCGAATACATCTGCATTGTACCAATCTATCTTTTCCACGATCTGCATAAATTTTGTGGGTCATTTTCGAAAAAGAACGTCAAAATTTAAAACCCTTTGAAATTTCAAAGATTCTGAGGTTAAGATTTTGAATGCTGTTTACAATGGTTTGGTGAATAGAAACCAAGATGGCGAAGCCGTGTGACAATGACTTAACTGTTTTACCAGTCGAAAAAAAAAAAAGAGGACATATCGAAATTGAAAGTATATGTATTTTCAGACGGCAATTTAAATCTTGCTCAAATGTTTGAATTCGTCTTAGAAAGTACAGAAAACATTGTAGGCAAAGGAAAAAATGCTGGTTTCCAGCATTTTCTTCTTTGCCTAAAATGTTTTCAGACGCCTTTTCTTCTTTGGTTCTTTTAACTTTTTACCAAACGACAAAAATTTATACTTGTCCAATATGAAAGCATTTGCAGACGACAAAACAAATGTGGAACAAAATTTAATGATAAACTTGAATTGAAAGGTTACCTGCATTTTCTCATCTCCCTACGTTTTCAAGAGCGGCCTACTTCTTCAGGGTTGATAAAACTCGGGACTGCGTGGGCAAGGATTAAATGGGAGGTTGTTTTGCAAACGATTAACTCTTTTTACGAAAGGATGAAATTTTACACTTGTCCAAATTGAAAGCATTTTGCAGACGAGGTATCAAATTTAGCTGAAGTGATGGTAATTGTCTGTGAAAGTGTAGAAAACCTTGTGGGAAAAAAGAGAAAATGCTGGTAAACCAGCATTTTCTCTATTTCCCACAAGGTTTTCAAAAGGCTTTTTCCTAAAGTTCGTTAAAATTCGAGATTGTGTGGTAAAGAGTTCGAATAAATTTGCACAAAAAAAAAATGGCGCGAAAAATTTACCTGGTGACGTGGCCGTCCGACAATCGATGGAAACACGGCTCTCGGAGCATCGTCTCCAGCAAAACCAGCTTTACACATACCGGATCCATTGTCAACAACGAGGGCAGCTACGTCATCATCCATGGTTCTAGGAGTTAATGTGGATTTCTACTGAAGGAGGATAGAGAGAAAATCTCGGTTATTCAAACATTCGGTTCTTCGAAAAATATCCATATATTCGAAAGTATTGGCTCAAACGGATTCGTCTTATGCATCAATCATTCTAATTATGCATTATGATCCTCATTCTCAATAATATTCGAAAGTTTTAAGAAAGCTAAGTTCTGATTGGCTGAAGAAAATGATTTACCCAATCAAAAACTGTGTTACATTTTAATCTAGATTTGGACGAGGACTGCTGTTTAAGCATGGTTGTTGAATACAGGCAGACCGTTGACGAGAGAAAAACGAATTCCTGCTAAACGATTTATTTCTCAAATTTTGATGCAATAGGAGAAATTACTCGTTACCGTTTGGTTTCTTGTTACACAAAGTGTGCAAAAAAGTGGCCAGTTGCCAGACGGAGGAATAATACGGCGTCGGATAGAGGTGATGTTTTAACTCTTAGGCTGCCAAGCGCGACTCACTGACCTTTTGCGGACAGTGTAGGTCAAGATTAGACTGCACAGAACGTGCAGTCTGAACTTGGATCTACACTATCCGATAAAGAGATATCTTTTCCCACAAAATACCTTTCAAATAGCAAAACTTGGGTTTTTACTATCGGCTTGAAAGTTTCATTTGGAGCAGGATATGGATTAACTCTGTCAGACGACACAATTTTAGACTCTTCCAACTTGAAATTATTTGCAGACGACAAGTACACTTTCATTCATATGATGTGATTCGTTGTTGGAAAGGTTAAAAACATTGTGGAAAAAGGAGAAAATGTTGTTACTGACATTTTCTCCTTTTTCCATTTTATGCTTATGTTTTCATAAGCATAAAAAACTCTGTACCAGACAACTCAACTTTAGACTCTCCCAACCTGAAAATATTTGCAGACGCACAGATATCCTTTCATTCAAATGATGTGATTCGTTGTTCGAATGGTTAAAACATTCTGGAAAGAGGAAAAAATGCTGTTACCAGCATTTTCTCCCTTCTCCACAGTATTTCGAAAAGCTTTCTTGCTAGAGGTTCGTTAAAACTCGGGATTGTGTGGTGAATGAATAAACTGAAATCACAATTGAGATTATGCGACTAGTAGAATATTTTGGTTTATCCAAAACAAAATGGGTAGATTTCGCCAGGGCTTCAGCTGTGTTTTTTTAACTTACATTGACCCGAAGGCTTATGATCTTATAAATAATGCAAATTCTGACTCATATTGAAGTTTCGGGAGAATTTTGCTAATTCCACATCCCCTGATATTTCAATAACTGTATTCTTTATCTTTTTCAAATTCGAATTGTCGAGATTGTAACATACGTATACAAAGTTCGATTCCTCGAATCGGCAAAGTTCTTCCCGAGAGTTGTTGAAAGTAAGTGCGACAAGACTAATCTTTTCTCATCCATGTACGATTAATGATTAAGTGGGAAAGCGACCAGCGGCTTGTTATGTGTACAACAGATAAAGGGAATTCCGGGGACGAATGAACTGGTGTGACCAGCCCGCATAGCTCAATAGGTAGAGCGTAGGACTCGCGAACGTGATGTTTCGAGTCACTTGAGGGTGTGGGTTCGATCCCCTCGGCTGGCTATCTAAAATTACTAATAGTCTTTCGGATGAGACGTTAAACCGAGGTCCCGTGTGACGGTGCTATACACCGGGCACGTTAAAGAACCAGGCGTAACTCAAGATGGGTTTCGTCCTGTATCTGCACTATCCCCCGTAACAATACTAACAGCCTTCAGGGGGCGTCGCCCATATGGGCTACCGGTGACGACGATAAATAAACGCAAATTCAATCAATGAACTGGTGCACTTTCCTCCGTTACACAACCAAAACATTGTTGAAGACCTCTTTCTAGGCCTATACGTACAGTTCTATCCGAAATAGGGGTCCCGCGTGACCCAGTGGTAGAAGTAAAGAACTCGTAACCTGTAGGCTCCGGGTTCGAGCCTCATTGTCGGCAATGGATTTTTCGTGGAGGTGTGGGCAAAACACGTCAGAACCCCAGCTTAGAACTGCTAAAATCTAGGCCTTACATGAATAGGCGAGCTGTGATACGACTAAAGTAATCTTGTAAGCGGCGTGAAATATCAATCAATCAATCTATCAGAAACAAAAATGCATCTGGGAAGCGGACGATGTAGATCTAAGATCAGACTGCACGTTCTGTGCAGTCTGATGTTGATCTACATCCTCCGCAATAGCTACTTGAGTCGCCATCAGCATCGAAGAGCAAAACATAGGTATTCAAACATTACGTAACGTTACATGAATTTATATAAGTAAAGTCACGATACCTCAATTTAAATGTTGTGTCGGCGGCAGGGCGGATTGGAAGTGAGAGCGCATTGATCAAGTAACACGTATTTATTACCTGTGAATACTGCTTCTTTTTACATATCACTGGTTTTTACCTTATTTGGCAATAAGTTTCCGCTTCAGCTCCGGAGTATTTTAAATAGCCTTTTCTCCCTTTCTTCATAAATCGATATAGCTATCTGCATCCCTCTCGAATATACATGCTTTTTGCATAATATGTATTGAGGTTTCTGCTACAATGTATCTGATAGTTCTATGGTCCGGCGGAACTTATCACAATTGGTCCACAACGCACTAAAATCAGATCTCTGGTGGCTTTTTTGATAGCACTGATAAAAATCAGACTGCACACAAGGTTGATGTAATGTTAATATACTCTAGCCATAAACAACTTTGAAAAGTGCAATGACTGAGTTCTTTTTCCATTTAAGGGCAAAGCGCTGAAAACAAATTGATGGCTTAAATTGTGGATAGTGATTAGAGATCGGATTGCACAAAATGAGGAACTTCTGTTTATAATTGGCCTGCAACACGCGAAAAGGGGCATTCGGACATTTGCGTACGGTGTCGTCTCGGATCAGCCTGTGCAATCCGCGCAGGTAAATCCGAGACGACACTTTACGACTACATTAGATTTTGTCCCACAGTAGACCTTTGCAAAACAGAAAATTACATAAAAACGGAAAGTGTCGTTTCAGATTAGCCTGTGCGGAGTGCGCAGGCTGATCCGAGACGACACTTTACGCAAATGCCCGAATGCCTCTTTTCGCGTGTTGCAGATCAATTATATCAGTACTCTGACCAAAAACAACCCCGAAAATGTAATACATGAGTCTTTTTCACCTTCTAAACCTGTCCATTTCATTTATTCAGTGCTTTAAGGCTTTACCACACAATACCGACTTTTAACGACCCTGGGAAAGAAGCCTTTTAAAAACATTGTGGAAAAAGGAGAAAATGCTGCTAACCAGCATTTTCTCCTTTTCCCACAATGTTTTCTACCCTTTCAAAGAAAAATTGTACCATTTGAGCCACATTGACATTGTCGTCTGCAAATGCTTTCAATTTGGACGAGGCTGAAATTTTGTCGTCTGGTAAAGAGTTAAGACTTTAGATGTTTCATGCCTTTACCAAACAATCCCGCGTTTAACTCTTTACCAAACGACAAAATTTTAGACTGGTCCAAATTGAAAACATTTGCAGACGACAAATTAAATGCTACATAAAACATGAAATTTTGTCTGTCATAGGATAGAAAACATTGTGGGAAAAGGAGAAAATGCTGATTACCAGCATTTTCTCCTTTTCCCACAATGTTATGTGAAGTCTTCTTCTTCTCCAGGGTCATTAAAACTCTGGATTATGTGGTAAAGAGTTAAACGACCCTCGTGAAACGTAACTGTTGAAAACATAGTGGTAAAAGGAGAACAATGCTTGTATCTAGCATTTTCTCCTCTTCCCCCAATGTCTTCTACCTTTCCAAGGATAAACTCTATCATTTTAGGCACGCGAAATTTGTCGTCAGCAAATGTTTCTAATTTGGACAAATCTAAAATTTTGCCGTCTAGTAAAGGGTTCCACGATCAACAAGTCAAAAAGAAAACATTGGGAGAAATGGGTATAAGAGAGGAGGAAACACTCAATTAATTCGTTTGAATGTCATTTTTCAACTCTTTCAAATCAAAGCCAACTATATTTATGTCTTTCTTTGGCTACCGCTAGTTCTAGGCTGGGGATTTGCAGTGCCTTGCCCAAAAACACACCATAGTTATCCATAGTTATCAGTGCCGCCAGCGGAAGCCTATCTAAGGATTTCCTAAATCCAACGCCCTGGCGGCTGAGCCACGTGAGACCCCCAGATAGAGATTTAACTTAGATATTATAACACATGTACATTATAAGCTACACGTTGCTATTTTACGAAGAGTAAATCAAGATCGGACTACACCATTAGTGCTGTGTGATCTTAGATCTGCACTGTCTGTAAGTTACAAGTGTATTACGCTATCATAAACACTCTCATGAATACAGTTAATGCCTCTCTATTTGAAATTAGGAAAAGTTTATTTCATGCGTTCAACTGTCAAGAAAAGGTTAATCACCGTTAGATATAGATAGACTACACGCTGAAAGCGCTCGACTCTTAACAATATGTATAAGAAAGACGAATCTAGGCTGTGGCATATTTTAAACCATTTACAGACGAGAAAAACTTAATTGATTTAAAGCCACAGTATTCATGATTAAAAGGATAGAAAAACAATATAGGTAAAGGAGAAAAGTGCGTCAAACAATACAAGTATTTTCCTCTTTCCCAACAATGTTTTCGAAAGACTATTTCCTCAGCGATTGTTAAAACACGCGATTATTTGGTAAAGGTTTCGATGAAATGTACTTAATTTTACCAGTGAGGAGTTTGTATATAAGAATTAGCCATGCTGTGTGAAAAGGAGGCTTGATGCATCTGCAAAAAGTATCGACCCACGTCACCCTGGGCAGTACGCGCAGGCTGACCTGAGCCGAAACTTTTTGCTTTTGTTAGATTTTCTGCATGTTAAAGGATCAGTCTACATCATGATGAGTCGGTTGCTAGACAGAGTGGATTTTATTTATCCCTAATTATGTGTCTTGCTTGCGGGTAAAATGCATTATGGAGATGCATTAAACCGCTTTTTTCTACAGCATAGCACATGTACATTGCGATAGAGCAATAAAGAAGAATACATTTAATACCACATAACTACTGATGCGTGCGACACTCTGACAAATTTTAAACCTGGCCAAATTGAAAGCATTTAAAGACGACAAATCCAATGAGATTTGTTTTCAAAATGACAAGAACACATTGTGGGAAAATTAGAAAATGTTAGATACCCAAAATGTTTTCAAAAGCCTTTTTTCGTCGTATTCAAAACACGGGTTGCTGCTAAAATGCTTAAACCCGTTTTTAACAATATTTCAGACATACGACGGATTTCAGCTTTAGTTGGTGTTCAAAGCTGTTTTCAACATTTCTGGCATTTCACGGGTGCCCAGTGTACCACATGTATGTGCCAGACAAACATTGTCGAAACAACATTCACCCCTAGTTCGAAATTCGAAAGAGATTAACCGAGCCCGGTTGCTCAGTCGGTATCGTTTAGGGCCTGAAACCAGAGGATCGCTGGTTCGAATCCTTTGTTCGACCAATTTCTTTCCCAGGAGTGAAGATACTCATTTCGACATGTTTCATTCCTCTCTCGTCGCTGACCGTGGTTATGTGGGGAAGCAGGCAGTAGTTTGAGAAGAATATGTTGCGATGTAATTCACTAATTGTTAAAAAAAAACCTCCAATAAGGCATGAATAAAAATCACAGAAAGTCACGAAATATCTGAAATATATGTTGAAAACGGCGTTCAACACGATACAAACAAACACGTCGAGAGGAATGAATCCTGTCGCAGTGACAGTTTGATAGATGGATCGGTGGATGGATCGATGAATCGATCGATGGACAAACCGACCCACCGATAGATGGATGGATGGATGGATGGATGGATGGTCGGACGGACGGAATGACTGACTGACTGACTGACTGACTGACTTGCTGGCTGGCTGATTGATTGATTTATTGATCGATCGATAAATGTATGTATGTAAGTATGCATGGATTGATGGATGGATGGATGGATGGATTTTTACGCCACTTTCAAACATTAGAGCCTTGTTTACGAATCATACACCTACTGTACCAAGCTACTCAGTTCCTTTTATTTGTTAAAAATCTGTCATGTTAAAATATTCAAAAGTGCGTAGATCTAATATGTATCTTCTTTGGCAAGGCACTAGAGCCCAGTGAAACCCTGAAATCATTTAAACAAGGAAGATGTCGCTATTATAAAACTGAACGTCATTGAAAGTGTAGAAATAAATTACCATTAGGCAAGCACTTTACATTTATCTGGACTGTATAGCACGCCCCAGTACTATCTCCCAACTTCCTCATCTTTAAATATACAGAAACCTTGCCCGTATTTTTAACCCTTATTCTTTTAAATAACTAAAACGAAATTTTCATTTCGATAGTAAAAACCCAAATATTGCTATTTCACAGTTATGCTTTGGGAAATGATATCTCCTTATCGGACAGTGTAGATCCAAGATCAGACTGCACGTTCTGTGCAGTCTGATCTTGATATACACTGTCCGCAAAAGGTCAGTAAGTCGCGCTTGGCAGCCTAGGCGTTAAAAAATAGTTTATTGTACAACGCTAGGGTTTTTCAAATGGGCTTTATTGAAGCCCAGCATGACCCAGTTTTAGCCGGTGAGTTTATGAATACATATTGACTGGGTTTTATTATTGTTTCTTACGGTTGACTTACAAAAAATGATAAAAGTTTATTGCCCCTCGGTTTTCATCATAATCTCTTGCACTTGTAGGTATACATGGAGGGTACCGATACGAGTGTGGGCTTAAAGTGACAATAACTGCCAAAATTAAACAAAGCGGGTGTAAAAATGCATTTCAATTTAAATCATTCCATTTAAAAATATTGAAATTATTGTGGAGATGACAATCTGTTCTTGAAGGGTCGGTCCGAGTGTTAGTCGCTGACAGAGAAATTAATTTCAAACATTGGCTAAAATCTGTCAGGTCACTCGATCTTTTGTTTACTTTTCGCCAGATTTTAAAATTCATTTTTCTGCCAACGACTACAGATCACACATTTACAGATTGTCATCTTCATAAAATATTCCATAATTTAAAATGGTATGATTTAAATTTTAATGCATTTTAACAACTGCTTTGATTTTTTGGTCGCATTGGGCTTTTAACTCTTTACCTGAAGACAAAATTTCCGACTCGTTCCTTTTAAAAGTATTTGCAGACAACAAATTCAGTTTGTCGAAAATGTTGGAAGTTGTCTATGAAAGGGTAGAAAAACATTGTGGGATGAGGAGAAAATGCTGTTAACCAGCATTTTTTCCTTTTCCACAATGTTTTCAAAAGTTTTCTTCTTCGGGGTCGTTAAAACGCGAAATTAAAGCTTGATCAAGGCAGAGAGAAGCAGGTTTACGTTAAATTGATTGATTGATTGATTGATTGATTGATTGATTGATTGATTGGACGGTGTTTCAGTCATATCATGTCACACAGTACATATTCGTAAGCTAGGGCTCTGAAGTGTCTTGCTCAGAGATACTCCCACGATAAACCCAGTGCTTCAAGTGAGGCTCGAGCTCGGGGTCTCCAGGTTACGAGTCTTACACTTGCCCTGTGAGCGACGCAGAACCTTTAACTAAAAATAGAAACAGTGGAGTTTGTGGTGTTAATTCAAGTTGTTGACTGGACCCAAGCCTGTCGTGCTTGTTAGTGCAGTCGGTATTGTACCAGACTTGAGACCTACGTCCGCAATAAAAAAAAACAAGATCAGCTTGATGTACATGTATACTCTTTGCCAAACGACATAATTTTCGACTTGTACAAATCCAAAGCACCCGCAGATGACAAATTAAATGTTGCGAAAACAGTGGACTGCCCTTGAACATGTAGAAAAAAAACAACATTCTCTCCATTCCCTACAGTACGGTGGCACAAAAGTGACATGGAAGATATATTTTATAATACGTGCGCACGCAGTAGCTAATACGTGCGCACGTAATAAGTAATACGTGCGCACGCAGTAGTATTACGTGCGCACGCAGTAGCTAATACGTGGGCACGTAATAACTAATACGTGCGCACGTAATACTATTGCGTGCGCACGTATTAGCTAATACGTGCGCACGTAATAGTTATTACGTGCGCACGCAGTAGCTAGTACGTGCGCACGCAGTAGCTAATACGTGCGCACGTATTAACTAATACGTGCGCACGTAATAATCGACCAATCAGTTTATCACGAATCAATAAATGTCTATCTTCCACTTCCATCTTGAAACAATGGCTTCCGTTCATGATTCTGATTGGTGGATTATTACGTGCGCACGTATTAGCTACTGCGTGCGCACGTAGTATGAAATATATCTTCCATGTCACTTCTGTGCCACCGTACTACAGTGTTATCAAAAAGCTATATTCCTCATCGTTGTTAAACCTAGGGGTTGTTTGGTAAAGTGTTGATTGAATTTGCGTTTATTTATCGTCGCCACCGGGTTCCCATATGGGCGACGCCCCCTGAAGACTGTTAGTATTGTTACGGGGGATGGTGCAGATACAGGACGAAACCCATCTTAAGTTACGCCTGGTTCTTTAACGTGCTTGGTGTATAGCACCGTCACACGGGACCTCGGTTTAACGTCTCATCCGAAAGACTATTAGTAATTTTAGATGGCCAGCCGTGGGAATCGAACCCACACCCTCATGATCACGAGTCTTGCGCTCTACCAACTGAGCTATACGGGCTGGTAAAGGGTTAAAATGGAAGGCGGATTTTATATACTAGTAAGTCACGCTGGGTTGGCTAACACGTTCTCTTTGCTCCACTGACAAGATTGTTGTAGTCAGTCTTTCACGGATTGCAATGTACCATGACAATGACATGTTTGAATCCAGTGATCCATGTGTCCTGCATGGTTCAGATGTTCAAATTGTGGACTTGCGATCGAAAGCTTAACCCTTTCAAGTGATCACACAAACTCGACTTTTAACGGCCCTGACAGAGAAAAAATTTGAAAACATTGAGGGAAAAGGAGAGAATGCTGATAATCAGCATTCTGTCCTTTTCCCACATTGTTTTCTACCTTCCCAAAACAAAATTTAATTTTTGAGTCGCATTTTATTTTGTCGTCTGCAAATGCTTTCAATTTCGACGACCAGCCTAAAACAGTGTCGTTTGAGAAAGAGTCAAGGGCGGCACTGATTTGCCAAGGAGCGTCTATCAGGAAGTTTCGTAATGATACATTCTCCTAACCTCGTTAGATAATACTGATGTATTCAGAGACTTGTATACCATTCTCCAATAAGTAGAGTAAACCTCATCACGGAGATTAATTTATTGACAACGGTGATAGATAAACTGTGTAAAATTGGGTTGGATTCTGATATAACCCTTCCGATTTGATCAAGAGCTGATACCCGGCTCGCGCAGTTTTGATATAATTTTTAAACACCCTTACTCGTCACAATTCGGCCGATTCCGTACCAACATTTTACCTCATCCCATTATATTCCGCTAGGTTGCATTTTTCAAATACATACCTGTCTGATTTGGGCATTCTGGGTACAGACTATTTTTCAAGACGGCAATAGATGCTTCAAAGTTGGGAATAGAAAATACAATCATTCAAAACAACGCTACTTGGTAAGGTTCATCCAGCCATGGTTAACTAGCATATAATGTATGCACCAATCATTTATAAACACTAAAGGCTTAGGAAATAGCCCCGATATAAACCCAGCTTGGTAGATATATGATGCTGTCAAAGACTGGAAAAACCCAGCACAGATTCCGTTTTTCCCCCCATGTCTAAAATACATATATATCATTTGCAATAAACAATGGTAATTATCAAGATGTTTTTTATCTTGTTTAAAGTTATTGTAGCTATATTTCAAGAAATTTAAGGCGATAAAACAGGCTTGATTTTCCACAAACGTATCATCTATAGACATTCTCCGCTTGCTACTTTTTAGCGGCAGAGATTTTAATTTACGCACCGCATATTAATATTTACACGGCGGGGGAATCACGTGACACAACAACAACAACAATGGCGGACATTTGAAGAAATTCCCCCGCTTAAGGTAAGAAAATCTTCAATAATTCTGTCAATACGTGACCGATTGGAATTTGGTTTGAAGCAGAGAAGGCGGAAAAACGCCAGGGATTTGCTGGATGTGGTAGAACTTTTAAACAACACCTGATAAAAAAGTTATTGACGAGCAAACAAATTTTTACCCTTGATAACGTTCACGTCGAAAATAAATAAAACACACAAACAAGCCACTTTTCTTGTTTTAGTGCATTTATTGTGTTTCCGTATGCATAAAATGTTGAGAGCATGAATGAAAAGTCTTGTCACTATCAATATTCTTTATTAGAATACGATTTTCTAGGTAAACAACGTTATTTTCAAAAATGATATAGTTCACGTCAGGAAATTTTTTATGATAAAGTTCACGTCATAAGTAGCATTTCATATTAAAATAGTTCTATTATGAATACTGGTGTGATTTCAAAGGAGAGAGAGAGAGAGAGAGAGAGAGAGTAAATCAAATATGCCGTATAACTTGCAGAATTGATTTAGATAACCAGATATAAATTAATATGCATTTATTAACTATTATATATAGAAATAAAGCCAACATGTTTCTGTTTCGATTAGTCTCTATGGAAAATCCCTCGACCTTAATCAAACAGTTAAGAAATTGATTAATGAGTATATATATTTAGTGAAATTTTGATTATGCATGGCTTTTTCCAAATATATAGCCTATGCTTCCAGATAATGGCACGTATTTTAGTCAAGCGTTCATTGATACATGTCGACTTTCGAAAACCAATTGTCTTATACACAGTCAGACATTGATTGTGCATCAGAACTAATTTTCTTGGTGAAAAAAAAATAAAAAAATAAAAAACAAATGAGTCATTAAAACTTGAACAAACTGCATCTTCGGAAATGGAATTGATCGATAATGAAAACATAGATCAATTTCTCTCTACTTCCGAAAACCAAGTGTCTAATGTATTGAACAGACGGAAATTTATCCATACCTATCACCGCAAAAGTGGCAAAGAAATCGGGACAAATAAAAAGAGTACGCAATGCAAAAACCTTCACAAATAAAAACACTAAAATAGTTGGGTATAAATGAATAGCATTTAATTAGTGCTTTCACACCTTTTCCGTTAGTAAACCTTCTACTGCTCTTTCGGCTGTATGCAATGATTTTGTTTGTAGTCTGCAGACTTTTTCATTAAGGAAGAGCGTTTGGTTACCAGAAATTTCTACCACAGTGTTTCATGGAACTGCAGTTTTTTAAAACTTTTTGTCGTATAAACACACGTTTTAAAAGCTTAAAAAAGTAAGTCATTCACAAAATTTCAGAGAACTGCTTTTCATCACAACCGTTGTCGTCTGCATCTCTTTAATTATGGTAAAGTCTAAAATAAATCGATTGGTAGAGGGTTATCTTCATCTGCAGTTCGCCTTGTGCGATTTATCTCGGATGAAGAAAAAAAACATTTCTATATAGTGCTTTGTCTTCTATTGCATCTGCAGCCTCGCCTCGTGTGTTTTGTATCGGATGCCTGTCATTACACAAATGCGTTTTACATATGTCATGTCTACTTAATTGTTTGAATGTCATAAAATTCAGTAGCTTTCATAGTACATCGTTACATTACATCCTTATTTAGGTCATCTGCTCGACACGAGAGAGCGAATTGAGGAATGCTCGGCTTAACTTTGGACAGAGTCCACTCTCTTGTGTTTAACCATCGAAAATGAAAAATGATTGCACGATGCATCCTTTAACACATTTTCCCGTATTTTAGTTCTTGAAGAACGAGTCTTTTGAAAACATTATGGGAAAGTGGGAAAATGCTGGTAACCAGGATATTCTCCTTTTGCCATAATGTTTGTCATCCTTCCAATGGCGCTAAATTTTCGACAAGCATTTGGCTTGACATTTGGTTTGTCTGCAAAAGCTGTCAACTTGGGCAAGTCGAAAAATTTGTGTAATGGTTATGGGTTAATGAAAAGTATGAGAAAACAAGCTGTGTTTGTGAAACACTAATGCCCCCGCAACGGCCATTTTTTCGAAAACTATGACCTTGATATTTGACCTTCAACTTGACTGATGGCCTTGAACTTGGTACCAACAGAAAAGGTCTTGTCACAAGGTATACTCATATGAAATATGAAGGCCCTATAATCTTACCAATCAAAAGATATGGCCAATGTTAAAGTTTTTGCGGACAAAGAAACGGACAGGCCAAAAACTATATGCCCCCCGATCTAGCGATGCGGGGGCATAAAAAGAATAGTAAAACAACTATATATGTTAACAGATGAAATATTAAATGAAAACATAAATTATGATATCAAAACAAAATTAAAACAAAAGTTACTTAAAATATGATCAAATGTAAAAACCTCGACTCATTATAGAATCGATTGGGTTATAAATCTTCATCTGCTGTTCGCCTTGTGCGATTTATCTCGGATGAAGAAAAAACATTTCTATATGGTGCTGTGTCACAGAATTGTGCTTTGTTACCTAAATAGATTCTTCACGTGTCATGTCTGCTTAATTGTTCCATTTCAATCGTCTTCAAATGTCATAAAATTCATTAGGTTTCACACCAGTCATTACATCCTTATTTCGGTCATCTGGGCTAGACACGAGAGAGCAAATTGGGGAATGCTCGGCTTACTTTTGGACAGAATCCGCTCTCTTGTGTTAAACCACCGAAAAATAAAAATGATTGGACTATTACACCCCTAAAAACACTTTCCCAAATTCCCTTAGTGACGAACCTTATGAAAATATTGTGGAAAACGGAGAAAATGCTGGTTATCAGGATCTTCTCCTTTTGCTATAATATTTGCCATCCTTCCAAAAGCGCTAAATTTTCGAGTAACATTTGGTAAGGCTGCAAAGGCTACGTCCTCGTCGTAACGTTGAGTCTGAAAACATTATTAAATGGCTAAGCGTTCAACACTTTGTTGCTAACTGTTGTGAATTCTTCTGAATAAACAACTGTCTTCCACTATAGAACTATGTTGAGAGGTTGTTATTATTACGGTTCTCTTGCATATATAATATGCAAGAATTTTATTTCAGTTATAACTGAAATAAAATTCGAAAGAATAAATCCAAATAGATCTATTACTTTCTTTTTAAGAGGGGGGAGGATAATGCTGATCGGACTGTGAATTGTCTCACTACACGATTCTGATCTTGATCTACACTGTCTGCAATAGATCCCTGCACCAGCTTCAACAGCTGTGAGGTGTAACAGTCAAGTTAATGTATTTGAACTTTGCCTCCCTTTCGTAAAATTTCCAAAATCATGTATACAAAATTTAACTAGACTATATGCTAGATTTGTGTATTGTTTGCAATAATTCTTTATCAACAGTATGGATATCTGTAATACTAATAAAGAAAAGAACTAATATTTCGTTTTGTTCTTTACACAAGAAATTAAAAGCATATCTATCAAAATTTGTTTTGAGAATATAGGAAAACATTGCGGAAAAAGGAGAAAATACTGGTTACCAGTATTTTTCACTTTTGCACGAATTTTTTAAAAGGCGTTTTCCCACGATGCTTTCACAGGCTTTCTTTCTCAATGTCAGATGATTTCAGGTTTTGTTTCAGAAAGTGTAGGTTATAATCAGATATATTGAGTACACATTAAGAATATCTTGTGTGTTCGAAAACACATGGATTGTTTCCCCTGTTAATAAATACGGTATTACTTCCCTTGTTTCACTCGTCGAGCAGGTTAATTTGTAATTCCAAATTTCCTGCAATATACAAAATAAATCTTATTGAAATTTAAACCTGTAGTAATAAATAACCAATAAAACAAGTATTTATAGTAATTTACTCGTTGTATTTTAGCTGAAACGCTCTGGCGAGGAAATTCTCCCATGGCGTGCCGAAACTACGTAATCTCCCGATCTTCGTGTGCAAAGAAAGACAAATTTCACAGTAATTATGATATATTACGCATTGAGATTGAACCACAGTAGAAATGTAGCATATTTACACAATCATAATAAATTTTTGTCCTTTTCAATCGATATATTATTGCTCTGGCGAGCAAAGTTTCATATCTCATACTTATGTCATAAGAGTTGTCTCCCTTTGTTATTTATCACAATTTCAAAGGCAAATATCTTGCAAAGTACGATTTTTCTATCGATGAAACATTAATATGTGATGTAAAATGCATATATCAATATATTTTACTAGTTAATATATTATTTCACTGCTATGGAACAGCTGTGGCGTGCAAAAACTCCCATGGCGTATCCATGGCGTATAAATTCTCCATGGCGTATTTTAGTAGGACCCCAGCGCGTAATCAGTACTAAATAAGAATACATTTTGTACATGCTTTAAACAGCTACATACGACACGTAACACATTTAAATATGGCTAAAATCAAGACAATTTCATAATTTTAAGTATGCATTAACATGATATTCAAGACAACATGACGCAACTAAGATGATGAAATATGTATATTCTATATTCTATTTTATGACGTGAACGTTATCATAAAAATTTCCTGACGTGAACTATATCATTTTTGAAAATAACGTTGTTTACCTAGAAAATCGTATACAAATAAAAAAGTATTGATAGTGACAAGACTTTTTATTCATGCTCTCCACATTTTATGCATACGGGAACACAATAAGCACTAAAAGAAGAAATGTGGCCTGTTTGTGTGTTTTATTTATTTTCGACGTGAACGTTATCAAGGGTAAAAATTTGTTTGCTCGTCAATAACTTTTTTATCAGGTGTTGTTAAAAGATCTACCTCAAACTACAAATCCCTGGCGTTTTTCCGCCTTCTCTGCTTCAAACCAAATTCAAATCGGTCACGTATTAACGGAATTATTGAAGACTTTCTTACCTGAAGCGGGGGAATTTCTTTAATTGTCCGCCATTGTTGTTGTTGTTGTGTCACGTGATTCCCCGCCGTGATTTATCCTATAAAACAACGACCATTTTGAAGGACTGTTGGTCACATGATATCAAACATGGCGGTGCCCTTGTTAATCGATTAGCAATGCCATCATCAACCATGGTGAAGTTTTTCAGACCTATTTACTTGTCGGTGAAATCTGCCAACGGAAATTGTTGGACCACTGTAAGAATCGAATACACAAATTGTTTGTCAATGGAAATATGTGTAGAAAGATATTTCGATAGAACATTAGAACTCATGTTTTCTTTTATTGACTGGAGCCTTACAATTTTATGAACGGTAAAGTGGTGTGTTTCCGGCGAAGAAATGCACCGTGTAGGTAAATATTACCCATCATGATACAGCCGTGGGATTTGATGAACGGATCACCAGAGGTTGCCGAATGCAAAAGGACATTCCCCTGTACTTATCATTGTTGTAGTATCAAAATCACGTGATGTAATTGACCAATCAAATTTTGTATCTTTTTTTCTTCCCCACTTTTATTTATTGATTTGTTTTTTTCATATGCTGATACATGTTTATATTTTTGCGACATTTGATAGGAAAAAAATGAAAAACTCGTGTAAATAATCCAAAGATGTCTTTAATTCTATTTTGAGACCGTCGTCATAAAAGCGAAATTTCCTAGAAAACTGATAAAATTTTATCAAAGTTTCTGTGTTTAACCCTTTACTAAACAATCCCGCGTTTCATCGACCCTGGGGAGTACCGGCTTCTGAAAACATTGTGGGAAAGGAGAAAATGCTGGTAACCAGCATTGTTCTCCGTTACCATCAATGTTTTCTTCCCTTTCAAAGACAGGTCCGTTAATTTCGAGCTACACCTAATTTGTTGCCTGCAAATGCTTTGAATATGGTCGAAAATTTTGTCATATGGTTAATCATAAAACCCTTTGAGTTATTTTCATAGATTTAAATAGATTTTCCAAGTAGGTGCACAGAAACAAATTATTACAAATTTAGACCGTTCTTGCCACAGTAACTAACAATATGTGGAACAGTGTTACTCAAAAATCGGACTGTGTACACGTTTTGTACAGTCCGATCTAATTGTACTCTGTCCACAAAAAGTCCACAAAAATCATAAGTCGAATTCGGCGTTTGAACTCTATATCAGACCACAAAATTGTTAGACTTGTCCAAAATGAAAGCATTTGCAAGCGAAATAGCAAAGAGTTCACAAATAATGAGATTTTTTCTTCTAACAGGTGGTAAACATTGCGGGAAAATGAGAAAATGCTGGTCACTAGCATTTTCTCATTTTCCCTAAAATGTTTCCAAACAGATTTTCCTGAGTCGTTAAAAGGCATGTTTATTTGGCAAAGGATAAGTGTCAACCTGATAGTAATTACTGCTTTTGAAATGTTCCATCTCTTGAGAGCAATTCTGACCAGAAATAATTACTTGGGCGAACTTTTTGTTCATCAAAAATGGAGATCTATAAATACGTGTATTTGATTAACAAATTGACGGGAAGCTTTTAAAAGTTTTTTTTTTGTAATTCAGGCATCGCAAATTCATATCAAAGTCCGTCTACCTCAGAGTCTTTAAAAACAGGATCGTTTTGGTGAAGTTTTAACTCTTTCGGCGACAACTAATTAAACTCGACCTCTTTCGACGGCCGTAAATGCCATCTTCTGAGACTCAGAAAGATTTCAATCGTATACAGGCTTGACTAAACAAGCGGACGGTGTAGATCAAAGATCAGACTGCACGTTCTGTGCAGTCTGATCTTAATCTATACCGCCCGCAAAAGTCCCTGTTTTCTGTGTACATTTTGACCAGTCTGATCTTGATCTACATCGTGTGCACAATTCCACTGTTTTCTGTGCACATTTAGTCCAGTCTGATCTTGATCTTTGCCGTCCGCAAAACGTCCCTGTTCTCACCCATGGTGCTGAAAGGGTTCCACAATGAAAAAAAAAAGGATTTTTTTTTTTCTTATGTTTTTGTTATATCCTTGGTGGTGATGTGCCTGATACGGTTCTATGCATTTTCATCATATTTGACTTCTTATTTGAATATGTTGTGTGCTACTGTTAAAACCATATAAGGTACATTCAGTGCTAAATAAGAAAAAAATAAAATGGTAATTAACGAATTCTCACATACACCATGAATACACCAATGCTCATGACGGACATTAAGGTGAAGACGACCAAAGCGATGTAATCCACCATTACACTTATATCTTTCCAGGTCACCTCTACAACTTTTTTATCAACATTCGGTGACAGTTTGTCTTGTTGTACCATCTCAGATTTGAGATTTTTCTCTGGGGGTGTTCCGTTCATAATGAATAATGCTTTGTCCTTGTTTGAAATCTCTTCTCGCTTGACATCAGAAAACTCCATGTTGTCCCCTGCAAGTTTCGACATATCGACTCCGTAGGCTTTAAGTTGGTATCGAGAACAACAAAAAGTTAAATAGATGACTTTCAGCCAGGTTGGCACGGACTCCGTTACGTCTTTGTTATAAAGCCGCAAGTTGAGAATGGTAACGAAAGTGATCAAAGAGCTTATGACCATATCTCCCATGAGTTTGTAGGAAATGATGGGTAAGGGCTCGGAACTTCTCGGTAACGTGTCACTTACGATGGTTAGAAATACAGCAATAGATAGTAAGACTGTGATACAATAGGATATGCGCTCGCCAGATTCTGGTATCAGTAAAAACACGAGAGCATTTATCAAGCACAAAAATAATATAGGCATCAGTATGCTGACTACTACGAATGCTGGCTTACGTCGTAGATGAAATTCGATCTCCAGTTGAGACCACGAGGTTAAATTAGAAGAGGAGACTTTGCTTCCAACAAGCTCCCAGGCCACGTTATCAGTATACAGACTGGTATCCACGCTATCGGATGGCGCAATTAGTGTTACATGGTTGAAGTCATAGCCCCATACAGTAAAGTCCGACCTACATATCTGTTCGTCAAAAGGATACTTCGAAACGTCCACCGAACATGTAGATTTTATCAGACCACCCGTGGTCCATATTGCATGCCCATTACTAAAAAAGTTGATCATCTGCCACGGTTTTCCATAGGTATCCGATTCGTGTGAAGGAGTTGTCAATATCAAATCGGGAACCCATACCCTCTTGTATGAAAGCATCAACACGCCCAATCCTCCGTATTCATCTTTGTCCCAAGCCATTCCTATGTCATCCCATTCAACAGTGAATGCTCCAGTGTATGAGAACACTTCATTAACTTCGTCAAATTCTTGGATAGATTTGAGGTATGTATGAACACGCACATACAACACTGTTCTTTGGTCTGCAACCGGGCGCACGTCTTTGTCATAATTCCGAAGCAGGTCTTTTATCAGTCTTTTTGTCTCATTAATAGAATGACAGTCAATAGCAAGTGGAAACAAAATGACAATCCAAATATGGCGCCACAACATGGTACCATTCCACTACAGATAAACTCTACAGATGAGCACAGCTGTCCACTCTAAGACTCAGCCTATACATGTATAACCATGGACAAATTTGATTTGGTTTCATTTGAATATAAATCCGTTAATAATAACTGCTCGCACAGTCCTGTGTGTTGAACTCTTTCAGCGCTAGATTTCTAAACTCTGGTACGTTTTCACCAACCATTCCTAAGAAGATTCTTGATCTTATTCTCCGAGATTTTCTGAATTTAAAAGTAATACCACCTCTGATTGGCTAAACCAAATGGTTTAGCCAATCGTAATTTGTGTTACTTTCAAATTTAGTAAATTCTGGAGAATAACACTAAGAACGTTTTTAAGAATGGTTTGTGAATACGGGTCTCGATACCAAAAGTGCAACCCACTTACACCTAGACAAGATCCTTCTCTTATAGGCGTTACAAAATAAGTGGACGGTATAGATTAATGATCAGGCTGCATGTTCTGTGCAGCCTGATCTTGATCTATACCGGCCGCAAAACCCCCTGTTTTCGCATGTGGCGCTCAACGACATGGTATCATTCTAACGAGTGACTCGAAGAAAAATCCACAGATGAAAGACTACTATCCACTCTACACTCTCAGCTTACATAAGCATGAATAAATAGCACTCGTGGTTTCATCTGAATCAAATCCATCAATTATAACTGCTAGTAAAGACCAGCGTTTTTAACTCTTTACCAGACGACAAAATTTGAGACATGGTATCATTCCAATGAGTGACTGGAGGAAAACTCAAATGATGAACACAACTGTCCACCCTCCAGTCCTAGTTTATATACTCGTAAGCATGAACAAATAGAACTCGTGGTTTCATGTGAATATAATTATCCATTATAGCTGTTTTTGTACAGTCCTGTGTGGTTAACTCTTCACCAGACGATAGAATTGAAGAATTATCCAAATTCAAAGCATTTGCACACGACAATTTTATTGTTGGGTAATTTTCTGATACAGTAGAAAACATTATGGGACACGTAGAAAATGATATATCCACTAGAAATTTCTCTTTTTACCATAATGTTTTCAAAAGCCGTTTCCCCTAGGGCCGATAAAACTCTGGATTCTTTTGTTAAAGGGTGAAACATTCTATAATGACGAACAAAGTAACTCCAGCTCACGACCTTCTTCGTTTAGTCTTGCATAAGTTAAAATAATAATAAGCCATTTCTTCTTTTTCCAAAATGTTTTCACACGAATCAAACTTTACTCCTTGCTGGTATACATGTAAAAAGATTTAAAAGGATTGTCGTCCTCCACACACTTATTGAAGTGGTAATAATTTTAAGTACATTGTCTGAAAGGTTTCCATTACGATCATTGATGACACATGGTGATTTATTAGTTGTTCTCATAAGTAAGAATTGATTTGTTCACATATCATCCTTTATCCTTCTGGATGCAGAGCCCATTAGCCCTGTCGTTGATGTACAGGGCTTGAAACCAGGGAGGATGGGCTGGTTGGGTGTGGTTGCAGCCTCGATTTCAAGCTCAACCAATTTTGTTCCGAGGATCGATGATAGTTATTGCGACCAACAGGGTTAGTATCCACCAACTAAGAACGTTCCTAATTCTTGATAATATTCTTCAGAATTTTCTGAATGTGAAAGTTGTACAACCTCTGATAGGCTAAACCATTTGGTTTATTACTAAAAGTTGTGTTACTTTCGCATGAAGAAAATCTTGGAGAATAAGGCAGATAATGTTCTTACGACGTATATGACAAATGTTCGCGCGCATCTTACTGCGCATGTATTTTTGTCGTGGATATTGAATGAAAAGTGCACCTATGTATTTTTTGCACATAATGGTATTACTATTGGTGCACTGAAACAAGTAGCACTCTCTTCGGGTTATATTGGTGAAGAGAAAAAAATGGATCTTTGAACTGTCACCCTGAAATAATCAAAATGCTGCTGACACTGAGTTACACACCAAACAAGGAAACAAAGGCAGGAAATTTAAAGGTGTGGAAGTATAGCTGTTTCCACTTGAAAATTATTGTTGGAAAAGGAGAAATCGCTCCTATTGAGCAATTTCTCCTTTTTCCAGTGTCTGCTGAGCTTTTTTATCCTATTTTTTTTCCTTGAAAAAGTAACTTCCACAGTGACCTTCAACCTTGTTTTCTCACGAAATAAACACGGATAGGTGTCATATTTTTTCTTATTGTTTAGAATTATAAATACTATAAGTGTGGAAATTTGAAGAAAAATCTGTCCGTTAGAAAGTATGTATTTATTTAAGATTAACCCTTAATTTGGTCAAATTATCGCCCTTTTTAACTCAATGATCTCTATATAACATGCATATTTGTACATTTACCATGCTCAAAACTAGGCTTTTATATATTTTTTGTGCAAAAATATATGAATTTTCATGAAAATGACGTATATAATTTTCCTTTAATTTTGCTGTTTAACTGACTATTAAAAAAGGGCGCTTTAAATCCAGTATAAACTGAATTTTGGAACTGTACATACCTTTTTCAAAGGCAAATTTCTCAGAAACGAGCACGGTGACCCACATATTTTTTACTATAATCACCTAGAGACATGATGGGCTTTGTATGTGCAAAGTTTTTAAAAAAAATCTGTCCGTTAGAAAAATTTGTAATATACGTCGTTAAGGATGGTTGATGAATACGGACCTAAGATTCATTCATCTGTCATTACTGAATGTTGTTTCTGCGATGTTTATGTGAGAAAGCAGTCAGTGGCTTGGAAGAAACGTTGTGCGAAGCACTGGTAAAAAGAAAAATCCTGGCAAGTATGGTTATCTGCGGTATAACTGAAATAGTGTTGGAAGTCATGTTAAACAACAAACGAGCAAACAATCCTGCAAAATGATCAAGGGAACAACCATCCACTTCGGATCCATTTTTCTAGATCAAATGATTTTGACAACATTTAAACAGTTGTAAGTGTATCGACAAGATCAGATAGCACAGAATTTGATGCTGTTCTAACACTCAGTTAAGCAAACCTCGGGAAGAAACCACGAGAAAACATTGTGGAAAAGGAAAAAATGTCTGTAACCAGCAATTTTCCGTTTCTCCCATAGTTTTTTTTTTTTCCGTACCAAAGGAAAATTTCATCCCTCAAAGGGGCATCAAACCAGCTATTGTTTTGCAAGCTTTGTTTTCCCCTCGAAAATCTGAAGAAAGACGGCTAATTTTCATTTGCGTGCGCTGATGGTTTTCGAATTAAAACTCCGATAGAAATAGAAAACAAAAGGAATTACCGAGATTTTTGTAGTATATCAACGGTAAAATTTCTCGTACCTTTAGCAACGGTATAACTGTCATTGAATAAGAAGTGATAAATACATTTGTGACCCGTCACGCAAAAAGGGACCATCTGGGAAATCCGTGCATCAATTAGCTGAAAACAGATCAATGATAGAGCAGGTCAATTTAAGTTGATAGTTCAAAAATAATTGTACAACAAAGTAGAATGACTACTTTTTTGACAGAAAATATCATAAAAGCGAAAAGTGTCAACCCTGGTCAGACTGCGCAATTCGCGCAGTCTGACCAGGGTTGACACTTTTCGCAGTTCCCAGAAGGTCCCTTTTTGCGTTACGGGTCACATTTTTATACCCATTCCTGCGAAGTAAAGGGGGTATTAGTGTTTCACCATGTCGGCCAGTCTGCCCGACCGTCCGTCCGTCCGTCTTGTTTTCGTTTCCGTGCTCTAACTCAAAAGCTATTTGACCGAGGACCCTGAAACTTTATACAAGTTTTGCTCATGACCCAACAAGGTGCCCTATTGTTTTTGGGTCACATGGGTCAAAGGTCAAGGTTACAGCTGAACTTTGAAAATCGTTTCCATGCTCTAACTCAATAGCAGCTGTTTGACCTAGGACCCTGAATCTTTAAATACAAGTGTTGCTCATGACCTAATGAGATGCCCTATTGTTTTTGGTTCCCATGGGTCAAAGGTCAAGGTCACTGTTGATCTTTGTTTGGGAAATCATTTCCGGTTCTCTGATTGTGTTTCTTCAGTGACATAGTGCTGGTAGGAGGGGAGTATTTGTCCGCTTTACGACATTTCTAGTAAACACGAACAAAATGTTGTTGCCATAGTAGCTCACTTGGAAGAGTCGCGAAGTCTGTGGTTTTATGGTCTTTGGTTCGAGCCCCACTGGAAGTAATTTTTCCCAGCATTTTCCCTCCTTTAAAGGGTAAAGATTCACATCTTTATGAGTTTTCTTTTTAAAATATCAACTTTCAAAATTGTCAAAATCAGGTTTAATGTTCCTTTGACCTTTTACCACACGATCCCAAGTTTTAACGACTATGAGTAAGAGGCCACTCGAAAACATTGTGGGGGAAACGGAGAAAATGGTGGTATACATGTGTACTTTCTATCATAGACAAAAATTCCTTCACATTTAATTTATTGTCTTCAAATGCTTTCAATTTCGACCAATTTAGATTTTTGCTGTTTGGTAAAGAGTTGTTTAAAGAGCTGAATTATTCTACTCTCTCTGCAAGGAACAATGATTGTCACGATAACCAGGGTGCGAGTTAATTATCGTAAATCACTTCAATACTTTAATTGACCGTCAATCATATAATTTGCGTTATTTAAGGAGCATATATAAATTATTTGCCGTAAATAAAAAAAAATAGTCAAACACAAACACATAATGAAAATAAAAAATGATACAACATTATGTAAGCTATTGATATATAATGACAAAAAGTATAGTTTCTTTGCAAATCATGAATCATAATTACTACCATAGTCATAATAATCAAATGTCATATAAGCCACTGGTAGCTAATGAAATAAAATTTTTTTTTTTTTTCTCAGGGTTTTCTCATGTTACATTCCCAAAGGTCTTTGCAAACTACTGCCGCTAGATTTATTATCTAATTAACGGGCTATGTATCCTATTGAGGAAAGATCCCAAAGATCAAATTTTTTCACGTGTATTTATATATACTGAACCAAAAAAGAAACTTGCCCTGTGTTTAAGTGCAGATATACACAAATATGAAAATCAGGATTAAACTAGATTTATATGCATTGAAAGAGTATTTTATTGCGACTTTGTGTGAAAAAAATTATTGCTGAGGGTTTATCCAAAAGTAGTGAAATGGTAGTTAAAATGCGGAAGGGGTCGCTCACCAAAATCACAAATTAATACCGGGTATGACCACCTTCAGCATGAAGGACTGCCTGGCATCGTTGGCGCATAGAACGGATAAGTGTATTGATTTCGGCTTGTGGAATGTTGTTCCATTCCTGAATTAAGGCTTGTCTTAGCTGAATGACGTTTGACGGTGGAATAGAGCGACGTCTAACACGCTGGTCCAAATTATCCCAAAGGTGTTCAATGGGATTCAGATCAGGGCTTTTGGCAGGCCAGTCATTAATAAATGCAATGTTATTCGCCCTGAGGAAATTCACATTGCCCCTAGCTGTATGGCTTGTGGCATTATCATGCTGAAAAAGAGTGATATTGGCATTATTTTGAAACAGTGGGATAACGTGCCTCGCAAGAATTTCATCTCGGTAGCGTTGGGTATTCAAATTCCCTTCGATAACGACGAGATTAGTGCGAAAGCCACGTGCAATGCCCGCCCAGACCAAGACAGAACCCCCACCCCCAAAACGATCTCGTTCAAGTACGCAACAGTCGGCATAACGTTCATTTCTCCTACGGTATACTCGAACCCTGTCATCACCTCGATGAATGGAAAACCTGGACTCGTCAGAGAAAAGAACGCTATTCCATTGTTGTCTAAGCCAGCGTTGGTGTGTACGTGCCCAATTAACACGATTTACGCGGTGACGTCGCGTCAAAACACAACCAACGTATGGACGACGTGCACGTAGCCCACCCTCGCGCAAGCGATTGCGCACAGTTTGGGCAGATATACGGTTGTTATGTGTACCAGGGGTGTTAGCAGCAGTGGCTGTGGCAGTTTGGAAGCGATTGCGCAGGTGGGTGTTCCGAATATAGCGGTCTTGGCCGCGCGTCGTGACGCGTGGTCGATCTTCCGTACGCCCTGTTGCTTGAAAACGTTGCCTAAGGTGTCGAATAAGACGAGTAGAACATCCAATATTCATAGCAACAGCATTCATCGTCATACCAGCATTAAGCATGCCAATGGCACGTTCGCGTAAATTTTGCGGAATTCTAGGCATATCAAAAATAAAGAAAACTAAAAAAAGTTTAATTTTTTTCAACGTCTTTTTCTTATTGACATGAAAGTCTATAAAATTAGACTGAAAGGTTTCAAAAAATATACACGAATTATACTGGTCCGTGCTTGCACGTGAAAATCGCTTTCAGCGGGTTTCTTCTGCAAAATGCTTTCAATCGAGTTAAAATTTGTTTTATCGGACACATAATCGTTCGCCCGAATATATGTAGGTCATCTGATATTTTGATTTTTTTAAATAACATTGCATTTGCACTTAAACACAGGGGAAGTTTCTTTTTTTGGTTCAGTATATGAGTCATGCCTTGTGAAAAAAGGGGCCAATGCATCGGGAAAAAGTATCGACCGAGGTCAGTCTACCAAGTACGCGCAGGCTAACCGGGGTCGAAACTTTTTATTATGGATCATTTTTCCTCATGTCAAAGGATTGCTGTACCTCAGAATGCAAGACAAATTGGATTATATGGATCCACAGCCATTTGATGACTTGCTTGGTTTAATCACAGGCCTTTGAAGCTCTATTGGTCTATCACGGAACATTAAAATTTTCCTTGGTATATCACGGAATGTACTCAAATTTTCATTAACACCGTTACTATAAATAGCACATTGGCAACCCCCTCTATATCGTATATAGTAAGACAAAGTGTGCGACGAAATCGAACAAAATCTGACCCTCGTCCCCTTTCAGAGATCATATTTAACAGAAAATGGAAAAATAAACCTAATTAACCGATACAGATGGGTTCACAAATGATTTTTCTTTTGTACCCTGACCCTCGAAAGTTCCAAACGGCTCTTGCCATCAAGCAATATTACGCATCTCATAATATTTAAAAAGCATCCACATTTTCCGGATCGCCATGCGCTGACGTCACACACTTCATTATGACGCAGCGAATTATAACGCACGTGAATTTGCTATCAAAAGACGCGCCAAATTTTTTGACCAATGAACGATAAAAACGCGTTTGAAAATATGCGAAATGGGAGATGAAAATCGTGATACTGGATTAGATTAAAAGCTAAATTATATCAGACGAAATATTAATTTAATAATTTCATCAATACACCAACAAAAAAAATTTCGATCTATGTTTATAAAAAAAAAAAAATAATTATTATTCGCTGCAGGATTATAAATCTTGTGACGTCAGCACATGGCGATCCGGAAAATTTGGAAGCTTTTGAAATCTTTTTAGATGAGAGCTATTACTTGATGGCAAGAGCCGTTTGGAACTTTCGAGGGTCAGGGTACAGAAGATAAATCATTAATGAACCAATCTGCACCGGTAACTAGGTTCATTTATCCGTTTTCGTTTAAATGTTATCTCTGAAAGGGGACGGGGTCAAATTTTCTTTGATTTCGTTGCACACCTTGTCTTACTATATACGATAAAGAGGGAATCGCCAATTTGCTATTTATAGTTACAGTGTCCGATAATGAAAATTTCGTTATCCCTTAATAGATCAATAGCGTTTCAGAGGCCTATGGTTTAATGCATCAAGGAGATGCTTAAAACCCCCTTTTGCCAGGGGCAGCTCGTATCTACGTCATCATTATTTATTTCTTGTGAAAAGTTTACCAAGCACTGACTTATTCTACACATAGATGTACTGTTTTCGGTATGAAAAGGATGATAAAAGCAAGATACACCCCTCCCATTTATAACAGAGATGTCCAGATTCTAATCAAAATGTAAGAGTCATATTTTCATTTTTTTTTTTTTTTTTTCTTGTAAGTTTTTGATCCGTATAATAATAAAGACTTGCTAAGCAGTATCTAACATCGGTATCTCACAAGTGAAACAGTAAAACTTGCAATAGTGTATTTATCAACAGTATATAGTTATGAGTTTAGACATTTTGGTGAATTAACTTTTGTAAGAAATTGCTAGAATACGACGCATTCCTTTTAAAACCATACAACTCTGATTATTATACTGCAAAGAATTTTCTCGTGATCTGATTGGATAATATGCCCCGAACATATTTCGGCTCGGGGCGACATGATTCACAAGAGCCGTGAACAAGTTTCCAAGTCCCCTGCCACCTGACCGTACAACGAATATATTATACTGCAAAGTTTTACCATTCCAACGTGTGTTAAGCGAAATTTACCTGTTTTTTTTTTATTACGCTGACGAAGTAGAATTTCCTTTCTGAGTGCCCCAATTCAATGAAAACTCACGTCACTGTAGACTGACGTCACTGAAACCTTGGTAAAACGTGCAGTTCAGTGCATAATCTTGATGTTAATCTTGATCGACGCCGCTATTTTGGATATTGTGTTGAAAGTGCAGTCATGTATACGGAGCCCCCGAAAGGGAAACTGCTTTTACGTTGGTTTTGCCAGTGTACATGATATATATGTTCGGGGCATATTATCCAATCAGATCACGAGAAATTTCTTTGCAGTATAATAATAAACCCCCTTTTGCTAGAGCGTGGCCATATCTTTTTATCAAGTAGGCTAAATACCTAAAAATGAACAGAAATAACCCTGTAAATTCAGCACAATTCAAACGGTTTGCCAATATAGAGATACCCCCCTTTAACCTCTTTGAACGCTAAATAAGCCCTGGAAGTGAAATATATTTATTAGTTCTATTCGGTTGACAGACAAATTACCCATCTCTTCCAATCGCAAGGCTTTCTGTATTCCAGGGCAGGGTTCAAAACATGGCATTAACTATCGAACGGTGTAGATCCAAGATCAGACTGCACATTGTGTGCAGTCTGATCTTGATCTACACTGTTTGCTGAATTAAATAAATATTGTCATGGGGCCAACGGGTCAATTAAAACGGAAGCCAGGCTGATTTGTTATTCTAGATTTCCCTCTGGTACGACACATATTGATGTCCAAATATTGACAATAAAAACTTCGTTTCGCATTAACAATACATCGTTAGAACATTAACTTTTAACGTGATTTAACTCTTTACCAAACGACAAAATTTTAGACTTGTCCAAATTGAAAGCATTTGCAGACGACAAAATAAACCTGACTCAAAAACTGGAACTTGACTTTAGAAGAGTAGAAAACATTGTGGGAAAGGGAGAAAATGCTGGTTACCAGCATTTTCTCCTTTTCCCACAATGTTTTTAAAAGGCTTCTATCTCAGGGTCGTAAAAACCAGGGATTGTTTGGTAAAGGGTTAATGTACTTCGGAGAGGGACAAAGAAGTCGAAGCCTGCATATCTGGTTCAAACAGCAATGATACTAATAGCCATGCTGGGTGTGACGTTAGCAATTCATCAAATGACAGAGAGTCAGGAACCAAAGTACTGAAAGTCCATACCGCTAGCTTTAAAGGTGGGTATTTAGATTTTTCACATCTCACCAAATTAAAAAAATATATATAATCACTGAAATTTATATGAAAAAACAATACAAATCATCAATAATTAAGGATCATAAAATTACAAAAAAAAAAAAAAAATTTTTTGATGGTGTTCCCTTAAAAGGCTACGTAGCCTCTTAAGGTTATTTTCAGATTTCGCGCCAGAAATCAAAAAAGCATTGTGGGAATGTCAAGTGACTGGCACGTGACTAATGACGCTTAAATTCCATAACATAACAAACATGAAATTATTTGCCATAATGTCTTCTTCAAACGCTATGTTTGAAGCTTCGTCTGTGTATTTCCGGTATGTAAATGAGCGAGTTGCTCATTTAAAAATAGACCGTGTTTCCCGTCGGTGTCGACCTGGGCGGTAGTAAATCTCTAATTTCTCTTGTTGTCGGATGGGTTTCGGCTACTGGGGTTTTATGAATGAAAATTAAAAGGCTTTGAGAGTATAAGGATGATTTTTTTGGATTTTTGTAAAATTTTCGTCCCAAAATCCGAAGGGCCACCTTTAAGAGAATACTTGTTTGTTGGTCTTTAACGCCGTTTTAACGTTACTTTAGTCATATCGCGGACGCCATTGCCCCTTGAGATGCCTTTATGACAATCCTTTGTACTGATTCTTCGTACAACATTCTTTCGAAGGAAGCCAGTGGCTACTTTGCCAAATGGACAATGTCTCGAAACCGTGAACAGCGGTGACAGAGGGGCGAATCATGTTGCAGTGACTGTCATCAGTCCTACGAAAGAATATGGTCGAGAATTGAGCCAGTGGCTCTCTGGTTTAAGTCATGAAGAAGAAGAACAAGAAAAAAAAAACCCATTACATACTGAGATAGATTTAATGTAAATGACTGCAAAAGGAAAAGAAATTCGTGTAAAAGATCAGTAATCAACATGAATAACTGCTCTGATGCATGTACATTGTACATGACGCCAGGAGAAATTGCTCGGTCAATTTCTTCTTTCGATATGCTGTCCGCACAGGCTGACCTGGGTCGATACTTTTAAAGATGCATTAAGCCCCCTTTTCAAATAGCATGGCTTATGTATTATAGGCATGGTCCATTTTGTAATGAGTGAATTGAATTCTTTTTGGCAGGTTTCCTGTCGTCTGTTAATAAGTTCAGACTCGTTTATTCGACAAAAGCAAGGGTTTGATTCACACGGGGAAACGTCAGGTGACAATGTTTGAACACCTTCATCGGTTCGTGGCCTGTATTGCGTTCTAGATATGCCCTGATTGGTGTATGGCCTTCAACACGCGAAAAGGGGCATTCAGACATTTGCGTAAAGTGTCGTCTCGGATCAGCCTGCGCAGTCCGCGCAGGCTAATCCGAGACGACACTTTACGACTAAATTAGATTTTATGCTACAGTAGACTTGCGCAAACGGAAAATTGCATAAAAACGGGAATTGTCGTTTCGGATCAGCCTGCGCAGATTGCGCGGGTTGATCCGGAACGACACTTTACGCAGATGTCCGAATGCCCCTTTTCGCGTGTTGCATGCCATTTGAACACCTTTACCAGTTCCATGTCTGTAATGCGTTCTAGATATGCCCTGGTTCGTATAGTGCCTGCGCTGTGCAAAAATAATTTGAGCCATGCTCTGTGAAAAGGGAGTTTAGTGTATCCCCGTGATGCATTATCACAAGCAAGCTATTGCATAATTAGGGATCCATAAAATCCATTTAGTCTGACATTTAAGCCTGAATCTAGAGGTAGAATAGCCCTTCGGCATGCATGAAATTTACAAATAGCAAAAAGTTTCGACCGATGTCAACCTGTGCGAACTGCGCACGCTGACTGTGGTCGATAACTCTCTAACGTTCAATATTTCGGCTATTGCCTTTTTCAAGAGTTAGAAACACTTTATCCACTAGAACATTGTATTAATTAGTAAAACAATATGGCTGCAATGATACACGTTAAAAAATGTTCTAGTGGATAAAGTGTTTCTAACTCTTGAAAAAGGCAATAGCCGAAACATTGAACATTAAAGTGTTATTTTTTAGTGTTTTAATTATTCCCTAAGGAATTCAAAGTGTCATTGTGGTCGATAACTTTTGCAGATGCATCAAGCCCTATTTTGACAGAACGTAACTCAATAATATTATAATATGAAAATAATGACATTAAAAAAAAAAAAAAAAAAAAAAAAAAAAAAAACTGTTTAGCTGAAATTCATCCAGCCTATCGGCGTCATTATTATCTCACCTGAGCAAAAAGTGCTCAAGGTGAGCTTTTGTGATCGTGCTGTGTCCGGCGTCCGTCGTGCGTTGTCAGTCGTGCGTCGTCCGTCGTCAACTTTTACCTTGTGTACGCTCTAGAGGCCACATTTTCAGTCCGATACTCATGAAACTTGGTCAGAATGTTTGTCTTGATGATATCTCGGACTACTTGCAGAATGGGTCATGTCTGGTCAAAAACTAGGTCACTAGGTCAAATCTTAGAAAAACCTTGTGTACCCTCTAGAGGCCACATTTTCAGTCCGATACTCATAAAACTTGGTCAGAATGTTTGTCTTGATGATATCTCGGACGACTTGGAGAATGGGTCATGTCTGGTCAAAAACTAGGTCACTAGGTTAAATCTTAGAAAAACCTTGTGTACCCTCTAGAGGCCACATTTTCAGTCTGATACTCATGAAACTTGGTCAGAATGTTTGTCTTGATTATAATGGACGACTTTGAAAATGGATCATGTCGGGTCAAAAACTAGGTAACTAGGTCAAATCTTAGAAAAACCTTGTGTACCCTCCTGGGGCCACATTTTCAGTCCGATACTCATGAAACTTGGTCAGAATGTTTGTCTTGATTATATCTTGGACGACTTTGAAAATGGATCACGTCGGGTCAAAAAGTAGGTAACTAGGTCAAATGTTAGAAAACACTTATGAAAGAAGGTCAGAATCTTTCTTTGATAATATATACAATGGGAAAATGGGCTATGTTTGGCTTAAAAATAGGTCACTGAGAGAAATTCTAGAAAAAGCTTGTGTACAAGCTAGAGGCCAAATTTCCGTCCAATAAGTATGAAACCTTGGTAGAATGTTAGTCATGCTATCTCGAAAGAGATTGAAAATGGGTCATGTTTGGTCAAAGACTCAAGTGAGCGACTTCAGGGCCATCATGGCCTTTAGTTTTTTTTTTTATTCGAATCGATATATTGCAGGGAAGGCATTTCTTATCCTTTCAACCACGTGTAACGTGTAGAACGGACTGGTCACCCATCCAGGTACTAACAATAATGCATGCTGCTTATCTTGCTCACAGAGAGATGCTCTAAGCAGCATCACTTTTAAAACTCGACAGAAAGGCAGGTTTTAAGTGCTTATATATCTAACTACTCTCCGTGACATATCCCCTTTGAGAAGTTTATAATTTCACTAACCGTAAAAATATGCCTCTTTTCCATTTTTGATGATATGAAACTGACAGGAAATGGCATCGAAATCCCAACGAGTCAAGCAGCCAAGCGCGCCAGACGATATATGTCTTGACGCCTAAATTTCGGAAGAAGAATTTCTTAACAACAGTCAGATTAGGTTACCAATTTTGTTTTCAAGACCTGTCCTGGTAGGGCCTATATACATAAAATACGAAATACCTGTAAAGTAATTTCTTATGCGCAGAAAGGCTTGATTTTGTGTTTGAAAATTGGTAAATGATATCATATCAAGATACTCGTCAAAAAATTAACATCGCTCATTTTGAAATTGATCTACACGGGTTGTCCACGAACTTTACGGACATACCTCGTAGACTTTACTCTCTTTGCGGTAAAAATTAATGTGTTTTTAATCAGATAGATAAACCATAAATGACCGAAAACTGGTTCAAAGATCTGACTCGTATTAGTTTTCTCTAACATCTTTACGTGTCTCAATAAGACGTACTGGTCTCCTTCGCTGTTCAAAGCCCGTATCTTTTCATACTCGTAGTACTGTGGTCCGCCACCTAAGCTCAGAAAAAATCAAAATGGCGTCAGGATACGATGGACATCAATCTAAGAGGCTAAAAATGGATAATGGAGCCGCAGGCGTAAGAATGCTTAACTTATGTAATTGCTTACAGCTCAAAGGACATCTGTCTTTGCTGGAAATACAAAGTTTTATGGGTTAACAACTCTGCTTTGCGATCAACAGCTTCATTAGTCGAAGTGGCTGTTGGTCAGATATTGCTGCACATGTGACTACTTTTTTCATCGCTATCCTTCTGTGGAACTTTGATATCGATTTCCCCAAAGAATTTATCACATAACACCTATATGAAGAGGAATAATTCAAACTGCATTTTTCCTATTTCCTCATGGAAGCAAATGACTTGTGTAGGAGAAGTCGTCTAATTCGTCCCCTGGAGAAATCGTCCCATAATCGAATGGGGACCGTATCTCTAGAAATCGTCCCATTTTTTAAAAAAGAAATTAGTCCCGCATGCAATATCCGGTAGCCCAGTATCCACATTTGACATTCTAATACTGAATAACAAATATTAAGTGATGTTCTTATGTATGGTTAGGTAGTGGTTTGTTCACAGTTGATACATATCTCATTTATAATTGAGACCAACAATACAGCAGTTGCTACATATGAGAAATATTACAAAGATATCTCAACTATACATGCTTTTTAGGGCCTGAGTAGAACTGAGCAAGGGTTTGTTAAGGCTATACCATGGAATTCAGGCACTTAGCCTGCGCAGATAGAACCTTAATACAATGATGAATGTGTTCTCATGTAAAAATTCTGTGTTTCAACAACATTCTATATGAGTTTTCTAGGAAGTGGAAAAAAATAATTCATAACCAGCCAAACAAGTTAAACCTCTCTGAATAATTTACCATAAAACAGAGATATACATATAGACAGCAATATTTTTCCCTTCTTTGAGTGGGTCCTTTCCCAATCTGAAAAAGTTACCTTTGTGTGTGTTTTTTTTTTTTTTTTTTAAGACTGTGCATGAAAATTCACAAAATCAGTGTGTTCCTTCAGTGTTGTCAAAAGCCGATTGGCGATCGAAATCATCGCTTAAAATCACGTTTGGATCGGTTAGTTTTGCCGTCGATGCGAGTTTTTTTAAACCGCCTGCATGGTTTATATTCGTTTAAATTCCGTTAGGATCCTTGTATTTTTAAGACGTTTTATAATAAATGCAAGCTTAGCGAGAAACCCCCTTTACACGCCGTGTCCTTAAAAAATATTCCGAAAAACCAATCTAAAAATAAATGCACCTTTTATCACAATCGCAACGTCTTGTAATCTACTTAGTCATTGAGACGCTCTTTAAAATCAAATTGCTTTGTCAAGCATCCAGTTGTTACGGTTTTGGCCGATAATTGTCTTGACTTTTCGCGGCGCGGATTTTTTCTTTAGAACATATCTCAGCCTGCTGAAAAAAGAAAGAATACACCCGAAGAGCTTCTAGAAACGCAAAGCATGTATGAAACAAAGCGCCAGGGCCCCTATCATCAAAATTAGAATGATGATTTCAAAAGGATACTTTATGACGAATTTTGAATCATCAAGCCCCTTTGTCACTGGATTAATACAGTAACTTAAATCTATGTACATGCTATTAAAAACATAATATACATGATATACTGTATATCTACCATTTCTACAGCTGCTCAGGTGTTACTTTTGTCATAAATTTTGGCATATTAGAGGTGGGAGAAATATTGAGACTTTAGATCCCTGACCATTTAGACCCCATTTTTTTTCCTATTTAGTGTGACACTCTTGGGACACTCATACCCATATTTCTGTTTTTCATATCCCTATAATATAGAGTCTTACATGCTTTGCAGATGTTTTAGCTCTTTGTATGAAAGATGGCCATTGCACTACATGGTACTTATACAGTTGTCAGCACTGAATTTCTTGTGACATAGGCCAAAATCTAGTTTCTTTTCACATGTATACATTACATACTTTGCTGATAGCCCATCTGTATTTATTAAAAAAAAAAAATCAAATGAAATAATAAAAACGAGTTGATCAATCAAAACATACTGTTTTGTAACTTCGGAGGGATCCCTGATAATCAGGAGGGCACCCAGATAATAAAGTTAGGGATTCCTGCTTGATCCCAAAGAAAATAATTTGTGTCGAACCCTGGAAAGCCGATGAATTTGCCAAATTTGGGCTTTACAGTGGATTGTTATGACTCAGGTATGTTGTCAGAAATTTAAAGTTGCTTAGTTTTTTCACAAGCAGATGCAAAAAAAAAAAAGGAATAAATTGCACAAATATACAACTTTCAAGGCAAATAACCGCACCGATACATTTCATACCAACTTAGATCTCGGCGGCAGTAAAGCTTGACCAAAGGCATGTATATTTTATAAACTGAAGGGTGATTCTGATTTATTCTTTTCTATACATAAAATGTAGGCATGAGAATATGCATTTATAACAACAAAGATGAAAGGCACTACACACCAGAAATGCCAATTAAGTGAATAACAGACTTAGAGTCTATAAACAGATAATTTTTAATCAACACTCAATTATAAAAATTCTTTCACTTGTATTTTATATCTAATGGCAGTATTTTTCTCTAAAAATCCACTTTTTCCCAGTGCAAAAAGCTTAAGAATATATTTCAAATGATCTATTTTATTAAAAAAAGTTTAATATTATTTTCTCCAAAGAGCAAATGTAATGTATTTTAGCAAAGACTGAGAAAGAAGAATGAAGGGATTTGCAAGCAAGGAGATGGCTTCCAAGGTGTTTAGAATTGCTGAAATTCAATTTCGGCCAGGGGGCTTTGCCCCCCTGGTCCCCCTACCAGGGCGTTGCCCTGGACCCACAAGGGGGCCTAGGCGGCCCCCTTGACCCCCCAGCCTGATCTGTTGGATTTCAGTTTTGATCTGTTATTCAAAAACATTTTGACAACCCTGTTCCTTACTGCTGACCCTGTCCAAATTAAGGTCCGGATATTAGTTTTCTGAATGACTTTGGTGGAATGAGATTCAAATTGTGGATTTCTCTTGGCAAATTATTCTGAAAACGTGACATAAACAATCCAAATAACAACAGTTTCATTGGCAAAAAAACAGGAGTTTCCCATTGTAGTGTATGAGGTCTGTAAACCGATATTTTTGGTAAACTGCTCCCAGCAATTGATAACCAAGTTCAAGCCCATTTTGGATACAGGCTAGAGTCCAATGTATGTGTTTCGGCGATCTCCATAGTGATAGTCAAATACCATGCAGGTGCACTGTATGTGTATTTTGTGGCCAAAAATTTGCAATTTGTCGGTATTCTTAACACCATGTGTATTCTTGGAAAATTGGTTCTTAACCCTTTACCACATAATCCCGAGTTTTAACAACCCTGAGAAAGAAAGCCTTTTGAAAACATTAAGGGAAAATAAGAAAATGCTGGTCACCAGCATGTTTTCCTTTTCCTGCAATGTTTTCTATCCCTTCAAAAACAATTGCTACTATTTGAGCCACATTTTATTTGTTGCCTCTGGATGCCTTAAGTTTAGAAAAGTCCAAAATTTTGTTGTTTGGTAGAGGGTTAAGCAATGAGCCATAACTGCAAATATTACCGAACTAAAATCAAACCAATGGGTCGCACGCATAAAGTTCATCAGTATTCTACTTATTGATTCAGATACATGTAATTTGTTTTTTATTATTTAGTACAATGATATTCACAACATTGAAGCCTCGAAAGTTGTACATGTCCGAGGACTACCGGAATACGCAAATGAAGATGATATTGTACAAACTGTCCGGCATTTTGGACAAGTGGAGTAAGTATTCACTTTTTATCACATTACCTCTCTTGTTTTCAGTGTAATATACCAATTACAAATTTTCTTATCTTATACATGTTTGAATTGATATTACATTTGTGTGACGTGGTTTTTTGACATCATTTTGTACATAATCCATAGAAGGGAGTGGGTTTTTAGCTCACCTGAGCACGAAGTGCTCTGGGTGAGCTTTTGTGATCGTGCTGTGTCCCGCGTCCGTCATTCGTCGTCCGTTGTCAACTTTTACCTTGTATACGCTCTTGAGGCCACATTTTCAGTCCGATACTCATGAAACTTGGTCAGAATATTTGTCTTGATGATATCTCGGACAATTTCGAAAATGGGTCATGTCTGGTCAAAAACTAGGTCACTAGGTCAAATCTTAGAAAAACCTTGTGTATGCTCTAGAGGCCACATTTTCAGTCAGATACTCATGAAACTTGGTCAGAATGTTTGTCTTGATGATACCCGGACGAGTTCGAAAACGGGTCATGTCGGGTCAAAAACTAGGTCACTTGGTTAAATCTTAGAAAAACCTTGTGTACGCTCTAGAGGCCACATTTTCATTCCGAAACTCTTGGAAGTTGGTCAGAATGTTTGTCTTGATGACATCTCAGATGAGTTTGAAAATGGGTCATGTCAGGTCACAAACTCGGTCACTAGGTCAAATCGTAGAAAAACCTTGTGTACGCTCTAGAGGCTACATTTTCAGTCCAAAACTCTTGAGAGTTAGTCAGAAAGTTTGTCTTGATAACATCTCAGACGAGTTCGAAAATAGGTCATGTCGGGTAAAAAACTAGGTCACTAGGTCAAACCTTAGAAAAACCATGTTTACGCTCTAGAGGCCACATTTTCAGTCCGATACTCATGAAACTTGGTCAAAATGTTTCTCTTGATGATATCTCAGACGAGTTCGAAAGTGAGTCATGTTGGGTAAAAAACTAAGTCACTAGGTCAAATCTTAGAAAAACCTTGTGTACGCTCTAGAGGCCACATTTTCAGTCCGATACTCATGAAACTTGGTCAGAATGTTTGTCTTGATAATAACTTGGACGAGTTAAAAAAAAATGGGTCATGTCGGGTCAAAAACTAGGTGAAATCTTTGAAAAACCTTGTGTACACTCTAGAGGCCACATTTTCAGTCCAAAACTCTTGAAAGTTGGTCAGAGTGTTTGTATTGATGATATCTCGGACAAGTTCCAAAATGGGTCATATCAGGTCAAAAACTAGGTCACTAGGTCAAATCTTTGAAAAACCTTCTGTATGCTCTAGAGGCGACATTTTCTGTCCAATACTTTTGAAAGATGGTCAGAATCTTTGTTTTGATAATATCTACAATGGGAAAATGGGCTATGTTTGGCTAAAAAGTAGGTCACTGAGAGAAATTCTAGAAAAAGCTTGTGTACAAGCTAGAGGCCAAACTTTCAGTCCAATAATTATGAAAGCTTGATAGAATGTTTGTCATAATATCTCGAAAGAGATTAAAAACGGGTCATGTTCGGTCAAAAGACTCAGGTGAGCGACTTCAGGACCATCATGGCCCTCTTGTAAGGATATTACCGCGGCTGTATTTATAGATGGTTGTTCATCTTCTGATCAATAATTTGTGAAATATCATTAATTTATGTGATAAAAAGAATCTTATATTTGTTAGCGTTCGAGATAAAATGTTGTTAAATTCGTCTAGAAAAAATTTTATTGAGCTAGTCAAAGGCTCATTTGAACCTGTTTTCGCTCTCAGAGATCTTTGAGTGACTTTTGTAACCAAGAAAGTGGCTGGCTTCTTAATCCTGCCCTCTGAATTTGCATTTTTGTTCATACATTCTTTTTTCATGTGCAGATTTCAGCAGTCCGAATGTTTACAGTTGTCACATGACTGAGGACATTTTTTTTTTTTGTCTGGTAAAGAGTTTATTGGTCTTAACCTTCTACCTTACAATCAGAGTTTTGATGATACTAAAGAGATAAACTTTTGAAAGGCTTGTGGGAAAAGAAGAAAATGCTGGTAACCAGGATTTTCTCCTTTTCCTGCAATATTTTCTACCATATAAAAGACAAATTTAATTGTCCAAGCCAAATTTAAATTGTCGTCTGCAGATGCTTGCAATTTGGACAAGTATTGTGGTAAAGACTTATGTCCAGTTCTCAACCATTTTTTTCAAGGGGTCTCATTAACAGGAGCATAGTTTGGTTAAGATTTGATTATGTTCTATGTTCTTGTTTGAATTTTCTAATTCTTAATGTGACATACCAGCAAAGGCCTGTACCTCAGTGGGTAACATACAGGCCTGAAACTAAGGGACCACAGGTTCCAATCACAGGTGAACAGTGAGCGACTGTATCAAATTATATCTACCAGTTTTCCCACTGAAAATTTTATTTGGGAGTTTTGTACCCCATACAATTGAGAAATGGGGGTATAAGAAAAAAATGGGGGTACAAATTCAGAAAAACTAGTATGCCCACAACTCTACATTGTTTTCTTAAATGCCTCATTCTCTTTCAGGTGAGGAATAATCATACAGATCTACTAAGTGAATGTATATTTTTACATGTAACTAACAGTAAAAGAATTGTTTGGCAAAGTGTTAACTAGATCTAGTAGTCTTTATGCTCATCTTTTCACATGCCTTTTGTACAACAGAATCATTGTCGAAGTCTGGGTGGTGACTACTGTACTCAGTATGAATTCTTTTTTCTACATTTTGAATGTTTCTACGACTAGTGTACCTTGCTTGCTTGTGGGAACCCGAATTCTGAAATCCAAAACTTCTAAACTACAGCATTTCTGAGCTATTCCCAATGTTGGTTTACAGACGAAAGACAATGACATCGATGGAGAGCTGAATTACGGATAATTTTTTGAAACAAACGAGTCTCAGTCTGCAATCATTGATTACGACATTAAAGACGAGTACGCAGACCATGTAAATGTTTTAAAACTAGAAAGCTGGAAATCCCAAATTTTTCTGATGATTTACATTTCCCGAAAATCGCTTTTACGTGAGCCGTTCTATGCAAGCATTTCCTAATTTTTTTTTTGATCTTAGTCCGTATTTTTGTACGTGATTTCACACATAGGTTTGTTATTTTGTACGTTTTTTATTTCATTAAACAGCTTGTAACATATTTTCAATACACTAATCATGGCTTTTATTCTGTTTAGAAGTCATTTTACTACCAGTATCAATATTGATAGTACCAACCGGTAGTGAAAACATTATTCTACAAGAAAATCACATGACTAGTCTTTTGTTTTGAAATGCATCAGAGTTGTTTACCTTTCAGTATATTGGTGTATGATATAATAGGATGTAATAATTTGATTTTTAGACACTGTCACTTGCCATTCACCTGTCGTTCCAGTCCCAGGCTTGGCTGTATTCATTCCAAAGGTTGCTGATGGTCATTGGGACAGGATTTATTCTCTCTCACCACTGATCATTGTTTTGACTATGGTTATGTTGGAAGCTGCCAGTGACTTTGAAAGACTATAGGCAAAGCACTGATAGAAGAAACTCCAGAGAAGCATGGATAGGTGCACTGGCTGTTGTGATATAATTGAAATAATATTAAAAAGCATGTTAAACACAATTTAAATATACTGACATGCCATTATTTCTGTGTTATTTTTCAGGTATGTTTTGACAATGCCAAGAAGACATCAGGCTTTGGTGGAGTTTTTGGTGTGTATCTAGGTTTTCTGAAAAGAGAAAGCAACATTGACCTTTTACCAGACGACAAAATTTTAGCCTAGCCCAAATTGAAGCATTAGCAAATGACAATTTCATAGTGGCTCAAATTTTGCAATCTTTTCTTGGATAGGGTAGAAAACATTTTGGGGAAAGGAGAAAATGCCGGTTACCAGCATTTTCTCTTTTTCCCACAATGTTTTCAAAGGCTTGTTTTTCAGGGTAGTTAAAAGTTGGCATTGTGTGGTAAAGGGTTAATTTTGTGTTCTTTGCACATGTGAGAACTCTTTACCACACATGAAATTATAGTCTGGTAATTGATTCTGCACAAGAAACTAGGAACTTTTTTACCAAATGATAAATTTTATAGTGGTCCAAATTCAAAGCTGTGGCAGAAGACAAATGTGGCTCATTTAGCTATAAAAGGGTAGAAAATATTTTGGGAAAAGGAGAGAGTGCTGGTTACCAGCATTTTCGCCTTTTCTCAAAATGTTTTTAAATGGCTTATTTGCTAGGGTCATGAAAACTTGGGAGTTTTCTGGTAAAGGGGTAATGAATTATCCTGTGTTTTACAACGTAGATGAAGTAGATTTTTGAAAATATTGTGGGAAAAGTAAAACATACTACGGCAGTTACCACAAATAGTTTTCTTTATCCATATTTTTTTCTAATCTTTCTACTTAATACAGACCCCATCTTGTAGTCAATTTTTTTTTACTTCCAAAAATGTTTTAATTTGTACCAGTGTAAAATTTTGGTGTCTTCTTGAGTAGATAAACTCTTTCAGAGCAAAGTGTATTAATTCAGCCTTTGATGGCTGAAAATACAGCCCACTAAAACATTGGAAGGATTTTTATCCAATAGGCTGGACTGAATAAGCGGAGGGTATAGGTCCAGGATCGGATTACACATTCTGTCCATTCTGATCTTTTTGCCCGCTAAAGCCATTGTTTTTAGCCTGTCCCAAACAACTAATTTTAGACTTTTCAAGTTAAGAGCATGACAGGGTGACAAATCTCGGAGGTACAAACGAGCTGAAGTTCTTGGATAGGGGAGAAAACATTGTGGGAAAAGGAGTATATTTGTTTCTGTTGGTTGGTGCTTTGGAAGGGTTATTCATAGAACACATTCAAAATTGTTTTAACTCGTTTATTTTCCCACAATGTTTCCTTATCTATCAGTTTTATAGGTGAATACTGGGTATTTCGTATGTCTGATATACTCTCAGATTAGTTTCTTTTTGCTAAGAGATGCATGTGTTGAAATATTTTGACTAAAGTAGAAATTTCTTCTTGTGAGGGAGACTGAAATTTTGGAAATTACCAAGAAAATGACTGTTTTTAATTATCGTTTCTACCCTGTCAGAGAACTTCTCAGCTCATTTGTATTAACTTTGAATGTGCTGCATGTAGATGGATGCAATAATAGTTTGTCATTGTGGATGAGGTTTATCACAGTCCTAGGTTCAAGAGTTTGAAAGATGTAGCATTTCTCTGTATTTTGTTTCAGGATATTGCTAGTGCCAGGGCTTGTGTGAGTTATGCTAATGTAAGTATTATGTATACATGTACAAGCCTATCAGTCCTGTTTGGTGTATTAACCAAAGGCCAGGATCATTATACTCAAACTATTCTGAATTTCAGTTTTGAATTTCAAGACAAAAAGTTGATTGACTAAGGCAGAAATCCCTCAGCCAATCAGAGGGCTAGTCTTAGAAGCCGGGATTGAATTTGGAATATTTGGTGAATACTTTGCAGAACAGGACATGTTTGCTTTAGCATTCATTTTTCTGCTTGACTTGTTTACATAATTTAGTCTGCAGGCAGTTGTGGTCCTGTTCTTGCAAACTTTAAGTTTTTCTGTTTTACCAAGAGCTTGACAGCTTGTAAAAATGATGATTCACTTATATGAAGACAATAGCTGTACTGTGCCTTTTTCTCAGGTATCACATATTTTAGAATAGAGCTCTATAGAGCATTGCCAAAAAAAACTCTAGTTCAACCAATGCCACAAGCAGGGATTAAACCTAAATACATTGAGTACAAATTGTATGCTCTAACCACTAAGCCACTTGCAATCCCAAACTGTTATAAAAGGAGAATTTATTGCCACACCAAGAGCAAAATGAAGGAAATAAAATGAACTGAACAATGCTTTGGAAAAGGGGGTTTAATATATCTGCACGAAGTATAAACCTATGTCACCCTGGAGTTTAGGGCATCCGCATGTAGTATTGACCCATGTCGGCCCGTGTGAACATTTTGCTATCTTGAAATTTTCTTTGTTTCCATTACACATCATGATTCAGTCGGTTGTTAGACAAAACGTATTTTATGGATCCATAATAATATGGTTTGCAACACGTGAAAAGGGGCATTCGGACATCTGCGTAAAGTGTCGTCTCAGATCAGCCTGAGCAATCCGCGCAGGCTAATCCGAAACTACACTTTCCGTTTTTATGTAATTTTCTGTTTCACTGTTCACACAGGTCTAATGTAAGAAAAAATCCAATCGAGTCGTAAAGTGCCGTCTCGGATTAGCCTGCGCGGACTGCGCAGGCTGATCCGAGACGACACTTCACGCATATGTCCGAATGCCCCTTTTTGCGTGTTGCAACCCATATAATGTTTTGCGTGGTTTGTTGCATTACAGGGATGCATTAAACATACTTTTGCAAGAGCATGGCTCTAATATACTTGGGGTTGTAGCATATTAGTATATGAAATGGATACAATCAAAATCTGTCATTCTGACTCTATATTTCTGTCTTTAATTGTAGACAAGCAAGCTGTTGGTTGGTGACTATCAGATATTTGTCAACTTTTCTACAAGCCAGAAAATTCAAAGAAGCCAGTAAGTTTCCATCTAAATGTTTAAATGTATTAATAGTTTATTGAAAAGTGGAAGAGTGAAAGAAAAAGAAAAAAAAAAGGAAATACTAACGATTTAACCCGTAACCAAATAATCTAGAGTTTTTACACCCCTTGGACAGAAGTCTTCTGAAAACATTGTGGTAAAAGGAGAAAATGCTGGTAACCAGCATTTTCTCCTTTTCCCACAATGTTTTCTACCCATTCAAAGACAGTTCCCATCATTTGAGTCAAATTTGTTAGCTGCAGATGCTTTCAACTGAGAAGTCTTAAAATTTTGTCATCTGGTCAAGGGTTGAACAGAAGCAAAAGTTATTTGGTAGTTTTTTTTTCATTTTGAATGGACATGTTGCTGTCCCTTGTCCCTGAGAAAAATAGATGTCTTGATTAATTAAGCCTTTATCATACAACATAGGGGTTTTGTGTGACCAATGGAGTGTTTTGAGAAACTGTGTGGAAAAAGGAGAAAATGCGGTATTTTTCCATGATGCTTTTTACCCTATCAGAGAAAAACCTTTTCATTTTGGGCAAATTAAATTTGTTTTCCACAAATGCTTTCAGTATAGTTGAGTCAAACATTTTGTTATTAGGTAAAGAATTGACACCTGAAGGATTGAGCACAACTTCTGTTGCTTTTGTTGGAAATACCCAGTCAAGATAAAATTTTCCCAAAGTCTGATATGGGAACTACATGGGGTTTTTTGTTTATTTTTTTATTATTTTTTTAACATACTGAAGCACTGTTAAACTGTGTGTGGGTTTGTGTTTATATGATAAAAGTATCCATGTACATTTATTTCACACTTTGAGGTTAAGTAGAAATAGAAATCACAGGCAATGTTTGATATATTTATTTAGGAATAAAGAATGTCTAGCAACAAAAAGAAATATTATCTTACACTTGTATACATTTATGCATATTTATTTTACTGATGTAGAGTTTTGGTCATATGGACAAATAGATTTATAAGCTGTTAATAAAAGCAGAACTCAGTTTTTGGTTTATAGTATTTCTTTGTTTTCTTTTGGTCCAGCAACAGTGAAGAGGGGATGGGCAGGGGTCCCATGGGGCCCCACAAGATTCTTCTATTTACAGTGGTCAATGCACAATATCCGATAACAGTCGTAAGTAACTTTATATCATTACATTATCATTTCTATCATCTGTCACTTGAACAAACTTAACTCTTTACTACCTGATAAAATTTTTGACTTGTCAGAATTGAAAGCATTTGCAGATGACAATTTAAATGTTGCTCAAATAACAGAATTTGTCTTTGATAGAGTAGGAAACATTGTTGGAAAAGGAGAAAATGCTGGTTACCAGCATTTTCTCCTTTTTCCACAATGTTTTCAAAAGGCCTCTTCCACAGGGTCGTTACAACTCGGGATTGGATGGTAAAGACTTTAATAGTTTCCAACCAGTCTTTAAGCACTTAAGCAATGAAATGGTTAATTCTGACTCAGTCATATGATCTTGGTTGTCCAATTTTTACCCAATACCATACAGTCCCATTTTAACAACCCTGAAGAAGTGTTTGAAAACATTATGGGGAAAAGAAAGAAAATACTTTCTTGTCTTGGAAAGAGTATATTCACCTTCAAGGAACTGATGCAAGTTAATGATTGATTGATTGATTGTATGGTGTTTAATGGTGTTAGCAACATTATTTCAGTTATATCACAGCAGCCAGTGCACCTATCCATGCCTTCCTTGAGTTTCTGTAACCAGTACTCTGCACAATGTTCTTTCCAAGCCACTGGCTGCTTTCCCACATAACAATCGTCAGAATAATTATGCAGCTTAAAGACATGATATCCTCTTCTTGAGAAATATTAGTTTTAATTATTTTAATCTACACAAGCTTTCGGCGGCACAACCACCTTCCTAAAGTGTAATCCTGTGATACAACAGCCTTCCTCAAGTGTAATCCTGTGATTGTATCACAGGATTACCCTTGAGGAAGGCAGTTGTACTGTCGAAAGCTGGTGTAGATTTAAATAATTAAAATCAACTTAAAGACAATAATAATATTTATAGAAGAATGTACAGATTAAAGCTAATTTCACTTTTTTTTTTCTATTTTCCTTTTTCTCAACAGGAAGTGATGCATACTATTTGCAGTCCTCATGGCCAAGTGGAGAAAATTGTTATTTTCAAAAAACAATATGTCCAATCTATGGTCCAATATCCTTTTTATTGATTTACACAAAAAATAAGTTAACTCTTTACCAAACAACAAAATTTTGGACTTGTCTGAATTGAAATATTTTACAGACCACAGAAGATTGAGACTCAATTTTCGAAAGTTGCTTTTTGAAGGGAAGAAAGCATTGCAGGGGAAAGTGAGAAAATGCTGGTTACCAGCATTTTCTCCTTTTCCCACAATGTTTTCCAAAGCCTTTTTAACAGAGTCGTTAAAACTTGGGATTTTGTGGTAAATATTGAATCTTTGCAGCTTCTTCCTTCCAATTGGAGCTTTTATCTTATCTGTGTCAATATTCCATATTAAAGAAGTTAGTTTTTTTTTTTTTTTTTTTTTCGTACTATTTTTGTAAGAATATTTCAGGAAAAATAGGGTCAAATAGATGCAGGATTAGACTATGTTTTTAACAGTCTTATCTTGATCTGCTCTGTCTATAATAAAAAAGTTCAGTAGTTGGGTGGGCCTCTGAATCGTTTATAAGAAATTCCTGAGTTTTATGACCGTAAGACTGACATGTTTTAAAAACATCATGGAAACAGTTGCCTGAAACCAGCATTTTCTCCTTTTCCCACTATGTTTTCTACCATTTTTACAGTCCCACTAGTTGTTCCACAAGAACTTTTGTTTGCTAATGCTTTTGATTTCCTCAGGTCTTAAATTTTGCTATTTTGTAAAGAGTTAACCTCGCATCACACAATATCAAGTTTAAATATTCAAGAGGCTGAAAACATTGTGGGAAAAGAAGAAAATGCTGGTAACCAGCATTTTCTCCTTTTCCCAAAATATTTTCTGTTTTTTTCAACGACAAATCTGGTCATTCAAGCCCCAGTTATTTTGTGTTATGCAAATTATTTCAGTTTGCACAAGTCTTTGGGCAAATTTGGTTGTCAGGTAAAGAATTAAGACCATATTTCTAGTTTCTGTTGGCAGTTTACCTTAACAATTTGTACATTTGATAATGCAGAGTCGGCAAAAAGAGCTAGAGAACAACTACATGGATGTGACATCTACTCAGGATGTTGCACTCTACGCATTGAATATGCAAGGGTAAATTGCTTTAACTTGCTTTTTATATGCTCAAAGGGCTGTATTGTGCTATGCCCTTGGCTGTCTGTGTGCTAGCAATTTGGTGTCTACTCTAGCTTTTTTGAACTCCTTGTTTGAAAATATATCACACATGTGTACCTTGATAAGCCAACATGCAGGGTAGTGGTTTCTGATGCCAGGCTTTCAGGTCGTGGTCACAGCAGTGGGTCAAAGGTTAAATGCTCTTAAAGTGTGTCGGCTTAATATCTCTTGAACCTGAGGTCTGACTCAGTAGGGGGTGGGGGACCATATGCTTTTGGTAATTTCCTTTGGATCTAAATTGCCCAACATTTTTGAGCCCCCACTTGTTGAATACTGCTCATGTCAATTTAGCTGTATACAACATGTTTGTGAAACACCATTCAAATTAAAGTAAGACAAGTGGTTGAATGTTTTTTTTTTAATAGAAAAAAGCCCTTTCATTGTAATACGGAGTCTTTATTGAATAAGAATATCTCTTAAAAGTTTTTCTCATCATCCCATGGCTTAACTTTTTTCATCAACTCTTCAGGCTTCTGAATTGAACATCAAGGTGAACAATACAGAGAGTTGGGACTATACAAATCCAGGCCTCGGGAAAACTCCAGGTAAGTTTGGCTTTCTGTGTTTTCAAGGCCCAGAGGAAGTAGGCTTTCTCTAGCAGTATCATTGGCAAATAAGGATGATCAACTTGACTTATGACTGATTATGTGTGAAAAAATGTGGCATAAGGAGAAATTACCTCTAACAATCAATTTCTCCTGTTGTCACAATGTGTTCAAAATCAGTCTGCTGCAAGACCAAACATAAATGGATAGGATGAAAGGACTTTAATCTTTTACCAAACAATACTGGGTTTCAAGGAGTCTGAAGAAAACAGCTTTAAAAAAAGCATTTTCCTTCTTTTCCCACAATGCTTTCTACCCTATCCAAGACAGAAATTATCATTTGAGCTACATTTGAATTGTTTTCTGTGTGTACTTTCAATTTGGGTCAGTCTGAAATTTAGTAGTTTTGTTAAGAGTTAAGAAGTTAACACAGACAAAACCAAGGACATACATGAATATGTGGGCTGTTGCCATGATATGACTGAAATAGTGTTGAGAGCAGCATAAAACACCTTTTGATTGATTAACACGATACTGTGGTAGTCATAAAACAAGCCCGTCTTTTGACAATCTAACATACTACATTCTACTGAAATGTGCATATGTATGTTATGATGAAAAATTGTCAACCCAGGATATCAAATGAAAAAGAGTGCACTTCAAACCACTTGAATTACATTTTCAAAAATTATACATACTTATTTTTTGAAAATATATCATGTTGTCATGTGCAGTAATACATTCCTTCAACCCTTTTCTACACAATTCTGAGTTTTAACAACCCTGAGCAAAAGGCCTTTTAAAAAATTGAAAAATGCAGGTAACCAGTATTTTCTCCATTTCGGACAGTGTTTGTTTCCCTTTCAAAAACAAATTTCAAGTCTTTAGTCACAATTAATTTGTTGTCTGCAAATGCTTTCAATTTTGGCAAGTCGTAAACTTTGTCATCTGGTAAAGAGTTAACTTTACTAAAGAAAAAATTTTAAGGTCAAATAAACAGTGTTTACAGACGACAAACAAAGTATGGCTAAAACGATGAGATTTGTTTATGACAGGGTCGAAAACATTGTGGAAATAGAGAGAAAATGCTTGTTACTAGCATTTTCTCATTTTCCCACAAAGTTTTTTAAAGTTTTCTTCTCTATGGTCATCATGGTTCAGTGATAAAGAGTGGGACTTGTAACCTGGAGGCCCCGGGTTCAAGCCTCACTTGAAGCGCTAGGTTTTTCTTGGCAGTGTTGTGTGGCAGAACACTACAGAGCTCTAGCCTAGTAATGGTGAAACAAGGACATACATGAGTATGTGAGCTGTCAAAGAGATATGTCTGAAAAAATGGTGAATGTGGTTTAAAACACCATTTAATTAAATAATTCTTCAGGGTCATTAAAACATGGAATTGTTTTGTAAAAGGTTAAGAATTTAGTTATTGATACTACCATCTAACAAGGTTTTAACCACACAGAGTGTTATGAAAACTTGCTTCAAGATTATACTTCATGTCATAAAACCAGCATACATGTACATGTGTAAAACATTGCACAAATACTTAATCTAAGTGTTAAGTTAAATCAAGTGTTGCAGGGATGACTACTCGTTTATACACTCAGATATCTAATGAACAGAGTGTCAGTATAACACTATTTTTTTCACGTGTTTACTACCATGGTTTTCAAATTTTGTATCCAACCAAAGATATAACATCATATTTACACTTACAATCAGAGATGGTGCACAATTGCTTTTATTTTGTAGAATTTTTAAAAGTCAAGTCAAGCTACGCATCAGCACACTCTTTTTCTTATAGGTCTTTGCAATATCTTTGCAATGCAAATAGAGAAAATAATTACACATCTCTGTGACAGCTTTTTTTCATACCACCAAATATACAGAAGGCAACAAGGATGATATTTAAGGGAAAGGGTAATACTATCCCTGAATGATAATGAAAACATTTTGATGGGGGAAATGAGCACTTGTTTGAGAGAAACAATTGCTGTTTTGTCCACTGTGTTTTCCAGAGTTCTGTACTGCTAAGGAAAAAATGTCATTCATGAAGTGATGGGATTCTTCTGTTTCATGAATATTAAATCTAGGCACCAGAAATATCTGTTCATTTTACTGAACTGTATGTTTATAACAAGATATATTCATGCTGTTAATGCTTTACCAGAAAAAAGAAAATGCATATTGAAGGCAGTTGCAGACAAGAAGCCGAGCCCCGGTAGTGTTGTCGATAGCATACAGGACTTGAGAACATGGGGTCGTGGGTTTGATCCCTGTCTCGGCCAATTTCTTTCAGAGGATTGATGATGGTCACTGCAACAGGATTCATTCTTCTCCCACTGCTGACTGTTTTCTCGATGATGGTTATGTTGGAAAGCAGCCAGTGGCTTGGAAAGAAAATTGTGTGGAGTACTGGTAAAAGAGACTCCAGGAAAGCATGGATAGGTGCACTGGCCACTGCGATATAGCTGAAATAATGTTGAAAATGGTGTTAAACACCAAACAATTAATCAATCAATGCAGACAAATTAAATGTGGCCAAAATGATGGGATTTCCTTGAGAGGGTTTGGGGGAAAAAAGGTTACTTCCATTTCCTCATTTATGTTTTTTGGAGCTATTTTCATAACTTTTCATTGCTTGGTAAAAGTGTACTTTTTGTGCTTGCTGGTAGCATTACTACATTTGCACAATGTCAGATTTATGCATATCATAATATTGTCTTCATTAAACCATAGAGTGCTATATGCAAAGAAAGTTCTAGACAGTGTTACTGACATAGATATTATAATTTCGTGACAAGTTTGTAGTAGACATTACACATTATTTGGGCGTGTAGACCCTAGAGACTACACGTCTGATCTTGATGTACACTGTCACAACTTAAGTTGTTTATGGCACTCCAAGGGCCAAGTCTCGGTACAGATGTTCGCATGTGGTTTATCTAGAATGGAAGTAGGCTAAACATCTGAATCACATACATAGTAACAGGCATATTCCTCTCTTGTTTCATTTTACAGACTTTGGTATGAGAACATTTCTTCAATAATTATCAGTTTTAGTTGTTAATGTTATGTTCCTGTTCACAGTGTACATTCTTATTTAGTTTTTATTCAACTCGTAGGGAGCTAATTACAAAGTTAATAGCATTTGCACCATGTGGATCAAGATCAGGTTGCTCTAAAAATGCAGTCTTGTCTTTGATTCCTGATATGTTACTATGTTAGATTTTTGCCCATAACAGCCTCCAAGTTGCTATATTTAGAAATTTGTTGTTATACTACCAAATTAGCTCACTTTTAAATGTATACAGAAGTTACCTTTGCAATCTTACCCCCAGTATACAAGATAAAACAAATACCAAGCTACTTTTAAACATCTTTTATCTACATATAACTGTGCAAGAAAGTTTTATGTCAGCAATTGTTGCTGACATGTTTGTTTGCATGCTTTTAAAACTGTTGTTGTTGTTGTTCAACTGCTTGAAATTACATAAACTTACAAGATGTTGATTAATATGGTAAGTCTAATTACATTCATGTGTAAAATTAAGTATATTTGTAATTTGTAATTCATTTGTAATTTAAGAACCATGCTCTTTAGTTTTCAAATACATGTATACAGTATTGTGAGTGGGGCTGTTGGAAAACAGGATTAAATGCGTCTTCTTTGTGCATTATACCACACAGTTCTTTGTATAATATGAATCTTTTATGTCAAAACCCATCTTAATCATAAAGTAGAATGATCCTTGACATACAGAAAATATACCAAAAGCAAGAAGTTTCGGCCCATATCAGCCTGTGCAAACTGCATAGCCTGACACAGGTTGGTTCTTTTTGAAGATTCATTCAACTAGTCACCTTTCATACAGCATGACCTAAGAGTCTGTTCAATCTCAATTGTAATGTGATCTCATCAGCTCTATATATACACCTCTACAGAAAAACATGATGATCCTTTTGGACTTCTTTAGCAATCTAAAAGCTTGTTAAAATGAAAACGAATCCTTCAGAATTTTGTATGACCCAGTTCAATAAATGAAACACAAACTAAATGGCCATTTGAAATTGAAATACTGATAAGGGGTTGTCTTCTTGAAAATTCATCCTTCACAATCCTACATACAATGACTGCACTTACATATGAGACGTGCTCTGTGAAAAGGGGGCTTAATGCATTTGCGAAAAGTATCGACCCAGGCCAGCCTGCGCAGTCCGCGCAGGCTGACCTGGGCCGAAATTTTTCGCTATTGTTCAATTTTCTGTATGTCCAAGGACCAGTCTACCTCATGATTAAGTTGATTGTTGAAAAAAGTGAATATCATGGATCCATAAGGAAGTGATGGCTTGCTTGGTACCATGGATCACGGAAGTGCATTAAGCTCCCTTTTTGCCAGAGCATGGCTCATATGTATATTTACATCATATTTGCCTGTTTTCTCATACAAAAGCTTTGCCAGCTTGACATGTGAGTCATACTCTTGGAAAAGGGGGGTTTAGTGCATCTATGTGTTGCTTTAAACCACTTAATTTGTTGCATAATTATGAATGCATAAAAACTATGAGGATCATAAGTTAAGTATAGTCCTTGGACATGCATAAAATTTACAAATAGCAAAAATATTTGACCCATGTAGGGGTGTTGCGTGGCTCAGTAGTAAAGTGTAGGGCTGGTAACATGGAGGCCAAGAGTTCCAGCTTGAGTGGAAAAACTGTTTTTTTTTTTGTTTTTTTTTTTGTGGGAGTGTCCCTGGACAAGACATTTCAGAGCGTTATCCTAGTACTGGTGAAACCATGGACACACATGAATATGTGAGCTGTGACAGTGATATGACTTAAATAATGATGAAAGGGGTGTAAAACACTGTTCAACCAACTGACCCATGTCAGATTGTGTGGACTGCACAGGCTGACATTGGTCAATACATTTGTTGGAAATGCATTAAACTCCCTTTTCACAGAGAATTACTCATGTGGTTGGGGAGTATTTTTTGTGCTCTTCTTGAGAAGAACTTTTTCCTAATTTTTTGGTATTACACTGTATCTAAAATTAAGCTCATGTAATTTTATTCTGTAATTAAAGAAAGAATGTCTGAACAGTCTAAATGGAGGACAAAATTATGGCCAAAATTCATATATTATTATAGACAAGCAGAAATACTGGATAGATCATTACATATTGGACAAAAAGTGTTGGTGATGAAGATCAAGGAATTTTTCACTAACAAAAAACATATTTTTTACACTTCATACTGTCAAGGATGTTCAAACAACATTGCTTTCATCTACACAGACATTGCCTTTGCCAGCAGAGAAATTGCTGATTTTTTTCTATCAGATGTTTTTCAGAGTGATTAGAATTTAAGTTTAGAATGAAAATTGTTCATGTATGCACATGATTTTAAAATCTGAAGAAATGAAAAAGTTTACTGACAGACAAAACTCACAGAAAATGTCACTAATTTAATTTCATGGATACTGTGATATAAAAGAAGGGTTAACTCAATCATTAAACTCATAATTTAAATTTGATGATAATTGAAAGGAGAGTAGAAATTCCACATGGCCATCCCAATTCAGTTCTTTGCATCACAGGCAACTGAAACTCCTTTGGTCTATCATAGAACACAGAAATTTTCCCTTGTGAATCATCATTGTCACTAAAAATAGCTTGTGCATCAACTGTATACCTTTATTATGTAATGGAACATGAGTTACGTGTGATTACATACTGAAGAGACCTAGAAATATTGTTTAACTGAGATCCCATACTGATTATTTGCTCTGTAGTGATAGTACTAAAATTGAACATTTTTCCAGATTTTTACAATTGCAGGGGATTCCATACTCATATACTGTGCATTAAAAAAAACATACTCTATCTTTACAACAGCAAGGGTGCCTCTATATACCATTACTGTGATATACACTGTGCATTAAAAAATCATGTGATATCATTACAACAGAAAGGGTGCCTGCATATACCACTGCTGTGACAATTCAAGTTTCTGTGTAAGCTATTTTGACAACACATAGACATGCAATCCATCAGAAATGCTTTTTTACATGTCATTTATACTTCCTGTGGAATTCAGTCATACTTCCTTGTGGATACACAAGTTTGCTCTTCACAAGAATCCAGTAGTCACTCCACAAGAATCAACACAAAAAGCAATGAAGTCAAGCCAACGACCACAGCCATCGATACAGAGGGTAAGCAGACATACAAAGACAACACCTTCCCATACGATCAGCATGCAGGGAGGCAAGTCATATACATGTTCATAGAAATCAATACATGATTACTGGTAAACAGAGATATGTTCAAGAGTGATAACATATTGCAAGCTACTCACATGTCAACTACACTAGCAGTTTCCTTGTTAATGAAAAAATGAACTTTTGTTTTATTTAATCAGTATAATTCTTGTTATAAATTTGACCATAAAAAAGAAGAAAAAATTAATTTGACTGAACATGAAGCATTTTATACTAAGAACCTATTACTGAACAGAATATTTTTAGACCAGTGTAAAACGGAAAACTAAACCAATTTACACGACAGTATGGAAAAGGAACAATTGCTTGTGACTAGCTTTTTGGCTCCTTTTTCCCAAATTGTTGTCCAAGGTTGTCAACAGCAAAGGTGCGAAAAGTACTGTAGTAGGTTAAATGAACAAAGCTAGTTATCAGATTTCATGACATGTACACAGACGCCTATGCTGCTCAAATCAAACATGACACAGAGGAAAAAGGAAATCTAAACAAGGTTGGATATACAACATCAGTGCCACTCCATATGCTTTTCCTGCAACACATCTGTGAAAATATAACCTCAATGGATGTACAGCTGAAAATGAACCCAAAACGCTTACTCTTTGCAAAAGATTTCTACCACTTCAACATAAACCTGCTCCGATGATCACCGCCTTCATTCAAGAATCAAGCACACACACATTCTAAAGGCTTGCACTCAAGAAATCATGCAAAAGAAAAACACAGAATGAACTATTGTATTTTGTGTGATTATTCCTTCAGTTGGATTCAGTGGATGCCAAACTGAACAAAGTGGAGTTACAACAAGATTGCGCTGTATCGTAAGTAGCAACATGAACTGGATTACTACTGGACCTAGTTGCAGAAAAGTGTAAGACAGATGTACATTGATGATACATATGGTAAATTTTTTACAAAACTTTTTTCATGCTGGGTCCTGACTTTCTTTGAATATACAAAGGTCTTTTATCTTGTATTTTACCTCTGATTTTGGTTTGCCAACTTCTTTTGCATATAGAATCATTGATATCTGATGATTGTTATACTTGTTCCTTTTTTTTTTTTTCAATTTTAAGTCATCTCCAACACGTGTTATTAATTACAGGATAATTAATACAGTAGTCTACTGTGGTTTGTCAGTTCCCTTAAAACTCTTCTTACTTATTGCATATCTCATTGTATGAAATTTACAAACTGGTTTTGAGATTTGCTTACTCTTAGTAAAAACTTCATTTTTCTCCTTGAAATGCTTGGTGTTCAGAAGAAGAGGTAAAGAAGATTCATAGCCATAGCTCTTTACTTTACAAGAGAATTTTAGATTCCTCTGTTGGCAAAACATTTCGAGATGACCAATATGGCTTTAATGATGTCCTTGTAAGGATATAAAACATTGTGGGGAAGGAGAAAATGCTTGTTACCAGCATTTTCTCCTTAATATACAGTGTTGCTTTTAGCAGCCATCTTTCTCTGGGTCCAAAATACTCTGGATTGTTTACGTTAACCCCTGAACCCAAACGATTACATGTGTTAATGACCCTATGAAAGAAGGCTTTTGAAAACATTGTGGGAAAAGGAGAAATGCTAGTATCAAGCATTTTCTCCTTTACCCCCAATATTTTGTACTCTTTTTAAAGATGATTTCCATCATTTAAGTTTCATTTGACATCTTCAGATACCTCCAATGTGGACTAGTCTTTAACTTTGTCATGAATGCAAGTGATAACTGTTTTTAGTTTGATAAGGAGAAGCTATTATCTTTTACCTATGTTTGAGGCAAAGGACTGTATCATTATGTGTTTGATAATTTGCTATTTGTAAAGTATAGTAAAATGGTTGATATCCACATAAAGCTAAAATATGTAGTTTTCATATGACATGTTGAGGGAGACATCAATGGTTTGTGTGATTTTTTTTTTTTTTCAATGTTTGTAGAATCATTGAAAAGTAGTGTTGATTGACATAACATTGTTAAGAGTTTTTCATCTTTTTTTTTGGGGGGGGGGGTGTTAATAAAGAAATGCTAAAAGAGAGTACCTCTGATAAGAATGGAAAATGGGACTTTTGTGTCCTCTTCTATTCCAACAATGCTCAAACAATTTGGTTGAAATTTGTTGGAATCTGTCTTACCATGAGAACATGACTGGTGCAGCTACATTTTTTTTCTTACGATTTAATCATAACAAAAAAATTGTAGGTCCACCTGTCAAAATATTGGACTGTTGCAGGAGTTATGGTCCTTCGAATTTTTTCCCTGATTAAGCAACAAGTCAGCAGGTTGGAGATGGGTATATTTAATCATAGGCTTGGGGCAGATATAGTTTCTCTTAGATAAAAATGGTTTTACAACCTACTTTTTTTTTTTTTATTCCTTAGGTATACAGGGTCAGATGGAAAGAAGAAACCCACCATTGCTGGCTGACCCAAGATATGCTCCTGCGCCTACACCATTTGCAGGTTGTTAAATATTTTTCATGAAATGTCCGTAACTGTTGATGTACCATGAAACAAAATCCCTTTTCTACTTCTTTGTTTCTCTATCAGTATTTCTTCATTTAACCCTTACAGTGTGGAATAAACCTATAAGACATTTTCACCAGAGAAGCATGGCAAATGATTTTAATTTCATTGTTGCTTTTGTAGACAGTATTTCAGAAAAGTGGACAGTGCAGATCAAAGATCAGGCTGCATGTTTTGTGCAGCCTGATCTTGATCTACACTGGCCGCAAAGCCAACTAGTCACAATAGGCACTTTAAAGGTTAAAAAGGTTTTATGCATGTCTTTAATTTCAAGTGAGAATTTGGAAGCATTTGAATTTTTTTTTTTTGCTATTGCATGAAAATTTGTCACTCTTAAAGTGCCTTATAGGTTGGATGTCTCCAGTCAAGAATAGAGACCCAAATGTTGCTATTAAACCCTTTACCCAACTATCTAGAGTTTTAGAGACTTTGAGGAAGAGGAATTTTGACAACATTGCGGATAAAGGAGAAAATAAGCATTTTCTGTTACCACAATGTTTTCTGCCCCCTTCAAAGACAAATTCCATTAATTTAGTCTCATTAAATTTGTGATCTGCCGATGTCAGACTGCATGTGTTTTTGTAGTCTGATCTTGATCTACACTGATGGCAAAGGCAACTTAAGTTGTGAAAGATACAATGGTTAATATGAGAAACCCATGTAAACATAAGTCACCTGTTGCAGAAGCTGATGAATTTGGTGGAGAAGGATATGGGAATCAGCGCCCTGCTGGGGCTGGGCGTGGTGCCATGGGTGGATATGGAGGCCAGTATGACCAGGGTGGATTCGAGGCCCCCTACATGCAGGCTGGAAGGGGTGCAGGAAGAGGAGCAGCCCAGGGGGCCTACTCAGCCCCAGGGAGAGCTACAGCATTTGGAGGTCAAGAGGGATGGAACCAGAACATGTCTGTAGGAAAGCTTTCCTGTGTCTTTAATTCCAAATTTTAAGCTCACCTGAGCAGAAAGTTCCACTATTAAACAGAGGATATTGTCTGGTTTGGTGTAGGATTAAAATTTGTTTTATTAAGTGAAAAGCGAGGGTGGGCTATATTTAATATAAATATGGCCTTTGTTCATTAGATGAAAGAAATTTTGATCATATACTGAAACAAACAATTATCATATTTCTTCTATGCTCTTTACTATAACTTTCCTTTTCGTGTCTAATTTTCTCTCATCGTGAAAAATATGTTTTTCCAGTGAAATATATCTATTCTATCTAGTCAGAATGATATGCAGAAGCTGTAATAATGATATTATGATTGATGTTGACTATGGCATAAACCATGACTTTCACCCGCTAAAATTTCATTCATGTTCTGTCAAAATATGTGGTTTGTCAAAAATGAAAGGAATTATAAAATTAACTGGTGAATTATAAGGATATAATTCACTGTTAGATTTCTGTAAACCACTCAAAAGCATAAAAGAAATAGTTTTTAATATTCATCGTTCGCCAGGGACTAGAATATTGACTTACCACACTTAAGCATAATGTCATACTAACAATAATCATCCTACTTATAAATGATATGAGTGAAATTTATCTGTAATTTTTACACGGAATTGTTTACACTTTGCTGCTATTGGGCCTTTGACCTGTGGCTCTATGACTTTTTTAAGACCTATAAAATGTGAACCGGTACTTACTACACAGAGGATAAGCATTAACCCATTACCACACAATCCTGACCATTAACGACCCTGAGGAAGAAGCCCTTCGAAAACATTGTGGGAAAAGGAGAAAATGCTGGTTACCAGCATTTTCTCCTATTTATACACCCGTCGAAGACAGGACGTATTATGGGATCACCCATGGCGTACGGGCGGGCGGATGGGTGGGTGGGCGGCGTCCAGTTCTTTGTCCAGAGCATAACTTAGTCATCTCCAGTCCGATTGACTTAAAACTTGGCTTTGTGTTTGTTGCAATAATACGGAGTGCATTGCGAAGGAACCATAACTCTACCTGGTGCTGTCTTTGAGTTATTTCCCTTTGATCATCATTTTTACAGCATTTTCTGCTTGTCCGGAGCATAACTCTGTCATCTCCAGTCCGATTGACTTGAAACTTGGCATTTGTGTTTGTTGCAATAATACGGAGTGCAGTGCAAAAGAACCATAACTCTACCTCGTGTTGTCTTTGAGTTATTTCCCTTTGATCATCATTTTTACATTATCTGCTTGTCTGGAGCATAACTTTGTCATCTCCAGTCCGATTGACTTGAAACTTGGTATTTGTGTTTGTTGCAATAATACGGAGTGCAGTGCAAAAGAACCATAACTCTACCTCATGCTGTCTTTGAGTTATTTCCCTTTGATCGTCATTTTTACAGCATTTTCTGCTTGTCCGGAATATAACTTTGTCATCTCTGGTCTGAACATCTTCAAATTTGGTATGCATGATTGTTGAAAATTTACGGAGTGCAGTGCACAAGAACCATAACTCTTCCTAGCACGAATTTTGAGTTATTTCCCGTTGATCATCATTTTTACAGCATTTAGTGCTTGTCCGGAATATGACTTTTGTCATCTCAAGTCAGAGTGACTTCAAACTTGGTATGCATGTATGTTGCAATATTACGGAGTACAGTGCGCAAGAACAATAACTCTACCTAGTGCGGATTTTGAGTAATTCCACTTTGATCTTCATTTTTACAGTATTTCTTGCTTGTCAGGAACGGAACTTTGTCACCTCAAGTCAAATTGACTTGAGACTTTGGTAAATATGTTTGTTGCATTACCTGCCCTTTACGATTATTATACCCCCTCGACAACTGGTGGTGGGACGGGCGTATCTTGCGACAATTTGCCGCTCTTGTTCCACAATGTTTTCTAACCTATCAAGGACAAATTTTGTCATTTAGGCCACCTCTGTCATCTGAAAATGCTTTCAGTTTGGGGTAGTCTAAGATTTTGTTGTTGGGTTAAGGGTTAACATCAATTTTGAAGGATACTGGGCTTTCTTCAGTGGTATGGGATAAAATTCCTGAGAAAAGGAGCTGTACTGCAAGCAGGCAGTTCCCCGGTGTTTTCTTTAACCTTAAAATGCAGGGACATGAATAGTTGTATTTGTACAAAAAATGGGTTAATATTTTTAGAAGGCATCCCCAATATATATGAGCCGCGCTCTGTGAAAAGGGGGCTTAATGCATCTGCGAAAAGTTTCGACCCAGGTCAGCCTGCGCAGTCAGCGCAGGCTGACCTGGGCCGAAACTTTTCGCTATTGGTCGATTTTCTCCATGTCAAAGGGTCAGTCTACCTCATGATTGAGTCGGTTGTTAAAAAAAGTGGCTATTATGGATCCATAAGTATGTGATGGCTTTCTTGGTATGATGGATTACGGAGATGCATTAAGCCCCCTTTTGCCAGAGCATGGCTCATATATATTTATTAACTGTTAAAATGCCTAGAGTTTCGTTTACATCAAGTTCAGATCTGGATCAGACAGTTAAATAAAATATGGCTGCAGTTTGATGTTAGGTCTAAGTTGATTCCTATGCAGAGAGACACTCAAGCCAATGGCAGTCCTAAAATGGCAATCACTAGGTAGTGTTTTCTTGATAAAAGATTTTGATTTTGTTTATTTGGCTGTATATGGATCAAATTTTGTCTTTTTTCTATAAAGAGAGAAAATGTAGGAAGGGGAGGCAGACAGGATGGTGGTTATGGAGGTGGTGGATATGGTCAAAGTCTAATTTCTCAGCAAGGAGGGTACATGGATCAGCCGGGGCCAGGTGTGTCTAGTGGAACTCCTGCCCAGGGCTGTGTGGTGATGGTGTATGGACTAGATCCAGACAAGATGAACTGTGACAGAGTGTTCAACCTCTTCTGTCTATATGGAAATGTAATCAGAGTATGTGGTTATTTCTGTACATTTTTGGAATATTGCGGCATTATTGGTACCAAAATTGTTTCATTCAGTGATTAAGCAAAGATGTGCCCTTTGCGTTAACCCCATTCTATTGCAATAAATAACAAGCAATAGTACCAATAAAGGCACGTTTGAAACTGTTTATGCTGGAAAAAGTGAAAAATCATTTAATCATCCTCTGATTGCAAAAAACATTGGTGGAATCTACCAATTCCCAAAACGCCCCATAGGAGACCTCGCATAAAAGAAGTATATGGGGGAAAAAAGGGTCACATTTTTGTAAAAGGCATTTTAGTGGTTACCTACATCAACTTGAAATTTGTGGCAAAAATGTCTGAAGTGTTGAATAGACTGACTTAAAAACTTTGATAAATGGAAGACCAGACACATTATATTAGTTTATATAATTTAATTTTTAGCTCCACTGGCCGAAGGCCAGCGGGCTTATGTCATGGCCCGGTGTCCGTCGTGAGTCCGTCCGTCCGTCCGTGCGTTAACTCTTATTTCAAACATCTTCTCTGAAACTACTCATCCAATTTTGATGAAACTTCACAGAAATGATCCTGCCATGGTCCTCTTCAGAATTTCTTGAAAGAATTTGATTCCTTCAAAAACTCTGATTGCCATGGCAACAAAACTTAAAAATATTGGAAATCTTTGAAAATCTTCTTGTCAGAAACCATAAGGCCTAGGGCTACCAAATTTGGTGTGTAGCTTTATCTAGTAGACCTCTATCAAGTTCCTTCAAATTATAGCCCTGGGGTCAAAATTGCCCCCCCCCCTCCCCCCGGGGTCACAAGTTTTACATGGGCTTATATAGAGAAAACTTTAGAAGTCTTTCTGCACCTAGCCATAAGGCCTAGGGCTACCAAACTTTGCATGTGGCTTTATCTAGTGGGCCTCTACCAAGAGTGCCCAAATTATAGCCCTAGGGTCAAATTTGACCCTGCCCCGGGGTCACAGGTTTTACATGGGCTTATATAGAGAAAACTTTAGAAGTCTCCCTGCACCTAGCCATAAGGCCTAGGGCTAACAATTTTGCATGTGGCTTTATTTAGTGGGCCCCTACCAAGAGTGCCCAAATTATAGCCCTTGGGTCAAATTTGGCCCCGCCCCGGGGGTCACAAGTTTTACATGGGCATATATGGTGAAAACATTAGAAATCTCCCTGTACTTGGTCATAAAGCCTAGGGTTACCAAATTTTGCATGTAGCTTTATCTAGTAGGTCTTTACTTAGAGTGCTCAAATTATAGCCCTAGGGTCGAATTTGATCCCACTCCAGGGGTCAGAAGTTTTACATGGGTTTATATAGTGAAAACTTTAGAAATCTTCTTTTTAGTGACCATAAGACTTAGGGCTACCAATTTTAGTCCTGTTTCAGGGGTCTCATGTTCAAAACCAATTTGCCAACTATTGTAAAGTTTGGCATGTAGTGGTTTTACTTATTAGCCAGTGGAGCGATACAGGGCCATCATGGCCCTCTTGTTTGAAATCTGTGGTCAATTACTTTTGCCTTAACATATATTTTTCCACTACACGTTAATTTACATTGTATTCGCAGCATTCACAGCAGTCTGTGACTTGCCAGTCAAATTTCTAGTTTTGTACTGTCTTATCTTATCATCATGTTACTTTATAGAGATAGATAAACCTTGAAAAACCATCCTGTATTTGAAGGTTTCTATGGATGAACCATTTTTAAAACATTTCGGTGAAAAGTACAAATTGTATAACACAAGCATTCTCTCCTTTCCAGGGGTGTGGAAATCTTGAAATTTTCTACTTGTCCGTCAGAGAAGTTTACTTGTCCAAAACAAAACAATTTTAAATGGCACACAAAGACCTAACTGAATGTAGTATTGTAGATAATGATGTCGTTTTAACCATTTAAATTTGCTTTGTTTGGGTTTTTAATAATAATGATGAAAATAAATCAAGCAAACCTTTATGGGGCTTTTTTCCCAAAAATTGGGAAGGGGCCTTAGCCTTTTTTTTTTTTTTTTTTGATATTCAAGGGCGATTTTGGCCAAATTGGGAAAAAGCAGACCGACTTTCAAGGTACATCAATAAAACAGATTAATGGCACTGTACATACATACAGTAAATAGACAGGTGCAACAATTTAATAATTGAAAAAGATTCAACAGTTACACTATAACTGCTTAAACCATGGCCAAATATCTCAGTGTTTGTCCTTACAGCTCTTTTTAACACTACTGTGGCACACCCATGCATGCCGGAGTTAATACTTCAGCAGAACTGCTTACCAGCCATCATATGATACAAGGGAATCATTATCTGTGGAAGTTAAAAGGCTAGGCTTGGTTATTGTGTCTGGAGATGTAGAGTTTGCATCATGTGCAGTGATAATAATTGTTTAGTTTTCAGACAACGGGATATTGGCGATGTCCGACAGACCCGGCACTTCAGATTGAGACTCAGTATGCGGGGATTTGATTACCTGTAGATCGATCTGCAAAGAATCTAAACGTTTTACGCCGAAAGTAAAAAGGCTGCGCTGGCCTTTATCGTCTACAGTCCTTTTAACAAACTTTTTGTAATGTTTCCCGGTTTTTGACATGTTTTACTTGGATACAGCGTGTTCGATTTTCTTTCAAATATGTTTACTGCAACCGAGTAAGAATGTGTTCCACAGTGTTAAATTAAGACAATTTCTTTTGTCAGCTGTAAGTTTTTGTGAACGACAAAAAAGAATTTTATATTGAATGATTGGGAAATGACAACCGCGTCAAGTCTACGAGCGGTGTTATAATATGCAAAAAAAAACTCGTTTCGGTTATTGTTGCCTCCATTAAACAAACCAAATGGCGCCAAGAAACCACAACGTTTCGGCCGTACTGCAGCGCAGTCAAAATTTAAAAAAAGCCTGCATAGGCAATAAAATCAGAGTTGGCCAAATTTTGTTTTTGATTCCAGATGTAGGTACGGAATCGGCCGAGTTGTGACGAGTGATTCCAGGTATCAGGGGATAGTTTATCATAATTCAATTTAAAAATGTTCTTGTTTACGAAGTGAGACGGAGAGAACATTTCCATTTCACAAGGATAAGGTTATATAATACAGATCTTTACTTTCAATTTCCCCCTCGTTTTCTACTTGTCCGCGGACAAGTAGATTGCAAAAAGCCACTTGTCCGACGTCAAATTTACCCGAGTCGGACGTAGGATTTCCACACCCCTGCTTTCCTTTACAATGTTTTCTGTCCTATTAGAGAACATCAGCTCATATGAGTTGTCTGCAGCTGCTTTTAATTTGTACGAGTCTAAAATTTGTTGTTTGTAGGTTTTTGGCTGTGTACATCAAAGTGTAGTTTATGCTGTGCCCATTTCACATTGACACACAAGGTTTAGACCTTCCAGTGCCAATTATATTGACCTCTTTTCATGGTGGAAAAAATCATGTTCTTAAACCTTTAAAAATGGTATTTTCCTTTAAGTTTTTGTCATTTTGCTAATATTTACATGTAAGTTTGTTGGTTTGATCTACAATTTACATGTTTCAAACATGTTACAGGTCAAGTTCCTGAGGAGCAAGGAGGGTGCTGCTATGGTACAGTTAGGAGACAACATGGCTGTGGACAGGTCAATGTTTAACCTGAACGGAGCCATAGCCTTTGGCAAGAAACTGGCTGTCACGTAAGTTTGACCTCGTGAGTGCTGAATAAATTGACAGCTGCAACAAGATTAATTGTCTCTGTTGTAGGTCTTGCCCCCACGGCACCTACTGAATTTTGATAAAATCTGCTCAAATATGGCCTGCAACACGCGAAAAGAGGCATTGGGACATTTGCGTAAAGTGTCGTCTTGGATCAGCCTGCGCACTTCCAGCAGGTTAATCCGAAATGACACTTTCCGTTTTTATGTAATTTCCTGTTTTGCTCAAGACTATTATGGGATAAAATCTAATGTAGCCGTACAGTGCCGTCTCGGAGCAGACTGCGCAGGCTGATCGGAGACGACACTTTGCACAAATGTCCAAATGCCCCTTTTCATGTGTTGCAGGCCATATATCAGGGGGTCTGATCTTTCCTCCTTTCAGAGGATATCTTCTCTTAGAACATAAAACTGAAAATTCAAAACTGTCCCAGCTTATAAGGATCTGCTGAGAAATGATGTATTGACTTAAGTGGGGGGGGGGGGGGGGGGGGTCAGGGTATTTTCTTCCTGTCTCGCATTTTATAAATCATACCCTTGGTTTAACTTCCATTACAGTTGGATTTTGAATTTTTCATGCACAGTCAAGAGAGATAGACTTGAATATCAGGATCCCTGATGAAACACATTTTCTTTTTTAATCTGACTGCAGAAAAGACACTGTAATTTAAAAACTGTTAAAGCCAGAATGTCTTAGTAGATGTCACATTGTAGTGTCAAGATTAGACTGCATCTTTTCAGTCTGATCTTAATCTTGAAATATTATGGGAAGCACCATGAGAGCCAGTACAAACAAAAACTGAAGTATTGCCTATTTCATGCATGAAAAAAGATCGGAGATCACCATAGCTTAACAACACAACTTTATCAACCTTCACCATGTTGTGAAATGATAAGGGTAAATTTGCTAACAGCATAGATCAAGATTTTACTATGTACACAGAATGTGCAGTCTGATCTTTTATCTACACTGTGATCTGAAATTCAGTGAGGTATCCTTGTAACAACACCAATGAAAGGGTGTAATATGTTTTTTTAGATTTAGCTGAAATTCAGTTAACCTATTCAGTGGTCTAATGCTTGATTATACCCCCGCAAAACGAATGTTTTTAGGGATATACTGGAATCAGCCTGTCTGTGTGTCTGTCCATGTGTCCGTCTGTGTGTCTGTCTGTGTACAAAATATTAGTAATTTTGTGTCGCAAACTCCTACTACAGTTTTGCTGCTATTGTATTGAAAGTTTGTTGATACATTGATCGTATACTGAAGTTGTGCAAAATGCAGTTTTCAATCATCTACTGCCTATGATTTAAGGGTAATCTTCCCTTGAACTTAGAAAATTTTTTGTTAAATTGCCTGTTTCTGTCAAAGCGCTGGCGGGGGTATTAAGTCGCATTCAGTGACAGCTCTAGTTTGTGTATGTGATTAACCAGATGATTGTGGCTGTATTTTGTGCTTTAACAGACATTCGAAGCAGACTTTCCTACAAGATGTGACCAATCCCCACACTCTCCCAGATGGAACACTGTCCTTTAAAGATTTCATGAACAACAGAAATAACCGATTCTCAACCCCAGAAGCAGCAGCTAAAAATCATATCCTTTAGAGATATTCGTAAAATTCATGATTGTTAACAGACAGAATGTAAAGAGAGTTTACCCTTTACCACACAATCACAAGTTTTAGCGACCCTGAGGAAGAAGCCTTTTGAAAACATTGTGGGAAAAGGAGAAAATGCTGGTAACCAGCATTTCCTCCATTTCCCACAATGTTTTCTATTCTATAATAGACAAATCTTGCCATTCGATCAATATTTAATTTGTCATCTGCAAATGGTTTCAGTTTAGACCAGTCTACAATTTTTTTGTTTGGTAAACCAGTCTACAATTTTGTTGTTTGGTAAAGAGTTGACTCTACAGGCTACATTTAGGCACAACCAATATTATTTCAGACTATATCAAGGAAAAAAAACTTGAAGAAAAGGAAGATAATAATTAAATTAAATTTCAGCAGTGTAGAAAATACTGCGAGTGTAAGGAGCTATTGCTCATGTGTACACAAAATTTTCAATTATTAGTACTTAAATGATTTTATAGTGTAACAATTTCCAACAACAGATCATTCTCAAAAGGTCATAAATTGTCTTAAATATAAGACAGATGTATTTGCAACTTCTCAAATATATGATAGATGTATTTCTAAGTTCAATAGGCAGGCATTCTGGCCTGTTGCATGAAAATTGTTTGTGTGAATGGTAATCCATGCTCCTTAACAGGGCTTCAAGAATCCTTCATCCCTCAGAGATCATCCATTACTACAATGCCCCACCAACAATAACTGAAGATGAACTATCAAAAGTAAGTTTAAATTACTTGACTTGACAAAGTGCTTTAACTCTCCACCAGACGACCAGTTTTAGACTTGTCCAAATTAAAAGCATTTACAGACAACAATTTAAATGGGGCTTAAATGATGGAATCTGTCTTTGATATGGTCGAAAACATTGTGGGAAAAGGAGAAAATGCTGGTTACCAGCATTTTCTCCTTTTCTCACAATGTTTTCAAAAGGCTTCTTCCTCAGGGTCGTTAAAACTTGTGATTGTATGGCAATGGGTTAAAAGGATAGATGTATCAACCCATGAAGTGCTTTGCATGGCTATATTGGTTTTGAAGGTAATGTACTGTACGATCATATTACCTTTTGTGGACAAGATATTTTGCAAACATAGATGTCTGTCAATGTCGATGAGATGACTGCAGTTCGGAGGTTTCACCAAACAGTCTTGAAGGTCAAGGTGACAGTGGGTTTTTAATGGTCACATTTACCAGAATTGTCTCAGCTCAATATCTCCTGAACTCGTCTCCAATTTTATAGATATTTCACATGCATGTTTGCCTTGATGTGTAAGATGAAGATAGGGGTTTTCACGTACCAGTCTACTAAGTCAAGGTTACTGGGGCTTAGTTTAGGTTAAATGTATTTATTTTACATCAATTTAGAAACAAGTTCTTACAACGTATACTAATCTCTCTCGATTCTGCTTCCTGGGAACTACACCAGTACTTGTGCCGAATGTGTGGGCCAATGAACAGTCCCAAAGTTGGCACCCTCTCCTGGGTATCGAACTCGGGTCCTTATGGTTACGAGGCCAATGCACTATCTCAAACCACAGATACCAAACTGGGGCTTAAAAGTCTTATATACTAGAATCAAAGCAGCTACTTATTTCCAGAATCCCTTGTCAAATTTTGAAAAATGTCTCACACAATGGTCGATTTTCACGATATCATATGACATGTAGAATGTAGCCTTTCCATACCTTTTTGCAAGGTGAGGATCAGGCAGGATTAACTCTTACCACACAGTCCCAACTTTAAACGACCCTGAGGAAGAAGCCTTTTGAAAACATTGTGAGAAAAGGAGAAAATGCTGATAATCAGCATTTTCTCCTTTTCCCACAATGTTTTCTGCTTTATCAAAAAGAATTGTGTCATTTTTACCACTTTTAATTTGTCACCTGCAATTGCTTTCAATTTGGACAAGTCCCCAATTTTGTCGTTTGGTAAAGACTTAAGGGTCACATACACTTGATGGGGAAGGGGGTGGTGGTGGTGGGAGGAGAGGGGGGTAAATCTGTTTTCAATGAAAACAAACAGCTTATTTCTGTATTTTCAGTTGTTTGAAGAGAATGGAGCTTTAGTTCCATCAAAAATACTACAGTTTCAAGGAAAATGTAAGTTACTATTGTCTTGTTATATATGAGCCGTGCTATGGCAAATGGGGTTTAATGCATCTCCATGATGCACTTTATCAAGCAAGACATCAAATAATTATGGATCCATAAAATCCATTTTGGATTTTTGGATAAAAACCAACTGAATTATGAGGTAGATTGGTCCTTTGACTTGCAGGAAATGACAAATAGCAAAAGTTTCAACCTAGGTCAGCCTACTCAGACTGTGCATGTTGACCTGGGCCAAAGCTTTTGCAATCCTCCTTTTCACAGAGGATGGCTCATATTTATTTTTCTACCTGTAATAGATATAGAGGATATTTGTTTTTTATGGTGAAAGATTGAAAACATCGTCAGTAATATTTTCACGAGTGGCGCAGTCACGAGTGAAACTATTACCGATGATGTTCACGAGATGAAATAACTTTCTATCTTTCATCGAAAAAAAACAAGTATTCTATTTATTTCATGCTTTTAACCCTTTCTGGAGGGAACTTAATCAAAATCCAGCACAGTTCTTTTCGGTTATTCCCCGTGGCGTACCCCCTCCGCATAGCAACGCATTACAATATTACGTCAAGAGAGAGAAATGTAAGGAAAATTACGTCATATTTCCATCTGGTGGTGAGGCACTCGCATTTTACAAAGGTAACTAGTGCACGGGAACAACTGTTTCTGCCTTCAATTGAAGAGTTAAAACATAAAAATCGGTATTTTCACTGGTTGTAACCATGAAATACAGAAAAATAATTCACTGATATTTCTCGATAACCTACCAGAAAGCATGAAATAAATAGACTACGGCTTAAGTATATTACTAATAAAACTTTGTTTTCACTTATTATCTCTGTCACACAACTAACTACTACCCTTGGTAAACAACAGATGACTTTAAGAGTCTTGTGGCTGATGACTTCTGAAAATCTTGTTGCGAAAGGCAAATAGCTCATGTGTATTTTCTCCTTTTGAAACAATGTTTGCATGAATGTACAATACTGTTGTAAATGTTCATTATCCAGGTCTTCTTGATCCACAAAGATATATTCAGTGTTTCCATTTGCCTTAGATTTTATTGAGTCCATAGGACTCAATGGCACTATAAAACTTGAGTCCCACTGAATTTCTTTACGAGTCACATTGTTGCTTGCCTAACTCTTCAGTTAAATATCACAAAACCGCATGGGGAAAAAATGGATTTAAAGAGAAAACACTGGAAGTCAGCTTCAATCAAGCAAAGCAACAGTTGTGGTGAGCTTTATGCTAGGAATCACTGTTTATCACATAACCTCCCTTGTTTTCAGTGTAATATACCCATTACGAATTTTCTTATCTTATACACGTTAGATATCACAATGGTTGACATCATTTTTGAGGTCATTGTGTATGTATTTCATAGAAGTGAATGGGTTTGATGGATATTACTGTGGTGCATTTATAGAAGGTTTTGCACTGTATGATCTATAATTTGTGAAATACAGTTATGTGATAAAAAGAATCTGACATTCGTTGGCGTTTGAGATAAAATTTTATCAAACTCGTCAAGAAAAAAGTTATTAAGCTCGCCAAAGGCTCACTTAATAACATTTTCCCTTGACTCTTTTAATACAATTTTATCTAAAACATCAACTCATGTCAGATCCTGTATATTACTGTCTTGTCGGTAGCCACTCGAAAATTACATTATTTATTTAAATAGAGTTACAATGGCATAGTCTCGATTACTTTATGGTACACATGTGGGATGCTATACGTATATTTGTAGACAACTTGGAATTCCGTTGGTAGAGATTTGATATTTAATCCCTAGGGTTCATGATGCCACAGAATTTAAAGTATGTGTTTTATTACAGCTGACAGAAGCTCTAGTGGACTGCTAGAATGGGACACCAAGGCTGATGCAGTTGAAGCCATGTGTATGGTTAATCATGTATCAGTTCCACATTCAGGTGGGTAGCATTAACTGACCTATTCAGTTGGAGGGAGTAAACGCTTTCCAAAAGGACAGATTTTAGAGTTCAAAACTTCTGCACATGACAATTTAGAAACTGATAATAATGAACTGAAGTTCTCTCATACAGTGGAAAATATTGTTGGAAACGGATAAATGCTGGTTACCAGTAAGTTCTCCCTTTCCTACCATTTTATTAAAAGGCTTTTTCCTCTGGGTTCTTAAAACACAGGATTGTGTGGTAAATGGCCAATTCCTTTGTTGCCAAATATATAACATCAATTCCTCGTAGTACATTCTCCTCCTCAAATGCAGAGTGAGATGTTTTTATTCATAGGTAGTTTAAAGACAATTGCTACAGTTTCACCATTTTTTTTTTTTTTTAAACATTCAGAATTTTATGAAATTTTGTGTGGTTTTTGGAGAAGAATATCTTTATCAGACAGTGTAGATCCAAGATCAGACTGCACATTCTGTTTAAAATGAAGGATGAACTGTCATAGCCCTCTTCTCTTGAAATGACCGGGAGCTTTGATATGCTTTACTAAACATCATCTCGTAGACTTGAAATCTGTAACCGTGTTATTTAACTTTTGATGTGGTGTCAAAGGTTCGCCAGATTGCCAAATTTTATCTTGTGTAGATAGGGTTTGTTTAGTTCTTTCAGAGCTAAATATATTGCACTGTGCTCTTGCAAAAGGGAGCTTAAAGCATCTCCCTGATGCATTATACCAAGCAAGATATTACATAATTATGAATCCATTAATTTAATTTAGTCTAGTAATTGACTGACTTGTGAGAGAAACTGGTCCTTTGACATGCAGAAAATTGACATAAAGCAAAACGTAACTTGAAATGGTATTTTCATCACCTTTTAAAACTATGCATAGTACATTATAAGTAACACAATGAAAAGTATTTCAAGGGAGTGGAAGATCTATTTTAAATGGTACAAAAAAAATTGTGAGAATTAGCCATTGCTTGTTGCAAGTAATTGCTCCTTTTACCACAATATTTTCTTAAGTTAGAGATGTTTTTGTGCACTACTTGACAAAAGACTCAACAGATTCTTATTATATGAAAAGCTGAAGTGGTCAAATTTTGTTTTTCACAGGTGGAAGACCATATGTGCTGAAGCTGTGTTTCTCACAGAGTAATATCCGTAAATGAAAGTGTACAGTGACGACTACCAGAGAGTCAAACTTTTTCCCCAGTTCTGAGAATTTTAAGAAGAAAATGAGATGTGTCAAGTCAGAAAAAAATCCTTTGTATCAGTTCAAGAGGACCGGACTATAGGTGTGCTTGCTATCCATCTACACTTCTGTCTATGTACTCCTTGTGCTAAATGACAGAATGTTAGACTTGTTAAAATTGAAAGCGTTTGTAGAGGTAATAATGAAATTTGCTGTCATAATAGTAGAAAACATTGTGGGAAAAGGAGAAAATGCTGTTTAGCAGCATTTTCTCCTTTTCCCACAGTGTTTTGTATCCAAAAGAAGACAAATTCCACCATATGATCTACATTTAAATTTGTCTACTGCAAATGCTTTCAGCCTGGACGAGTCGACATTTATATCATGTGGTAAAGATTTAAGTAAAAGAGGCATTTCTTGTCATTACTATGGACAAGTTAGAATCTCAGTGAATCTCTGTACAATAAACATTGAGTTCCTATCACATCAAATATTAAAGTGTTTTTTTTTTCCCTTGTTGTTTCAAATAAACTTCGCCTGTACAGAATTACCATCATTATAATAAACAGTAAATCCTGTCTTACTTGCCACCTCTATTAAGCAAACAACCTGCATTGAGCAAGCATATGAGCCACGCTCTGGCAAAAGGGGGTTTAATGCATCTCATTATAACTATATAAGTGGAAATGGTTGCGACGTGGAAGTTTTTGCGATTTTTGTGACTTTGAAAAATTCGCAAACTTTCCTGTTAGCTTATTTTACCACAAGCATACTGACAAATAAGGAGTGTCTTGAATTCGCAAACATTTCCCAGCTTAAAATGTCCGTAATCGGTAATTCGCAAATTTTTTGTCTCACGTACATATCCGCGTATACAGTACATTGTACCATGCAAGTTGTCACATCAGTGATCACATAATTATGGATCCTTAAAATCAATTTATCTAACTGCGGACTGAATCATGAGTTAGACGGGTTGTTGGACTAGCAGAAAAATGACCAATAGCAAAAAGTTTCACCCCATATTTTAGCCTGCCCAGACTGCGCAGGCTGGCATGGGTCGATCCTCTTTGCAGATACATTAAGCCCCCTTTTCACAATGCATGGCTCATATATTGGGTTTCAAAAGAAAAAGTATATACCTGTACTGAGCAAGCACCTGTCTTTGTAATATGGACGTCCCTTAGTCACTGGATGCACTTGATTTTCGTGGGAATATCTTTGAGTAAGATACCTCAGAACCCTTGTCTAGTACTGGTGAAACACTGGACATACATGAAATAGTGAGCTGTCCCTGTGGCATGACTAAAATATTGTTGAAATTGGTGTAAAACGCCATTTAATCAATGTCTGAAGCAAACACATTTTCAGTAGCCTTTACATGCTTCTTTAACTCTTTACCAAACAGTCCCTGATTTTCACGACTGTGGTAGAAGCCTTTTGAAAACATTGTGGGGAAAGGAGAAAATGCTGGTAACCAGCATTTTCTCCTTTTCCCACAATGTTTTCTACCCTTCCCAAAACAAATTTCAATTTTTGAGTCACTTTAATTTTGTCATCTCCTAATGCTTTCAATTTGGACCAGTCTAAAATTTTGTCGTCTGGTAAAGAGTTAACACTTTAACCAGCCTACAAACATGTAGACTTGTATAGATTAAGAGCATTTGCAGACAACAGATTTAAAGTGGCTAAAATGGTGGTATTTATCTTTGAAAGGTAAAGAGCATTGTTCGGAAAAAGAAAAAAACGCTGCTAAGCAGCGTTTTCTCATTTCAATGGCTGAGTGCAACACTATGGTAACTCCATCTTGTTACAAGATGGAGTTACCATAGTTTTGCACTCAGCTGACGATTTTCCCTCCTTATTTTCAAAATACTTTTCCCTGAGTTCATTGACACTTAGAGTTGTTCGATAAAGGGTTTAAAAATGCATTTGAGTGTACCTTAGTTTCTTGCCTAAACAGGTTTGACTGGACATTCTTATGTGATAATATCAAATATCATGGAAATTTCATTATGATAGAATACATGTACTGCCAAAAAATGATCTGGTTAACTTCTGAGTAAGAGTTCATTTTCTGTTATGGATTTGTTTAAGTTATGATAGGTAAATGTAGTAGATTATAGATCATTTCCTCTTGCAGAAGTGATTAGGTATTCACTGTGCTTTTAAAACTGGAATATTTTGAGTAAATTTGAAATTAGGAGTAGTTGGATGGGCAGGTTTTTTTTTTAAAATTGTGCAAGTTTTGATGACTAAATAAAGCGGAATATAGTCCAATGCCTCTTGAATAATTGATAAAAATAATTATTGTGCGTTTAGAACTTTGAAAAGGATTGAATTTGAAATTAGGGGTATTTGAGTAGTTAGGTAAAATGCTGTAAAACATTATTTTTGTCTATTTGTCTGAATCATGTTATTGGCAGCTTTGAACATTACTTATGTTGTCTCAAAGGTACTAAATAGATCCATAACATTAATAAGTCAATATTGTAATGTTAGGTGTTTCTGTCATTTTCTTAATAATTTTAAATGTAAGAGGTTTAATTAGTAATACTTCAGTTTGTTCATCAAGTTTGAATCTTTGAAAATGTTTGATACCTTTTTTAAATCGGGTTTTATTTGTAACATGTTGCTATTGTAATAAAGCTGGGTCAATATTCACCAATCATTCTTCGTCTTATTCTCAAGAATTCCTAAATTTAAAAGTAACACAACTTCTGATTGGCTAAACCAATTGGCTTGGTTTAGCCAATCAGAAGTTGTGTTACATTCAAATGTAGCAAGTTCTAGGTAATAAGAATGAGAACGTTCGTAAGAAATTTTGGTGACTGTGGACCCTGGTCACGCTAAATAAGATTTTTTTTTTTTAAATCAATTTTATTTTGTAACACTTTGCTATCGTAATAAAGCTGGTCACGCTACATATGCCTTTGGCCTTTTTATTCACTCCACGGGAAATATGGAGGATTATTCTGATATTTTTTTGTGACCTTATGGGAGATTTAAAGAAGTTGATGGAATGGAAAACGAAAGTTTTTCTGTTCGATTTCCATGCATGCCTGAAGAGGCCCATGTACTACTGTTCCTGATGGTCATAATAGTGTGTTATTACTAAAACTTGGTTCTGTTCTGAAAAAAAAAAAAATCCAGCCATGTTTTATTCCCTATTTTTGACAGGAAAAAAAAGGAGATAGAAAAAAATAGCCCCTATTTTCTGTAAGTCTGTGCAGAGGGAAAAGACACGGGACATTAGTTCATTCAGAAAAAGATTTTTTAATCTATGTCTTTATTTGCTTGTAAATATGTACAAAATCAGCCTTCAGTACATGTATACGGAATATCTGCGCGTATAACAATTGATATCTTTAAGTATGACTGCTGATAAAAGAAGACATCAAAATGCGTATTTATTTTCCTAGAGATGAGTTTAACTAGCCGATCAGATCAACCTTTTCATGAATTTGATTTTGTTCAGGTTTATACGATTTAAATACAGAAAATCAAAGAAGAAGTTTTATGTATGAACACATACAGGATCCGACATAAGTTGGCATTTGAGATAAAATCTTATTAAACGAGTCTTGAAAATCTTAATAAAACGAAATCCTGCAAATTATAGATCAGAATTATGTAAACCAAACATACGCAACTGGAAATTTCCACGAAGAAAACTTAAATCACTTGTCTGAAAGAAGTTGAAAATGACGTCACATAGTGCTCATCTCAAACATATGTAACATGAGAAAATTCGTACTGAGTGTATTATACGGAAAAAGAAGGCAAAATATGTGATAAATAAGTAGCCTGCCTGACTTCCTGTAACATATAACATGCAGTGAAATAATATCTGAGAAATACCATGTACATTGACAATTTGTTAACACCAGCTGCCATCCAGCTGAAAATCAGAATATATGTAATTCATTCAACTCTTTATCAAACGACAAAATATTAGACTGGTTCAAATTGAAGCAAGGGTCCAGCGTGGCTCAGTGGTAAAGTGTAGGACTCGTGACCTAGAGGCCCCGCGTTCAAGCCTCACTATCTACCGGGCTTTTATGGGTGTGTCCAAGGGCAAGACACTTCAGAGCACCAGCCTAGTATCCCACCATAGGAAATACATGAATATGTGAGCTGTCTCCGTGATATGATTGAACAATTGTTGAAAGCGGTGTAAAACACCAGTCAATCAATCAAACTGAAGCATCTGCAGACAACAAATTACATGTGACTCAAAAACTGAAAATTGCCTCTAGAAGGGTAGAAAACATTGTGGGGAAAGGAGAAAATGCTGGTTACCAGCATTTTCTCCTTTCCCCACAATGTTTTCAAAAGTCTTCTGCCACAAGGTCGTTATAAATCGGGCTTGTGTGGTATAGGAACAAAGGAGGCGGTTTGGATTTTGGTTGAAATAGTAATAAAAGGAGTAGTCTGCTTGGATCTCTTCAGCTCTTCACCACACGACAAGATTTTAGACTTAATCCATATTCAAAGCATTTGCAGACGACAAATCGAGCCCTAATCATGTTATGGGAGATGTCTGTGACAGGGTAGAAAAAATTGTGGGAAAAGGAGAAAATGCTGGTTAAAATCTTACCAGCATTTTCTCCTTTTCCCACAATGTTTTTAAAGGCTTTCTCCATTAGGTCTGTTAAAACTTGGGATTGTGTCATATAGGGTTTGTTTGTTTGTATTGCAGTTTAACGCCATTTTAACAGCTTAGGTCATATCATGGCGGTCAGTGACGCACCCATGTGTTTCCTGGCTTTCTCACACCAGTACTGACACAACTTTCTTTCCAAAGCCACTGACTACTTTTCTCACATGCATCAGAGGTGAGAGGCGAAAAATAGCCGGAAAGAAGGTTCGCCGCAACCGGGTATCGAACCCACAACGTCCAGGTCACGAGTCAGATACGCTCACCACAGAGCTACCCGGCCGGGCGGTATAGGGTTAATGTACCTTAGAAGTAATTGACTTAGCTCGGGCGGTTTCGAAGAAAGCCACGGTATAGTCGAAGTCCAGTCGTCAAGAAAAAAATTTACACTTTCTTGTAACTTTGTCATTACTGAAGGTACTTACTTCAAACTTCTGCTAGCTGTTAATTTTCAAGAGCGGAACCACTTTCAAAAACTTGTGCTAATTGTTAACTATCAAAAGGGGGACCCATCTACAAGGGCGGGCAACCCTGAAATATTTTTGACAAAGTTAAGCCTCTTTTTTTTCTTTGACAAAATTCTCACAAAAAACGCACCTACAACCGGGCATAAGCACCCATATTTGGTGCTCTTGTTTGTTGCTTGTATTGCATTCATTTCTTCATATCTTATCATATAATAAAGAAAGACTGGACCATTCACCAGGTCTCAGCCGGGCCCGTACCCTGAAGGGCTTAATAAAAGGGGTCTCCAGTGATGATAGTCAATGCAAAGGGATTCGCCCCTCTTTCACCGCTGATCATCGTTTTGACGACAGTTCTGTGGGAAAGCAGTCAGTGGCGTGGGAAGAAAATTGTGCGAAGTACTAGTAAAGGAAAGCATGAATAGAAACACTGGCCGCAGCAGTTATATTAACTGAAAAAATGTTGAAAACGACGTTTAACTCCGTAAAACCCTACAATTCAGTTATTCACACCTTCCATTAAGCCTAAACAGTACTATAATGCTATTAATAAAGTGATTTATTGATCAGCATTTTCATTTCCATAATGTTTTTTATCCTATCAAAAGACTATTCACTTTTGAGCCATATTAAATTGCCGACTGCAAATGTTTTTGATCAAGATCAAGATCAGATCTACACCTTCTGTGCTGCTTGATCTTGATCTAGTGTCCATACAAGCTACTCAAATTGTACAAGGGTATACATATGAGCTGTGCTCCTTGGAAAGGGGGTTTAATGCATCTGCGAAAAGTATCGACCCAGGTCAGCCTGCGCAGTCCGCGCTGGCTGACCTGTGCCGAAACATTTCGATATAGGTCAATTTCCTGTAATTCAAAGGACCAATCTACCTCATGATCAAGTCGATCATTCAAAAAGTGGCTTTTATGGATCCATAATTTTGTGATGACTTGGGCGGGTATCATGTATCACGGAAGTGCATTAAGCCCCCCTTTTGCCAGAGCATGGCTCATATAAAATACTCAACTCTTTACCAAGAGAGAAAAACTGAGACTTATGCATATTGAAAAGAATCGAAGATGACAAATTAAATTTGGGTCAAAGATTGGAACTTATTATTGAACGTTTTCGTCATATAAATTCCGAAGACCGAAGGATAAAACCGCTGACCGAGGTCCTGTTACTAGATCAATAAATTACTTCATTAATAACAATAGACAAATAGACAGACACATTTTATTTGACGTAAGCTTGTACAGCTCCTAGTGCAGATAACTGTCCCCAAAGGCGATGTTACATATTTTGACTGGTCGCCTCTGGGTACAGAGACGATCAAGACAAAAACAGTTGAAATCTCCGCACAGAATTTGTGCGCAAGTTTGAACTCTCATTATTTCACAAATAGAGCACAAAACTACGATTTAAACACACCTATTGCTTGTGTATTCAATAACACTTCGTTTGAAGTATAAGCGTTTTCAATTTAATCGCTGAATACAAGACAAAACAGTTCATTTCATCTGTTACTCCAGTTGTTTACGTTCCCGAAAACACACAAAATGGCCGCTACACACGATATATTTCGTCAGTTTTTTTTTCTCGAGATTTACATGTTATAAACGACTTCTACCAGCTCTTTAGGTGAGGAAAGGTTTACGAATTTGTCTTTGGTCATGTTTGTTACTAAATGTTGATTGCAGTTCGCTGCAATACAGATTAAACCAACGAAACATAAAATCAGTATAGCGTTCCATCTATTCTACCGGAAAATTAACGATGGACTTGAGACGGTACGGTGCACAATAAATGTCCAAATATGAAAAAAAATCACCGTGGCGTCTCATTATTGAGACTAGTACAGCTCCCAGTCGTAATTCTCATTCGTAAGTTATGTTACTTGTAGGCTAACATTAGGAAGACTTAGTGACACTGGTAAAACAGTAACAAATCGGCCATTAATTCTTTATCACACGAGACTAGTCAAAATTCAAAACATTTGCAGTCGGCAATGTGGATGAGGATAAATTGCTGGTAGCCAGCATTTTTTTCCATTTTCCGCAATGTTTTTATCCTATCAAATTCAATCATATTAGCCATAATTAAATTGTCGTCTGCAAATACTTTCAATTTGGACAAGTCTGCATTTATCTCGTGTGGTAAATAGTAAATGTCGGATGTGTTAATACTTGTTTAATAATTACGTTTTATCACTGTCACTATCTAAGGACCAGTCTTTAATGGATTTATAATTATGTAATGTCTTGCTTGGTATAATATATCAGGGAGATGTATTAATCTCCTTTTTAACAGAGCATGGCTCAGTATTTGGCTCTGAAGGAATTAAGGTCTACGGCTTCCTAACTCTCCCATTAAAAGACGGAAGCTGCCGAGATTGGCCGAATAGCCTTTATGAAAACGTCGATGTACACAGTATAGTCAAGGCAATTATTTATTATCATCCGCTAGGTGGCAATTTCAAATTTAGACCTATCTGACTTGGGCATTCTGGGTACAGAACCGGGCTACTTTTCAAAACGACAACCGTTACTTCGAACTTAAAAATGAAATAAACGTATACTAAATAAAACGCTACCTGATACGATCTATTCAGCTATGGTCAGCTAGCATGTAACCTATGCACCAGTCATTTATAAAAATAGCCCCTTCAGGCTTGGGTAATAGCTTCATTATAAGCCCAGACACTTCTTGTTGATAAGGCTGTGGAAAAACCCTGCACGAATCCTGGTTTCCCTAAAGTCTATATTCAAAAACTGTATTCAAAGATGTGCATTAAAACAATAGAATTTGTAAAAACAAATTTTACCGTTTGAAAAAATTAAATTTTTAAGAAATTTTAGATTTTTTCACAGAGGTATTGATTATAGCCGTTTTCTTCATTACTACTTTATTAGCGGCGAGTTTAAGTTTACACACTGCGTATTAATTTTTATCCTGCACAGGATAGTGATGCGTCATAGCAGACAGGTAAAATATTAATCTTCGAAGAATATGACATGCGCAGACACCGGGCAATTATTGTCTACAAGAAGGCATCACACCATTCCTTTAAACATCTTGAACAGTCGCTGGCCTGCTTCTTGTTTGCTCCAGTTTCGTCTTTCAACCAATCTAAGAACAGTTCTTCATTTTTCTTCAGTATCAAATATTGCCCTAGCAGTACATAAGCCTGAAATCATAAACGAGAGCAATGACGGACCTGTATCGCTCCACGGGCTTTTAATCCTTTTCCACACAATCACAAGTTTTAACGACCCTGAAAGAGAAGGCTTTTTAAAAACAATGTTGGAAAAGGAGAAAATGCTGGTGGCCAGCTTTTTCCTTTTTTAACAATGTTTTCTCCCCTGTGAAGGGCAGTTTCTACCATTTTTGTCACATGAAACTTGTCATCTGCAAATGTCCAAAATGTTGTCGTTTGATAAAGATTTGAAAGTCATCATAAAATCACCATCTTGCTGGATTACCGAGCTACTTTACTGACAAACATGAAAAAGTACCTTGTAGAAGGTTAACTCTACCAGATGGCAAAATTTTAGAATAGTCCAAACTGAAAGCACTTGCAAACCACAAATAAAATGGTGCACAATGAAATAACTTGTGTTTGAAAGGGTAGAAAACATTGTGGGAAAAGGAGAAAATGCTGCTTACCAGCCTCTGTATTTTATTCAGTCACCAGTTAAAAGTTTTATAAATAAGTATTTGATAGACATGTGGTATAACTTACCAATATTATTTGAGCAAGTGTCGAGAAATCATATTCAATGTAAAGTGGCAGCTTATAAATTTTGTGAAGAACTGGTATTGGCCTAATATAAAGAAGGCAACTTTAATGCATTTAAATTTAAATTATATCATTTAAAAGTATGGAAATTATTCTAAAGATGACAATCTATTATTGGAGGATTGACCCAAGTGTTAGTGGCTGGCAGGAAAATGAACTTTGAAACTAGATTAAAAGTTGCCAGGTTGTTCTATCTTTTGTTTACCTTTTACCTGATTTTAAAGTTTATGTTTGTGCAAGCGACATACCATTGAACTGACAGCAAAGTAATAGATTGTCATCTCCACCATATTTTTCATACTTTTATAAGGTATGATTTAAATTCAAATGCATTTTAACACCAATCTTGTTTAGTTTTGGCTTTTAAGTTAAGTGTATGTAAAGGATTCTATCTTAGGACCATGGCCATGTACAACAAGAGCCATGTTGACATGGCCATCCACCGCCGAATGCTTGCTCAATAGAAGATGTGTGTCTTCTTGTAGGTTGGTTTTAAGGCTAAAACAGCCAGATTTAAGAATGCTAAATACAAAGTACAATAAAAAACTTCAACAAGGTACATTTTTCTTATATAGCTGTCAAGTGTAAGCACACATGTACGAGGGTTGTCCCAAAACTCTGTGACAAATTTCATAAACGAGCCATTTTTAGCGTCAGGACATTCATTTTCACACATTTCATCCATGAAGATGTTATTTCATTTTCTATTACCGAGCCCCGGTAGCTCAGTCGGTAGCGTGCAGGACTTGAGAACACGGGGTCCAGGGTTCGATCCCTGGCTACGACCCCTGGCTCGGCCAATTTCTTTCCGAGGATTGATGATAGTCACTGCGACAGGATTCATTCCTCTCCCACCGCTGACCATTGTTTCGACGATGATTATGTGGGAAAGCAGCCAGTGGCTTGGAAAGAAAATTGTGCGAAGTACTGGTAAAAGAGACTCCAGGAACGCATGGATAGGTGCACTGGCCACCGCGATATAACTGAAATAATGTTGAAAACGGCGTTAAACACCATACAATCAATCAATCAATTCATTTTCTATTAAGTCTCCAATGAATACTAGCTTTATTTTTACTTTAAATTCACAAAATTGATAAGGAGGTGTCATTTCCCGGTGCACGCCATTTTCTTTATATAGGTTTTTGTATGAATTCCAATCAGTACGAATATTTTCGATATTTGATATCATTTCTGCTTCATATTACATGGACGTCTTCTTCTGAAACTTTGCCTTCATCACAGAAAATTTGAATGTGATTGAGTAAACAACGGACAGTGTTCAGATAAACGAAAAAGATCAGTAGAAAATAGAAAATTTGAAATGACGACGTCAGAAGATCGCGCGGCGCAGCGAACAGTTAAAAAATTTTGTGCCGATCTTGGAATGACACTCGTCCAGACTATAGAACGAATTTGGCGTACTAAAAAGTTTTAAAACATTTCTCGAGCACTGGCCTACAAGTGGCATAGCAGTGAAACAGACCTAAGGGCGGGTGAACGCTAGAAAGAGGAGAACGCACGAAATGGTGGGCCGATTTCCTTAGATGAAGAGTCGTGTGATTTGGTGAAGAGATGCATTTTCGCAGATCGGAGACTAACAGTCAGAGAGGTACCGTCGTCAACCGCCATTTCAAGGTCTTCTTTCCACAGAATATTTAAGGACAAACTGAACATGTCACGAGTCTGCGCGAGCTGGACTCCACGTCTGATATCTGATGATAACAAACAGAAGAAAGTTCACACGTCCCTAGAGTTTCTTGCTCGAGCTGAAGCAGACGACGCTCTGCTGGTTCCTCTTTTTATAGCAGATGAGAGGTGGTTAAACTACTTCAAATCTGAAGGAAAGCGAAAGTCCAGTATATGGAAGACACCTCGGACCCCTCCATCCAAGTAGGCAAAAAATTCTACTCGGATTTACAACTTTGTCTGCTTTCCACAGCTTAAGGAGGATTTACGAAGTCGCAAGTTCGATTCCACCAATGAGCTGGTGTCTGCTATATTTGAGGTTTGACAGAAATTTGGTTTAAGACAGTTTTTGACCAGCTGTGGATTAAATGACATGGCAAATGCGTTGAATTTCACGGAGAATACCTTGACAAAGGCTTTTAAACTTAACATTGACGTCGTTAATTAATGCTTGACGTGCGCCGCAGTGTGGGTACTTGTGGTATATATGCTATAATTTTCTTATTTGTGAAGATTTTTGTGTGATTTTCTATATATGTGTTTGGTTTATATACTGAACCAAAAAAGAAACTTCCCCTGTGTTTAAGTGCAGATATACACAAATATGAAAATCAGGATTAAACTAGATTTATATGCATTGAAAGAGTATTTTATTGCAACTTTGTGTTAAAAAAAAATTATTGCTGAGGGTTTATCCAAAAGTAGTGAAATGGTAGTTAAAATGCGGAAGGTGTCGCTCACCAAAATCACAAATTAATACCGGGTATGACCACCTTCAGCATGAAGGACTGCCTGGCATCGTTGGCGCATAGAACGGATAAGTGTATTGATTTCGGCTTGTGGAATGTTGTTCCATTCCTGAATTAAGGCTTGTCTTAGCTGAATGACGTTTGACGGTGGAATAGGGCGACGTCTAACACGCTGGTCCAAATTATCCCAAAGGTGTTCAATGGGATTCAGATCAGGGCTTTTGGCAGGCCAGTCATTAATAAATGCAATGTTATTCGCCCTGAGGAATTTCACATTGTCCACAGCTGTATGGCTTGTGGCATTATCATGCTGAAAAAGAGTGATATTGGCATTATTTTGAAACAGTGGGATAACGTGCCTCGCAAGCATTTCATCTCGGTAGCGTTGGCCATTCAAATTCCCTTCGATAACGACGAGATTAGTGCCAAAGCCATGTGCAATGCCCGCCCAGACCAAGACAGAACCCCCACCCCCAAAATGATCTCGTTCAAGTACGCAACAATCGGCATAACGTTCATTTCTCCTACGGTATACTCGAACCCTGCCATCACCTCGATGAATGGAAAACCTGGACTCGTCAGAGAAAAGAACGCTATTCCATTGTTGTCTAAGCCAGCGTTGGTGTGTACGTGCCCAATTAACACGATTTACGCGGTGACGTCGCGTCAAAACACAACCAACGTATGGACGACGTGCACGTAGCCCACCCTCGCGCAAGCGACTGCGCACAGTTTGGGCAGATATACGGTCGTTATGTGTACCAGGGGTGTAAGCAGCAGTGGCTGTGGCAGTTTGGAAGCGATTGCGCAGGTGGGTGTTCCGAATATAGCGGTCTTGGCCGCGCGTCGTGACGCGAGGACGTCCACTACGTGCTCGATCTTCCGTACGCCCTGTTGCTTGAAAACGTTGCCTAAGGTGTCGAATAGCACGAGTAGAACATCCAATATTCATAGCAACAGCATTCATCGTCATACCAGCATTAAGCATGCCAATGGCACGTTCGCGTAAATTTTGCGGAATTTTAGGCATATCAAAAATAAAGAAAACTAAAAAGAATTTAATTTTTTTCAACGTCTTTTTCTTATTGACATGAAAGTCTATAAAATTAGACTGAAAGGTTTCAAAAAATATACACGAATTATACTGGTCCGTGCATGCACGTGAAAATCGCTTTCAGCGGGTTTCTTCTGCAAAATGCTTTCAATCGAGTTAAAATTTGTTTTATCGGACACATAATCGTTCGCCCGAATATATGTAGGTCATCTGATATTTTGATTTTTTTACATTGCATTTGCACTTAAACACAGGGGAAGTTTCTTTTTTGGTTCAGTATATGTATTGAAGACATAACGAAAAATTGCATTTGTAGCGTTTCAATTTCTTTTGCTATTGAAATTGTCACGGAATTTTGGGACAACCCTCGTATATGAATTCAGACAAAAAAAAAAATTTGAAAAACAACAAAGAGCAATAAATAAAAAACTTTGGACGACAGAGTTATCATTCTTGTGTACTGCACTCCTCCTCAGAGACAACTATCCAGCTTTGAAGTTAATACAGCTCAAGTTATGCTCAAAAGAAACCTGAGACAAAAAAAAATAATGAAGGGACATAACTCCAAAATCATGGTACTGCATTTCTCCTCAATAGAAGCTGCCTACCTCTGAAGTCTCACATTGACAACTTTTATAATTTTCAAGTTATGCTCCGGACAAAATTTAAGTAAAGAAAAATTTCAAAGGGATATAACTCTAACTCATGGCAATGAAAATCATGGTTCCTGTACACTGCACTTCTCCTCAATGTCATCTATAAACTTGTGAAGGTTCATGTTTATATCTCATGTAGATTTTAAGCTATGCTCTTTACAAAATTAAGGAAAGAAAAAAAATAACAAAGGTCAATAACTTCCTTTTTATATCTCATGTAGATTTTAAGCTATGCACTGTACAAAATTAAGGAAAGAAAAAATAACAAAGGTCAATAACTCCTTAACTATGCAACCAAGAGCTATGGTTCTTGTACACTGCATTTCTCTTCAATGTGATCTATGCTCCTGTGAAGTATTATGTTTACACCTCTAATACTTTTCAAGTTATGCTCCTGACAAAATTTAAGTAGGAGAATATCAAAGGAAAATAACTCCTCAACTATGAGGCTGAACAGTATGGTTTTTATACTCTACACTCACTTCTCCTCAATGTCATCTATCAACCTGTGAAGTTTCGTGTTTATATCCCATGTAGTGTTCAAGTAATGCTCCGGACAAAATTTAAGTAAGAAAAAACAACAAAGGTCAATAACCCCTAAATAATGGTACTGAAAGTTATGAATCTTGTACACTGCACTTCTCCTAAATGTTACATTGTATCTATCAATCCGTGAAGTTTCCTGTATATATCTCATGTTGTTTTAAAGTTTTGCTCTGGACAAAATCTAAGTAAGAAAAAATAACAAAGGACAATAACGCCTTTACTATGCAACCATGAGTTGTGATTCTTGTTCACTGCACTTTTCCAACAATTGATCTATGTACCTGTGAAGTATAATGTTTTCACCTCTTATACTTTTTGAGTTATGCTCCTGACAAAATTTAAGTATAAAAATATCAAAGGGGAATAACAGCTAAATTATGGCACTGAAAGTTATCGTTCTTGTACAATGCACTTCTTCTCAATGCAATCTATCAACCTGTGAAGTTTCAAGTATATATCTCATGCACTTTTCAAATTGTGCTCTGGACAAAATTTAAGTAAGAAAAAACAACAAAGGACAACTACTTCTTAAAGGTGGGTCTTTAGATTTTTCACATCTCCCCAAATTAAAAAAATATATATATCACTGAAATTTATATGAAAAAACAATACAAATCATCAATAATTAAGAATCATAAAATTATAAAAAAAAAAAAAAATTTTTTTTGATGGTGTTCCCTTAAAAGGCTACGTAGCCTCTTATGACATTTTTAGATTTCGCGCCAAAAATCAAAAAAGCATTGTGGGAATGTCAAGTGACTGGCACGTGACTAATGACGCTTAAATCCCATAATATAACAAACATGTAATTATTTTCCATAATGTCTTCTTCGAACACTATGTTTGAAGCTTCGTCTGTGTATTTCCGGTATGTAAATGAGCGAGTTGCTCATGTACATGTAACAATAGACCGTGTTTCCCGTCGGTGTCGACCTGGGACATAGTAAATCTCTATTTTCTCTTGTTGTCGGATGGTTTTCGGCTACTGGGGCTTTATGAAAGAAAATTAAAAGGCTTTGGGAGTATAAGGATGATTTTTTTATTTTTGTAAACTTTTCATCCCAAAATCTGAAGGGCCACCTTTAACTATGCAACCAAAAGTTACGGTTCTTGTACATTGCACTTCTCCTAGATTAGATCTATCCACCTGTAAAGTATCATGTTTACACCTCTAATACTTTTGAGTTATGCCCCGGACAAGAAAATGGGACGGAAGGTCGGACAGACGGACGGACGGCTACTATTACCATATCCCCCACCGCCTTTTCGCAGGGGGATAAGAGAACAAATAATTAAAAATTTGAATTTTATTAAGCAAGTCTCCTACAGCTATACAGGTTTATATTGTCTAAAACTATCAATATTATCTAACTTGGATGGAAAAGGCCATCATGTCTCGGCCAGATACGTTCTCCCACCCTCTAATAGACATTTTTGGGCACTAGTCTAACGTTATATTTTCTTTCCATACGAGAGGGGGGGGTTTCAAAAAGTTCGTAGACAACTCAAATAACTACAAAACCATAATAGATACATACATTTATCAATTACTCCATTTCACCGTCATCCACCCTTCGCTCGAATGCATTTGTCTCACCTTTCTGTCCACGCACGGAACTCGTGATATAAGCCCTCACGTGACATCTCCCGTAATTGTTTTTCAAAGCCATACTGAGCTCCTCTATGCTTTCAAATCTGTGTGCTCGTAGACTTTCCTTCAATGTGGGAAACACCCAGAAATCACAAATAGCCAGGTCTTGGCTATAGGGTTGGTGCGGCAGTAACTCTGTAGGCAGCGCGTCCACAGTTTCCTCTACATATCACAGAATACAATGCACATGACCTTGGCTGCAGATTTGGATAGAATGGCTTTTGTAGGGGAAGGAGAAGAAGGATGCTTCCATACTGAACTCTGCCGTTTTGTTTTAGGCTCGAATATGTGTACTCATGTTTCATCACACGTTACTATTTTGTTAAGTAAGACATCTCCCTCCACTGCATAAAGTTTACGATGCTGTCGACACTTATTTACCGTATCCCCCATCTGGTCGGAACTCAGAATCCGAGGCACCCACCGCGCTGAAACACGCCGCATTCCTAACTTATTAACTAGAATGTCCTTGGCGCTTCCATATGAAATGTCAAATTTGTGCCGTCTATATCCCGAATAGTTACACAGCGATCTTCTTTCACAAACACTTCAATAGCGTTTAACTTTTCCTCAGAGGCTGCCGACACAGGACGACCTTTTCTGTGGTCGTCTTTGATCGTCTCTCTATCTTCATTAAAACGACTTATCCATTTGTAAAAAGCAGGCAGTGATAGACACTTGTCCCCATAGACTTTCTGCAAGCTTCCATGAACTTCGGTGAAACACTTTCCGAGTTTAATACCCACATTCCACTGGGCGGCGATTCCACTGCGCTCATGGCGATCTTGGCGCTTCTCCGAAATCTTCCGAATCGCCAAATAAGCGCCGACGTGTGCAATATTTTGGGACTTAAGCGTTTCTAGTACGCTTCAATTACTACCTAGCTGTGCTGGTCACGATCCAGTCGAGCTGTCGTTGCGCTTCTGCTGCGATTCCAAATCGCTTCTACTACGCTTCCTCTACCCCACGAGATTTCTGGCTCACTATGTTGCTGCTGCGACCTTGCTACGACCTATGCACAGGAGCTACGCTTCTGTTGCGCTTTTGGAACGTTTCTATCTAGCAGCAGTTGAACATCGGCCTTCGAAGACAAGAGAGTCATTGGCCCTAAAGCGCTCACCTGAGTAAAGTCATCTGTGGTTGATAAGGCTGAAGAGATCTTGGTTTTAACGATGTAAAACGCATGCGTGTAAGTGACCTACCTTTTGACCATCTTGGCCTACTTTTGAACTTGTCTGAGATATCATCCAGACAAATATTCTGATAGTGTTTCATGATTATCAGACTGAAAATGTGTCTTTAAACTGCAGACAAGGTTTTTCTAAAATTTGGCCTTCTGACTAACATTTTAGTCTGTTGTGACCCAATTCCAAAATTGTCTGAGATTTCAAAAAGATAACCTTTCTGACCAAGTTTTATGACTATCAGGCTGAAAAGTGCAAACAAGTTTTTTGTTATTGTATCTATTTATTTATTTATTTTCAGATTTAGCCAAGTGACCTTCTCTTTGAACAGACATGACCCAATTTCAAAGATGTCCAAGACATCATCAAGACAACTAATCTGACCAAGTTTTATGAGTTTCCGGCTGAAAATTTGACCTCTTGACTGCACACAAGTTTTTTTCTCAGGTTTAACCAGGTTACCTACTTTTTGACGCGTCGTGACCCAATTTCTAAGTTGTTTTAGATATCACCAAAACAAACAATCTGAAAAGTTTTAAGAGTATCGGGCTGAAAACGTGACCTCTAGAGTTTACACAAACTTTTTAAGATTTAACCCTGTGACCCACTTTTAGACCCGACATTTCAACCTTGTCCGAGATATCACCGAGATAAACATTCTGACCAAGTTTCATCAGTAACTGACTGAAAATGTGGTCTCTAGAGTGCACACAAGGTAAACGTTGACGCCTGGATGACGGACAACGGACGACGCATGACGGACACAGCACGACGCATGACGGACACTTTGTGCTCAGGGTTACCTTTTACTAAAGTGTGTACGCACGAAATTTTCGTAGGCAGTTTTTATAAGCAAGTGTTGCGTCTGAAAATAAGTTTCACTGAACTGCATAACGTCACGATTTCAGTGAGTATTTACACTTTATACCAGTTCATATCTATGGATAAAGCAGGGATAGTAGATGTGTACATTCAATCAAAAAATCTACGCAGTTCAGTTAAAGGTACCACAGGTGAGATAAAATGGGACGAATTGCTGCAGTAGCTGTGCTCCAGCTTGAGGTTATGAAAATAGATTGACAGGGTTGGATTTGCTTTTGTTACGATGCAGTGCACTTTCGCTACGTTACTCGCATCGGCGCTACGATACTGCTGCGTTCACGAATTTCTTGCTACGCTTTTACTACGCTTTTGTGGTGCTTCGAGCCCACGGCGAACCCCTCACGTAAATTTTAAACAAGGCCAAAAAAAGTGCCGTGAAGTGGCAATCATGATGCTTTCGATACGCTTCTGCTATGATCAAAGCGTTTCTACTTTGCTATTGTCGTTCCTGCTAGGCTTCGCGGCGTTTTGACCAAGATTTCGAAGCGTAGAGGTATCTCCGTTCAGTGGAAAGGGGCATTAAAGTGGCGATCATGAAGCTTCCGATACGCTTCTACTACGATCAAGGCGTTTCTACTGCGCTGTTGCCGTTTCTCCTACGATTCACGGTATTTTGATCTAAATTTCGAAGCATAGCGGAATCTCCGCCATTGGAATGGGGGTATAACGTCGCATTTGATGACAGTGCGCTGTTCGCAAATAACGTCGTCCTTCATTTTCGGAAAAAAAAAAAATGCAATGTATAATTATGTATGTTAGAATCTACGTCACAAACATGACATGACGTCAACATTTGTGACGTCGTCATAGGATAACGTGTCAAGAAAGCTTGAAAGTATTCCTAAATCAGCATGTGAGATTTCGTGTTTCTAAGTCTTTTCATTTGCAAATTATTTTCAAATGATGATCATCCCTCGTTCAAGGGGGCAAAAAATGTGTCACTGAAAAGTAGCTGATGCCCCTGTTAATATAACCCTTACCTGTGAGCTTTGAGCATAAAACCTGACTAATTTAAGCCCAACTCTCACAAACGCTTCTGACCTTGCTATGACCTTGACCACTGACGTACTGACATGATTCTTGTGTGTAGTTATGTAGTTAATAGTCTATTTCTGCGATGAAAAAAGTGACGGTCTAGACATGAACATAAATCCCCTCAAACATTTCTATTTTTGACACATTTGACCTTGCCAAGACTTTGGCCTTTGACCTAGGGATATGGTTCTTGTGAGTGGCAAAGCAACTTTCTATGGTGACTTGGAAAGTAAAATGTGTCAATAGTGGTGTGAGAGAGCCAGGAAACACATGCATAGGTGCGTGATATGGCTTAAGCTGTTAAAACGTCGTTAAACTCAAAGACAATCAATAAAAAGACAATTCTGAAAAAATATACTGAAATTCATTCATAGTCTACTAGTAAATGAAAAAAAAAATGTATAGATCTCTCTCTCTGTATATATAAGCCGGACACAAACAAAATTTCCCTTCTAAAACATAACTGACATTGCCATGACCTTGGACTACTGATTTGGTTTTTGTGTGCACTACACATTGTCTATATGTTGTTGAAAATTCTGCAAAGCTATACAGAAATTCATTCGCAATTAAAATGATATACGCCAGACACAAACACTACCCCCCCCCATACATATTTGACCTTGACATTTACCTACGAATATGACTCTTGCAAAGGATAAATCGTTTGGATCTAGTTAACATTTGTGAAAAGTTATTTTTAAATTATGCAAAAGAGAGAGAGAGAGAATTTATTTTCTGCTTTTTCAGTGTACCATCTGTAACAAATTTGCAGCATTTGCCTTTCAAAATGTCCGATCATGCACAATGGTAATCAGCATACATCAAGGTTTAATGGATAAATTGAACACTTCCTGGATAATGGATAAAATGCTAATCACATAAGAATTATAAATACAAACATCGTATTTTTATTAAATTTTTAATATTTTTAGCTCAATATTATCACCTTAGCAGGCCACTGCTTACCTTATTATATCCTTTTTCTGCTAACCTGCCACCTAGAACCGGCCCAATACCAGCTACCTCTGTCACAGGCTTAAATCCCATAGGTTCAGATACAAAGTTCCTGTGTTTCTGTGAAGTTGTAGACATTCTCCTCAACTAGTCTATTCTGACATAATAAAGAGAATAAAAATTATACAAGTTACGAAAATATTTACTAAAGGTGGTTTTTTTTTGGGGGGGGGGGGGAATGATTTTTTTTAGTATGCCAATCAGGTGCCACATTCATTGTTTTAGGGGACAATGACTGATTGATTACAAAAAGTTATAATCATTTAAGAATGAGTCAAACTGGCCAATTTCCAAAACGGCTCAGTGCAGAAACGGTCTATTACCAAAATTGCCCACTTTTTTAATCCAGTAAAAACTAGAGCTATCACGAAACGCCCCCCACCAGCTCCTTGTCACAAAACAGGTCTTTGTCACAGAATGCAGAATGATTTAGAACAAAAGGAAGAGTTAAAGAAAGTTCAAGGGGAGATAGTTCCGCAATAAAGCACAGCAGGGTCATGGAAATTGCACATGCACAACTTCATATATATAGGAACACTGTGTGTAAATTTGAGTTCAGTACCTGAAAAAACTGTCGGAGTATTTCGCCGGACAAATTTGTGTCTACGGGCGGGCAGACGGACGGACGGACGGACGGACAGACAGCCATAGTGATTCCAGTATATCCCCCTCAACTACGTTGTGGGGGGGGGGGTATACTTACTGAAGTTGTACATTTACTATCATTTTGATCACACGGGTAGTCTATACAGGTTAATAATAATGTGAACTTTAAAGTTTAACCGTGTAAATCAAGAGAGATGGTCTTCTTTACAAGTTTGTGGAGATATTCCTGCACTCATTCCACATTATCTCTGGCGTTTTCTTCATTTGTACTTTGTACATAACAGAAAGTGATCAAAGTTTGAATTTTTGTAAACAAACCCGAACAGGATCGGAAGAATGGCTTGTTTGAATTTACTGTTATATAACTCAATATTCATTTTTTTCATGGACATTGGCGAGTTCTGATTGGCTGAAAAAAAAAATTCATAGCTCCGTGAAAAAAAAAATAGCAGTGCCGGAACTACTTTTGCATTCAAACTAATGTAAACAAACATGTATACGAGATTTCATAAAGTTTTTCTTTCTGATTTTAGATCTATATCGAGCCTGAAGTTCAAATTGCTAGCTGAATTTATTTTCTCTGAATATCGAAAAAGAAACACAGCAGTAAATTCAAAGAGTGAGCTGAAAACTCACTGTCACTTTGCTGGGTTCTAACGATCTTATTTTCAGCTTAATTTTAGTGTATTGTACTTCTAATAATAAATCGACTAAATATGCAAATGTTTGATACTATAATGACGTCACGATTTTACGTCATTGTTACGTCATGAACGAGCGGTTTTACCGCACTATGAAATATGAATGAAATGGACATTAAATAAATACGCAATGTTGGATCTACAGTAAAAAAAGAAGTATTATTTAAGTACATATTTGTTGTCTGTGATATTGAATTATAAGGAATGAAGAGATTTTTTTTTTTTTTTTTGTTTTGTTTTCATGGAGGTATGAAAAAAAAAAAAAAACCTAATCACAGTGTGATTAGGTTTTTTTTTTATTCACTGCAAATTCACTGCAATGCTGGCATATCATTTTCTGAATGAATCGCAAGCTTTTCTTCGTTCAAGTGGGTATAGAGTCTACTTGTATAGGAGTTCGTCGGTATGGAATCTCTCGCCAAAATAAAACGTTTTTTCACATGCCACTCATTTGACCTGATACACCGGAAATATGAAATGACCCGTTTATGACGCTCAATGATATCTGCCTTAGCGTCAATCAGACACATGAGATTATCTGCTAAAGCTTTATATAAATTCACCTAGTTTTTGACCTGACATGACCCATTTTCGAACTCGTCCAAGATATCATCGAGGCAAATATTCTGACAAAGTTTCATGAGTATCAGACTGAAAATGTGGCCTCTAGAGCATACACAATGTTTTTCTAAGATTTGACCTAGTGACCTAGTTTTTGACCTGACATGACCCATTTTCGAACTCGTCTGAGATATTATCAAGACAAACATTCTGACAAACTTTCAAGAGTATCGGACTGAAAATGTGGCCTCTAGAGCGTACACAAGGTTTTTCTAAGATTTGACCTAGTGACGTAGTTTATGACCCGACATGACCCATTTTCGAACTCGTCCGAGATATCATCAAGACAAACATTCTGACCAAGTTTCATGAGTATCAGATTGAAAATTTGGGCCTCTAGAGCGTACACAATGTAAAAGTTGACGACGGACGACGCACGACGGACACAGCACGATCACAAAAGCTCACCATGAGCACTTCGCGCTCAGGTGAGCTAATTATCCCTCAAAATTAAGAACTATGTTTAGATTACAAAAAGTATGAAATTTCTGGTTCCTAAAACCTAAATTAACAATAGTTTCAACTTGCAAATAGATATGAGCAACCTTTTTAAGAAAAAGATAATTCCAACTAACAGATCTATAATCCAATTTAAATCCAACACTTTTCACTCTTCCGTATCCTCAAAGCCACAAGTCCAAGTTCAAAATCCAAATCCACCAAGTAAGTCACTCCTATTTATATCAGCTTGGAAAATTCTAGATTAGTCTTTTCTGGAAAGATGACAATATGGATTGATAAACAACTTGTTTACTAACAACCTGTTTCTAAAAATAACCACAATGAAAAACCAATAAATGTTCTTTATGTTTCTAGAATACTCTGTATATAGAGTGAAAGTGATAATGAAAACAGGTTACATGTATATCCTATTTACATAACACTTCCCCTCCTAAAGGAAAAGAAAGTTTTAAGAATTAAAACTTTCTTTTGTTAGAATCTAAAACATGTCATTACACTTAACTGTACATGATAATACATTATACATAAAGACAAATGTTAACTATTTACAAGTTAAACTCTAGACAAAGCACCAGGGATAATATTATCCCTACCTTTTATGTGTCTAATATCCATATTATATTCTTGTAAAAACAGACTCCATCTGAGTAAACGCTGATTCTTGTTTTTCATTTTATGGATAAGAATCAGAGGATTATGATCACTATATACAATGATGGGTGCAGGAGAAGACGACAAATATATTTCGAAATGCTGAAGAGCAACAATGAGAGATAAACAATCTTTTTTTATTGTTGAGTAGTTTTTCTGATGTTTGTTAAACTTTTTAGAAAAATAACTAACTGGACGATCTACACCATTACAATCTCCTTGAAGTAAAACACCACCAGTATCACTAGCATCTACTGCAAGCTTAAATTCTATTTTCAAAATTAGGAGCTAAAAGAACTGGTTCACTTTTCAGTATGGCTTTTACTTTATCGAAAGCTTTTTGACAATCATCATTCCATATAATTTTTTTGCGTTGGCTGAGTGGCTCAGCAATGACAGAAAAATTACCACAGAATTTCCTGTAGTAACCAGCCATACCAAGAAATCTCATAAGTTGTCTTTTCCATGTAGGTACAGGAAAATCAGAAATAGCTTTTACTTTAGCTTCTACAGGTTTTACCTGTCCTTGTCCAACAACATGACCCAAAAATGTTAAACAAGCATGACAAAAATTCACTTTTAACAAGATTAATTGTTAATTTGGCTATACTCAGTCTGTCAAATAATTCTCTGATAGTCTTTTGATGTTCATCCCAATCATCGCTGTGAATGATGACATCATCGATGTAGGCCCTACAGTCGTCCAATCCAGATATCATGTTAATAAGACGTTCAAATGATGCCGGCGAGTTTTTCATGCCAAAAGGCATAACTTTGTACTTTTAAAGTCCATCAGGATTTACAAATGCAGAGACTTCTTTAGCTCTTTCAGTGAGAGGAATTTGCCAAAATCCTTTTAGAAGATCAAATTTGGTTACATATTTTGCATGACCAATATTGTCAATGCAGTCATCTACTCTTGGTACCGGAAACGAATCAGTCTTGGTCACAGTATTAACTTTTCTGTAGTCAGTGCACATACGAAAAGTTCCATCTGGCTTTGATACAAGAATACAGGGAGAACTCCATTCACTTTGACTAGGTTCAATAAAGTCATTGTCCAATAGATACTTGATTTCCTCTCTAAGATGCTCCAGTTTCTTGGGATTCATTCGATATGGATGTTGTTTCGCTGGATTTGAATTTTCAGTGCCCACATCATGGTATATTGTATCTGTGCGTGTTGGAATATCAGGAAACAAGTGCTCATATTCAGAAATTAACTTTTTTAATTCATTTTTTTTATTATCTAAATGTGAACGTTTTTTATCCAAATTTCTTAAAATGTCAGAATTCTGAAGTTTTGAACAAATGGGGTTAGACTTATCAAAGTTCATTTCTACACAATTTATGTCTTCATGGTTAATGTGATTTTGATTTTGAGGGACTGTCGAAACTACATTTATTGGTGAAATATTTGAATTATCCCTATCAACATATTCTTTTGACATATTAACATGACATAATTGCTTTTGCTTTCGCCTGTCAGGAGTTGTTATCACATAATTTAAGTCACTGACCTTTTTCTCTACAGAATAAGGACCAAAATATCTTGCTTGTAGAGGCCTAATAGGAATTGGTAGAAGAGCTAAAACTTTATCTCCAGGTTTAAAATTTCTTTCTCCAGTATTTTTGTCATATCTTTCTTTCATTTTACATTGAATTTTCTTTAAATTTGATTTTGCAACCTCACATGCTTTGAATAATCTGTTTCTAAAGCCAGATACATACTGAAGTAAATTTAAAGGAGAGTCTTCTTGTGAAAGAAATGTTTCTTTTAAAAGTTTTAAAGGTCCACGAACTGTGTGGCCAAAAACAAACTCAAAGGAACTAAAACCAAGAGATTCCTGTACCTACTCCCTTACTGCAAAGAGTAAAAGATGTATACCTTTATCCCAATCCTTTTGTGTGTCAAAGCAATATGACCTTATCATATTTTTTAAGGTCTGGTGTAACCGTTCAAGGGCACCTTGGCTTTCAGGGTGATATGAAGATGACCTATATTGTTTAATTCCCAACTCGTGCATCACTTGTTGGAAAATGCCAGACATAAAAGTTGATCCTTGATCAGATTGAATAGATTTAGGAAGTCCTACAAAAGTGAAAAATTTCACTAAAGCTTTGACAATTGTTTTAGATTTTATATTTCTTAAAGGTATTGCTTCAGGAAAACGGGTGGAAGCACACATAATAGTCAGAAGGTACTTATTACCAGCCTTAGTTTTTGGCAATGGACCTACACAATCAATTATAATCCTGCTGAAAGGTTCATCAAATGCAGGGATCAACTGTAGTTTAGCTTTAGGTATGACCTGGTTTGGTTTGCCTACCATTTGACAAGTATGACAAGACCTACAATAATTTTAGACCAGGCCAATAACAATGATTAAGAATTTTCTGATAGGTTTTATTGATACCTAAATGACCTGACATCGGCGTTTCTTGAGCTAAGCATAATATATCTGATCTATAAGATTTAGGAACAACGACTTGATGACTGACAGCCCACTCATCATCAACAGAGACTTCAGGAGAGCGTCACTTTCTCATTAATATTCCATTTTTTATATAAAAACAGACAGGTTCCTGTGAAAGATCAGTTTCACTGACAGCTTTTTGAAACAAAGGTGCAAGTTCTAGATCATTGTGTTGGTCTTCACTTAGTTTTGACCTTGACCTTGTATCATGGCATTCATTAACTAAGGGTGAAGATATATAATCAAATTCTGATGAATTATGTTTAGAATTTGTCTGAATTTCTGACAGGTTTTCTGAAATAGACCTGTTAATTTCATTTTTAAATAACTGACCCAACAAAGAATCAGATAAGTCAATATCAGACTGATTTTCAGTCAAAATGGCTTTCTTTGCCATAGCTCTAGTAACTGCACATGACGGGTAAAGGCCAGTAATTTCTTCCTCAATCGGATCGGGTGATTGATCCATACAAGGTGTGTCAGTTACATGTGGATTAACAATTACCTTATCTCCGGCTAAATCATTGCCTAATAACAAATGAACACCTTTAAAAGGTAATTTTTTTCTAATTCCAACAGTCACTGGGCCATTAATTAAGTCTGAAGACAAATAAATGTTATGAAGCGGAACATTAACAAATCCACATTCTACACCTTGAATAAGGACACTTGTCCCAGAAGACGTCTTCTCAGAAAAAGGCAGGACATCTGCTAAAATAAGAGATTGAGAAGCTCCAGTATCAGGTAAAATTTTAATAGGGGTAGACTGGGCAAAATCACTTTTTAGTGACACAAAACCATCTGACAAGAACGGTTCATAAATCTCCATAACGGTATGTCTCAGGTACTTTGGCCTGGACAATGGTTTGGTCCTTAATACATGACTGAGGTGTGGACTTTATTGAAGTAAAGCCTGTGGGTTTAAACCTTTCTTGTTTTTCCCGTTTTCTTTTTAAAACAGGACATTCAGAAATAATATGGCCTGGTTCTTTGCAATAATTACAAGTGGGTCGAGATAAGGGATTTTGACCTTTGGCTTCATAAGGAGACTTGGGTTTGGGACTATTCTGATTGGAATTGTCATTATGTTGATTAAAATTTGGTTTAGGACCAGTAGATGAATAAAAAGGTTTTCGAGGGTTTGATTTATTTATGAAAGAGATCTTATGCGTCAAGGCAAAGTTGTCTGCTAAGCAAGCAGCTTCATCTAAAGTTTCAACTTCTTTCTCATCTAAGAAGGACCAGTAGATGAATAAAAAGTTTTCGAGGGTTTGATTTATTTATGAAAGAGACCTTATGCGTCAAGGCAAAGTTGTCTGCTAAGCAAGCAGCTTCATCTAAAGTTTCAACTTCTTTCTCATCTAAGAAAGTTTTTGTATCTAAATTAATGCACCTTTTAAATTCTTCCACTAACAGTAGTTGTCCAAGTTTTCCATGACCTGAACCTATACTCAGAGGCAAAATTTAGTATACTGTTTTTGTTTGCCCATATTTTTCTTATTTATCATTATACCGACATAAAATTTTGCACAACATGTTTTTACCTACAGAACAATGATACAGTGTTGATAAATACACTTTAAAACGCTTGACTAACCATACACTGGGTACATGTCCATTTTTCAAATTTTGCACGTGCACCATACTGGGCTATCGAATATTGCTGTACACCAGTATTGATTTCTCTATTGATCAACACAACAAACCACAACGTTATTTTTTTTTGGTCAAATGATGGCACGTCTTTCTGTGGCTGACAGAAATCGCGCCATAGGAATGCTGCAGGCTGGCCGTTCCAAGCGGTTTGTGGCTCGTTTGTTGCAGTGTACTAGGATCACCGTTGTTCGTTTGTGGAGACGCTACCAGTTACAGGGAACTGTAGCAGACAGGCCAAGGACTGGTAGGCCAAAAGTAACCACTCCGAACCAAGACCGGTACATCCGCATACAACACGCCCGTGAGCGCTTTCGGCCGGCCAGTGAAACTGCGAGAACCACAGTTGGTACACATAACCGTTCTGTGAGTTCCCGCACTGTTAGACGGCGCCTAGCTATTGCAGGCATGATAGCAAGACGTCCATATAAAGGACCTGTTCTAACAGCTCGCCATCGCCAAGATCGGCTTAACTGGGCAACTGCACGTCAGGGGCGCGCCATTCGCTTTTGGAATTCGGTGCTTTTCAGCGATGAAAGCAAATTCAACCTCATGCATGCCGATGGCAGGGAACGCGTTTACCGTTGAAGGAGAGAGCGATTTGCCCAATTTTGTGTCCGTGAGACAGATCGATGGGGTGGTGGTGGGGTAATGGTGTGGGGAGGGATAAGTGCACGGAACAAAACTCCTTTGCACATTGTTCGGGGGCGGTTAAATGCTGTGACATACAGAGACACAATTTTGCAACCAATTGTTGTGCCGTTCATGGCAAACCATGGCCTTCAACATTTCCAGCATGACAACGCCAGGCCCCATGCTGCAAGGGTCACCACTGCATTTCTACAACAACAGGCATTTAATGTTATGCCGTGGCCGTCTCTAAGCCCTGACCTTAACCCCATAGAACATTTGTGGGATGAGTTGGGTAGGCGATTACATGCTCGACCAGTTCAGCCTCTAACTGTCGCCCAACTTGAAGCTGCACTTCAGGAAGAATGGCAAGGGATCCCACAGCAATTTGTCAGGAGACTTATTAACTCGATGTATCGGCGACGCAGAGCTGTGATCCAAGCACGTGGGGGGCACACCCGGTATTAGGGACAAACCAGTAAAATGTCTAAAAAGTTAAACTATGGAACATTTGGAAGTGAGATTCAATGAAATTTAATGATATTCAATGAAATTTAATGAAATTTAAATGGCAACAATAAAATTCAATGAAATTCATTATCTAGGGTATCAGCTTATATCCTGAAGAATCAAATCTGACCAAAAATTTCAATGATCATTTGTTTTGTCTTGTTTATTTGCACCAACTTAATTATTAAATCAGTGAAATTTTGTCGATATCAGGTGTTTGCAGCATTAGCTAATCGGAGATAAACGCATTTCTTTAACGACGCCGATATCAATATTCAGGAGCCTACCCCTTTAATGAATATAATCCTCCCTTTTCACTTTCATTGGTATGTTTTTTGTTTTTTTTTTTAATTTTTGCATATTAAAATCATTGGACTATTACAAAATAAAAAAAAAAAAAAAAAAAAAATCATACGCCTTCTTAGAACCATTTTCACAAAAAGCGCGGTAGAAGTGGGGTGTATACTTTTTTTTTGCCTCTGAGTATATTTTCTCTGAATGGCACCATCTATCAAAAAATTGTTCTTAGTTCTAGCAAATTCAACATGGGTTTGACCGTTTTCCTTTCTGCAGTTCCTAAATTTTTGTCTATATGCTTCAGGTACCAATTCATAAGCCTTCAGAATCAATTCTTTAACATTATCATAATTAGAGAACTGTTCATTACTTAGTTGAGAAAAAATATCGTAAGCCTTTCCAGTTACAACACTTTGCAAGAGTAAGGTCCAGTGTTCTTTTGGCCATTTCAAATTTTCGGCAAATCTTTCAAAATGTGAAAAGTATTTATCAACTTCCTGTTCTTGAAATGGAGCAAAAAGCCTGAGGTGTTTTGTTATGTCAAAATTATTAACCACATGCAAAGATGTTTTTTCTTTATTTTCTATTTCTAATCCTTTCATTCTCATCTGAAATTGCCCTTCCTTTTCTCTTTCTTCTAATTCAGCATACCGGTACTCTAATTCTTTTTCTTTCATTCTTTCTTCTTGCTCTAATCGTAGTATCAATTTTTCTAAATCAATATTAGTTTTAACGTCTGAGTCACAAGAATGAGAGACAGAGCAGACGAGTCAAGTATTTCTTCCTCAACCAAAAACTGAACAACAGAATTCCTAATTTCATGCTTTAACATAGTACCTTTAATGGCAATCAGTTTATAATGAGAAGCAAGCTCTAATAAATCAGACTTTTTTGCCAAATTTAACAACTCCTAAGAAGGCTCAGCAATAAATTTTTCAATATCAAAAGACATGATTGCTTTTTGCTGGTTCAGTAGAATAAAAATCATTTTTTTTTTTTTTTTTTTTTGTTATTTTTTATTATTTAATAAACTTTAATGCTGTAACAAGTTCAAAATAATTTCAAAGTATATCCAAAATGACTAGATGATCAATCCCGGACGAGCCCCCATTTTCTGTTACGAGCCAAGCGTAACAAGAAAGAAAACCAGCAACAAGCCTTTAACAACGAGAGTCTTTCTGTAATGTAATAAAGTTAGATAATATTATAGGTTATTGCACTTGTATGGGGATATATTGTGTAGAACGAGTTCTTTTGGCAGAGTTGCCCGAGATTGCGAGGCCAACTACGCCAACAGAACGAGTTCAAAATAATATATCCCCATACAAGCGCAATAACCTTTTTATTATATACTTTGATATTGTTTACACAATTTCCCATGAATTAACAGTATTTTCATCGAATTCGTTGATTTATCTTTTTAAAAACAGTCTTATTTATTCAAAAAGCGACGCGAAATCTGTTTCGTCGCCAGACCGTACTTTCGCGGAATTTTTTAATGTTGGCTTTTGATGACGTCATCGTTGCTAAAGTTATGTAAACAAACAAGATGGCGATTGAGGATCCTTTTTCATCACTTAAATATTTCATCATCGATAAACATGTTCGATAGACAATTTCTTCATAACTCTGTAGTGACTGCTATTCGAGAAGCAAACATTCTGCTGATTTTTCATGTTTTAATTAAGTACTATGCATTGAAAAGTTCGAAAAATGTGATGTCTAACGATGAAATTTATGATAATGGCGGCCGTTCATATTTTGATTTTTGGAGAAATGGCGGGTTTTAAAATAGTTCCGTACTCAGCAACGCACGTGAAAAAAGCTCTAAAGTATGTAATATCAAAGTATGCAATATGGAAAAATATTGCATTACATACTTTCATCCAGTGCAAATACATGGGGACAATATCAAAGTATATAATAATATGAGGTTATTTAACATGCTTGGGTACAATACTGAATTCTATTGGATGAGTACACTGCAGAACCAGTTTATATTTTGGGCGAGGTGACAGCCGAGTCCAAAATATAGACTGGTTCAGCAGTGTACGAATCCAATTGAATTCAGTATTGTACCCAAGCATGTTCAATGACCTCTTTATTTCACACTTCCGTATTGAGTTTAAAGTAAACGACACGTATATGGCCATTTCAATTTAAATGATAATAATAATAAAAAAAAAAATCAAAACATATCAAAAAAGGGTTTTGAAATTGCTTTTTTGACAACGGACTTCGGTAGACTACTCTTCCGGTCAAATATCGATATTCGGGACTCTAGCCTCCTTTTGAAAAATCCGTATTGCACTCTCGCCTCGTTCTGAAAAATCCACATTGGACCCTTGCCTCGTTCTGAAAAATCCATATTGGACTCTACAGCGTCCAATATGGAATAGGATATTCTGTACTCACGTGGTAGTATTAAAGCGATTTCATTGGACGTTAGATTGTAGGTGTTAAATAAAAACACCTATTACTCAAAGCGAGTTCCTTATGTTTATCTTCTATCAAACCAAATCTTTATCAGCATATGGCAACCGTTTTTCTTGCTGATATTTTGTAAGAAGATCAAAGTTACATGCAGAAATTCCATTTGCCATACAATAAAGTCTTCTCAATCACAAAATGTGACATTTTATTTATCTCTCTTCTTCACTTATTACAGTTCAACATTTTTTCATGCTTATTGTCATATCTTTGCACAATTTCATTTTTTGTAGATTTATCAAGGGTGAAATTACGAAAGTGAGTGCAGCTACTTCAAACTGATACCAAGTTTAGTGCAATATTTCCATCGATCTTGTTGTATTTCACCTTTTTCTGACATCAACGCATCTGGTTCATTTGTTTACAAACACCCAAATTCAGTAGATTGCGCATGCACATTCAATTTCATTTAAAACAAAGAAACTCCGTATGATCGGCAATTAGGTGACAAGTATAGCACACTCGTAAATGAAATACAACCAGCGCATTTCCGTTTCCTTTTCCATGCCCATGCTGTTAAAAAGAAAGCCGATAAATTGTGAAAGAATATTTAATGTGCTTTAAATGACTTTCGAAACAGGCGTAGTAAACGTCAAGCTTTGTTTTGTGGCATTTGTCGAAGACAATGCCACTGTGAGTTCAATATTGAATGTTCAATATTGAATTTTGAAGACCATGCTTGGATAACTTTGGACACTTACCAATGTCAAACATATAAATATAAATTTACCCTATATGCTGACGAGTTACAAATACTTGCAGTTAGAAATTCAGTAATAATCTAAACATTCAACTTTCAAATGTCAGTGAATGTTGACTTTAGAAACAGAAACTTTAAAGAACATTCAAACTTTTAGATATTTCTAAGAGTTTTATCAACAATTAAGAGCGGAGGTACATGTATTTAATGTATATCATTGGGTACCGGGATATACTGGCATATATTGTGCATGGAGACTCCGCAATTAAACACGTTAGTTTAGGCAGACATGTGTCGAGTTATAATTTATTAATATACCTAAATTAAGGCATGCAACAGTAGTGTTCATAATTTCATTGCAGCCTACTACTGGATACATTATTGGAAGGAAATGAAGTAAAAATGAGGCAAGGAGAGCTAAGATAACAAGTTTCATTTAACTTAAATCCGTTATTAATAATGTGGTCTCTAGTGTGTCATACATTCACACCTGTATGATAATATACTACAAGAAAATATTGATGCATAACATCAGTGGCGCCGCAAATCAGTTGTTTCTGAAATAGGGCACATTACAGCGGGTTAATTTTTTACGCCAAAGGCATCACTTGAACAAACTTTGTAGAGGTCCACGTGGTGATACTACATGACAAATATTTAAACTCTGGGATACGATCTGGTTTTTATCGATCTGGCAATAAAAGTACGGTGTTTTACATGTTGTAAAAAAAAATCAGTCAAAATAGAAAAACAAAGTGGGTACGGGCTCGATCTGGTAATGAAAGTACCGTATTTTTACATGTATGTAAAAAAAAGAACTGAACCAGGCCTTAGAGTAAACAATATGGGGTGACTGGACATTTCATATAAAAGCAATCAATCAACACACAGACTGATAGCCAGACAGGTAGGAGCATGCAAGCTGACAGACAAACATGGAAGGAAACATTCAAGTGTCGTTCAATTGGTATACCGACTATAGGCCGAAATTGTAATGGGCCGAAATTGCTAATGGCCGAAATTGTTACGGGCCGAAATGTCCCGGAATCTAGCATGGCTACATGTACCTCCACAAGCACTTTTCAAAAGCGAATAAAAATATAGTGCCACCGCTCATGCGGCGCCAAAATAATGTACAACCGTATTTTCCGGACAAAAGGCCGCTGCCTATCCGTTAAAAAGTGGAAATTTTCAAGGTTGCGGCCTGTGAGACGAAGCGGCTTATACGTAGATTTTATTTTTCTAAATGATCTTTTAGTGCGGCCTGTAAAACTGAAAACTAGTTTACGATTCCTCATGTAAGCGCCATTTTGGTTCACATCTCCAAAGTATTTTTCGAACATTTATTCCTACCTTAAGTTGGTAGATAAATTAATCCGCTTGCAAACGACGGTGTTAAAATTCGTGACCAACCTAAATTTTCACACCTATTGATTGTTAATACATGTATCTGTTGGTAACAATCAGTGGTTAACTGCGCAAGTAATTTAAGGCGTTCGATTGACGGTACACACCAAACAATGCCTTAAATATGATGCTGCAAAGTTTAACACTCCAACGTGTATTAACTCTTTACCAGACGACAAAATTATAGACTGGTCCAAATTGAAAGCATTTTGTAGACGACAAAATAACGGTGACTGAAAAATTGAAATTTGGTTTGTGAATGGTAGAAAACATTGTGGTAAAAGGAGAAAATGCTGGTTACCAGCATTTTCTCCTTTTACCATAATGTTTTCAAACGGCTTCTTTCTCAGGGTCGTTAAAAGTTGGGATTGTGTGGTAAAGAGTTAAGTTTCCCTGTTATATGGTCTCACGAAATGAGTATACTAACGAAATAGAATTTCCCTTCTGAGTGCCCCCAATTTAATGAAACTGACGTCACCGAGAACTGATGTCACTGAAACCATGGCAAAACGTGCAGTTTAGTGCATAAACTTGATGATGTCACTGCGATAGACATTCGACGTATTTTTATTAGCGAGTTTGAAAATGGGCCATGTGGGGTCAAAAACTAGGTCACCAGGTCAAATCTTAGAAATACTTTGTGTACGCTCTAGAGGCCACATTTTGAGTACAATACTGTTGAAATTTGGTCAGAATGTTCGTCTTGATGATATCTCAGAGGAGTTTGAAAATGGGCCATGTCGGGTTAAAAACTAGGTCACCAGGTCAAATTTTAGAAAAACTTAGTGAACGCTCTAGAGGCCACATTTTGAGTCCAATACTGTTGAAATTTGGTCGAAATGTTCGTCTTGATGATATCTCGGACGAGTTTGAAAATGGGCCATGTCGGGTCAAAAACTAGGTCACCAGGTCAAATTTTAGAAAAACCTCGTGTACGCTCTAGAGGCCACATTTTCAGTCCAAAACTTTTGAAAGTTTTTCAGAATGTTTGTCTTGATGATATCTCAAACAAGTTTGAAAGTGGGCCATGTCGGGTCAAAAACTAGATACACAGGTCAAATCTTAGAAAAACTTTGTGTACGCTCTAGAGGCCACATTTTGAGTCCAATACTGTTGAAATTTGGTCAGAATGTTTGTCTTGATGATATCTCAGAGGAGTTTGAAAATGGGTCATGTCGGGTTAAAAACTAGGTCACCGGGTCAAATCTTAGAAAAACTTTGTGTACGCTATAGAGGCCACATTTTCTGTCCAATACTCCTGAAAGTTGGTCAGAATATTTGTCTTGATAATATCTCGGACGAGTTCGAAAATTGGCTATGTCGGGTCAAAAACTAGGTCACTAGGTCAAATCTTAGAAAAACTTTGTGTACGCTCTAGAGGCCATATTTTCAGTCCAATACTCCTGAAAATTGGTCAGAATGTTTGTCTTTATGATATCTCAGACGAGTTTGAAAATGGGCCATGTGGGATTAAAAACTACGTCACCAGGTCAAATCTCAGAAATACTTTGTGTACGCTCTAAAGGCCACATTTTGAGTACAATACTGTTTAAATTTGGTCAGAATGTTCGTCTTGATGATATCTCAGAGGAGTTTGAAAATGGGCCATGTAGGGTTAAAAACTAGGTCACCAGGTCAAATTTTAGAAAAACTTTGTGTACGCTCTAGAGGCTATATTTTGAGTCCAATACTGTTAAAAATTGGTCAGAATGTTTGTCTTGATAATATCTCGGACGAGTTCAAAAATGGGCCATGTCGGGTCAAAAACTAGGTCACCAGGTCAAATCTTAGAAAAACCTCGTGTACGCTCTAGAGGCCACATTTTCAGTCCAAAACTTTTGAAAGTTTTTCAGAATGTTTGTCTTGATGATATCTCAAACAAGTTTGAAAGTGGGCCATGTCGGGTCAAAAACTAGGTACACAGGTCAAATCTTAGAAAAACCTTGTGTACGCTCTAGAGGCCATATTTTCAGTCCAATACTGTTGAAAGTTGGTCAGAATGTTTGTCTTGATGATATCTCTGACAAATTTGAAAACGGGCCATGTTGGGTCAAAAACTCGGTCACTAGGTCAAATCTTAAAAAAACCTTTTGTATGCTCCAGAAGCCAACTTTTTCTGTCCAATACTCTTGAAATTTGGTCAGAATGTTTGTCTTGATAATATCGCAGACAAGTTCGAAAGTGGGACATGTGGGACCAAAAACTAGGTCACTGGGTCAGATCTTTGAAAAACTTTGTGTACGCTCCAGAAGCCACATTTTCAGTCCAATGCTCTTTAAAGTAGGTCAGAATGTTTGTCATGATGATAGCTTGAATGACTTTGAAAATGGGTCATGTCAGGTCAAAAACTAGGTCACCAGGTCAAATCTTAGAAAAACCTTATGTAAGCTCTAGAAGCCACATTTTCAGTCCAATAATCTTGAAATTCGGTCAGAATGTTTGTCTCGATAATTTCTTAGACCAGTATGAAAATAGGTCATGTTGGATAAAAAACTAGGTCACAAGGTCAAATCTCGGAAAAACCTTTTGTGCTATAATTACAGTCCAATATTCTTTAAACTTTTGTTAGAATGTTTGTCTTGATGATATCTTGCATGAGTTTGAAAATGGGTCAAGTGAAATAATAAAACTGGGTCACCAAGTTTCATCCTTGAAAAACTTTGTGTACGCTCTGGAGGCCACATTTTCCGTCCAATAATCTTGAAATTGCTTTGAATGTTTTTCTTGATAATATCTTAGACTATTATGAATATGGGTCATGTTGGATAAAAAACTAGGTCACTAGGTCAAATCTCGGAAAAACCTTTTGTACACCCTACAGGCCACATTTTCTCTCAAATACTCATGAAAATTTGTCGGAATGTATATCTGGATAATTTCTAAATTTATGTCAAGTAGGCCGCTGAGACAAATTCTAGAAAAAGCTTGTGTGAATTCTAGAAGCCATATTTGTAAGCCCAATACTAATGAGTGTTTGTCAGAGTGTTTGTCTTAATATTTCTGAAGAAATTGCAAATGGGTCATGTTTGATCAAAAGGCTCAGGTGAGCGACTTCAGGGCCATCATGGCCCTCTTGTTTAAACAAACAGTTAAGCAACTTCAAGGTACGTAACTATGCATTTTAATGATTTGTTGGCAAAAGTAAACGACCATAAGTTGTCTCGAACGACTATTGGTTATTCTTTTCAACATTATGTAGATTTACCATGTATGAGTTTCGACACTTCACAATTCGTTTGTAACCTGACTAAGGGATTGCTCGTTTTAACCATCTGTGTATTTGTTTTAGAATGACATCAAACGGTAAGTATGTAACTATATTCATATATTTTTGAAAAAATATATTCTTTCCGTTTTAATGACAACCATCGAGGGAAACTAAAAAAAAAAATACAGTGCAGACTATTTAGTATGTTTGTCTTTTAGGCGGCTAATATCGATCGATCGGTCGACGCCACTATTTTGGATGCTTTGTTGAAAGTGCAGTTCTGTATACGGGGCTCCCGAAAGGAAAACTACTTTTACATGGATTTTGCCAGTGTACATGAATATATGTTCGGGGCATTTTATCCAATCAGATTGCCAGAAATTTCTTTGCAGTATAATAATACATTTTATCTTCAAAGAAATTTCTCGCGACCTGATTGAATAATATGCTCCGAACATTATTAGTTGTACGGTCAGGTGGCAGGTGACTTGGAAACTTGTTCACGGCTGTGGCAAATCATGTCTGCTCTTCGATTCGGGGCGACATGATTAGTCACAGCCGTGAACAAGTGTCCAAGTCCCCTACCACTAACCGTGCAACAAATTATTATAATGCAAAGTTTGATCGTTCCAACATCTATTCAGCGGAATTCCCCCGTTTTATGGTCTCACGAATTGATGTAACAATTCTGACAAATAACCTCCCCGAGCGGGATTTGAGCCCAGGATCTCTAGATCCCAAGGCGAACGCTCTACCACGTCGCTACAAAAACTAGCTCTATAACAACGCAGTAGACGTGTCCCCTTATACAAACAAAAGCTATACATTTATATCTATCTGTGGGATAGACCAGTATACTACGTACTCCCTCGCCATTTGAAAATTTGTCTACGATCCTTCAATTACTGTTACTCTAATTCTCGAATAAGTGGGGTTTTTTTACGATGGGCACCAATGTGATAGTTCTAACAAATAGCATTCCCAGGCGGATTTTGAACCAAGGACCTCTAGATCCCAAGGCGAACGCTCTACCACGTCACTACAAAAGCTAGCTCTATAGCAAGGCAGAAGAAGTGTCCCCTTATACAATCTCAAGCTATACATTTATATCTGTCTGTGGGATAGACCAGTATACTACATTGAGTATTCTGACGAAATCGAATTTCCCTTCTGAGTGCCCCAATTCAATGAAAACTGAGGTCACTGAGAACTGAAGTCACTGAAATCTTGGTAAAACGTGCAGATTGTAGCATAAACTTGATGATGTCACTGCAATAGACATTCGACGTATTTTTTAATAGAGAATCTTGCATGAGTGTTTATGTATTATCATTTTTACCAAACGAGTGTACTAAAATTAAATGACGCGAGCCTTGGCGAGCGTCATATACATTTTAGTGAACGAGTTTGTTAAAAATGATAATACATAAACTCGAATGTGAGATTTTATTTATCACATTTAACGAATGAATGACAAATATGTATCCTGCATCATCACCTGCAACCTATACACCGTTCACGTGTCATATTTATAGTTGTAGCTTGGTATGAAAGATGTACATGCACTAGAAGATAGCTCTGTGACATGTACATCGAAAGTAAAATGAACAAGTTTACATAGGAAGTAAAACAAAATATTTCCACAATTTTCTTGAATTAAGATTACTTATGCTTTATTTTTTGTTTTATTCAACATGAAAATCTTAGGGGTTTTTTGCACGCATACGTTTTAGCAACAATAACGTCATTTCACTGCGAAATGGCGCAGTAATACAAATTTCTGCGAGTGCTTAGTTGGTTTCGCAGGCTTCACGAGCTCATAACTACAAAAACAACCAGAATAGGGTTCCAAAAAAACTATAATACACTACTGTATTATCGAAAATAAGTCATGGTTTTAATACACTGCTGGAGGAGGTTTTATGTGAAATAGAGGATTTAAACAACTTCAAGGTAAGTAACTAAGCATTTTAATGATTTGTTGGCAAAAATAAACGACCGCAAGTTGTCTCAAACGACCGTTAGGTTATCCTTTTAACGTTACAGTGTGTGAGTTTCGACACTTTATAATTTGCTTACCTGACGAAAGGAGGGCTCGATTTAACTCCTTGTAGATCTACTTGGTTTAGAATGACAACAAACGATAATAATATATTATATTTAACTATATTTTTTTCTTTTCAAAAATAATCCTTGCTTTTCCCTTTAATGACAACCATGACGGGAAGAATAATAATATGTTGCAGGCTGCTCAGTGTTTATCTTGTTGGCGGCCGGGCTCGTATCGATCGATGCCGCCATTTTTAATCGGAGGGCGTGAGCCGGACTATTATAGAGTCTGAGAGACCACAAAGTTCGGAAACTGGTCCGGTGAGGGCAAACTGACGTAACTGCAACTCGTAACAGCTTTCACTTACAGCCTTTTAACACTGATACCTGCTGTGATGACCTTATTACAAAAACTACTTTAATTCAGATAAGCGCAAGAATAGTAAATGGTAGTACACAGGCCTTCAAATAATCCAAACCTTAACTTTTCAACTTCTAAATGGCGGTTATAGTTTGTTTCGCGTCGAATTATGTCATAATATCAGTATTATCAAAATCTCGGGCCAGCAAAAACTGCAAATTTTGTAGCAGTTTACTTTCAGCACTGTTATAAGAAATCGGGTCAGTAATAAAGCAACAATTTATGAATAAAACAAGAGCGAATCAAGTGTGTCGGGTTATGTAAACACACCTAGTGGTCGTCTGCTGTCCACATTATTCGGCAAGCTTAGACTGATCTTGACCGAGTTAGCCGTAGTTAAGGGATCGGCCGAGTTGTGACGAGTACTGCCCGTATATGTAGGTGTTGAAATGATGATAGTTCATTTGGCCTTGAGCAAGGATAAAATTGCAGTGGAACGCAGTTTATAAGAAAACATTGCTTTAAAAGAATTTGAAAATTTTGATAGTTTGCCTGTGAGCAAACTGAGGTACATGCAACTGGTAACAGCCATAAGTTTTAGGTATTAGCCCCTACCGCAACATGGAATAAAATTTCTTGTTAGTTGATAAATAAATGAGAATATAGTGGTTTTAGATCTATAAATGATAATTCTAAGAAGGGGGAACAAAAAAAAAAAGAAAAAGTGGCTCGGTTAAAGTAGTACAATAATACTCATTTTTAATCATAACAAATTTTGTAGGATAATATTAGCTGTTTTCCATTAGGGCTCTAATACCTTAAGATCTCTTTCCGGTGATTTTTCGCCTCTCACCTCTGATGCATGTGAGAAAAGTAGTCAGTGGCTTTGGAAAGAAAGTTGCTTCAGTACTGGTGTGAGAAACCCAGGAAACACATGGGTGCGTCACTGACCGCCATGATATAACCTAAGCTGTTAAAATGGCGTTAAAGTCCGATACAAACAGACGAAAACCTTAAAATAATAATCTGCCGTTGGTCGTTTAATGTTAGCGAGGTGAAGCGTGTGAAGCTTTGAGGGACAAATGATGAAGAGTTGTGTAAGGGTTATGACCCTAGCGGAGAGACCATTACGTAAACATTTTCAGAATGAACTGGTTATCTCACGCTTGCAACCTTAGTAACCAGACTGTGCATTTACAATACTGAACAGCATAGATCTGATTATGCATCTTTCAGCTTTGGATGTATAAACCCTTGGGCTGCTAAGCGCGACTTTATGACCTTTGCGGACAGTGTAGATTAAGATCAGACTGCACACTACCTGCAGACTGACTATGTATCTACACTGTCCGATAAGGAGATATTTTTTTCCTAGAAATACCTTCGAAATAGTAAAAAATTCGGTTTCTAATGTTGGCTTGAAAGTTTCATTTCACCTATTTAACAGGTAAAGGGTTAAATTGTTTTCATAACCCCTCTTCCTGACCCTCCAGCCACGGCTCTACCATTTTATACGCTCACTAACATGTTTTTTTTTGATGACATTCTTAAGACTGGAATCAGTCCGTTAACCGTTGATCAAATATTCCTGTGGGGCTTTAAAAACGTAGAGGGAAAACTCTACGTATTCTGTATGTTCTCTGTTTCCTCACAGCGTTTTCCCATCATATGAAAGATTTTCAGCATTTTGTCATTTTGCAGAGTTAAATAGTGCATTTTAATACTGGAAAAAAACTGAAACTGCAACACAAATAAGCTCACTTTACGCCATATTCTTCGTGCCGGAATCAACTGACAAGGGCAAAAGACTTTTCGGAGAGCGAAGATTCAGACAAGACTGCACAGAACATGCAATCAGATCTTGGATCTGTCATGTCCCTTTTCTGAGATATTTAGTCAAGACAGCAATGGCCCTGCAATATTTAGACAGATTTTCCACGCTTAACATATCTTTTCATTAATTCAGCACTTTAAGTGTAAAACTCTCAGTAACATGTTTGTATCATCAGCTTCTCCATATTGGTTGATTCTCATCCTTTCCATATTTCAGATTAAGAACACAAGGTTTACTGTAATGACGCTCTTGCTAATTAGATTGACTCAAATACAATAACCTGTGTTGTCCAAGGGCAAGTAAAGTCGCTTTTGAAGACAGTAAATGATTAAGATCAGACTCTCTTTTGAATGCAATGCAGATCAGTATCACAGACGTACATGTCTAAGACCTTACTTGTCTGTTTATGCAGGATATACATGTGCATGTACATTGTATGTATATATATATTAAAAAAAAAAAACTCGACCATAAAATTGTAATGTTTGGATATCGTTTTTCTGACTGTAAAAGGCCATAACTGAGTGTTTTAACTATTGACCAAACTATCCCGTTTTCGATGACCCGTGAAAGACGGTTGTTAAAAACATTGTGGAAAAAGGAAACATGCGGGTAACCTCAAATCAACATTTGGTCTACATCTGATTTGTCATATGAAAATGCTTTCGATTTGGACAAGTCTAAAATTACATCGTTTGGTAAAGGGTTGAGAGTTGGGTAAATACTAAATTCTTTGAAAGTAATTTGGGAAAAATTGGCCAGCCGATATTTTGGACAGAACGATTTTGCCCGGGACAATTTAGCCAGCCAAAAACATTAGTTAGGACAATTTGTCCAGATAAACACGATGGCTTGTAAAAAATGGGGGGGGGGGGGGTGGAAGGCCCACTAGCAACCAAAACTAAACAATTTGATAGTCATAATACAGGTATATTCAATACAATTTATTCATACTATTTTAAAGTATTGATAATATCTGACAATATGTGACAGTACAGTTTCCATTTACAGTTGGCAGGTATTGTTATTCATGATAAGTGATATCTAAAGCTTGATAATGGGATACTACTGATCAGAATTGTCACATATATTTTACGTTCTATATTTGTCGACTGGCAAACATATATATTTAGCATTGCATTAAACTTCCAATTTGTAAAAGACAGTTAAAAAGGGAGTTCCTACGTGGCTCAGTTATAAGGTGTATGATTTCTATCCCATACATAGTTAAAAAAAACTACCATTTGATTTGTGATTTCAAACCATTTTAGTTATTCATTGTCGGCCGATTACAGTGCTGACTGCACTTCTGATTGATTTTGTGTTCAAAGTGTAATTATGTATACCGGACTCCCGAAATGGAAACTGCTTTTCCCTGGGTTTTGCCAAGTGTACAGCAATATATGCTCGAAGGATATTATCAAATCAGATCTCGAGAAATTTCTTTGGGGTATAATAAAACGTAAACTACCACCGATTCGTCAGTGTCAGATTAATGTGACTAGTATGGTGCAAATTAAAATGGAATAACTGCATAGGCACAAATATTTTTTTTTTTTTTGGTCACTCATACATAATAAAACTCTCCTGAAACAGTTTAAGTTCAGGAGTTAGGTTTGAAATTTGGCTTTGAAAGTAATCGTACTTTGATTCGAATCCCGAAGTGAATAAATAAATTTTTACAATGTGAACTTATCCGTCACATACATTTATGACCAGAAAAAGACTCACACGGCAAAGCTTTGTTTTCACGACACAGATCTATATAATCTGCCGGACTTACGCATTTACAAAATAGAAAATACTTACCCCGTCCCAATGCAAAGCATCTACAGACAACAAATTAAGTGTCGCCTTATATGGTGGTATCTGTCTAAAGGGTAGTTTTCATAATTGGAAAAAGAAAAAAATGTTGGTAACTAGTGTTTTCTCCTTTTTCCATATTGTTTCTACCATTTTCCGGCAATGTTTTCAAAAGTCTTCTTCCTTGGGGCTGTTAAAAGTCGGAATTACTTAGTATCTCAAGGCTCTGACTACAACCTTAGTTGCTTTGTTGAAAAGATTGATCAAGATCAGCCTGCACAGAAAGTGCAGTCTGATCTCTGATACTTTGTGAGCTTTTCTAGTTGAATACTTATGTGCTTACAGTTATAAATTAAACATGCATGAAATAAGAATGAAGATATTATAATCACTTATTATCCTTATTAAGCATTTGTTTTGTGTTCAAATCTATTTTCGTCAAATATGCTAACCACTGAGCTACCCAGCTGTGCCGACTACGCATGACACACTCTTCAATAACCTAGCTTCTTTTCCACATCAAGAAATTAGAGATTATATTCAGCGAAGGAAAAAATATTAATCTTGTTACAATTATTATCGCTATTCTTTGGAAAGAATTTGTTCGAGCTAGATGATCGGATAATGTAGATCCATGATAGGTGTGGTCGATAGTAAAGTCTGATTTCGATCTACACTAACACAAACAGTGCCTGAGGTCTTACACAGCATGGTCAGGTTTACCTTGTAGTGCAATATTGTCTATACTAATATGTATTTATTCAAATAAATAGATTAATTTGTTGTTGGCAGCCTGATCTACACCTAAACATTTCTCTAAAGTGCCAAAGATCTTATACAAAGTTTCAGTCTACCGTACAGTGAAATATTAATCATACAAATCTGTTAGAATTCAAACAAAGAGGTTAGTTTGTTGTGAGCAGTCTGATCTATCACTTTGCCGTTGACTTGGTCTTGGGTCCCGACAATCAATACTTTAGTGAAACTATTCGATAAATCGTTTATTTTGTTGTGATCAGTCTGATCTACGTCTTTACAGTTGACTAAAGCACCGTAGACCATACAGTTAGTCTAATTTACAGTGATATATAGCCTGCAACACGCGAGTATACATGCGGACATTTGCGTAAAGTGTCGTTCCGGATCAGCCTGCGCAGGCTGATCCGAGACGACACTTTCCGATCGTGTGTGATTTTTCTGTTTCAGGCAAGTCTACTGTAGGACAGAATCTAATGTTGACGTAAAGTGCCGTCTCGGATTAGCCTGCGCAGACTGCGCAGGCTGATCCGAGACGACACTTTACGCAAATGTTCGAAAGCCCCTTTTCGCATGTTGCAGACCATATCGACTTCGTCAGATATGTAATTATTCAAATCTATAAAGTGATTCGATCTGTGCTGTCTATTCTATATCTGCACAGTTTATACAACTACAGAAAGACATACTTAGCATTGACAGACTTAACCCTATACCACATGAACCGGCATGACCTTGGGGAAGGTTTTGGAAGACATTGTATGAAAAGCAGATAATGATGTAAACCAACATTTCCTTCCTTTCCCACAGTTTTTTTTTTTTTTTTTCTTATTGCCCATTTAAAGACATATCTCATCACTTTACGCACATTTCGGTTTTTTGTCTACAAAGTGCTTTAAATTTGCATACATTTACAACTTTGAAGTCTGTTAAACAGGACGTAGGATGAAAATGACTCTAAAATTACATGATTATCGAATACATCAGTGACTCGGTTCTAAGCAGTCTAATCTACATCTATACTGTACACTAAAGTACCGAAGGCCTTACTGAGTATTGTCAGTCTAACGTACAGTAAAATAATGATTATACAAATACGCTATTATTGAATAGATAAGTGACCCTGTCCTAAGCAGTCTGATCAACATCTATACAATTCAGCATTGTCGGTCTAAAATACACTAAAAAAGATTATACAAATATGTAATTATCCAATACACGAGTGTCTTATTTCTGGGCTGTCTTATCTGAATTTATGTTATTCACATGCGAACATAATTGCTCATTTTAATCGTGTATTTGAAAAGGAAGGTTTAGAAATCAAACGAGCCATCAGAGCTGCTGCTGAAATGTTTTCTGTAAAGGACCGTGTTTGAAACAAATTTATATAAAGATTAACAGGCCAGATAAACACATAAACTTTAAAAATGGAATGATTTAAACTTTGACTACATTTTAACACCCGTATTGTTCACTTTTGTCCCCTATGTGAAACAAATAATACATTTAAAAAAAATCTACCTCTTGTTGCGTAGTCGTATATAGCTTCGAAGACTATGCTGAATTTTTTTTTTTCTAATGATGAAACACTATGAATCTGTCGGTTTGATTACGAAACGAATCTGCCGTCACAGAGTGGTGACTGTAAGGAAAATCTGCTTGCACAGCAAGGAGACGATGAAATATATAGCTCCAAAGTGCGTGACTGGGTAGTAAGTATCCAGTCGTATTCGAGCAAGCAAGTAAGTGTTTTGGAGCGTATCAAATCTTTATCTCGAACGTAGCTGATGCAGAAGCTCGCATACGCCGAAACATCGAAACAAATGGAAAAATTACCAAATGCGATTCTTTGAATTCTATAACGCCCAAAGCAAGATACTTACCACTTTCTGTACTTGGATATTCTTACCAGACTTGTAACAGACGAAATCTATATGGTTTATATGGAAGATAAACAAAGGGGTAACCTTGGCTTTAAAGGAACAACACTAGAGGAAAATATTGCTGGATTTCGCATCATACAATCACCTTTTACAACGACCTTGGGAAAGAAGGGATTTAAAAACTTTGTTAGAAATGGAGAAAATACTGAAAACCTATCATTTGGGTGATAACAAAATAGAAATACCCTGGCAGCATAAAATAAACAGATATGACAGCATCTATAATTGGCCTGCATTACGCGAAAAGGGGCATTCGGTCATTTGCGTAAAGTGTCGTCTCGGATCAGCCTGCGCAGTCCGCGCAGGTTAATCCGAGACGATACTTTCCGTTTGTATGTAATTTTCTGTTTGCACAAGTCTACTGTAGCACAAAATCTAATGTAGTCATAAAGTGCCGTCTCGGATTAGTCTGTGCAGGCTGATCCGAGACGACACTTTATGCAAATGTCCGAATGTCCCATTTCGCCTGTTGCGAGCCATATAGTTTGACAAATTAGAGTATTAGTAGTTTTGTAAAATGATACAATTACATCAGAAATTACCTGCCAAAATGTCAATTTTACTTACACTCACCGAGCTTTCAAGAACGATATTTTACGCCGGCTTCAATAGTAATTCGATCATATTACGGAGACAGCCCCATACATTCATGTATGTCTTGGGTTTGACCAGGTAGATAGGTAAGTAGTACTAGGCTAGGGCTATGAAGTGTCTTGCCAAACAAACATACGAAAAAAAAAAAATGCTTATAGTAAGGCTTGAACCTGGGACATCCAAGTTATGAGTAGTACATTGTGCCTTTCAGCCATGCAGGACCCCTTTCTGTTGGAAAGAAGCCAACGGTTAGAAAAAGGGTTTTATGAGATACCGACCACAACAAGTAGCTGTATGAAGGCGTATTTTAACTGTATTTAATCCATCCATCCATCCATAAAAGGGTTTCACAGAGAAAATAAATGTTGTGCAGTTAAACGGCTGCTTATCTCCTGAATCACAACATTGTGTTGTGAAAAGAAGGAAGATTTTAAGGGGACATCCGATTGAGCCTCAGGGGACCGTGAATTGGGCGATACGTAGGTGAGTGAAACGGTTAAACCGGGATTTTCTTTTTTCTGTTCCAGGGTAAAATATCAACAAGAGGGCCATAATGTCCCTGTATCGCTCCACTGGCTAATAAGTAAAAATCCTACATGCAAAACATTACAATACTTGGCCAATTGGTTTCGAACTAGAAGACATACAGAAATTATGACCCCAGGACAAAGCCATGTTTGACCACAGAGCTATAATTACTTGAGTCCTGGTAGAGATCCACAAGATAAAACCCCATACCAAATAATACAGGTCTAGAATGAGTGGTTATAAACTAGAAGATTTTCAAAGTTTCCTAAATAAAAGGCCCTGTAAAACATGAGATCCCTGAGACAAATTTGACCTCAGGGCTATAGTTTGGACCCTCTTAGTTGAGGCCCACTAGATAAAGCTACTTGCAAAATTTGGTAGCCCTAGGTCTTATGGCTTTGTACAGGAAGATTTCTAAAATTTTCACTAGATAAGCCGTAAGTCATGTTGAAGGTTAGTTCAAAATTGACCAATGTTGCATTGGAAATGGGATTGGGAGTGTGTGGAGTAATATTCAGAGCATTCGAGCAACTGCGACTCTATTGCTTGACGATGCATTCATTCTTCTTTGTCGTTTGAAAGGTAGAAACTATACTCAGCGTCAGTGAAAAGTCACCAGGTAAGAGACGAAAAGAAAGTGAACCTTGGATAGTTTGCCTTCAGAAAATTGATTAGAATTCATTTTTGCACGTGGAAATAAAGATGGACTACTCAGATGTGCAAGCACGTGAAATTTGTCAGATACGGGTCGGGAAATGAGTATAATAACGTTCAACATAATTGAAAATTTCTCTCTTGTGGCAAGGTGAAAATTATTCAACTTTAGTACCTGGTGACTTTTCATTGAGGCTGAGTATATAATAGATTTTCTTGTAAAACCATGCGGTTTTTTTATGTTGTGTCTGATGCCTAAGGTTTTATTAAAATTTTGATCCTTTTTATATTTACCGACTGGGCAGTGGGGTTTTGTTTTGGTTAGTAACTGGAACAGCCATGGTTTATTCAATGGAATATTGTCCATATCCGCTACTGTACACTAAGTATGAACTTGCTTTCCTTTGATCAAGAGTTGATCGTGTTACAATCGAAATAATCTTCTTTCTATCTCGGTTTATCCTTCGATAAACCACGGTTGTGTGTTATAAGGTGCAAAGAATAAACCACTCGGGCTATCGCCCTGGTGGATTATTCATTGTGCCTCATAACTCACAACCGTGGTTTATTGAACGATAAACCACGATAGAGAGAAGATTATTTCTTAAATCATACACTGAACTGTCCTCTGCTTTTCAGATGTAAAGACTTATGTAGGAGGTTAGTGTACAAAATGTATAACTTGCAATAATAAATAAAAAACTGAAGTTTCATCACGTGATACAGGTAAAATTTTCCGTTCAGCCCTTTACCAAACAATCCAAAATTTCATGATTGAAAGGCATATGTGAACAGGACAAAAATGTTTCTCAAAATGTCACTGTTACTTGTTTTCGTTCTAATCGCAAATGCATTCCATAATTACGTGTCTAAAATTCTGTCGCCTGGAAAGGAATTACGACTTTGAGATTTAACCATGTACATACGGAATAAAGTCCCAAAATTTGTTAAAAACTGTACTATGTGATAGGTGAAATTGAAGAAATTCAGATTAATAAATTGAAATTCGTCGATAAAAGTGGGACATTGACAAACACACGAGCAAAATCCCCGTGTCCTTTTCCAATTACAGATATATGTACATGATTTAATCTGTTTCATCGTATAGATACACCCTGGACTTTCTGTAATTAGACACTTTACAAAAACAAATCGTAAGTATTGCTTAACTTGGGTTCTATTGATGTCATTCATTTACATCCTGATTCACGTCGTCAACTTAAGAAAGAACAACATCGTGACAGATGATCAATAATATTCTTAAGCAGAATCTAATTCATGTACCATATATTGGAGAATCTTCTTGTCGTTTAAAATGCGTCGTGCTGATATCTCTAGCTTTACAAAACTGCCAAAGCCTTGTTTGAAAATAACTAGTTGTTTGCTACAACATAACCAGAATTGTTTTTTTCAAAAGTAGATGGATTTTACGTAAAGTTGAACCAAAGGTCTCTTGCAGACCCGATCCACACCGAAACTAGAGGTTGCCTCCGAAATTTTTTAAATTGTGTAAGCTCTATAAGGTTGGCATATTGTTGTTTGTGAGATACATGTTCGGTTTTAAATCATATTGCGTTTTCATTCATCATACATTATATCCGTCTGTCTTGTTGAAAATTTTAATTGAGTTGGAGCCAGTAGCCTAAATATTTACATGTAACTAAGTACCTACGAACTGAAACGTCTACTTCAGTTTCGATTAGGTTTGTGTCCGACCTTTTACTCAACTTTATGAAAAGAAAATGCTTTTGTAATGCTCACAGATCATCGCATACGAAAACTGTAATCATTTTAGATGGTAACAAAATGCAGCTGTAGCTATCTACTACACGGCTAAGGCGGTGTCGAAAGGGTAAACTATCACCACGATGCGTCCTTTTTTTACTGCTTCAATCTGTTTCTTGTCCTGAACTCTATATTAGAAGTTCCTTGGTTCCTCTTTGATGAAATGCGTTAACGAGGTAGTACCAGAGATTGTAGGCCAAGACGCAGTTCCAGCCTAGATTAGCAGACCTCTTTGATATAATATTAGATGTGGGGAAAAAAACTTTCCAGTCAGGGTTTCACGGTACAAAAAGGCATATTGGATTATCAGTAGGGTAAAAAACATAAATACTGAGTTGCTGAGACTGAGGCCAGTCAGACAGCCTCGTATTATTTAGGAAAGTAAAATGTTAGGTAAGACTTTAAGATTATACAGTTCAATCAGTGTATGCTTCGTCCGCTTCAGGAACTTAAGTTTTCAAGATAAAAAGAAAAAAAAATGTTGAAGTTTCGACTCTATAGAAATTGGAAACCTAATCCAATGTTTGAATACTAGTCAACAAAACACTTCAAATTCTTTACATTTCTTTTATCTCTTTGTCACGCACTACCAAGTTTTATCGACACGAGGAGGAAAATATTTCAACAATTCTATAACAGGGGTTTCGACTTCTTAATTTCCGTATTGAATTATAACATGCTGGTTGAAATAATGAACTTAGTGACTTTCCAACTATAGAAAATACGGATAAAAAAGACTTAAAGATATATCTTAACTCGTTTTTCAGGCATCTTTCATACAATTTTTAAACCATTTCATCCTTATTTTATGAAATTATAATAATGCTTGTGTCTCATGCCAAATTTTGCCCCTGATGGCTGTAAGATTGCACAGATTACGATGGACAGAAAATGCATTTCAATCTTTGGAGGCTTTCCAAGCAGTCGCTATGGTCGTTTCCAGTTTTAAATGAGGACCAATCTCTTGTGTTTTTCTATCGCTTACACCATGTATGTTGATAAATTATCTTTAACTTACATGTGTTTACACGGCTGAGTGTTTTTATACACTTTCAAGTTTTAACAGCGTTTTTCTGTAGCTGTAAGGATGTATCTGTAAACCTTGTAAAAAAACATTTAATATCGGAAGTTAGGAACATCAGAATAAGCAAGACATGAATTGAAAAAAATCCGAAATTGGAGTTTGGAAAAACCGGAACGGATCTGAAAAAAAAAAAAAAATGGAAAAACCTGAAATGGACCTTAACCTTATCAGAAACATCCAATTTCAGGCAAAAGAATCGTCACATTGAACTTGAACTGCATTTCAAAAAGGTCCAATATTGGTGTATTGAAAAATCGAAACGGACCTGAACGGACCCTATAAAGTGAACATATGGACTTTACAAACAATAGGAAAATTGGAAGCGGACCTAAACCTAATCAGAAACATCAAATTTTTTTAGACGTAGGAATGATCAGGTTTAACATGAATTAAAAAAGATACGAATTGGTGTATGGAAATACCAGAACGAACCTGAACGGACCCTAAAAGGCGTACCGTGGACTTGTAAAGCAATCGAGAAACCGGGAAAGGGCCTAAACTTTGTCAGAAAGATCCGACATCGGATGTTCGAAACATCAGAGAAAAAAACCAAGAAATGAACAGAAAAGATCCGTCAATCGAGTATGGAAACAGCGGACGGGACCTGAAAGGACTCTGAAAAGCGAACCTTTAGACATTAATAACAATGCGAATATCGGGAATACACCAACACCTTATTAGAATCATCAAACTTTCAGACATACATGTAGGAATAATCAGAGTGAACTAGAACTGAAAACATTCAATATTGGAGTATAGAAAAACCGGAATGGACTTGAATGGACCCTAAAAAGCGATCCTATGGACCGTCAAAACAAAGGGAAAATCGGTAACGGACCTAAACCGCATCAAAAACATCCAATATCGGACGTAGAAATCATGGGAATGAAAATGAACTGGACTGAAAAGATCCGATAATTGGGGAATGGAGAAAACGGAACGGGTAACGGCCCTAAACCTTGTCAAAAACATCAAATATTGGTGGTAGAATCATCAATAAGCGACTTTATTAGCTTTACAAAAAATGGGAAAACCGAGAATGTACCTAGATCTTGTAAGAAACATGGCTTGCAACACGCGAAAAGGGGCATTCTGACATTTGCGTAAAGTGTCGTCTCGGATCAGCCTGCGCAGTCTGCGCAGGCTAATCCGAGACGGCACTTTACCACTACATTAGATTTTGTGCTACAGTAGACGTCTAAAACAGAAAATAACATAAAAACGGAAAGTGTCGTTTGTAGAAAAAAATGGCCTTGGTAGGTGGAGCGGACTTGAAGGAATCCTTAAAGAATCGTTTTCTCTGAAACCACAGTACAGATTTTGATATAAATTCAAAGGAATGCCAGTTGTCTATGGGTGACACAAAAATTGCAAAATTGTAATAAAAAGCTTTTTTTTTTTTTAATTCTTTTACGAAAAATAGATGATATTTTTGCAAGGGGAAACCTCTTTATTGCGCATAAAAATGGCCAAGCAATCACTGAATTGGTCAGTAAAATGTTCAGTCATGCAACTGAATCGTCTTGAAACTGAGTTAAACTAGTACTTTGCTTCATGTAGGGATTGAACATGCAACCCTACTTTGACAATCCAATTCTCTTAACAATTTAGTAAGTTTCAAACGTTTAAGTTTAGGAACCGCTTACAGTGACAATGTTGGAAATATTGATAGTTGCCATTTATTTTCCTTGCGCATCCAAAGGAACTTTGCTGTTACTTTATGATACGTGCCTTTAATTTCGAGTTAAATTCCTTTATGATCTGGGCTCGAAGAAAACAACACGCAGAAAAAACGGTGTGGGAAAGTATCCTTTGCATCCATTTAAAAACTGTAAACCCACCCTCCCATACCCCTGGTTACCATATCTCAAATCAGTTTTTAGTTTTTTTCCAGTTATCACCAGTCATCTGCTCCTCAGATGTACCCTTTTGAAGTGTTCATGGTAGCTTGTAGAAGTGGATTGTTTCAACGACGTAGTTCACTTGTCTATCGATTCTATGTCGCCGGCGGGTAGTACCTTCACCAGTTTGGGAATGCCGGTTTTTAAAGAAAATTTTCAACTTTTTCTGTCAGTGCGAGCCTCTGTTACCAGAGCTCATCAACTGTGCAGACAACAAATGTGTTGCCGAGGAGCCGTGGCCAGAATACGCCAACATAACAGAAAATCCATTTTTTGCTGTCTTTTATTGTTGTCAAATAAATAACTTGTAGTTGAATTGTACATCAACATTTGTCATCTGTAATAAAACTGATAAATCCTAACTTTGCATACCAGTGTTGTGTTTATCATGTCTTTTTTTGTTTGCATTCTTGATATTTGATATACACACATGTACACACTAATTTAAAGCTAAAAAAAGAAAAAACACATGTGTTTCCCGACATTCAACAAAAAGACTAGGACCACTCACTACCATAAAAATGCTAATTTAATAATGTTCGATAAGTAAATGAAATACATGAAACGAAAAACGAAAAAATATTCTGATAACTTGCTTTTCTTCCTCAGAAATCGAAATTCGTATGGATACAGTTTCCGGTCATGAAGATCTTATGGCCTGCAACAGTAGTCGAGGTACTGGAATCTATATATGTTGTGTACATAAAATCCGACTATGACAGGTAAGTTGATTGATTCATTGCATGATGTTTAACGCCGTTTTCAACATTATTTCAGTTATATTGCGGCGGCCAGTGCACCTACCCATGCTTTCCTGAAATTTCTGTTACCAGTACTCCGCACAATATTCTTTCTAAGCCACTGGCTGCTTTCCCACATAACCATCGTTGAAACAATGATCAGCGGTGAAAGAGAAATGAATGAGTCGCAATGACTATCATAAATCCTGGGAAAGAATTTGGCTAAGCCGGGGATCAAAGCAGCGACCTCCTATTCTCAAGTCCTGTACGCTACCGACTGAGCTACCGGCCGCGGCAAATGACAAGTAAGACAGATTTTGATAAAAATAATAAATTTTAATCTATAACCAAGTAGCTTTTTAGCTTGACATTCCTTATATTGGCATGAATCACATGACCAACCGAAACATAGGAACAGTTACAGTATATGAGTTATAAAGACACATTCCTGGTTCTGGCTCACTCTAACAAACGGACATCACAAGATGTATTCAAAGCTTGTAAAGCTCCTGGTTGGGTAAATGATTCAACTACTCAGGCAGACCTTTATTTGTTTGTATGGTGTTTTATGCGGCTTTCAACAATTTTTCAGTTATATCACGGCAATGTTTGTTTATTCATGCACTTCCTGGGTTTCACAAGTACCAGACTGAGGCTCTGAAATGCCTTGCGCAAGGACATACCCTTGCGACCAGTGGCTCCTGCTAGGACTGGAATCACTGACCCGTCACACCACACAATTCTTAGATTACAAGTCCGACGCCTTAACAACTGAGCCACGCAGGATTCCTCGGTTAGATGTAACAATTGTAATGATAATGATAATAATTTTGATAATAATAGCACTCATAAAAAATGCAGTGGTTCAGGTCACTTACCTACTAGGTTTCATTTCTTTGACATACATTTGGACAGAATTGAAAGTTCTTTGTGATTTTTAAATGTTAAATTTACAAATAGGCAAATAGTTGAGGTGCTGTTCTCTGAAAACATTAAGTGATGTGTACTATTTCAGTCCACCTGCTTGCTGAACAAATTTCCCATTTTTGGTTCACCTTTGAACGAAATGCTCAAGGTGAGTGATTGTAGTCAGTCGATTGTCCATCGTCGTGCTATGTGTCATACGTTGTATGTCAACAATTTCTTTAAATACCTTCTACTACGAAATCACACGGCGGATTTCATTCAAACTTCACAGGATTGTTCCTTGGGTGATCGAATAATTCAATTCAAACCACAACTCTGATTCCTTTGGCAACTTGGAGCAAATGTTAAAAAAAAAAAAAAATCTTCTATGGAAGCACTTGGTCCAGAGCACTGATATTTAGTATGTAACATAATTTAGTGAACCTCTACCAAGATTATTCAAATATAGCTCATTACTCAGTATCAAACATACTTGTATTTCCGTGGTTTGTTTTTGTTAGGTGACAAAATGTAGCCAGAGGAGAAAAGACTTTGCTCGACCGACACCCGACCCTATCCTTGGACTCTTGCCTCCCTGCCAAACTTGCGAGTTGTATGACCTCATAAGTTATGATTAGTACTATGTAAATAGAACACATTGGCTGATACTTGTAGGTTGATTCTGCCAAACTTGGGGTGTTGAATCACCTCGTCAGTATACCACACAATGGCCATAGTTAGAGGGTTGATTGACCCATACTGAAAGCATCTGCAGTTGACTGTCGAGAAATTTAAAACTGGTACAAGTGTATCTTAATCCTCTTATGAGGGAAGAAACATTGTTAGAAAAGGAGAAATTGCTCATTGTGAACAATTTCCATTCTTTCCACAGTGTTTTCCGAAGTTTCAACGGGGGAGGGGGGGGGAGGGTGGAAAATGGCTGAACTGAGTAGTGAAGGGTTATCAGAAACTGATGGTTTAGAGGCATATGTTTATAATCCTGGAGGCATGGCTTATATGTGTTGTCACAACAATTTACAAACAAAATTTATGTTTACAGTAACTTAAAGGATGAAAATCAAAGCACTGAAGGTAAGTGAAGGTGGAGTAAAAACCAGCAAGTCTCACAGACAAATAGGATCTGAGCAAGAGACAAGTGTACAGTGGAACTGAGAAAGGTATAACAGGTTATATCTTAAGTGTGTGACAAAAAGCCATGGAAATAATCGAGTTAATGCTAAAGAATCAACCCATTACCAAATGACATCATTCGGAATTTTTTCATTTAAGATATTTATCAGGATAAGTGTCGATTTCATTGTAAGTTAACCTTAAAGAGGAATAATGTAGTTTTGATTCAACATTGTGAATAGTTGTTTAGTTGTTATCTCCCTTTGTGATGTCTGGTTTGGGCTTGCAGATTTGTGATGATAGGGCGTTTTGAACGCGAGCACTTATCTCAGATTATTCTGGTCCAATTATTTTTTGTAATTTATTGCTGTTTTTATAAGCAACTTTTGAGAGAAGAAGTGTTATGGGTCCGGATTCAGATGTTATTTACTCTGAATCTGTACACATTTTTTTGTCGACCGATTTTAAGTTATCGTGAGAGGAGAGACCATTGCTCGGACGGGCGATTGCCTCTCTTTCCACGATGCTTGGGTTGAGAGCGAACGAAGTAGTGGAATGGAGCAGATCGTATAACAGGTTGATTTTGAAATTTGTAGTGTTATGAACTATATAGATTAACTAATTGACCAATTTTCTTGAGTTTATCTGTACCAGATTTTCTCGTGTTAATTAACCCTGAAGGCATCTGGCTTCAGATTCAGTTATTTACTATGAACTTTTACGTGCTTGATCGATTTAATTAATTGTGTTAGCGTTGAGGGGGAAGCCATTACTCGGAAGGGTGCTGGCTTCTCCTTCTACGATGATTTGTTTTTCTACTTTTCTGGTACAAATCCCATCCTTTGAGCATGATTTTAGTTGTTGTCTACAAATGCTTTGAATCTAGAAAACTCTAAATTTGGTCGTTTAGTAAAAAGTTGAAAAAGTGCTTCACCTCTGGGTATTTTCTGGAAATTAGTCTATCACAAAACTCTTCATATAGTACATCCAACGCCTAATTTGCAGTTTGCAGCATTGCCCCATCTTTCACCATCCAGATATTGCTCACACAGCCCGCCCACAGCCTTAACCCAAGTGATTTCTTTCTCTGGGGTTATCTGAAATTGTTAGTGTACAAACCAAAGCCAACGGACACGTCTGCTCAGAAACACCAAGAGAAATGTATAGAAAGTCAGTGTGGACACTTCTTTCAATGTAATTAACAGTTTTAAAAGGCGGGTGCGAGAAGGCAAGTTTCAATCGGCAGACATCTTGAAAACAACATAAACTAATAAACTGACGTCATGGACAAAATGTGGTAATTTTAGTAAATTTACATTTTTCAGAAAAGTGTATCAGTGTAAATCTTAAAACTGATACAGGATAAAACTTACATCTGTTGTCTAGACATACTCAAGCTTTGGTAGAATTAACTAGTAGAACGTAAGGATATAATAAACAGACATTAAAACTGTAAACTTTCTTTTTGTACACCACATACAAGCTTGATAGTAACGCTATTGCGATTAGTGGGGACAGAACTAATATCCAGTTAACCCAAGTCAGAATTGCATGGTTGCCTTGTTTTTAAACAAATCCGAAAATGTTGAAACAGACTGCACTACACCATCAACAACATTACCGTTAGAAACCTACCTATACATAGGCACTTGGTTTATTTCTACAACCCAGACTCTAAGCTTTATTCACGTGTGTCAGACCTCTAAATTAAGAGGCTCAACATTGACGGTCGAACTGCCGTTTGGTGTAATAGCATTGCCAGCATCGTTACTGAAGCAAACGATTATTTGTATTTGCCTCCCTTTTATCACCAAGGTTCAAAGTGCGAGTTATCCGATCCGAACAATGATCTCGTATGGCTGTTTAATATAACAACTTTCAACATTTGAAAACCTTTCCATAAGAACGTTTATTCATTCAACATCTCTCTGATACCAGACCATATAAAGTCGTTATCTAAATTCCAACTAAACTCACTTGTTGATCAATTAAACGTGTTAGGCGAGGTTAATATTGAAGAATCATGGGAGTTACCTATTTTGGGCTACATTCTGATTGGAATAAGTGTGTTTACTATCATAATTTCGTTTATTGTTCAATATCATTTTGTAAGAAGTTGTTAGCTAGGTTAAGGGGTAGCAGGTTGAGTGTCGACTGACTGAACGAGTGACATATGCCAATGCGAATGGAGAAGTGGACTTGGTTTGACCTCTAACAGCGCCCTAACTAACGATCACACCGGCCAACGACAACAGTCATGCTGAATCTGTTCCAGACGACAAAGACACGACACTTTATTCAAAACCGCTAACATTTAAAACTGCTTGAGGCTCTTTGCAGAACTGCTCCAGTTATATCTCTGTGCATGAGGTTATGTTCCATGTTATATGCTCTTGAGTAAATGGACTCACCATTGTTATGATTAATGTTGCCCTGATAATGAAATGGGTGAAGACGTCTTATTTACTGTACAGCTCCGACAACGGCATTCACACGCGAAAGTGACATTTGAATTGGACATTACTGGACAACTGTCTGGGAAGAACCTAACTTATTCACCATGATGTTTAGCAGTAAGTCCCATTAATCACCGTCATGTTTAGCACGAACTTTATCTATTCACCATGTTTAGCAAAAACATTACAGGTATTCATGTATATTCCATCATTTGCAGATGTATAAACTCTCACACTCACCATGATGTTACCTAATTGACGCCAACGTACCTGCAGTGGTTGATAACAGTTGATTGTTTTCTGGACAACTTACAGGGTGAAGATGTCTTTCCAAATCTTCGGCCATAACCTACGGACCAGTCCGTCAGTCTTCGTAATTTACTGAAAGGACGTTTTATACATATATAGTATTGCTATTAGATGCTATTGGTCATTTATGCATAGATACTATTTGTTGTTATTGTTACTGTTTGCTTTAACTATAGGTACTTTGTGTGTTATTGATAATGTGCGTATACTCAATGGTTCACCGGCTGTCAATATTAACGAAGGACAATTCACTAATTGGACATTCACCTTCCTTCTGCAGTCATCGTAATCAGAGTCGTACATGTGTAAATTAATTTCCCAAAACATTTGGCAGTTTATGCCACCAGTTCCAGATACCACAGACCATGGCAAACATAGGTTATTGCGCTTGTATGGGAATATATTTTGTTGAACGAGTTCTTTAAGTAGGGTTGTCTGAGCTTGCGAAAGCAACTATGCCAAAAGAACGAGTTCAACACATTATATTCTCATACAAGTGCAATAGCCATTTTGTTATATACTTTGATATTGTTTACATAATTTCCCTTGATTTGACAGAGTTTTCATCAAATTCATTCATTGGTTTATCCTTAAACTGTCTTGTTTATTTCAAAAGCGATAAGAAATCTGTTTTGTCGAACTACCGATTTTTCGCAGAATTTTCAATACTGGCATAATTATGATGACGTCACCGGTGCTAGAGGTATGTACCCAAACAAGATGGCGATCGAGAATCCTTTTCTTTCGCTTAATAATTTCATGGCTGATAAACAGGATCGATAGACACCTTTTTCATATCTTAATAGTGAATGTTATCCGGGAAACAAATGTTCTGTTTATTCTTCATGTTTTTGTCTAGTACTACGAGTTGAAAAGGTCGCAAAACATGTTGTCTAACGATGAAATTTATGATAATGGCGGCTGTTCATATTTTGATTTTTGGACAAATCGCACGTTTTTAGACACATGTAGCTCCGTACTTTGCGACGCGCGTGAAAAAGCTCTGAAGTATGAAATATGAAGGTAGCAGTGTGAAAAAATATCGCATACTTTCATCCAGTGCAAATACATTGGGACAAAATCAAAGTATATAATAATATAGGTTATTGCACTTGTATGGGAATATATAGCCTGGGTTCCAGACAGTTCATTTTTTTTTTCCTTTTCTATCATTCGGACGTTACGTAGTCAAAAATGACGGCCTGGGAACATTCGAAAACCGATCGCAGCGACACCTACTTTATTCCATCTCTCAGTGGGGTAAGGTAGATGTCGCTGCAATCGGTTTTCGAACGTAAATGACTAAAAATAGATACCAAAATTCCACTAACCTCGGTTTGATCACCTCATGTCCTGTTTGCGAGTCATCTTTGAAAATATTGACTACAAAGTTTTAAACAGGTTATTCACAATGACTTTGGGGGAAAGGTTGCCAATAACAAGGACTGTTGAAAGTCGTGATGTATTTTGATGGCACCGACCAGTTCGGGAAAGCCACTTGTATATGAAATCTCCCAGCTGTATATGAATTTGTCCAAAAATGCGCGAATCTATCGTTTTAACATTGTGACGTTACTCAATGAACAAGTCTATAATTAGATTATCTGCCCAATACATAGTCATCGGAGACCCTCGAATGTCCTTAGGCGGTAATAATAACGGAGCGATAAACAGATAGCTTCCAAAGATTTTGAAACGGAGCAATTCAGAAATTATTGCTGCCTGGACCCAGGCTAGGGAATTATTGTGTTGAACGAGTTCATTTGGTAGAGCTGCTCGAGCTTGCCTCGCAAGCTCGGACAGCTCTACCAGAAGAACTCGTTCAACACAAATTATTCCCATACAAGTGCAATAACCTATAATATAACACTTGCTGCCATACTTCTGTTGTAACCTACTCCTTTCACCTTATATAGACGCATTTGGACGCCTCAGCGGCAAGAGGCTTTTGAAAGCATTGAAGAAAAACATTGGGATACATATGAGTATACTTTTCAGACAAAGTAGAAAACATTGTAGGAGTCATTTTGAGCAATAAACAGGGGTCACAATATTGCACATAGGCTTATATAAAGCAAACTTTAAAAATCTTCTTTTGCTAAATCAGAAGGCTTTGTCCTTTCATATTTGGTATGTAGCACTGGCATTCAGTCCTTAAATAAGCGCAGTAAAGTTGATGGACAGTGTCCAACGGAAAGCTCTGGTTTATGATGGCATATTTCTGCCACGAGATACAAGATAGTTATCATGATAATTTTAGAAAACTACTGCGATAAATTAAAGTTTCCTGGAAATTTTATCGAGATAGTGAAAAGTTTCCTGAAAAGAATATCACGATACACTTAATATTTCAACGCAAAATTTCTCAATCGTGCACGAAGCTGACATTTGAGATGAAATTATCGTGATAGTTCTCATCATGGACCAATGACATAGTCATAAAGGCCACATGTACATGCAAAACACGATACAATATGTTTCTATCAAAGAAGGTCTTTTTTCGCGGGGGATATCATTTCAACCAAATTACTTGTTGGCTTAGGGCTCATTTAGTCTTTTTGAGCACTTATAATTTCTAGTGCACCGGATTCAGTCTTATCGAAACCCTTAACATAGTGGTGATGATGTTTAGGTGAAAAGCAGCCATAATCCTGGTTAGAAAAACTTTGCTTAAGACCTTGTAAGAAGATTTCAGGGATTCCACTGAACCATGCACTGGCCGCCATTTCCATTTGCTGAAAAAGTGTACTTTTTAGGCAGCACAGACCCGTCCGGCTGTTTAGTAACGTATTGGAGTTGAGACCAGATGGTCGCTAGTTTGATTCCCAGATGGGATAATTTTTTTTCCGAGGATTAATGATAGTGATCGCGACAGGACTCATTCCTCTCTCACCGCTGGCCATTGTTTCGATAATGGTTGTATTGGAAAGTAGCCAGTGGGTTTGAAAGAAAATTGTGCGAAGCAATAGTGAAAAGAAACTCCAGGATAGCATAGACATGTGCACTGTTCGCCGCGTCAATGTCATGTCAGCCAAATCGTCATCGGAAGGCGATCCCTCGACTCAGAAATCATTATTTAATCCTTAGGTTGCTAAGTGAGACTCGGGGCGCTTTTACGGACAGTGTAGATCAAGATCAGACTGCACAAAACGTGCAGTCTGATCTTTGATCCACACTGTCCGATATAGTCTTTTCTTACCGGCGAAATAAACTTTGAAATCGCAATTTTTGGCTTTTTTGCAATTGAGTGGACATTTTCGTTTCATTTATTTACCAGTTTAAAGGTTAGCCTACAATGTGCCTTGCTTGTGCTAGACATGTTTATTGGTGTCAACGGGCTATAGAATCCCATTCATTCACTGGAAGAGGTTCGATGATAGAAATGAATTAATCTGCTTGTTTCTTACAAGTTTAAACTGCTTTTATCGGATGGGGTCTACCTCCCGCTCTAGCTTGGTTTCTAATCGCTTGGGGTTTTTTTTGCAGACACTTTCGTAATATTCTGTTCCTCTGATTTTTCAATCTTCCATTATATCCATAAATTTTGCCCCTAATGCAACATTTCGATAGGACAATTCGAAATGGATTGCAATTTCTATTAATTGATTTGAAAAGCTTGAAAAGATTGCCATCTGAGTTTTCAGCACTTCTTGATGTAGGCTACGAACTGTTATAGTCATATCTTATTCTGCGATTGCAATTTCTACGAAGAACAGTTGTGCTATCTATAGATAGTGCCAATGTTCGAATTTTTAGCCCCTTTCTCGGACTAAACTTGCTCTTGTTTTCGGCGTAGCCGAATGTGCTGGCATTTGACCTCCTTTTTGGTACTGATAGCAGATGATTCAATAGATATTTGTGATTGGTCAAAAATGTTGACATGTTTATTCTACGGGCCCCTGTAGGTAAAAAGTGTGGTCATGTTTATTCTAAAGGCTCCTGCCTATTTGCTGGCAATTTACGCCGTCTATCTTTTTTAAGGATATTTATTGTTTTTAATGTATTGCCAACAATGACGTTTTGAAAGTTTTTAACTGATTGCTTTCGTAACCCCTTCAGCGAACTGAGTGACTGAGATCACGCTGCTGTTTAAAGTATACGTGACCGATGTTCCAGCAGATAATGCAGTAGATCTGAATTAGCGTTTTCACCAAGCAGAACTTGATGCATCTAGATCTAGTGTTGAATGTGTGAAATAGCCATTGACAAAACTGTTACCCGTGTTTTATCCGACAATATGAAATTATATACATTCGACACTGCGTATGAAGCCAGAATCTTCCACCTATAGGACCATTCGTCACAACTCGGTCGATTCCGTAACTATATCTAACCTCGTCCGTATTAAAGATGCCCGTCTACAGCCGTTGAGCAAAAACGCTGTTAAATTTCAAACAATTTAGAATGGTACAGAAATCAGCCCTTTGTGTAAACATGGATAAATTACTGACATATATGGTGTAATTGAAAAAAAGAAACACGGAGATTTGTATTAGAAACCGAACATTGGTCAGAAGAAAACTGGCTTACGATCGAAGCTGTAAACAGTGGCGGTGCGTCATGGAAATTTATCGTTGGTTTCCGCCTAGAGTCGGATACGGTGTAATTTGCATATAGGCCGCGACCTCCGACTGAAAATCGAGGCTGCAACAGAGAAGCCTCCATTTTCCTTTGTTTACCTCATTAGACGCAGGGCGAAGGTCAAATATAGTCACGTGACACAATGCATGATCATCATACGAATCTACCCGAGTGTATAACGGATATATCGAAAATCTTCGATTCAAAAACCGGAAACGACGAGTCTGTTTACATGGAAGGCCACAACTCAGCGAAGTGCATTTTCTATCGACCGTAATCTAAGCAACCTTGCAACCGTCAGGCGCAATATTTGGCATGAAGATATAAGAATGACTATAGTTTGATAAAATAGCGACAAAATGAGTTAAAACTGGCTGAAAATGAGTATAAGGGCCTCTTTAAGGATAGGGCACCCTTACGGGATTTGTGTAACATCGCCTTTCATGGCCGAAAAAACGTACGGATTCGGCAGAGACTCGGGTAATCCGTAACCGATCGGCCGATAGACGCTGGTTCCACGCATTGATTACGGATTACCCGAGTCTTAACCCAATCCGTACGATTTTGGCGATGTTACACGAATCCCATTACGGTCTCTATCCTTAACTCATGGGCTGCTTAGCGCGACTCTATAGCCTTTTGCGGACAATGTAGATCAAGATCAGACTGCACAGAACGTGCACTGTCCGATACTACTGTCCGATAAGGAGGTATCTTTCCCCAAAAAATATCTTTGAAAGAGCAAAATTTTGGTTTTTACAAAAGGCTTGAAAGTTTTATTTCACTTGTGTAAACATGTATTTAGCAGAATAAAGGTTAGGAATTTTCTACCTTGAAATGCTGTCAGTCACATCCGTCTTTAACATGGCAGCGTCCATGAGTAAGAATGGTAAATTGGTATATGGCATTCGGTCATTTGCGTAAAGTGTCGAATCGGATCAGCCTGCGCAGTCCGCGCAGGCTAATCCGAGACGGCACTTTACGACTACATCAGATTTTGTTCTTCAGTAGACTTGAGCAAAACAGAAAATTACATAAAAACGGAAAGTGTCGTTTCGGATTAGCCTGCGCGGAATGCGCAGGCTGATCCGAGACGACACTTAACGCAAATGTCCGAATGCCCATTTTCGCGTGTTGCAGGCCATATTTCCTTCGAAGAAATGTAAGGTGAAGTCCCAGTGTATATAATCCTTTGTAATACGGCCTAGGGATATGTTTCAAGGATGACCCGAGGTTTCCCGAATGTTTTAGGACGTACTAGAGACCCGATTTTTTTAACCGTAAACGAATCTTGTCATATGAACCGGTTTCCCTCTTCCTGTAGCCCGATCAGCAGCTTTGTCCCTCGCTCTTCTAACAATATTATAAAGCCAGTGGGCATATTTGCCTGGTCGGTTGTTGTTATAGGGGTCGGCATACACCGTCTTCTTCAAGTGTGTTTTTCTAACGTTCATTTCTTGTGCAGCCAGATCCAAGCTTTGCCATATCGCCTGATAAGCTAAAATCTCAGCAATAAATGGACGTATATGATGCCCGATTGTTTTCTCATGCCTTTTATATGAAGGGAAGCTTAAGTGGATTAAAAAGCACAGTGACGCTTATCTGAGTGACGCTTTGCCCTGCCGGACAATTTCAGCAGCGGTTTGAAGAGTTTCGTCCACAAAGAATTGATACATGTACAATGCACCACCTACTAATGGCATGGTCACATTTACGGTCGTGTACGTAGTTGAACGTAGTTCATTTCAAGCGTAGTCTGTCGTAGTATTACTACGGTCAACTAGGTTGAAGTGTGTTCGAAGTAGGTTCAAAAGTGGCAAAGAGAGGAAATATGGAAAGTTTAAGTAAGTTGAACTGCGTGTAAGTACGGTCAACTTCATTCATATGCGAGCAAAATGTCTATGGTTGACTAGGGTGTCAGTACGTCTAACTACAAGTAACTACGTTAAACTACATGTATGTATAAACTACGTCCTAAGTGCGCGCAACTACGGTAAAATAGTGTCAAATGCGTTAAGCTACGGTATAGTCATCGTGCATTTAAAAATTGACGAGTCAGCATTGCCGATCGCTTATTCTTACCATGCTGTCTAGGAAGAAACGGTATTCTTCCAAAACTACGGTCATCAACAGTACACACTACGGTTAAATAGGGTCAATTACGGTTAAGTAGGGACAACTACGTTTAAAATACAATCACAGTAGGGTAGTTAACCGTAACCAAATTTTAACATGTTGAAATATTATGTGTTTACTACAGGCAAATCATAAACTTGTTCAAACTACGTTCATTATTATTTTAAGGAATGAAGAGAATTTTTTTGTTTTCATTGAGGTATGAAAAAAAAACCTAATCACACTGTATGAAACCGCGAAGCGGTTTCATACAAAAGTGTGATTAGGTTTTTTCTTCATACCTCCATGAAAACAAAAAAAAATTCTCTTCATTCCTTATAATTCAATATCACAGACAACAAATATGCACTTAAATAATACTAACTGCTCTTTTTGTGTAAATCCAACATTGCGTATTTATTTACTGTCCTTTTCATTGATATTTCAAAGCGCGGTAAAACTGCTCCTTCATGACGTCAAATGACGTAATTCATGACGTCATTACAGTATTGAACGTTTGCAGATTGAGTGGATTTATTATTAGAAGTTCAATACACTAGAATTAAGTTGAAAATAAGATCGTTTAAACCCAGCAGAGTAACAATGAGTTTTCAGCTCTCTCTTTGAATTTACTGTTGGACTTTTTTTTCAGTATTCAGAAAAAACAAATTCAGCTAGCAATTTAATCTTCGGACTCGATATAAAATCAGACCGAAAAAACATTATGAAATCTCGTATATATATGTTTGTTTACATTACTTTGACTGCAAAAGTAGTTCCGGCACTGCTAAATTTTTTTTTTCATGGAGCTATGAAAAAAAATTTTCAGCCAATCAGAACTCGCCAATGTTCATGAAAACTATTAATATTGAATTATACTACGTTGAATTACGGTTAAATACGTGTAACGACGTTCAACTACGTATAATACGTTCAACTACGGCCAACTACGGTAGGCCGAATGCCCCATTACGTAAGATGTGATCGTGGTTTTAGTTTGGATCTGGAAAACGCAGTGAACGTTATGATGATGAGAATAAATTAATTCATGCTCATGTGAATATGCAAATAGTTTCGACCCAGGTCAGCCTGTGCAATTCGCGAAGACTGACCAGGGTCGACATTTTTTGCTCTTAGTAAATTTTCTACATGTCCTTTCTACTCCATGATTTACTTCATTGTTAGCCAAAGTTTATTTTATTGATCTACGAGGGTTGCTCCATAAATTCGCGGAATTTGCCTGTAATTCCAATACGGAGTGTTGAATTTGAAAACAAAATACATCTAAAGAAACGTTTATCTATACTTGATACATATTTAAATTTTCATAGAGATTCATAAAACAAATAAAATCCATTTAACTTTAAAGAGGAGTAGTAAGTTACACTTGAAGCACACCGACGTGTCACGTCGCCGAAATGTCAAAAATAAGCGCACGATTAACTTTGGCTACATAGTCGCCCCCTGTTGCGATTCACTTTCTATGTCTGTGTATCCACGGACCAAAACTTTTACAGTACACCAACCTTTGCTGAACTGTGCGATGATTTCCCTGGCTTTGTTTCGCAGTACTTCTGATGATTCAAACTGCTGTTTCCGCAAGAGAAAGTTTAAGTCCAACACAAAACTTTACGACAGAACGTCGTCGGCTGACTTCATTTTTTTTTCCGAAGTCATGACGGCAAATGTCTGCTGAGATGTAACTATCCGACGGAATGTTTTTAAATTCACCAGAAATGACGTCGAATAACGTCGGTAACGCCAGTAGCTTTCGCACCAAAATTGCATGCGGCTGTAACGTTTTTATACATTTTCTAAATTTTGACTAGCTTCAAGTCCCTCAACCTTGGTTGCAAAAGAAACCAAATTCTTTGACACACAACGGAAGAAGACATGACAAAATTTGTCATTTACTTGACATTATGCTTGGTTATGATCTCTGAAAGTGTGGTGTGAATTTGATGTAAAACAAAGATTTTCGGCAACAATTCCGCGAATTTATGGAACAGCCCTCGTGTAAATCATGTGTTGATTGCCTTGCTATATTGCATCACGGAGATGCATTCAACCATCTTTTCACAGTTAAAGCATATCTGATATATACTAATGCAAACTGATCGCAATCTACATTTGTTAACGCCCTATTAGTGGCCAAAAGTAAACAAGGCAGGTGTTAAAATGCATTTAAATTGATTAAGCGATTTAAAAGTAGGCTATGGAAATTACTGCGTTCAAGATGACAATCTGTTATTTTACAATCGGTCCAAGTGTTAGTCGCTGGCAAAAAATGAAATCTAAACGTAGGTAGATCAAAAGTTTTCAGGTCACTGTATCTTTTGTTTGCTTTTTACCTGGTTTCAAAATTCATTTTTCTGCCAGTGACCAACACTCGAACCGACTGTACAATAACAGATTGTCACCTTCACTACAATTTACATACTTTAAAAGGTACGATTTAAACTCAAAGGCATTTTAACACCCGCAATGTTTACGTTTAGCCGCTATTGGGGCTTTTAATTCTTCACCAAACAATCCCTGGTTTTACGACCAAGAGGAAGAAGCCTTCTGAAAACATCGTGGGAAAAGGAGGATATGCTGGTAACCAGCATTTTCCACCTTTTCCCACAATGTCTTCTACTCTTCTTAAGTCAAGTTTCAATTTTTGAGTCACATTTATTTTGTCGTCTGCAAATGCTTTCAATTTGGACAAGTCTAAAGTTTTGTCGTTTGGTAAAGAGTTAAGCTACACCCGTCCTTATCTAGAGTTGTTTAGCTAGCCATACAACTGCGTCTCTAGAAAACTAGAACTAATCGACCAACCTCTGGCAGTAGTATAAATATTTACCCAGGAAACATGTCAGAAAGTATTTAGCTGCTTGTAGACAACTGGAAGTCTGTTAAAGGGATATTTAACTAAAGCACACACGAACTATTTTAATTTTAATGATAACATAAGTGTGTTCTTGTAGATGATAATATCTAAAACCAGAATGACCAGAAAGATCATGATTGCTCGAGTAGACCAATATCTCCTTTGATCACAATAATTTCAACTATATTTGATAGATCTCGTAGAAGGTTTTAATTCACAGCGCTCTAGAATACTAACACTGTAGGTAGATCAAGATCAGACTGCACAAAACGTGTAGCCTGATCTTTGATTTACGCTGTCCGCTTTTCTGAGACATTTTGGATAAGATAAACATTGAGGTCGCAATTATCTGTAGCTGATTTCTTGACTAAAATTTTTTATTTGGTTTATCCAGCGCTTCCAGGTTTGAGAGTGTACCTTATGTTTGCAAAGTTGTCGGATGAAGATTTGTTGTGGGGTAATGCGGAGTACAGAATAAAGTTTAAGAAAAGCGGATGATAAAGATTAGACCAAGGTTGGAAAAAAATAGGAGCCGTGCTCTGACAAAAGGGGGCTTAATGTATCTCCGTTATACTTGATACTAGCCCAAGTCATCACATAATTATGGATCCATAGAAGCGACTTTTTTTTTTTTTTTTCAATAACTGACTTAATCATGGAGTAGATTGGTCCTTTGACAAACAGAAAATTGACTAGTTGCGAAAAGTTTCGGCCCAGGTCAGCCTGCGCGGACTGCGCAGGCTGTCCTGGGTCGATACTTTTCGCTGATGCATTAAGCCCCCTTTTCACAGAGCACGGCTCATAGATATTGTGCGAATTAAATCCATGCTAGTCTTATTGTTGCAAGAATTATAAAGCTTACAAATTCCACCGACTTATTATCGCATATTTGACGGAGTTATCTCCCTATTTTAACGTTCAAGATTGCGTATATTTATTGCTACCCGACATCATTGAAACCAGGGATCGTATATACACAATATAAGATCCCTGTTGAAACTGATCCCGTTGCATAAACAGTCTATGGAGACCATCGGTATTCTTTCTTATTTGGTAGTTCAGTTTTGATTTGGAAAGAAATGGGATCATTCCAAAATAGTAAGACAGAGTAATGAGAAAAATCCAGGTTGAGAATGGATTTTTACTGTACGAAACGTTTCCTTAAGCTTCGTTCTTGACATGAGCTCTACAGAGATGTAAGTTGCAACATATCACATGTGGCACAGATAAGAATATTTTCTTTTACAATTCTGAATTTTCATGCCTTGTATTATTGAAGTATTGAGGACTAGCCGAACGTGATGAAGAATGCGGGACCGTTCGCCTATATTACATATGAGATTATACCGGGTCAGAAATAACCATTGCTTGAAAAGCATAACAAAAACAAACAAACAAACAAACAAAAAAAAACTCTCGTTATGACGACCAAAAGTACTATCAAATCTTTTACATGTGTAAGAAACTACTTCTCTTTGATCTTTACATGATACTTAACATTCATTTTGGTCAATAAAGTAGCGTGAGATAATGTGGGACGAACAAGCCTAGGGACGAACAAGCCTATGAACGAACAAGCCAAATATGTTTTGGGACAAAGCAGGGAACCGCGAAACTTGCGCTAGCACTCGTCACAACACTCGTCACAACTCGGCCGATTCCATCACCCGAGGTATGCCGAATGTCGTCACAACTCGGCAGATTCGCGTGGGCCTAAAGTACGCAATGGAAACATTATGGAGCAATGGGCGCAATGGAAAAGAAAGTACGCAATGGAAATATACTGTTGGGTATATTATGAAATAAATTAACCATGTATGTTTTCAAACATGTTTATTTGTACCCATTGATCTTTAAAAAGGTAAATCTACAGCTATAAACCAGAAATAATATTTTTGTAGCGTTGAAAAATGTATTTGTAGTGATAATTCTACTTTATGTGGGTATTCCAGATGGCGAGATGAAAATGTACCAGATTCAAACTGATATAATATATCGTATCCAAAAGGTGTCTTATAGTGTAAAATGTGTTTGTGTGTGTTTTAAAATAGATAGTTATTTGAAGCGTAAATTTTGAAAACTTTTTTATACCTATGCATGCAGATGTTGAAACTTCCTTGTAAATTTCCATTGCGCGGGAATAGCGCAATGGAAAAGAAAATACGCAATGAAAATATTATAGCCAGGTTATTAAATAAAGTAACTATGTATGATTTAGAAATAGTTTTATTTTACCTATTGATTTTTTATAAGGTTTGTGTGCATATACAGGTCTGAACCAAAAATAATGTCTCTGTGCCGCTGAAAAAATAATTCTGTATTTATATTCAATCCATTATGCAGGTATTTTCAGTTCGCGAAATCATGGAAAATTTACCAAATTCAAACTACCATCTTTTGTAACCTAAACGTGTCTTTTAGTGAAAATGCTTTTTTTAAATGGATACTTAATTAAAGCTTTTTTTTTTTTTTTTTTTTCCTTCTTCTTCTTTTTTAAGTACATATACAGATGTTGAAACTTACTTTTAAACATCCATAGCACGGGACTGGCGCCATGGAAAATGGAAAAGAAAGTACGCAATGGAACTATATTGTGTATATGTTATGAAATAAAACAACTATGTATGATTCAAGTTCAAATGTGTTTATTTTTACTCAACGATCTTTTATCATGTTCATCTATAGGTATAAACCAAAAACCACACAATTAGCTACTCTTTCCATAACGTTTTCCACCATGAACTACATTTGACGGGAATATTTATCTTCTCTTACGAGCAAACAAACAATTGGCTACTTTTGCCATAATGTTTTCCACAATGAACCACGTATGATGTGAATTTTTGTTCTCTCTTCCGAGAAAACACATTATTGGTTACTCTTTCCACACTGTTCTCCACAACAAACTACGTATGAAGAGAACATTATCTTCCTTTACGAGCAAAGACACATTTGACTACTCTTGCCACAATGTTTAACATCCACAATGAACTTATGACGTGAATATTTATCTTCTTTCACAAGCAAATACACAGATAGCTTCTCTTTCCACAGTGTTTTTTCACAATGAACTGCGTATGATCAGGGATCGTAAATTATACGATCCCTGGTATGACGGGAATATTATCCTCTCTATAAAGCAAACACAAAATCGACTGCTCTTTCTACATTATTCTCCACGATGAACTACGTATGACGGGAATATTTATGCTCTCTAACAAGCAAACACACAATTGGAGCTACTCTTTCCATAATACATTTCGTAATGTTCTACTTGTGACTTGCACACTTATCCCTTCTTATAAGCAAATACATATTTAGCTACTCTTGCCACAATGTTTTCAACAATTAACTACGTTTTGTGGGAATATTTATTCCGTTTTCAAGCGGACACACAGTTTATTACACTTACGCCTACACTTACACTTTCAGTACATTAATTAAAGTAACAATCAATCGATTTAAGCCATTTACTTGAGTAGGAATTTGCATATTAATCAGTAATTACAATCTGTAGTTTGTCAGACACATTTAATTGTGCGTTTCCCTTTGTATTTCGTCAGTCCTGCGCAATGGAAATTTAACGTACATTTACATAACATAACATAACATAATATCTCTTTATTACACCCAAGTATTATACAATACAATATGGGGGAATAATACAAATAAGATTGTGAAATAAAACTAATGGCGTTCCGGGGAAAAAGAAAGAAAAGAGTCATAGATAGGGAGTAAGATATAGAAAAAGAGAGGTAAAGATTTGTTTTCAGAGCACACTGTTTAAAATGGTGATCTGTCGGAGCATAGCATTGTAGGGGATAGAGAGAAAGTGGCAATTATGGACGTACTATAGACCGGGGGGGAGAGAAATGAGTAGTCAGGCTGGGACTGCAACAAAAACATTACAAAAAAGTAGGAATTAAAATATATATATATATTACAGTCAAGGAATGGTGGATAGAACATTAGGATATACAAAGGCCAAAGGGTGATAAAAAGAGAAAGGAAAGAAAATCCGTACATACATGGGTTGAACTAAAATTCGAAAGAATTTGAGTACGCTGTCTCGGTATAGACTCTAAAGAGTTCGCGTACGCTATAACAAAATGGATATTTTAGAAATATGTATTGTATAGAAGATCTGCAAATCAAAATTCAAATAGAAATATTTTCTTGGATGGCTGTAAATTATGAAGAAAACGGCGATATTCTTGATATTATTTTGAACTATTTTATGCCATTTTTTATATCATTGCGCTAAAGCCCGGGACCTTTCGGAAGGAGGTTAATTTGTTAGTCTTCTACGGCCAACTTCTTTTAAAAAGGGCTAAGTTAATATACTTGAAATTATGTTTGTCAGCCAGTCTGTTTTTGCGATGAAAGAGCATATAACTACTACTTTGTCTGTTCATATGTGGTTAGTACATAGAAAACAGTAATGAAGTATTCCAACGTGTTAAGGTACCTAGAAAGCAGTATGAACTCTAAAGCGTTTAGGTATATACATGTATAAACAGTAGCAGCTTTAGAGTAGAAATGCATATGTTTCCCTTTTGCCAGCGACAACATTAAATGGCTAAAACTTAATTGATATTGAGATGTTTTTAACCAAAATTTGTTCATCAGACACTTTAAATTCTGATCCCACACTCATTTACTTCGCCATCCGTCAAATACTCGTACAATCATTTTTTTCAGCACCATTCAAAAACATAAAGGTACATAAACAATAGAAATGAAGACTCTAAAGAGATTAGGTACATAGACAACAGAAATGATGACTGTAAAGAGATTAGGTACATAGACAATACAAATGAGGACTCTAAAGGGATTAGGTACAGAGACAACAGAAATGAAGACTCTCAAGATATTAGGTACAGAGACAACAGTGATGAGGACTCTAAAGAGATTGGGTACATAAACAACAGAAATGAAGACTCTAAAGAGATTAGGTACATACACAATAGTGATGATGGCTCTAAAGAGATTAGGTACAGAGACAACAGAAATGAGGACTCTAAAGAGATTAGGTACAGAGACAATAGAAATGAGGACTCCAAAGGGATTAGGTACAGAGACAACAGTGATGAGGACTCTAAAGAGATTAGGTTTATAAACAACAGAGATGAAGACTCTAAAGAGATTAGGTACATACACAATAGTGATGAAGACTTTAAAGAGATTAGGTACATAGACAACAGAAATGAAGACTCTAAAGAGATTAGGTACATAGACAACAGTGATGAAGACTCTAAAGAGGTTAGGAACAGAGACAACAGAAATGAAGACTCTAAAGAGATTAGATACATGAACAACAGAAATGAAGACTCTAAAGAGATTAGGTACAGAGACAACAGAAATGAAGACTCTAAAGAGATTAGGTACAGAGACAACAGTGATGAAGACTCTAAAGAGATTAGGTACATAGACGACAGAAATGATGAATCTAAAGAGATTAGGTACAGAGATAATAGAAATGAGGACTCTAAAAAGAATAGGTACACAGACAACAGAAATAAGAACTCTAAAGAAATTACGTACTCAGACAACAGTGATGAAGGCTCTAAAGAGATTAGGTACATAGACAACAGTGATGACGATTTAAAAAGATAAGGCTCATAGACTCTTTAGAGTTAAGTTACATAGACAATACCAGAAAATTGACTCTAAAGCATTTAGGACAACATTACCTATTAACTCTAAAGAGTTTGGGTACATACACAACAGCTTTCCGGAACTCTGGATAGTTTAGGTACATAGAAAACTTTTGAAGGTGACTTGAAAGAGTTAAGGTACAGAGCCAACAACACCGGTATGTGTAGTATCTAAATAGTTTTAGCACAAATGAAAAAGAAATGGTGTCCTAAAGCGTTTAGGTACATGGACAACAGTAATGATGAATTCTTAAGAGTTTAGATACATGTACAACAGGAATAATAAACTCTAAAGATTTTTTTCATTTACATAGACAGCAGTACTTATTTACTATAAAGAGTAAACGTATAGAGAGAACAGTTATAACAATCTCCAAAGAGTTTAGGTAATTAGAAAACAGTTAGTACGTTCTCTAAAGCGTTTAGGTACATTACATAACAGTAAAAATGAGCCTTAAAGAGTTCAGGTACATAGACAACAGTAACAGTTTACTCAAAAGCGTTTAAGTACATACACAACAGTAATTATAAACAAATACGATTTTAGGTACATCACAACAGAAGTAATGCTCCCAAAAGCATTTAGGCACATGGGCAACAGAAATAAGTAACTCTAAAGAGTTTCGGTACATAGACAACAGAAATAAAAATGATGTCTAAAGAGTTTAGGTACATGTGAAACAATTCATAAGCGTTTTGATGACAAGAGGGGCATGATGGCCCTGTATCGCTCCACTGGCTAATAAGTAAAAACCCTACACGCCAAACATTTCAATACCAGGCCAATTGGTTTTGAACGTGAGACCCCCTAAAACAGGGCTAAAATTGGTAGTCCTAGGTCTTATGGTTAGTAACAAGAAGGTTTCTAAAGGTTTCACTATGTAAGCCCATATAAAACTTTTGACCCCAAGGTGAGATCAAATTCGATCCTAGGGCTATAATTCGGGCATTCTCAGTAGAGGCCCACTAGATAAAGCCACATGCATAATTTGATAGCTCTAGGCTTTATGGCTAAGTACAGAGAGGATTCTATAGTTTTCTCTATATAAGCCCATGTAAAACTTGTGACCCCCGGGGCGCGGCAAATTTTAACCCCAGGGCTATTATTTGAAGAAACTTGATAGAGGTCCACTCGATAAAGCTACATGCCAAATTTGGTAGCTATAGGCCTTGCAGTTTCGAACAAGAAGATTTTTAAAGATTTCCAATATTTCTAAGTTTCGTTGCCATGGCAACCCGTGTTTTTGAAGGAATCGAATTCTTTCAAGAATTCAAAAGAGGGTCATGGCAAGATCATTTCTGTGAAGTTTCATCTAAATTGGATGGGTAGTTTCTGAGAAGAAGATGTTTAAAATAAAAGTTAATGCACGCACGCACGGACGCACGGACGCACGACGACCATCGGGCCATGACATAAGCCCGCTGGCCTTCGGCCAGTGGAGCTAAAAATGATTTCTAATGTGTTCAGGTAGATAAGCAGCATTCGTTAAGTTAAAGTTATACCAAGTAAAATTCAATGTTATTATTAATAACGAATTCTGAAGAATTAAGGTGCATTAGCAACATTTAAAAGTAACTATAAAGCGTTTTGGTAAATAATCAACAATAAAAATTAACGAATTATAAAGCGTGTAAGTATATTGACAGGAATGATTATCAACTCGTAAGAGTTTCGGCGCAGATGAGCCATTTTCAAGCTGCAAACAGTCGGGGTATTCCGGCACAATTTATGCGGGAACTACTTTAACTCAAACTCTTTAGAGTGCTTTCAACTTAAACTCTTTCGACTTTTAGATTGACGACATACATGGCTCCCATCACCCGAGGGGGATAGGGTCAAAACGGCCCATTTCCAAAACGGCCCGGTCCAAAACGGCCCACTTTACCGAAACACCCCAATGTTATGGGTACCAAAACGGCCCACTTTTGAACTACGAATTACTGTTTTATTTCCACCAATTTTGACAGAGTGAATTTTATAATTTTCTTTACTAATATCTACTTTCAAATGATGAGTTTTATTTATGTAGCTTGGGTCTCGATTCTCCATACTTGTGTGGGTTGTACTCTGGGTATCAAGACAGTTCCCCGACAAGACAGTTCCCCGACAGAACTTTTCGAGACAGTTCCCCGACAGATTTGAAGACAGTTTCCCGACACTTTTGAAGACAGTTCCCCAACACTTTTCTTTATGTCAAATAACCTTTTGCTGACAATTATGATTGAAAATAGTGAGATGTTAGAAATATTTATTGATTATTGATGTTGTGATCGGATTATTTGTACCTTGTGAAGACGAATTCTATATGCACATTGGCGGGTACTTATTCTTTCATGAGTGTATTCACAATGATTCACGATTGTCACGAAAATAAAAAGAATTTTAAGAAGACTGTTAGCCAGCGTGAAAGTTGATAAAAGGACATGATGATTATTTGGAGTTAATTCTCTAAACTCCTCATGATAATTTGTATTTTAGTTATGTCTATTCCTTTATGTTTTATAGAAATACATTAGAGGGCGTGAGAGAGAGAGAGGGGAGGAGGGTTACTACTTGAGTGAAATACTTTTTCTGTTTATCTCGGTCCATAATCCCAATATTTCAAATACATGTATATTGTATGAACCATTTGGGAAAATGTAGTGTATTTCGATATTGTGTGGTATTTTGCGAAAAAGGCTGTCAAACTGTTACTGAAGAAAAAGTGCTGAGTGATAGAAAATTATTGACATTTGACGAGGCCATCATAGAAAACTACATACAATCTCACGCTGACCAAATGTACTCGGCAATCACAGATACAAACAACAAAAAGTCACAAAAGATCTTTTATTCATGAAATCCCTCATCAACCATTTTATCATGATAATTGTCGTTTGACATTGAACAAAGGTGTCGGGGAACTGTCTCCAAATCTGTCGGGGAACTGTCTCCAAAACTTGTGTCGGGGAACTGTACATGTCTTGTCGAACTGTCTTGTTCCCGTACTCTGCATTCCAATCCGATGTTATAACGTGAGTTCATTTGTCTCTCTCCCCTCCCCCCTCCCCCCCCCCCCCGTTCTTTTCTCATGATCAAGTGGAATTCTTCTAAAAATGTATACGTTGTGGTTTTCTTTCCTACACTCTTTTTACCTCAGTTATGCACAAATTACTTATGTTGAAAACGACAGCTCCAAACTTTCTAGAAACGATACATCTCTGTACATTTTTGTTTTATTTCTCTTAATTATACGACCGTAGATCTGTCTTTATCTTCGTAGATCTCCCCCTCCTGTCTCTCAATCATTCAACATGAGGGTGTTAATTTATTTGTTTTTAATAATTTTTTTTTCGTCCGTTGATCTCTCTCTCTCTGCATGGGCTACTTATTTTTTTTCTTTTTTTTTTTGTATCGAGTTCTTTTTTTAAATAGCTGGGATTTATGTTTTACAGTTTTTGGTTCATTTCGGCCTTTCAATCGTGGAAGTTTTCATTGACTTGATAACCGTAAGAGTGTTTATTGACTCTGATCTCTATAGTCTGTACAAGTAAACATTTTCTAGACGATTCCTTGTTCAGAAAACATTAACTGAAAAGGCTGATTACTTGCAGTCTACACATAACTTTCCTGCCCTTGTAAACGTAAATTTCCGGACAGTGCTTTACAGAAATTTCGAAAACGTCCCTGAAAAGGAGGAAATACATTTAACCAGCTCTAGGACTTTCTTCTTGCTGTGCATTTTTCCCCTTGTACTGTTTATGTATGGGGTGATTTTTTTAAGCATCATTGATATCTTTATAAGCAGTGTTCCCACTAGCTTTTTATTTCAAGGGTACACTTACCCCCTGAGCTGTAAATCTGGGGGTAAGATTTCATATTAGAGGGTATGACAATAATGGTTCTCAGCTAGAGGTAAAGCAATCAATATGGATGATTTGCAACAAAAAAGTCTGTTATATTAAGATATCTGTGGAAATGTACTGTTTTAAGTCATTAGAAAGCTGAAAAGACGGTATGAAGTGACTCTGGTCGGACAATGTCAAAAGGAACATTTTGTTGTGTCATGGGTTTCCGTGTTTTTTGCACCGAGCATTTTTTTTCATGTATGTTAATTTATGTATAGGTATTTCCGCGTGATTTGACAATAATCTATCAATAAGGGTAGGATTAAATTCATATCCTGTCATTTTACACAGGTTAAGCGGATAATGCATTTTTTTTTTACGTTTTTTTCTTACGTGAGGTCTCGCGTGTAACCAAAATTTGTTACGTGAATTACAATTCCATAACGTGATTTACGCAATATTTGCGTGAGTTGGGAACACTGATAAGCCTTTAATTAATAGGGAAATAACTTGTGTACTCAGTTCTTTGATGAGAGGATGAACCTTTGTAACAGTCACTTAAATCAAATAAGCATAATCAATTTCTCTTGCCGACTGATGAGAGAGACAGAGACAGTCAGACAGACAGACAGACAGACAGACAGACAGTCAGGTGTTCAGACAGGAACCCATATACATTACATAAATTTATCCTTGTCGAATGAGGGAGAGGTAGAGGGAGATGCAGACTCATAATTTTAGTATAAAAATACATTTAACGACCTTAAAACTACTGTTTTAAGAACATAAATACCTTTAAATTGTTTTAAAATCAAAATTAGCTAGTAGAACTTTTTAAAAATCTACAGGTGTAAAGCTGTGACTGGTGTGAACAACAACTTGTAAGTGTGAAAATTGCCGTATAAACAATGACAGTGTAATCAAATAGCTTTTGACTGAAGAAAATCGTCTCACAAAGTAAATACTGAAGAAAAAAAAAACTTAAAAAATGTCTTTCGTAGACAACTAAAACAACAATATATTTGAATTTTGAAGATGGGGACGATATCTCCAAAATTTAATTTGGGGACGATATCTCCAGAGAATTCGTCCCCAGGGGACGATTTCTCCAGAGAAATCGTCCCCGAGCAATTTGGGGACGAATTCTCCAGGGGACGATTTCTCCAGGGGACGATTTCTCCAGCATTCGTTTCAATAAATTCGTAGCAGGAGACTATCTCGCTCGATTCACATGATCAAAATTCAGGTTATAAGTAAACTTTATAAAACTAAATAAGTGAATGTCATAACAGTAGCTGTGTGATCCAAATGACGGTTCTTCAGTGGGTTTTAATTAATAACAAAAAAGTGGGCCGTTTCGGCACTGGGCCGTTTTGGTACCGGGCCGTTTTGGAAGTGGGCCGTTTTGACTCCAATCCCACCCGAGGTATGCCGAATGTTGCGCTAGCTGTCAAATAACAACCCTGAAATTTCGTGCTGTTGAAATAGGGAATGAAGGTAACAAATGTGATTTTTCATGTTGATATAAGTGAAACAAAATCTTATTACAAGCGGTATCGATATTTTGTGGAATGATCAAGCGGATAAGCTAGATCTAATACAAGATCAAAAACTAAATTTTGGGATTTTTAAAAGTAATTTGGGATTGTATCCGGTTAACTGACCCATGCCAGTCAAGACAACCCGCATTCAAAAAACGTCCAATTTTGGGTCAAAACGTCCCGTATTTGTCACCAGATTTAGTTTGTTGTTAAAACGAAGCGTTTTAATAAACTCCCTCTACATATCTCTCATTTTCTTTAGTCTCTTCATCTAACTTTATTTTTATTTCAAACACAATGGCCTTCGCCTTTTTTTGTGGGTGGGAGTGGGGGTAGGATTTACTGCAAGTATATTAATTGTGCTCGACTTCTGATTTTGAACCCATATCCTGTTGATTCTATATACCCATTGAATAACCGAAGGTTTTTTTGATATTTTGCTCAAATTCTTAAGATAATATCAGAGCCAAAACTACAGAACTGATTATGAGCAACAGCAGTATCTATAGAAGTCCCTCAAGCACAATGGAAAACTTTGATCAGATGGAATGTATGTTCAAAGAAATTATTACACAAAAGTTCTCACATGTAGTAATACTTGGAGACTTTAATATAAAAAAATATTGACTGGAATCTATAAAAGTAATACCAAACAGATAGAACAATGGTTTATTGAATGTATAAAGGATCTTTACCTAACCCAACATGTCAAAGAACCAACAAGGTACAGAAAGGATAATACTCCATCAATATTAGCTCTAGTCTTCAGTAACGAGGAAAACATGGTTAAAAATATTAACTATTATGCAGGACTTGGTAAAAGTGATCATCTTGTCTTTAGCTTTGACATTATCTGTTCCTTTGATCCAAAAATATCACAATCAATCAAGCTGAACTATAAAAAGGCTAACTGGAAGGAGATAATAAATGACCTTCAACATTTCTACGACGGCAAAACTGACAATAGGACATAGAGATGTTCTGGGAAAATTTTGAAAATACAATATCAGTTTCAAAGGAAATGCACATTCTAAAGTCTAAGAAATCTACCAGAAGTCATGATGTCCGCATAGACAGTGAAACCTTGACAGCAATTAAAAACAAATAAACAAAATGGAGGAAATATGATTACTGTAAGAACCACTTCACCTATGAGAATTATAAGAAAGCTAGGAATCAGGTCACCCAGTTAATAAAGAACCACAAATACAATTATGAAAAACTAATTGCAGAAAAAATCAAAGATAACACAAAGTTATTTTGGAAATATGTTTGAGAAAAATCTAATATTAAGACATGTATAACAGCACTGGAGACACACCTGGTCAACTTATTACCAAAGATACATTGATAGCTGAAGAATTCAACAAACACTTTGTGTCTGTGTTCACCAAAGAAAAGGGTGCCATACCACATAGATATAATGAAAATGAAACATGTATAGAAAATATTGAAATAACAGAAGAAAAAACAATGAATGCCACAAAGGAAATAAACCCAAACAAATCTCAGGGACCAGATGAAATCCATCCTTTGTTTATACTAGAATATAAAGCCGTTATATGTAGTACTCTAACAAAACTCTATCAAAGATCCTTAGAGGAAGGGAAACTGCCATACCGGTGGAAACTTGCGAATGTGACTCCTATATACAAAGCAGGAAATAAAGGCAGAAAACTACAGGCCGGTAAGTGTCACTGCGATTTGTTGTAGAATTTTGGAAAAAATAATATGTACCACTATAATTAAATTTTTGGAGGAAAATAATCTAATAAAATATCAACCAACATGGTTTTCGAAAACACAGATCATGTATTACCCAACTACTAGAAACCATTGAAGATTGGACAAAAAAATAGATGACAAATACGAGATAGATGTTGTTTACATGGATTTTAAGGCAGCTTTTGATAAGATGCCTCACAAAAAGTTACTTCATAAAGTATGGTGTATTGGCATTAGGGGCAAAATATACAAATGGATTGAAGATTTTCTGAGTAACAGATTACAAAGAGTAATTATCAATGGAAAAACCTCAAAATGGCAGCAAGTAACAAGTGGAGTCCCACAGGGGAGTGTCTTAGGACCAGTTCTCTTCTTAATATACATTAACGATCTACCAGATGCATTAAACTGCCAGGCCAAACTCTTTGCAGACGACACAAAATTATATACACATGTTGCCAGACGAGATGACCAAGAAAAATTACAAGATGACATACATGAAGCTTGTAACTGGGCACGTACATGGGAAATGACCTTCAATGTAAAAAAATGCAAAATAATGCATATAGGAAAAAATAATGCCAATGAATACTACATGACAGACAAAGACAATAATATTATAAAAATCACCAACACTGATCCAGAAAAGGACCTAGGAGATTTGATAGACAAGAACTTAAATTTCAGCCAACATATCATATCCAAAATCAATACTGCCAACAGAAATCTAGGCATGATCAGTAGAACATTTACATATATGAATAAGGGTATGTTTTTGACACTATACAAATCCCTTGTACGTCCACATCTTGGATATGCTTCGGTAATATGGTCACCTAGGTACAAAAAAGATGCAATACTACTTGAAAATGTACAAAGAAGAGCAACTAGAATGTTAAGGTATCTGAGAAATAAAAATTATACTGAAAGATTAAAGGAATTAGGCCTTCCTACATTAGAATATCGACGGCAGAGAGCTGATCTCTTGCAAAGTTACAAATTATTAAACAATATTGACCAAACCATCAACTAAAATTCTGAAAATTAGTAATTCAAGAACTACAAGAGGTAAGAAATTTAAGTTATACAAAGAGAGATTTAACACAGAAACTAGGAGAAATACATTTAGTAGTAGGGTAGTGAACGTTTGGAATAGTTTACCCCAAAGAGTTGTAGATGCACCTTCACTAAATTCCTTCAAGTCAAGATTGAATAGTCAATGGGTAACTGAAAATAAATTCAAAGCTAAGTGCTATGACTAATTGTACTTACAACTACATGTCAAAACCTTTATGTGTTATTGAAACAACAAATTGGTCTGAGATGAAGAAAATGTAGGGTTCCCACGCCAGTAAATTAATAGTCAAACACAAAATTGTTTTAAAAATCGTTGAATAACAGTGAGAAGAAAAATAAATATAAACTGGTTAATATACATAAACAAATGAGACAATAGATTTTAAATATAACTTAAGTAGATTTAGCTCAAGTTTAGAAAAAAAAAAACACTAATGTTGCATGAGGCAGTCACCTAAATTAGTTAGACTTAAATACAAGCCAGCAGCATTGTTGGCAGTTCTTGGTTTTAATATTTCTTTTAGTGTATATACGATGTGTAAGTAAAGCTGTTCAAGTGTAAATACAACAACTGTGTAAATTAAGAGTAAATATACCAGTGATACCGTGGTGACATGTTTTAAGTGTTGTGCAAATCGGAAGTGTCAGCCAAATTAAATGTATTGAACTGAGGAAAAGGACCATGAAAAAGGACCTATAGAAGCATCTCGCTTATACAATGGGAATTGTATCAGGTCTCTACAACTATGTGAACTATGTAAACATGGAGAATGTAGTGGCCGATCCCAATTTTTTTAGAAACTCCTGTCCCATTTGAAAAAGTCACATGTACTGTATTTCTGTTCAAATTCATACATTAACTAACAGACTTTGCTTCTTCTATTATAAAATCATTGTTTAACAACAAATAAATAATTAAACATGCATGAAATGAAGAGCTTTAAAGCTGAATAGACGAGGAATATACTGTACATAGGGGTTCTTGTCCTGATACCGAGTGAAATAGGTTAATCATTGTCATTTCATTACTTAGAATGTAGATATGATCTCATGAAAGTGTCTAACAAGATCAATACTTGTCACAGTTACAGCTTAAGCTATTTATTAGTAAGTACGGTTAACAAAACTACAGGAAAAAACTATAGAAAAATTGTCCCGCTCTTTCAGATCATTTCCATATTGCAGAAGAAAAACACAGGAATTTTTTACTTCTCTTTATAAAATAGCGGAAGTGACGTCATAAAACACCTTGAACACGGAACCTTTGGAAGCGATGGTGATGGTTTGATATTCTGACATGGTGTCGTGTGGAGAATTTACTTATAAGTGAAAAATCTCGAAACGTACACTTTTTAGCTCACCTGAGCACGAAGTGCTCAGGGTGAGCTATTGTGATCACTCACCGTCCGTCGGCGTCCGTCGTCTGTCCGTCGTCCGTTCACATTTCTTTGTTTACACTCTAGCATCTACAAATATTAACCAATCAGCACCAGACTTGGTCAAAATATATATGACCATAAGATCTCGGATGAGTTTGATTATGGGTGTAATCGGATTAGAACAACTGGAGTTATTTGCCCTTGAATTAGAAAAATTGCTATATTTGACTTTGTTTACACTCTAGCATCTACAAATATCAACCAATCAGCATGAAACTTGGTCAAAATATATATGACCATAAGATCTTAGATGAGTTTGATTATGGGTGTAATCGGACCAGAACAACTGGAGTTATTTGCCCTTGAATAAGAAAAATTGCTATATTTGACTTTGTTTACACTCTAGCATCTACAATTTTTAACCAATCAGCATCAAACTTGGTCAAAATACTTATGACCATAAGATCTCGGATGAGTTCAATTATGGATCTAATCGGACCAGAATGACTGGAGTTATTTGCCCTTGAATTAGAAAGTTCTTTAGAATAGTTCTTTGTCCGGAGCATAACTTTGTCATCTCCAGTCCGATTGACTTGAAACTTGGCATTTGTAGTTGTTGCAGTAATATGGAGTGCAGTGTGAAAAAACCATAAATCTACCTCATACTGTCTATGAGTTATTTCCCTTTGATCGTCATTTTTACAGCATTTCCTGCTTGTCCGGAATGTAACTTTGTCATCTCAAGCCTGAACATCTTCAAATTTGGTATGCATGATTGTTGAAAAATTACGGAGTGCAGTGCACAAGAACCATAACTCTTCCTAGCACGAATTTTGAGTTATTTCCCTTTGACCTTCATTTTTATAGCATTTCTTGCTTGTCCGGAGCAAAACTTTGTCATCTTAAGTAGGAATGACTTGAAATATGGTATGCTTATTTGTTGCAATATGTGGAAGTGCAGTGCACAAGAATTGTAACTCTACCTCGTGCTGTCTTTGAGTTATTTCCCTTTGATCGTCATTTTTACAGCATTAAGTGCTTGTCCGGAATATAACTTTGTCATCTCAAGTCAGAACGACTTCAAACTTGGTATGCATGTTTGTTGCAATATTACCGAGTACAGTGCTCAAGAACAATAACTCTGCCTAGCGCAGATTTTGAGTAATTCCACTTTGATCTTCATTTTTACAGTATTTCTTACTTGTCCGGACCGGAACTTCAAACTCTCAAGTCAAATTGACTTGAGACTTGGTAAACATGTTTGTTGCATTACCTGCCCTTTGCAATTATTATTATACCTCCTTGACAACTGGCGGTGGGACGGGCATATCTTGCGACAATTTGCTGCTCTTGTTTCATTATTATTTGGCCTTGAACCTCGATATTTGGTATTTATCTTCATTGTAGACCTTTACTGCTTAGTACTCAGGTGAGCGATATAGGACCATCATGGTCCTCTTGTTTTTCAGATCATTACCGTATGTTTAATATTGAGTTCATGGAGCAGTGTCAAGGGTATTTTTTCCCAAGTCATAACTAAGTAGAAGTAAAGCTTGGCATGTGAAAAGAAATCAACTCAAAAGACTATTCCTTAGAGGCTACAGATTGGGGAAAAATACAAAAAAAAAACTGTCATTCCCTTAACTCATTACCAAACGACAATATTTTAGGCTTGTCCAAATCGAAAGCATTTGCAGACGACAAAATAAAAGTGACTGAAAATTTGAAATTTGTTTTGTGAAGGGTAGAAAACATTGTGGGAAAAGGAGAAAATGCTGGTTACCAGCATTTTCTCCTTTTCCCACAATGTTTTCTAAAGGCTTCTTTCTCATGGTCATCAAAAGTAGGGATTGTGTGGTAATGGGTTAATGATTATTACCGATATGTCAAGTAGCGTAACAGAGATGATTGCGTGATATTCTGATGCGATGTACATGTGGCATGGTAAGTGTAAAGTTTAAAGAGCATAATTATGAACAAATAGACATACAGCTTGGCGTTTGAAAAGAAATCAACTCGAAAGTTTTTTTGTTGGAAGCTACAGAGGGGGCAGTCAAATACTTTCAATCCCGTAATGATCATTACTGAAACGTCAAGTAGGGTCATGGAGATGATCGCTCCATTACTGAGTTGACTTAAAATGAAAAGACGTCATAAAATATTTGTCATAAGTATACTAGTCTATCTGTTTCGTCTTTTTAATCTGATTGCCGGGAAATGCGATTAACTTCTGCTAACAAACATGACCAAACATGACAAGTTATATTTATTATTAAACCTTTCATTACCTAAAGTGCTTGTAGAAGTCATTTATAGCACATAAATCTAAAAAGGAAACTGATGAAATTTATCATGTGTAGAGGCCATTTGGCAATATTTATCTATCTGGCATTTTATGTTTTATTTTTTATTTGCAAGTAACATCTAAACAGGTCCCATTTAGTTCTATGTAGCAAATTTGATCTCTATAAAACCAGTTTTTTTACGAAAATGAACTTTATTTACCTTTAGGCAGGGTTCTAAATTACCACATATTTACTCGCAAAATGCGTGTCAGAATTGGAAAATGCGAGTTGAAATTTCAAGCACTCGATAAAAAATACGAGTGCAAATTATTGAAGAACAATTACCAAAATGTACTTAATTTCATATGTGAATACAAATAAGGTAGTTCTGTTCGTTCTGGATAAACATCGGTCATGTTGTACTGAGAATACCCTTCGACGGCTGTTGATAATTGTGCATGTCACCATTGAAGCCTCCGAGTTGTCGTTCGTTATCTGAGTTTCGTGAGCCAAATGTGTTCGTCTGCACTCACGGCCAACACTATGATTTTGCGTTTTTTATACGGAAAAAACGGTAGGCGAATTCAATCTCTGATTACAACACAGAAATATTTGTCAATCTTTCATGAAAAGATAATTATCATGCACAAATAACAACGAGAAGCAAGTTGGACATGATGGACTCGCTAAATCAGTTATTGGACACGCAGATATTCGGATGTGATACGTCCGTAATTCATTTACAAAATCGCGTCCACCATTTTAAATTTTATAGAAATTTAACATGGTTTGAGAAAAGATATTAAACTTAAATTGAACTGATAGTCACATGATGGTTTTGATATTAACTAACATTCCTTTTTTGTTTGCTTGTTGTCTCTAGTTGACAGGTTACATAATAAAATAGAATTGAACAGACTGTACTGGCCATTCGTTATTTACCATTATACCCCCATTCCACTAGGCCGTGATCTACGGTGGTCTGTGCGCTCATACAGAGCGCCGTAGATCGCCTCAGATTGTTGCTGGATTGGTGATTATGAGGACACTCCCGCTCAGATAACAACCAGATGACGCTCTGCTGGCGATCAAGTAACGACCGTTGGGATCCGATAGCGATTGAACTGTACATGGTCACTATCGTAGCCTCGCTAGCAGTTGCAACCTTATACGACCTGTTTGCGCTCCGTTAGCGATCCGATGCTTTGACGCCCCTTTCGCTCCTTCCCCTGGGTGGCATACTGTAGTTAAAACTTTTGACCAGAGAATTAATTGTACCTACACCTTGTGGTTTCTAAATGCGAAATGATGATAGCTGAGACAGACACTCTTTTATATAGTCCTCCAAGAGCGTGATCGGAGCGCCATCATATTGCCACTTGAACGTAACGGAGCGCTATCATATCGCCACTTGATCGTAACAGAGCGCTATCATATCATCACTTGATCTCATTGGAGCGCCATCATATCGCCACTTGATCGCAATGGAGCGCTACTGCATCTCTAATGGTTGTTATCGGATCACATTGGAGTGCGATGACAGGCATATTGGCGAACATTTGCGCTCTTGAGCGATCCGATAGCGCTCCAGTTACGATGTTTATGTTCAAGTTGTGTTTCGATAGCGATTTAAGCGATTAAGTAGCGATGTGACGGCGTTATGAACAGATCGCCATGGATCTTTGTGCAAGGGAGTAGACTGATGGCGATCTTGGCGATCCGTTAAAGATCTGTTAGCGTTCTTGGCGCTCTGCATGGCGATCTACGGCGCTCTGTGAGAGCGCCGTAGATCGCGGCCTAGTGGAATGGGGGTATTAGTTGGCACGCTGGACTTCGAAAAAAAGAAGAAACATGCGAGTCCAATTTCAATTTTTTCGAGTGGAAAAAAATGCCACTTGCTAAAATTTGCCAGTGGATAAAGAAGTGAAATTCAAACCCTGCTTAGGAACAACTTCATTTGAAAATATTCAGCCACTGTTAAATAAATGACGGGCATATTCATTCAGAATTCAATGGAATCATTTTCATGTTGGGTTACAGATGGAGTTGCTGCCATGATTTTCACTCATGCAGATGGTTGCTGAACAAATCGGTGCGAGTGGTCATAAATAACTGCCAGTAAAAGGCCGCCTGACGGGTTTCGGGCGGCACCAGGCAGTTTCTTAAGTTCAAGGGGTGTGGGACGTCATCAGGGTGTCGGTCGGTGGCAGTTAAATGACAGGCCGGCAGCCATCAGATTTTACCTGCCACCGCCCGGCAACCTGGCGGACACCGGCCATTTACACCTGACACCGGCCGGTGATCGGGCATTCGAACTGCCACCGGCCGGCGCCCGCCCAATAATCTGACGGCGGCAGGCTGGTTTACAGGGGATGTATAAACCTAGATTGCTCTTGTATCACTACAAAGTGTTTATTATTATTATCAACTTAAAGATAAATAGATCTAATTTCTAAGAAATTTTTCCTTCCACAAGTTGCCCACTAAAGGCAGCGGCAAGAGGAAGGACAAGGCGCCAGCACCGAAGCGCAAGAGATGAAAGCCTAAGCCCCAGCAATACGCAAGTCTCTGAGTCGCTCTGGTGCTATTAGAATCGCCCTGACGACTATTTTGGATGGTGAATGGCCTCGGATTTATATTCAGGGGCCCGGGAGTCTGCACTCGGCAGATCGCTGTCCTGCCACCTACCAACACCGACAGTCGCCTCCAAGCTGCCTTTCAATCTCTGCCCTGCCGCTGGCAGATATTTTGAAATCGTACGGTGGCATGTCGGTAGCATAACAGCAGCAGGCCGCATGCTGGAGAGTGGCAGTTAGTTCCTACCGATCGCCGGCTGAAGTTTGAAGGCCCTCGAACCCCACGACCTAGTAAAAATCGCGCTGCAGCCTGTCTGCAGCTTGATAGCCACCGCGTGACTACAAAATGCGCCTGGCCGGCGCCCTGATGACAGGCACAATTGGAAAAAATCGGCCGGTGGCAGACAGAATTTTAACTTTTTCTTAAAACTTCAGTGGCGTCCTAGCGGCATCTAAAATGCCGCCTGCCGATTGTGCCTGCCACTGAGCTGCCACCGGCCGAATTTGAGTGAAAACTGGCAGTTACCACGCCGGCAGGCGGCATTTACTGATTTGTGACCGTACTTTAAGTTGCATTACCCCATCTATGGTGGTCCATTGGGAATGATCCCATTTCTTCCATGGCAATTTTAAACAAAACAGAATGGGGTTGAATCGGAATGGATTTAGATCATAAATAGGCAAGTTTTGTACAAATATCCTTTTTCAAATGAGAAACTATTCATTAATCTAACTTCTGATATCTTTTTTATTGAACAAATTTAGTTAAAGACTGTAGTTTTGAATAAGCATATATTTTTTAATTTTCTGCACCGATTGCCATTTTGAAAAGTAGTCCTGCTCTTTACCCAAAATGCTTATTTATTCAAAATGAAAGCATTTTGCACAGGCAACAGATTCATTGTGGCAAAAATGATGTAACTTGGCTCTGATTGCATAGAAAAGATTGTGGAAAAAGGAGAAAATGCTGGTTGCCAACATTTTCTCCCTTTTCTACTATGTTTTTAGCCCTCTGTCTCAAGGGTGTTAAATATCATGTTTGTGTAGTAAAAGGTCAACACCTTACGTGCATTATTAAGGGCAAATGTAGAATGGCTAATATACTGAGGGAAAAAAGTTTACACAAAAGCTATTGTTAAAATTCGAGCCTTTACACAGCATATGCCTATCGACTGAGGTTAGCCGTAGAACATTTTTGTGCTATTGTCTGTTTATCTGTGATAATGGGTCATTTTACAGTTATCACCCTGTGCACATGCACAAGCCTAACGTCTGTGCATTTTTCAAACCGATACAATGTGGTTAGAGAGACAGGTTATTGACTCAAAAGAAAATGCTAAAAAAATCTTCGAAAATTGTTATGGGCCGCCAACCAATTATGACGTTAGATCAACGTCAGAAGCACAATAAGCTGTCTTTAGATGAGACACCAACATACCGGACAAGTTACAGACAGGCCATGGAAGTCTACACTATGTGAAGACAATTAAATCATTACATTATCAAGACATAAATGTTTTTGGTCCAGCAGTAAAATTGTCAGTCATGTATGCATGGTATTCCCTTGACTCTCTTATATGGGGTTCATTTGACCCAAAAATGACCCCCTTTAACTCTTTACCACACAATCCCGACTTTTAACAACCCTGGGGAAGAAGCTGTTTGAAAATATTGTGGGAAAAGGAGAAAATGCTGGTTACCAACATTTTCTCCTTTTCCCACAATGTTTTCTATCCTGTCATTGACAAATTCCATCATTTTAGCCATGTTGAAATTGTAAATTTCTGTAAATGCTTTCAATTTCAAACTTTGGACATGTCTAAAATTTTGTTGTTTGGTAAAGAGTTAAATGAAGAAAAAAAGGCAAATATTGAAGTTTGGGGGTCATTTAAAAAATTTGGGGGTCAACATTCAAAGAAATAGGGGGTCATGGAAAACTCTGCATGTACGAAATGCAACTGGTACCATTATTTCATTTGTAATAGTAAGAAATTGAGTGAGATCTGCAGGTTTGAGAGCCTATCAGCCATACATTGGCGTTCCACTTATGGTATGTCATCTAAAGAAATTACAAGCCTTAATTAAGTGAGGGAACATAAAAGTTGGCTGAAGTTTTTAATCTAATAAGATAACATGACTCCAGTTTTGTCACAGTCATGATTTCAAAGCAACTGGAACTACATGTACATGTACCTATTTGCCCTGCCCTGGGGGTCACATGTTTTACAAGGGCGTAATCCTTTACCACACAGTCACAAGTTTTAACGACCCTTAAGGAAAAGCCTCTGGACAACATAGTGTGGAATGGAGAAAATGCTGGCAACCAGCATTTTCTCCTTTTCCCACAGTCTTTTTATCCTTCCGCTATCAAATGTCTATGTTTGAGTCACATTTATTTTGTCGTCTCCTAATGCTTCAAATTTCGACTAGTCTAAAACTATTTTGTTTGGTAAGGAGTTAAACAGTGATAATTTTTTTTTTTAAAAATTCTTTTTGCTTAAACGCAAAGCAAAGGGCTACCAAATTTTGCATGAAGTTTCATCTAATGGACTCATACTAGTATTCATAATACAGTCCTGATGTCAATATTGGCCCAACCTCAGGGGTCACAAGTTTTACATGGGCATTATTATATAGTGAAAACTTTCAAATCTTTTTTATCCTAACTGTATGGTCTAGGGCTACCAAAGTTGGCATGCTGCTTTATATTTACATTTTTGCTGCAAACAGAACAGACTGGTAATGTGTACTTTTATCTACAGGAAGTTGGGTAAAAAAAAGCATTGAAATTATAGAGCACCCAACTAATACTTTGACTGGGCCTGAATTAACGATAACCATACTGTCCACTAGACTTTACTGTAATAATGCGTAAACCAGTCTTTTTCTATAAATAAATTACCGGAAAATCACTTTTATCTAAAATACACCATTTAGTTTAAAAAAGAACAGAGTTCGTCTGATATTGAAGCAAGAGACTTGGATAATGACAATTTATTCAATTTCCTAGATGATTTAGATTTTGGAAAGTTGCGTTTACTGATGGCACACTGTTATTTATTTTGGGGGTCATTTGAGTTAACATACTGTCATTGACGCAGGATTTGTGTGTCATGGAAAACCTTGATACATCTATTTAAAAGGCAGTGGAGCCATACAGGGCCATCATGGCCCTCTTATTGAGTCATATTTGATTTGTCATCTGCAAATGCTTTCAATTTGGGCATATCTCAAATTTTGTCATTTAGTAAATACATTTAGTTTCATGCTGGCAAGTCTCAGCTTGGAGAAAGTAATGAGAAACGGTCTTTCAATGAAAGAAAAAAAAAAGTATTTTCCTGTTTTTCAGGTTTCTTAGATTAACAGTAGTGACAGCATTGATATAAGCATCTGTTCTATGTAATTAGTGACGTCATTCACTGCATAGTGCCCAAGAAAATTTGGATAAAATTTGAGGTTTTGAAAAACAGGCACTGGCGGTTCATAGGTAAGTGCATGATACAAGTAACAGTCCTTATTACGTTCTGCCATGTCTGGTGGCTCAGTGAGCAGCATATCATTCTGACTTGTGACCTGATTGTTGTGAGTTGGATAACCAGTTTAGGCAAACTTTCTTTCTGGCAATTTCTTGCCTCTCACCTTTGGTGCATGAGAGAAAAGAAGTCAGAGGCTTGGAAAGAAAGTTGTGTCGGTAGTAGAGTGAGGAAGCCAGGAAACACAAAGGTAGATGCACTGACCACTGTGATACCACTAAAACTGTTAAAACAGGGTTAAACTCCAATACAAGCAAACAAAGACAATGTTACCGGTATTTTAAACATAATTTCATTTTAATCCCAGTGACGAGTTCAACAATTCATGCTTCCTGTGCAGTTTCGTTTACCAACAGTTTGCAGAGACACAGGCTGCTTTCCCACATGAGCATAAACTATACAGTTTTCAAAGTTGAGAGAGGAATAAGATATGTGGCAGAGACCAGGATAAATTAGCTAAGCTGGGCATCATTATGTCACCATGGCTTGTGAGGTTAAGAATCAGTGATTGTAAACTTAGTAAACGGGAAAGAAGCCACCTACTCATACATATATGTGTTTTTCCCCCCGTTTTAACAATTTGTATGATAAGTCGAAACCAAGTATATTAAAATGCACAGCCAAAAATATCTGTAGATGATATACATGTTTTGAAAAATTTGCAAATTATCGATTACACATGACATTTTGCGTTGGGAATTTATTGCAACTTCTAGACACTCATTATCTGTTGTTGTACTTGTTGTTAAATGCGTAAACAGAAAATTTTTTTATTTTTTTATTTCGCAAAATTGCAGAAAATTTCATGTTGCAAAAATTTCTACTTATACAGTACTTTAATAATGAGATGAAAAATCAGGGATCATATGACACCTTTTTATTTTATTCGCTTAACCCTTTACCAAACAATCCCTGGTTTTCACGACCCCGAAAGAGAAACTTTTTGAAAACATTGTGAGAAAAGGAGAAAATGCTGGTAACCAGCATTTTCTCCTTTTCCCACAAAGTTTTGTGTCTTTCCCAAAACAAACTTCAATTTTTGAGTCACATTAATTTTGTTGTCTGCAAGTACTTTTAAGTTGGACAACTCTAAAATTTTGTTGTCTGGTAAAGAGCTAATCAAGATTTTATTATATTTCTAGCACTTGGTGAAAATCAGTTTGACAAAGAGGTACCTTGAGAGTAAATGGTCTGCTTCATGCAATCATGGAAAAAGATGTCATACTGTTGTTTGATATTGGCACCATTATCACAGGTATCTATGAACTGTTTACCACACGACAGAATTTTAATCTTGTCCAAATTCAAAACAATTACATACAACAGATCAAAGGTGTCCCAAATGATGGAACTTGCCTGTAATTGAGCAGAAAACATTTTGGAAAAATGAAAAAAAAATTTGGGTAGCCAGCTTTTTCGTCTTTACCCACAATGTTTTCAAAATGCCTCTTTCTCAGGATTGTTTAAACTGGGAATTGTTTGGTTAGGGGGTTAAGTAGGCTTAGCTATGATCTATGAGTTGAAAACATTTTGGAAAAAGGAGAAAAAGCGGGTAGCCAGCTTTTTCTCCTTTACCAACAATGTTTCAAAATGCCTTATCTCGGAATTGTTTGGTTAGGAGTGAAGTAGGCCTAGCTATAGTCATTCTTTGAAGTTAACTTTCTATAGGATGACATGTTTTAGATCTCTCATTATTAGCCCCTAAAGTGCCAAATAAAACCAAAATTTGCATTCTGGAGGTAAACCCAAAATAATCGCAATTTTGAAGTTGCTCTTGTCAAAAAGGTTTAGGCATAGCGGACAGTGTAGATCAAAGATTAGGCTGCACATTCTGTGCAGCCTGATCTTGATCTACACTCTTCAAAGACAGCTATAGTTTGAAAAAGGCACTTTAAGGGTTAAAAGCAGTTTCAGATGGAAAATCATAATATCTATAGCTCAACAGATGGAATTTATTGTTGAAAGATTGAAAAACATTGTTGGAAAATGACAAACTGCTTTTAACCACCCAGTCTGCAAGGTTACCAGCAATCTGTCCTTTTCCGATTATGTTTTCCAAAGCCTCTCTCCTCAGGGTTATTTTTTAAAATGTCTAATAACATCAATATGATTATTGCCAGCAGCCATTTTGGAAACCTGAGTCCGGATTCACCAACCATTCTTAAGAACATTCTTAGTCTTTGTATCTGAGATTTTCTAAATTTGAAAGTAACACATTTTCTGAAAGGCTAAACCAAATAGTTTAGCTAATCAGAAGTTGTGTTACTCTCAAATTCAGAAAATTCTGGAGAATAAGACTTAGAATGCTCTTAGGAATGGTTGATGATTACGGAACCAGGGTGCAATCCCTGATAGCTTGGCTGATCTTTTTGAAGTACCTTTTGGCAAGGCATTAATATAGTGCCTAAGCCTAGTTCTGGTGAAATTCAGGAAATACATATCTAGGTTACTTTACCTTCATGATACAATTGAAATATTGTTCTAAATGGTGAAAAATGACTTACAATTTGTAATAACATAAGGTAACCAAAAATGTTTAGTTAAAACCTTGATTTTATAACTTTCAATTTATGCTGTTAAATGTCTTAGTATGAATTTGCAGACATTTTTGTAAAATTCTAGGCACAGGATAAACATCAAGACTCTTTTTTGGAAATTTTCAGGATGTATGTTATGTGTACAACTCCTAGATAAAAGCAGTGTGAACATGAAGTTTGTAGAAAATATTTGTTTTTTTTTTTAATATATATAGATGGTCATCAGTGTTTCTGCATATGTGTATAGCCAGGAGACCTTAGATATATATAAGTATTGTGGTTGGAATGTAAAAGATGTAGGTTGTCCTATACATAATGACAACTACTGGGATTGCCTAAGGCATGAAATTGATTGTCCTGATGGGACAGAGTATCACTGTGCCAGGCTGTTTGAGAACAAGACAAAGTTTGTAGATGGTTGTGCTCCAAAAAAAACATGTCTGCAAGGTAATTAATGTGCTTTCTAGTTTTTACCATGTACAGGCATTTTTATGCCAAGCTTTGTATAGCACAGGGCTAAAAAGTATCCAGGGTTTGCAAGTTTGAATTCCTGACTGTTCAAGCCCTATTCAAGGATTGGGAGTCCTGCCTGGCTTAGTGGTAAAGTGTAGGACTGGTAACCTGGACGCCCCAGTTTGAGTGTCACTGAATGTTCAGAGCCCTTGCCTAATACTTGTGAAATCCAGGACACATGAATATATGTGCTGTCACCCTGTTATGACTGAAATAATGTTGAAAGCAGCATAAAATACCATTTAATCAATCTTTCCAAGGACTGTTGTTTGTCATTCTTCCATCACCTCTAAATTGTTTGTTAACATTGTTCAAAAGCAGCCAGCCTGGCTGGGTAGCTCAGTGGTTAGCATATCTAACTTGTGACCTGGAGGTTGTGGGTTCGATTACGGGTTGCAGTGAACTTTCTTTCCAGTGATTTTTCGCCTCATACCTCTAATGCATGTGAGAAAAGTAGTCAGTGGCTTTGAAAAGAAAGTTGTGTCAGTATTGGTGTGAGAAAGCCAGGAAACACATGGGTATGTCACTGACTGCCATGATACGACCTATGCTGTAAAAATGGCATTAAACTCCAATACAAACAAACAAATCAAAAGCAGCCAGTGGCTAGGAGAGAGTGCTGTGATAAGTATTCCAGTAAAGAATGTCAAGGAAAGGATAGGCACACTTGCAACTTTGATATGGTTGAATTAATATTAAAATGGTACTAAAAACAAAAAAATTAAAAAAAGCATTTTTAGAAGAGGTACTTCCTTGAAAACAATGTGATGTTCAAGGACTTGTTTTTGTATTTTGTAAAATTTAGAGTGAGAAAACAAATAAAAAATATAATGAAATAATATAAATGGACATCATCAGGCACCATAGGCCCCTTACCACACAGTCCCAACTTTAAATGACCCTAAAGAAAAGGGCTTTTGAAATATTGAGGGGAAAGGAGGAAATGCTGGTAACCAGCATTTTCTCCTTGTCCGACACTGTTTTCTACCCCATGAAAGACAAGTTTCATGATTTGAGTCAGTTTGAATCTGTTGTCTGCAAATGCTTTCAATTCAGACAAGTCTAAAATTTTATTGTTTGGTAAAGAGTTAGCTGGCAAGCCAAAAATGCTTTTGACATAATTAGTACTATACATGAGTTTTCATACCATAGACTACCATTCAAAAGTTTGAGCAATTACGTGCATCAATCAACAGGTGCATTTGTCTCATTGTTTTTCATGTCATTCAAAAAAGAATATTTTTTACACCCTTTATCAAAATATCGCATGTTTTAAAAATCTGATGACCAAAAAAAGAAAATGCTGGTTACCAGCATTTTCTTGTCCCCCAATTTTTTCTTTACTGTTAGTCTCAGAAACTAATGTTATCATATAAACCATATTTAATTACATGTAACTGTCTTTTTATGCTTTCAATTTGGAATCGTGTAAATATTTGTCATCTAGTGGGAGATATTTCTCCTCTGGGCTGCTACCAGTATATTCACCAGTAAATTTAGTGGAAAGTTCATGTTATTTATGATGTTGATCCTCTTGTGCTATTTGATTGGCACAACTAAAAGCTATTGAGGGGCTAGTTTCCCAATTCAGACAAAAACTGGAATGAAATAAACCCTTTTTTAAACCTAAGAGCAACAAATAAATCCAGCAGACATTTTTATTCAAAAAGTGAGATGGGAATAACAGCAGTTGACCTAAATGTCTCAGTAAAGCAGACAGTGTAGATCAAAGATCTGTAGTATGATCTTGATCTACTCTGGTGGCAGAGGCAATTTAAGTTGTGAAAAGCTCTTTAAAGGCTAATTATGGCATGATACGTGTATTCATCAATTTTGTAGGGGAAGCACCATACTTGAACAGGGAAAAAAATGGAGAGCCTACGGAAGATTTTCATATTACATGTGATTGGTGCTACGGTGACACATATAATTCAATGAACAGACTGTCAACTAATTATTCTGAATGTTGGAATAAAATCAGATGTGATCCACAACATGGCATGCAATGTGTGCCTGAAAACATATATGATAAGTACATGTATAAGCAGGATAGATTGTGTCGCTGTGATGCCAGAAATAATTATGTGCTATCTGACAGCAGCAGACTTAATGGGAAGATATGTACAAGTGACGGTTCGATAGCATCACACTGCATCAAAAAAGAACCTTGCGGGAAAAATAAGGAGCGACTGTTGAGTAAGTAAACATCAACTATATTCCATATTTACATTATTAGTTGAACTGTCAGGTGCCAGGTGACTTGAAAACTTGTTCACGGCTGTAGTGAATCATGTTGCCCCGAGCCAAAGGCGAGGTGGTGACATGATTTGCCACAGCCGTGAACAAGTTTCCAAGTTTTCTGCCACCTGACTGTACAACGAATTTATTATACTGCAAAGTTTTACCATTAGTGGTCTCACAAATTGAGTACGCTGACAAAACAGAATTTGCCGTCTGAGTGCCCCAATTCAATGAAAACTGACGTTGCTGGGAATTGATGTCACTGAAACCTTGGTAAAACATGCAGTTTGGTTCATAATCTTGATAATGTCAATAGGATAGACATTCGCCATATTTTTATTTAAACGTGGATTTAAAAAAGCTTAAGGTAAGTAACTATGAATTTGAATGATTTGTTGGCTAAAGTAAATGACCATTAGTTGCCTCGAACAACCATTAGGTCATTCTTTTAACACTATGAGTTTAGACACTTCACACCTTGCTTATGTGACAAAGGGATGGCTGTGTTCGTCATACATTGTATGTCGTGCATTATCTGGGCATCAACAATTACCTTGTGTGCGCTCCAGAGATTACATTTTTAGTATGAAACTGATGGAATTTTGTCAGAATGTGTCATGATAAAATCTGGTACAAATTGGAAATTGTGTTATGTGAATCAGAAAGAAGGTCACTAGGCCAAATTTTAGAAAAACGTTGTGTACATTCTGGAGGCCATATTTCAAGCCAGATACTCAAGAAACTTGATAAGAATGTTTGTCTCGATAATATCAATGACAACTTCAAAATTTGGTCATTTGAGGTCAAAAAGTAGGTCACTTAGCCAAATCTTAGAAAGACCTTGTGTGCACACTAGAGGTGACATTTTGAGCCCTATACTCATGAAACTTGGTTAGAATGTTTGTCTTGATATCTCGGACAAGAACGAAATTAGGTCAGGTGGGGTCAAGAAAAAGGTTAGATCACATTGGGTCAAAAATTAAGTTACTGGGCCAAACCGTAGAAAAGCCTTGTGTGCACTCTAATGGCTATATTTATGTCTCCCCCAGTCACGGTCGGGAGACGTTGTTTTTCCCCGTGCGTCCGTCTGTCCATCACAAATCGTGTCCGCTCTATAACTCGAAACCTTTTTAGATATTTTGATAAAACTTCACACATTTGTAAAGCACCATGAGACGATGTGTCATGCACAAGAACCATAACTCTGGCTTGTATATTTTTCGAGTTATTTACCTTTGATTATTTTCCTTACTCATTTTATGTACAATTTCGTGTCCGCTCTATAACTCAAAAACTGTTAGAGATATCTCGATGAAGCTTCATACATTTGTAAAGCACAATGAGATGATGTGTCATGCACAAGAACCATAACTCTGGCTTGTATATTTTTTGAGTTATTTCTCTTTGATCATTTTCCATACAATTAAGTGGCCTCTCTAGAACTTGGAAATCATTTGAGATATTTTGATGAAACTTCATACATTTCTGAACCAAAATGAGACGATATGTCATGCACAAGAAACATAACTCTGGTTTGTATATTTCTTGAGTTATTTCCCTAGATTATTTTCCTTACTCATTTTATGTACAATTTTGTGTCCACTCTATAACTCAAAAACCATTAGAGATATTTTGATAAAGCTTCATACATTTGCAAAGCACAATGAGATGATTTGTCATGTACTAGAACCATAACTCTGGCTTGTATATTTTTTGAGTTATTTCCCTTTGATCATTTTCCATACAATTAAGTGGCCACTCTATAAGTTGGAAACCATTTGAGATATTTTGATGAAACTTTATACATTTCTGAACCACAGTGAGACGATGTGTCATGCACAAGAAACATAACTTTGGTTTGTATATTTTTTGAGTTATTTCTCTTTGATCATTTTCCATACAATTTCATGTCCACTTGTTAACTTAAAAACCATTAGAGATATTTTGATGAAACTTCATACAATGAGATGCACTGAACCATAACTCTGGTTTGTATATTATTTCAGTTATTTCCCTTTGATTATTTTACTTTATATCAGATACTCATTTAGTTCGACTGACTAACATTAACTTGCACCACTTTCACCATGTGTTTACATGGGCTCCTCATGCAACCTTGGAATCTGAACCACTGAAACTTGTATGAACTCACTTATCTAGGGTCACTCAGTCATGCGAGTGTGGATTCAATTAGTAATAGCCATCAGACTTGCTTACGTAATGTAAAAGGAAGAGTGCATTGAGTGGAAATTTAGGTGTAACAAGAAAACCCCCCAGAGTTCTTGCTAGCTAAGATGACGGTTCAAGGTCTGTTCTTAGCTATGAATCCACGACTACTAACAACATAAGAAACATGCGGGAATATTACAGCTTTTTATCTTTAACCCTTTATATACGAGAGACGCCAGAGGTCATCGAAAAATACTACCCCCGAAATCCCAGTGCAGAGAATACGCGTTGTAATTTACCTGGCTTGTAATCCGAGTGACGATATGCCGTGTTGTGTTTTCCTCTCTAGGAAATCCCAGTGACGATTTTGGTCGGTTCTAGTAGATCGATGTTAAAAAGAGGCCGATTGGTTCAAACCTACCCAAAATGCAACAAATCCGAAATCATTATCCAATCAAATAATGTTTCTCATTTCTGTGGTGTGTAAAGGAACTACTTTTAGCTCAAATCAAAAGAATGCGAGGTATTTTCCGACCTTTATTACACAGCATGTGTTCAAATAATTTCGAAAACAATGGCGAGTTATGATAGTTGAAGTTACGGCGAATTCGAGGGGTTTTTGCACAGAGATCGACTTTCTATTGGTGGATAATATGGTTGAATAACTAAATATTGCTTTGATATTAGTATTAGCCCAGTTTTGACAAAAGAAATCAGACAATGATGAGTCGGAGAATGAGGTCGACGCAGCCGTGTTGAGTTCAACCTTCGGAGGTTCAAAGCGAAAGTAATTCTTTTCTGGTGACCGTTTATGCAAAGCTTTTAAACTCGGAACAGCAGAGAACAAAAGAATAAATGAAAACTTTTCTCTGCAATCCTTTCAAGATCATTTGATGCAATATAATGTCCCAGAGACCAACAATTGCGCTGTGAGAATGAACTCTGAAAAGGCTGACCATATTTAGCACCCAACAACTCTGGCAGATATACGTTTGTGGTAGAGTTATTTCATTTTTCATGCAGATACCTAAATTCCCCTTGCATGAAAAAATAACAAAAACAAAACTGAATGTGTGTCAGGAATAATTATACTTTAAAATATACTACAGAGTGTCTATAGTGAAAAACAGAATCCATCTGTGGATCTCTATGTCAGAAGAAATATGTACATAATATTTGTACATAATCATTGCTTTGTCGACTGGAAACACCTTTGGAGTAAAAAAAGAATAAAAGTCTGTAAGTACTAAATTTAGTTACTTTGTCAAATCATCAAAAAGCTTTGAAAAACAGTGTAATGTGAAGCTGTATCACTTTTACTTTGGCAGCCTGTTGGGAGCCATTTTGAGGCTAGTATTCTACCTGACAATCAGCCTCGTTGCCTATCAGTGAATACTGGGCAGTGCTTAGTGTACATAACTTGTGTACTATATAAAGGGTTAACATACGGAGAACAGTACATTTTGTAAATCCAGGAAATTAAACGTTGATTAACCCGATGTGCGATATGCAACACTGTTTTAAGCCAGCGGGAGGTAATTATGGCCATATCATAGCATTTCTAACAGTTAATTGAACGTACCTCCTGTCCTAGAGTACAATCAGAATGTTGACTTGACAACTAAGGTAGCATTTACAAGAAAGTAACGCTTAATCCAGCACATACTAGTATTACAATTCATACCGCTGCTGTACTTAAATGTATGGGACATGTGATTAAATAATACTAGAAACAAGGCGATTTTGATCAAAGGAACATCAAAATTAAAAAGAATGAATATAAGAGGGGATTTTGAGATCTAGGATCACGACTTCAACAGGAACATGAGAAAAGTTTACATACGACTACATATGAATGATACAAGTTGTTTATGAATGAATAATCATGGTGGGAAGAGACACTATGATTCGGTGCACTGAATGGCATATACACATATCGGAATATCGTTTTTAAAGCCAAAGTGAGAAATAAACAGGCAGAAAAACTCTGAAGGAGTGAAAATAATGTTCTAGAAGGACCATTAGATGCAAATGTTTTCATGCATCACAAAAGTAATTACAGCCAGGTATGCACACAGAATACGTTGCATCACGTTTGAATGCCAAACTTCTTTTATATGGTTCTAGATATTCTAAACCAGAAGCAGTGGCTTGTGATGCATTTCTATTCACATGGTATAGTAAAAGTGTATTATATATTCACTCCGTTCAATTCATTTCCACAGATTGCGTTTGAAATTGAGGGAGAACATCTGAAAATCTTCACACCAATTCGGCAAAAAGAAATCTGGGAGAAAATGTTATTAACTTTATCTTGGATTGGAAATTGAGGGAGAACATCTGAAAATCTTCACACCAATTCGGCAAAAAGAAATCTGGGAGAAAATGTTATTAACTTTATCTTGGATTGGAAATTGAGGGAGAACATCTGAAAATCTTCACACCAATTCGGCAAAAAGAAATCTGGGAGAAAATGTTATTAACTTTATCATGGATTGGAAATTGAGGGAGAACATCTGAAAATCTTCACACCAATTCGGCAAAAAGAAATCTGGGAGAAAATGTTATTAACTTTATCATGGATTGGAAATTGAGGGAGAACATCTGAAAATCTTCACACCAATTCGGCAAAAAGAAATGTGGGAGAAAACGTTATTAACTTTATCTTGGATTATTAATCCTTCTGACACCAAAAAGGGGGGAGTCATCTGGTTTTTTTTTGTAGAAAAACAAGTTCTAGTTTCAGCCTGATACAGGGTTCAATTTTTTTTTTTTAATCCACTGGCAAATTTTAGCAAGTGGATTTTTTCAAAAAAACTTTGTGTGCACTGTAGAGGCATCATTTTCCATCTGATACTCAAGAGACTTTGGCAGAATGTTTGTCTTGATGATATGTAGGACAAATATGAAATTGGGTCATGTTGGGTCAAAAAGGTGGTCACTGGGCCAAATCTTAGTAAAACCTTGTGTGTACTCTAAAGGACATATTTTCAGCCCCATACCCAGGCCTAACAAAAACAATATCTGTGTTTAGGGTTTTGGTCTGTGATGCTGTAGGTAGGGTAGGTAGGGATTCTTTTTAGCTTCACTGGCCGAACGCCAGCAGGCTTATGTCGTGGCCCGGTGTCCGTCGTGCGTGCGGACATGTGTGCTTCCGTCCGTCCGGTAGGCCTAAAGTATGCAATGGAAATATGACGGAGCAATGGGCACAGTGGAAAAGAAAATACGCAATGGAAAGACATTATTTATATGTTATCAAATAAAGTGACAATAAATCATTTGAAACGTGTTTAGTTGTACTCATTAATCTTTTACAAGGTACATATACAAGTAAAAACCAAAAACTATGTTTTTGTACTGCAAAGAAAAATGTACATGTAGTGATATTTTTCCATTATGCAGGTATTCTAAGATGGCGAAATGGAAAATTTACCAAATTCAAACTAATACAATATATTGTACCCAAAAAGTTACAGGTCTTTAGTGTATTTTTATTGGTAGTGAACTGAATGATATGTTTGGATTTTTTTTATACTTACAAGTACAAATGTTTAATTTACTTTTAAATTTCCATTGCGCGGGACTGGTGCAATAAAAATCAAAAGTATGCAATTGAAATATATATTTGTTATTAAATAAAGTAACTATGTATGATTTCAAACATGTGTATTTGTAATCATGTATCTTTAATAAGGTATATCTACAGGAATAAAAAAAAAAAATAGTGTTTTTTTACCATTTAAAAAATGTATTCGTAGCAACATTTTCTCTGTTATGCAGGTATTCTCAGATGGCGAAATGGAAAATATAGCAAATTCAAACTAATTAATACAATATATTGTACCCAAAAAGTTACAGGTCTTCAGTGTATTTTTTATGGGTAGTGAATTGAAGGATATGTTTGGAATTTTTTTTATACTTAAAAGTACAAATGTTAAAATCTACTTTTAAATTTCCATAGCATGGGACTGGCGCATTGGAAATAAAAAGTACGCAATGGAAAGTATATTATATATTTATTATTAAATATTTGTACTCATTTATGTTTAATAGGGTATATCTGCAGGAATAAAGCAAAAAAGAATGTTTTTGTACTGTTTAAAAATTGTATTTGTAGCGATACCTATTGAGTATTCAGATGAAGAAACTTCCTTCTAAATTTCCATTGCGCGGGACTGACGCAATGGAAAAGAAACTATGCAATGGAAATATACTATATAGATCTATAAGTTGTAAAATAAAGTAACCACATATGATTTCAAACATGTTTATTTGTACTTATTGACCTGTTATAAGGTATATCTCCAGTTATAAACCAAATATAGTATTACGTGCTCACGGCTGAAAATGTATTTGTGGCGATATTTTTGCACTAAGCAGGTATAGATGCCGAAATGGAAAACTGGAAAGTACGCGATGGAAATAGAGTAAAAAAAATCAACTTTTGAAAATGTGTTTCGATGTACTTTCTGAATGACTAAAAAGTATACATCTCAAAAAAAAAAAAAATGGGAGGAGAATGGAACTTAATGTATGACGATGTGTTTGTTACCGATATATTGATTGATTCAAATGTATGTTAAATTTCCACAGAGCAGGACTGACGAAATACAATTTACTGACGCCCGACAAACTACAGATTGTAATTACTAATTACATGTAGTATGCAAATTCCTACTCAAGTAGATGGCTTAAATAGATTGATTGTTACTTTAGTTAATGTACTGACGTATAAAGTGTAAAGTGTAATAAACTGTGTGTTTGCTTGAAAGAGAGAATAAATATTCCCGCAAAACATAGTTCATTTTGAAAAACATTGTGGCAAGAGTAGCTAAATATGTGTTTGCTTGTAAGAAGTAATAAGTATGCAAGTCACAAGTAGAAGATTACGAAATATATTATGAAAAGAGTAGCTCCAATTATGTGTTTGCTTGATAGAGAGGATAAATATTCCCGTCATAGCAGGGATCGTATATATAGAGTATATAAGATCCATGCGTCATAGGTAGTTCATTGTGGAGAACAATGTAGAGAGAGCAGCCCATTTTGTGTTTGCCTCAAAGAGAGGATAATATTCCCGTCGTACCAGGGATCGTGTAATCTACGATCTCTGATCATACGTAATTCATTGTGAAAAACATTGTGGAAAGAGAAGCTGTTTGTGTGTTTGCTTGTGAAAGAGGATAAACATTCACGTCATAAGTTCACTGTGGAAAGCATTGTGGCAAGAAGAGCCAATTGTGTGTTTGCTTGTAAAGGAAGGATAATATTCCCTTCATACGTAGTTCGTTGCGGAGAACATTGCCTGGAAAGAATAAGCAACCTTGTGTTTTCTCGGACGAGAGAACAAATACTCACGTCATACATAGTTCATTGTTGAAAACATTATGGCAAGAGTACCCAATTGTGTGTTTGCTAGTAAGAGAAGATGAATATTCCCGTCAAATGTAGTTCATGGTTGAAAAAATTATGGAAAGACTAGCTAATTCCGTGGCTTTTGGTTTATACACAGGTTATAGATGAACTTGATAAAAGATCATTAAGTAAAAATAAACACATTTGAGCTTGAATCATACATGTATAGTTATTTCATAAAATCTCCATAATATAGTTCCATTGCGTACTTGCTTTTCCATTGCCCCGGTCCCGTGCAATGGATGTTTAAAGGAATTTTCAACATCTGTATATGCATTAAAAAAAAATGCTTCAATTAACTATCCATTTAAAAAGGATTTTACACTAAAAGACACGTTTAGGTTACAATAGATGGTGATTTGAATTTAGTAAATTTTCCATTTCGCCAACTGAGAATACCTGCATAATGGATAAAATATAAATACAAAATTATTTTTTTTAACTATACAGAAACATTATTTTTGGTTCATACCTGTATAATTTAATATCAGTTCTTTTCATGAACATTGGCAAGTTCTGATTGGCTGAAAAATATTTTTCATAGCTACATGAAAAAAAAAAATCACTTTGTGCGGGAACTACTTTTGCTGAAGGTTACTTTTGCGGGTCCTACACACTGCTGTGTTCATTTACTTTCATTCTGTTGGTTAAATTTCAGTATTGGGGATCTGAAAACTGCTTCCCTATTGTATTCTTGTGCCATACAAATATGAGTGGAAGGGGCTTTAGAAACTCCAACGTTAGATTTAAAAATAAAGAAAATGAATGCAGTTTGAATTATTTCCGTGGGTGTATGTTGTCTGTAATATTAAATTATAAGGAATGAAAAGAATTTTATTTTTTTCATGGAGGTATGAAAAAAAAAACCTAATCACACTTTTGTATGAAACCGCTTTGCGATTTCATACAGTGTGATTAGATTTTTTTAGCTCACCTGAGCACGAAGTGCTCATGGGGAGCTATTGTGATCGTCCTGTGTCCGGCATCCGGCGTGCGGCGTGCGTCGAGCGTCGTCAACTTTTCACCTTGTGTACGCTCTAGAGGCCACATTTTCAGTCCGATACTCATGAAACTTGGTCAGAATGTTTGTCTCAATAAAATCTCGGACGAGTTCGAAAATGGGTCATGTCGGGTCAAAAACTAGGTCACTAGGTCAAATCTTAGAAAAATCTTGTGTACGCTCTAGAGGCCACATTTTCTGTCCAATACTCCTGAAAGTTGGTCAGAATGTTTGCCTTGATGATATCTCGGATGAGTTCGAAAATGGGTCATGTCGGGTCAAAAACTAGGTCAGTAGTTCAAATCTAAGAAAAACCTTGTGTACGCTCTAGAGGCCACATCTTCTGTCCAACACTCCTGAAAGTTGGTCAGAATGTTTGTCTTGATGATATCTTGGACGAGTTTGAAAATGGGTCATGTCGGGTCAAAAACTAGGTCACTAGGTCAAATCTCAGAAAAACCTTGTGTACGGTCTAGAGGCCACATTTTCAGTCCAACACTCTTGGAAGTTGGTCAGAATGTTTGTCTTGATGATATCTCGGACGAGTTCGAAAATGGGTCATATCGGGTCAAAAACTAGGTCAGTAGGTCAAATCTTAGGAAAACCTTGTGTACGCTCTGGAGGCCACATTTTCAGTCTAAATCTCTTGAAATTTGGTCAGAATGTTTGTCTGGATGATATCTTGGATGAGTTCAAAAATAGGTCATGTGGGTTCAAAAACTAGGTCATTAGGTCAAATTTTAGAAAAACCTTGTGTACGCTTTGGAGGCCACATTTACAACCCAAAACTCTTGAAAGTTGGTCAGAATGTTTGTCTTGATGATATCTCAGACGAGTGTGAAAATGGGTCATGTCGGGTCAAAAACTAGGTCACTAGGTCAAATCTTAGGAAAACCTTATGTACGCTCTAGAAACCACATTTTCTGTCAAGAACTCTTGGAAGTTGGTCAGAATGTTTGTCTCGATAATAGCTCAGGCGAGTTTGATAATGGGTCATGTGGGGTCAAAAACTAGGTCACTAGGTCAAATCTTAGAAAAACCTTGTGTACGCTCTGGAGGACACATTTTCAGTCCAATACTCCTGAAACTTGGTCTGAATGTTTGTCTTGATGAGGCCTTGAATGAGTTTAAATTTGGGTCATGTGGGGTCAAAAACTAGGTCACTGGGTCAAAAATTGGAAAAACCTTGGGTACACTCTAGAGGCCACATTTTCAGTCTGATACTCTTTAAACTTGGTCAGAATGTTTGTTTTGGTGATATCTCAAAAGAGTTTGATAACGGGTAATGTCGCGTCAAAAACTAGGTCATTTGGTCAAATCTTAGAAAAACCTTTTGTATGCTCTAGAGGCCACATTTTCAGTCCAATACTCATGAAACTTGGTCAGAGTGTTTGTCTTAGTGATATCTAAAAATTGTTTGATAATGGTTAATGTCTGATCAAAAACTAGGTCACTAGGCCAAATCTTAGAAAAACCTTATGTATGCTGTAGAGGCCACATTTTTAGTCCGAAACTCTTAAAAGTTGGTCAGAATGTTTGTCTTGATAATATCTTGAAAGAGTTCGAAAATGGGTAATGTTGGATCAAAAACTAGGTCACTAGGTCAAATCTTCGAAAACTTTGTTTACTTTCTAGAGGCCTCATTTTTAATGCAATACTCATGAAACTTGGTCAGAATGTTGGTCTTGCACCAGTTTGCAAGTGGGTCATTTTGGGTCAATAACTCATGAAAATCTTGGTAGAATGTTTGTCATAATATCTCAAAAGAGATTGAAAATGGGTCATGTTTGGTCAAATGACTCAGGTGAGCGATTTCAGGGCCATCATGGCCCTCTTGTTTTTCATACCTCAATGAAAAAAATAAAATTCTCTTCATTCCTTGAATATGTACATATACCTTATGAAAAATCAATGAGTACAAATAAACTATTTCTCAATTATACATAGTTACTTAAATAACATGGATATAATATATTTCATTGCGTATTTTCTTTCCATTTTGCCAGTCCTGCGCAATGGAAATTTACAAGGAAGTTTCAACATCTGCATGCATAGGTAAAGAAGGTTTCAAAATTTATGCTTCAAATAACTCTATTTTAAAACACACAGACACATATTTTACACTATAAGACACTTTTTGGATACAATATGTTTTATTAGTTTGAATTTGGTAAATTTTCATTTCGCCATCTGAAAATACCCACATAAGGTAAAATTATCACTACAAATACATTTTTCAACACTACAAAAACATTTTTCTTTTTGTTTTAAAGCTGTAGATATACCTTATTAAAGATCAATGGGTACAAATGTTTGAAATCATACATGGTTACTTTATTTCATAATATATCTAATAATTTATTTTCATTGCGTACTTTCTTTTCCATTGCACCACAGTATTTCCATTGCGTACTTTAGGCCCACCCCCGTCCGTCTGTCCATCCGTTAACTTTTATTTTAAACATCTTCTTCTCTGAAACTACCCATCCAATTTTGATGAAACTTCACAGAAATGATCCTGCCATGGTCCTCTTTAGAATTTCTTGAAAGAATTTGATTCCTTCAAAAACTCTGGTTGCCAATATGGCAATAAAACTAAAAATTATTGGAAATCTTTAAAAATCTTCTTGTGCGAAACCATAAGGCCTAGTGCTACCAAATTTGGCATGTAGCTTTATCTAGTAGACCTCTATCAAATTTAATCAAATTATAGCCCTGGGGTGGAAATTGGCCCCGCCCCGGGGGTCATAAGTTTTACAAGGGCTTATATAGAGAAAACTTGAGAAATCTTCCTGTACCTAGCCATAAGAGCTAGGGCTACCAAATTTTGCATGTGGCTTTATCTAGTAGATCTCTGCCAAGAGTGTCCAAATTATAGCCCTGGGGTCAAATTTGACCCCACCTCGGGGGGTCACAAGTTTTACTAGTGTTTCTCCCAGCTTCAAATTTTTGAGGGTCATTTGTGACCCCTGTCCCAAATTTTTGGGGGTCATAAAAAAATCTTGAGGGTCACCTTTATAAATGCCTTTTAAAGCTACTTAAATTCACATTTAGGGACATTTCCCTGCGACTCCGCCGACTCGGAACTGGAACTATTTTTCATAGTCTGACAATACTCGGATATTTGTTGCATTTGTTTATTTTTCATTTTTTTTTTTTTTTTTTTCACGTTTTTGAAGTGTTTACCTCTGGAAGGGACAGCAAAAGAGTCTGCAAGTCCTTTCTGTTTTTCTTTTTTGGTTTGTTTGCTATTCTGTTTCGGAAAGCATGTAGAATACACAGACCGTACATGTTTAAAGTGCGGCAACCAACTGACCTTCCTATTGTTATTCCTTACCTAGTTATTTATTACTAAACACGAGCTTCAAATGTGTGACTGTGTCAGAGAGAAGCCAGTTGGTAGCAATTCACATTCTTTGATTCTTTTTTGTGCAGTACAGGCAGATATTTATCAATAAATTATCAATAAAACCGGTTTCAGTCACTGGGCGCCGTGTCATAAACTCTCAGTATAAAATAATCACATAATACCAAAAAATGACTGGAAAATTATGTACTACAAAGCTATCAATACATGGATCTGTGGAAATTGATATTTGACTAGTCAGGTCATCGCATTTATTTTACCGGATGTGCAGCCTTGTTGTCTGCTATTTCGGCTCCCAAACAAACGACTGTTAGCGTTGGAGGGATGCGATAGTTTTTATTTATTTTGTGTTTTAAACGTTTGAATTTAAGAAAAAGTTTAAAATATGTGCTTTTCGAAAGTGTACCGCTGATGTGAGATCACGCAGAAGCTGTAGACAAGTTTGAATTATGATAATGGCTGAAAATGGGACATATGCAAAGAGTTCTGATCAGTGCTACATTACAATTGTGGATTAATTATTGCTTTAGTTTTTTTCCTCTCTGAAAGATTTGGAAAGATACAAAAATGTTTTAAAGTGTAAAACAAAGGTAAAAATAGATCTATATGAAATACTAATCAAAATATAATACGTTTACTTGAATAGCTAACCTTTTTAAGTAACCTATGCACATCCAAAAATTGGCACTTGTCATCAATGTTTCAGTTTGACATTAATCCTAACCCTTGGTGCATGAAGAATATGCTACATGTGTAGATATAGATCAGATTGCAAATAACATGCAGTTTAATCTTGGATAAAAACTATCTGCTATTTACAATAAACATATTGATGTGTATTCCTCACTACATATTCCTCACTAAAAATAGAATTCAGGTTTTTTTTCTTCTTACTTCTTAGTAATAATCACTTACACTTTATTGATGTTTTGCCAAACTACTATATATTTTTGTCATATCCCCATGTTTGATGTATATATCACTGGGTGAATAAATGGTAAAAAAAAAAAGTTTTGAAATTAAGTCTAACTCTATTCTGTACCGGTGGAGGTTCAGCTAAACAGGCAACTTAAGTTATTAAATAAACTTTTTACTTAGTTGTATTAAAGTGGATTAGCACATCTGCCATTTCAAAGAATGTGTCGGTAAACTGTTAACTGATAAGAAGTGTGTTTGATTGTAAACCAGTTTGCCGCTCTAATCAACTTGACCAGCCGCTGTCTTCAGTATTTCATAAGATAAAACAAACTACTGTCACTGATATTAACAAGTTTGTTAATTGACAGCACACTTAACACATTTTGAAATCATAAGACGACCCTTTTTCCCTTAACCTGAAATTGAATTTTTTCATAGTCAAGTCATAGTCAATTTTTCATAAACTTACACCTCTTTGTAGTATCAGACAATCTATAATGTTTACGAAATGCTTGTAATTTAGTGTTGTTTATTTGAACATGATGTTGAGACGACTTTACTAGCCTTACGAAAATAATAAGTATCTTTAATTCTGTTATTCTGTGGCAAAACAGAGCTTTGTTGAGGTGTTTTATTCTTTTTTCTTACTGAAGTTTAAAACTTCGCTAAATCAAGTAGATCTTTAACATTGTCCTTAGCCCCCGTAAATCACCCTTTTTGTACACATCTTTGTGTAAATTAGTTCAAGCATCTTTAAATTTCTTACCGAGAATTCATCAACGGCAGAAACATAATTATGGCAGAAATATTTTTTTTTTTTTCGGAATTTTATTGAGAGAAACAGTCATGACAGCACGACTTAAGTAGCCTATCTGCTATACTGTATATGTATTTACTGTGGTTGTTTGGGAGCCCTTGGCAACAGTAACCAAGGAAGTCGGTTTAACTTGTCACCGTGGATCCATGTATGACTACTTGTTTAAGTTTATCTTATCGCAATCCTGTTTATACCCATCTTTGCGCTTTCTTGGGAAAATATATACTATTGGCAAGTGCCACCCAGCAATTAGACCATTTCAAATGAGTGTTAGAGACATACAGAGAATACCAGTGAAAAATAAACTCTGAACAGGAACACTTCTCTTACAATCTAACCGTGCTAAATTTAACCAGAACAACGTTGATCCAGTATGCCCACTTTGTAATCTTAGCTCAGAGACTGTCCAACACTTCCTCTTGGAATGTAGTACCCTGAACCATGTTAGAAATCCCATACTTCTTGAATTTCAAACTATACTCAGGGAAGTGACTGTAATGCACACTAACACCTACAGTTTACACACACTACCTTCATTACAACAACTGCTGATAGACTATAGTGTTCTTATCCTTGATTTACAACAGAAACCATGTCAGGCACTTCTGAACCACGTGGAAAGACTACATTTCATCAGTAGAAGACTGGTATACGCACTATATAGTACCAGATACAAACTGTTATTAACATCACAGACCAAGGGCAAAAAAGGCCGGTCACAGCAGGCAGGCAGCAGATTATAATATAATAGAGTGATCTCTATTATTATCATTACTGAATCCTTTTGTTATCAATAGTTAGTTGTCAATCCTGTCATAAATGCCAAGTCTGAAATGTTTACAAAAGATCTACAGCCTATCCATCTATAGGTTTTTTTTCCCCTCAAATATAAATGCTGCATATCTTTACTCTCAAGTGCTTAACGTCTGAACAAATTTGTTTATTGTGTAACAATCAATATATGTCGTAAATAACAAAACATACTGTGCATAAATAAGTGTAAAGTTCTAGTAGTATAAAGTGTTAAGCTGTATAAAGTGGCAACTCATATTGTACGTCAGACATGTTGGACTTATTCATACTGGGAAACACACCAGGTGTGTGAAGATACAAGATACATGGTGTACAAAATCTTTCTCTGCATATGAACCTTATTTTGTCCCTTAGTATTTCGGGTCACAAGTTTTACATGGGCTTATATAGAGAAAACTTTAGAAATCTCCCTGTACATAGCCATAAAGCCTAAGGCTACCAAATTTTGCATGTGGCTTTCTAAATTACAGCCCTGGGGTCCAATTTGATCTCACCCAGGGGGTCAGAAGTTTTACATGGCTTACATAGTGAAAATTTTAATTTTCTTGTTCCTAACCATAAGACCTAGAGCTACTAATTTTAGCCTTGTCTCAGGGGTCTAGTGTTCGAAACTAATTTGCCTGGTATTGTTATGTTTGGCGTGTAGGGTTTTTTAGCTCACCTGAGCCCGAAGTGCTCATGGGGAGCTCTTGTGATTGTGCTGTGTCTGGCGTGCGTCGTCCGTCGTCAACTTTTTCACCTTGTGTACGCTCTAGAGGCCACATTTTCAGTCCGATACTCATGAAACTTGGTCAGAATGTTTGTCTCAATAAAATCTCGGACGAGTTCGAAAATTGGTCATAGAAAAATCTTGTGTACGCTCTAGAGGCTACATTTTCTGTCAAATACTCCTGAAAGTTGGTCAGAATGTTTGCCTTGATGATATCTCGGATGAGTTCGAAAATGGGTCATGTCAGGTCAAAAACTAGGTCACTAGGTCAAATCTAAGAAAAACCTTGTGTACACTGTAGAGGCCACATTTTTAGTCTGATACTCATGAAACTTGGTGAGAATGTTTGCCTCGATGATATCTCGGACGAGTTCGAAAATAGGTTATGTTGGGTCAAAAACTAGGTCACTGGGTCAAATCTTAGAAAAACCTTGCGTACGCTCTAGAGGCCACATTTTCTGTCCAATACTCCTGAAAGGTGGTTAGAATGTTTGTCTTGATGATATCTCGGATGAGTTCGAAAATGGGCCATGTTGGGTCAAAAACTAGGTCACCAGGTCAAATCTTAGAAAAACATTGTGTACGCTCTAGAGGCAATATTTTCAGTCCAATACTCCTGAAAGTTGGCCAGAATGTTTCTCTTAATGATATCTCAGACGATTTTGAAAATGGGCCATGTCAGGTCAAAAACTAGGTCACCAGGTCAAATCTTAGAAAAACCTTGTGTACGCTCTAGAGGCCACATTTTCAGTTCAGTACTCTTGAAAATTGGTCAGAATGTTTGTCTTGATGATATCTTTAACAAATTTGAAAACGGGCCATGTTAAGTAAAAAACTAGGTCAATAGGTCAGATGTTAGAAAAACCTTGTGTACGCTCTAGCGGCCACATTTTCAGTCTAAAACTCTTGAAAGTTGGTCAGAATGTTTGTCTTGATGATATCTCTCGCAAATTTGAAAACGGGCCATGTTGGGTCAAAAAATAAGGTCACTAGGTCATATCTTAAAAAAACCTTGTGTATGCTCCAGAAGCCACATTTTCAGTCCAATACTCTTGAAATTTGGTCAGAATAGTTGCCTTGATAATATCGCAGACGAGTTCGAAAGTTGGTCAGAATGTTTGTCTTGATGATATCTCTCACAAATTTAAAAACGGGCCATGTTGGGTCAAAAAATAAGGTCACTAGGTTAAATCTTTGAAAAACCTTGTGTACGCTCCAGAAGCCACATTTTCAGTCCAATGCTCTTTAAAGTTGGTCAGAATGTTTGTCATGATGATAGCTTGGATGAGTTTGAAGTCAGAAAAACCTTATGTAAGCTCTAGAGGCCACATTTTCAGTCCAATAATCTTGAAATTTGGTCGGAATGTTTGTCTTGATAATTTCTTAGACTAGCATGAAAATGGGTCATGTTGGATAAAAAACTAGGTCACAAGGTCAAATCTCAGAAAAACCTTTTGTACTATAATTACAGTCCAATATTCTTTAAACTTTTGTTAGAATGTTTGTCTTGATGATATCTTGCATGAGTTTGAAAATAGGTCACGTGCAATAAAAACTAGGTCACCAAGTTTCATCCTTGAAAAACCGTGTGTATGCTCAAGAAGCCACATTTATAGTCCAATAATCTTGAAATATGCTTCGATTGTTTGTCTTGATAATATCTTAGACTAGTATGAATATGGGTTATGTTGGATAAAAAACCAGGTCACTAGGTCAAAGCTCGAAAAAACCTTTTATACACCCTACAGGCCACATTTTCTCTCAAATACTCATGAAAGTTTGTCGGAATGTATGTCTGGATAATTTCTAAATGTCAAGTAGGCCACCGAGACAAATTGTAGAAAAAGCTTGTGTGCACTCTAGAGGCCATATTTGTAAGCCCAATACTAATGAGTGTTTGTCAGAGTGTTTGTCTTAATATCTCTGAAGAGATTGGAAATGGGTCATGTTCGATCAAAAGGCTCAGGTGAGTGACTTCAGGGCCATCATGGCCCTCTTGTAGATTGTTAAGATTTTCATTGTGCCTTTAGTAGGACATAATTGTCACCAACTTCTACTATTACACTGCTGTATTGGATCACCATCAATCATTTTTTGCATAAATGCATACTGTATCTCAAAATAGTATATCCAATATTCCTTTTGGATACCAGCATTCCAATGGGTTTTGGTGATTTGTGATAATCAGTAAAAGAAACAGCTACATCTTGTTTAAGCCAAAATGCACATATCTAGTTTAAAATTGTTAGCATAGATTTTCTCTATTTTGTTTTAGTTCACCTGAGCATGAAGTGCTCATGGTGAGCTATTGTGATTGTGCTGTGTCTGGCGTCGTTCGTTCGTCGTGCGTTATCTGTCGTCAACTTTTTTTTTTCGTGTACGCTCTAGAGGGCACATTTTCAGTCCAATACTCATGAAACTTGCTCAGAATGTTTGCCTTGATGATATCTCGGACAAGTTCAAAAATGGGTCATGCCGGGTCAAAAACTAGGTCACTAGTTCAAATCTTAGAAAAATCTTGTATCTCAGACGGTTCAAAAATGGGTCATGTCGGGTCAAAAACTAGGTCACCAGGTCAAATCTTTGAAAAACCTTGTGTACACTCTAGAGGTCACATTTTCAGTCCAAAAGTCTTGAAAGTTGGTCAGAATTTTTGGCTTGATGATATCTCAGATGAGTTTGAAAATGGTTTATGTTGGGTCAAAAACTAGGTCGCTAGGTCAAATCTTAGAAAAACCTTGTGTATGCTCTAGAGGCCACATTTTTAGTCCAAATCTCTTGAAAATTGGTCAGGATGTTTGTCTTGATTATATCTTGGACAAGTTCGAAAATGGGTCATTTCGGATCAAGAACTAGGTCACTAGGTCAAATCTCAGAAAAACATTGTGTATGCTCTAGAGGCCACATTTTCAGTCCAATACTCATGAAACTTGGTCAGAATGTTTGTCTTGATGATATCTCAGACGAGTTTGAACATGGATCATGTTGGGTCAAAAACTAGGTCACCAGGTCAAATTTTAGAAAAACCTTTTGTACGCTCCAGAGGCCACATTTTCAGTCAGATACTCATGAAACTTGGTCAGAATGTTTGTCTTAATGATATCTCTCACAATTTGGAAAATGGGTCAAGCTGGGCCAAAAACTAGGTCACTAAGTCAGATCTTTTAAAGACCTTGTGCACCTTCTAGAGGCCACATTTTCAGTCCAATTCTCTTGAAATTTGGTCAGAAAGTTTGTCTTGATGTTATCTTAGACGAGTTCGAAAATGGGTCATGTCGGCAAACAACTAGGTCACTTGGTGAAATCTTAGAAAAACTGTGTACGATCTAGAGGTTAAATTTTCAGTCCAAATTTCTTGAAAGTTGCTCAGAATGTTTGACTTGATGATATCTTGGAAGAGTTAAAAAATGATTCATGTTGGGTGAAAAACTATGTCACTAGGTCAAATCTTAGAAAAACCTTGTGTATGCTGTAGAGGCCACATTTTCAGTCCAAAACTCATGAAACTTGGTCAGATTGTTTGTCTTGATGACACCTCACACAACTTTGAATATCGATCATGTTGGGTCAAACACTAAGTAGGTCAAATCATAGAAAAACCCTGTGTATGCTCTATAGGCCACATTTTCTGTCCAATACTTATGAAAGGTGGTCAGGATCTTTGTTTCGATAATATCTACGATGAGAAAATTGGCTATGGTTGGCTAAAAAGTTGGTCACTGAGAGAAATTCTAGAAAAAGCTTGTGTTCATGCTAGAGGTCAGAGTTTCAGTCCAATAATTGTGAAAGCTTAGTAGAATGTTTGTTATGATATCTCAAAAGAGATTGAAAATGGGTCATGTTTGGTCAAAAGACTCAGGTGAGCGACTTCAGGGCCACCATGGCCCTCTTGCAGTGCTCTCAATAAGGGCCCATTTCAGGAATTTTTGTAATTCCATGTTCAAATTTTAGGATTTTTTTTTAAAAAATCAGGAATTTTTTTTTTCCTCATCAGTCAATGTGGTCATAAGCTTAGATTTATTTCCATTGCGTCACGGAATGTCCTATCCTAATTTCAAACCCTATGTTGTGATTACTCTAAAGTTTTATCCAGAAAGACATGTCCTTAGAATAACCATATAATAGCGTTAGAAATGCATATATATCTATAACAACACTGATTATGATCTGTGATTGGCTGGCAATGATGGATTGTGGTACTTTAGAATTAAGAATAAATAAGCAAATCACTGTTTCATAACTGTAAAATGACAACTCAATTTTATTCAATATCAATAATAATTCAGTCATACAATACAACATTGAAACTTGTTTATTTTAGCTCATGGACAGTGTGAAAATGATTTATTTTTACATCAAGACAGTTTTTCTTCTGTTTGTTGTTACCAAATCCCAATAATTTTAACTTATCCAATTCTCTTTTTTTTGGCAAGTGCACCATATCTTCTCCTTTCACATTTGTTCCAGTGCTGAACAGCTTGAACACATGGAAAAGCAGAAGATTCTGGTCCTGCAGAAATTTTCATGAGCTTTTCCAAAGTGTCAGAGGATAGGGATGACCTGGCTTTAGTTTTGAGTTTGTTCTGAAGACTAAAGCCACGTTCACAAGCAACTGAAGTGACGCAAATGCAAAGGGCAGCCGCTGATAGTCTGGAAAAGTTAGGAAAATGTGCAGCATGCCTGAAAATAATGGACTTGCATACCTGCAATGATGTATACTTCCTATATGAACCTAGCAATAAAGAGTGCAGCAAAGGCCATTCAGGAAGAAGTTTACCAGGTTCAGTAAAGGGAGCCTCTCCAGAGCAGTAATGAATTTCAATATTTTTAAGATGAAGAGCAAGATCAGCTTGGTCTAATTCCCTGACAACAAAAGGATCGAAAATTGAACAAAGACCTTCCAAAAGATCTCTTGTATTGTCAGAAGGAGCTAGTCTCTGAAGGAGATTGTTGTTTACTTTCTCAACAAAAATTTCATTAAGTCTAAAACATCCCTCTCACTGTGCATTAAACAAATCCCTTTAAAAAATGTCTGACCCTCCTTTTCCTCAATGTTACAAAGAAAGCCCTGAAAACATTCACCTCCCCCATTCAAAACAAGTGCTCCCAACCTGCCTACAGTCAGTTCTATCAAATTGGTGATGGTTGCAAAATAAGTTTAATTTTCTTGGAGCTTTAGACTCAGGCATTTTAATACATTCAGAACATCATTTAAATAGTGCACAGCCCCAACAAATTTGTAGTTTTTTAAGTGTTTTAAAATGCCCTTTGCCTCGGGGTCTTTTTTCATCGAGACATCTTGCTCGAGACAACTGACTAGACAAAATTTTGCATACTGTGGATATAGTACTATGGACAGACAACCATCTTATTTGTGTGGGCTCTTTCAGTTTAACTGAGGGTTCATCAAAAACTTCTTGTAATTCCTTAAGCTTGCTATACCGAACAGCTGAGTACTTGAAATAGTTGTACAGACTTAAGAGAGTACCCTTTACCTCTTGCAAAAATGGAAATGCTGCTGCAGCATCACACGATGCTAAAGAGACTCTATTTGCCAAATAATGGATGTGTACAAGTGCTGGAGCTTCCTGCTTCAGCTTTGCACCCACGCCATTGCTTCGCCCAGTCATTACACCAGCTCCATCACTACCTAGACCTACTAAGTCTGCACATGCTAATCCAACACTCCCAGTAGCCTTAATTATCTCATTCTTAATAGTTTCAGCTTTTCCATCAGAAACTGATGCGTTGCATAGAAATTTTGTTACAACATCATTTGACTGGTGACTAACATATCTGAGATAAATACCTAGTTTTTTATCCACACTAATATCACAGCTTTCATCCACTATAACTCCATAGCATGACACTGAATTTCACTCCTTTGGTAATAATCCATCCAAAACACTAACTAAACTATCTTGAATCTGAGACAGACTATCACATGAGAGATCACGGAAAGGGATTTCTAATCCATTTTCACGTTGCAAATGTAATAGATCATTCACACAGTCATTTGGAAGGTGGCATTTTGCTGCTTTGTGCACTGTTCTAAATACTTTGGCTGTGCCTGTCTCAAGTGGGGTATCTTCTTCATCGGAGCTGTTCTCAGAATCAACTGATACTTCAGAGATCATTTGTGAAATTTTGTTATTTCTGAGTTGTAGTATTGACTCAGCATTATTGTGCTCTCTTGATTCATTGTGTTTATACATGGTTGATAGTTGACAGTTACCTATAAAGGTAAAAAAAGGGCATTACATTCTTTACCAGGTAACAAAAATATCATGATTTCCCATAACCTCTTCTCATTTACATGTTTTGAAAAGCGTTTTTTCTTTATTATGACTTGTCTAGTGAAATTATAAAAAAATTGACACAGGTATGTCTACAATAGTTGTAAGCAAGAATTGCGTTAAATTTTCTCCTGCAACCCTCCAAGCTTTCCATTTTTAACATTGTTTTCAGACTTTACACATTGTGAGTTTTAACCATCTATAAGGAATTCAGCATAACAGAAAAACGATCTTTTTTTTATTAAATTAATATTTTAACATTGTTTTCAGACTTTACACATTGTGAGTTTTAACCATCTATAAGGAATTCAGCATAACAGAAAAACAATCTTTTTTTTTATTAAATTAATAAGTCATTTGTTAAAAAAGATACATACTGGCACCTTCATTGGCGAACTTATTGTTCAAATTAGCGGCACGGCATGTTTTGCAAAACAGCCTGTTTCTTTCGTCATTTGTTTTAAACCATTTGAACATGTTAAACCATCTATCTTGAATTTTTTGATATACATGATTTTCTTTCAGTTTTTTTATTTGATTTTGAAAGAGACGTATCTCGGATGGACGTAGTTACCTTTGTCACGACGGTCACATCGCACGATGATTTTTTAAAAAGAAATTTGCCAAATAATTGATATTACTCGATTACCGTATATGCTCGACTATAAGACGCCTTTGCTTATAAGACGCTCCCCCAACTTTGTGATTCAAAATTAGGGATTTCATTGATGACCTCCTATAAGACGCATGTAGACTTCAAACTTACGATAAGAATGCTAAAATTGTGATTATTCAGCTGGAAATATACCATGCAGATATTACGATCTATCGTCCGGTGTCAAAGTTGCATCATTCTAAAAATGAATCGCCTTTATCTTAGCCGATCATACATTGATTCAGCTCTAATTTCTTTCTAAAATGGGAAAAAGAAAAGCGTGACAAAAGTGTAAGGCATAGACCAAACCACTCACATTTTTTTGTTAAAATAATCCGGGAAATTAGGCCTTCGACGGTTTGCTCAAGCTGTTAATTATCAATGGGTATACAGAATTTACCTCGCCAACAGGAAGAGTTAAAGGACTAAAATACTCAAGTGTATTACGCTATTACGCTCAGTACAATGTAATTTAACTCTTTACCAAACGAAAGAAATTTGGACTGGTCCTAATTGAAAGAATTTGAAAATTAAAAAAAGTACCGGACTCAAAAATAGAATTTTGTTTCATCAGCATTTCCGCCATTCTCCACATTGTGTTGTAAAAGTCTCTTTCTTTCAGGACATAAATACCACGAATTATTTGGTAAAGGGTTAAATATCTGTATGACGAGGATACTTTCTGGCCATAAATGATGAGTTATCACGAAAGAGAATTAGAGTGTAATGCTTGCTAATTCAAATCTAAATTATATAATCGGCAGTCCTCTTCGGTAACTTTAGGCTGTGTTAACTCTTTAGCAAAAGCCTTCTGAAAACATTGTTGGAAAAGGAGAAAATGTTGTTAACCAGCATTTCTCCTTTTCCTACAATGTTTTCTACCCTCCCAGAGCAAGTTTTAATCCTTGAGCCACATTAATTCTGTCATCTGCAAATCCTTCAGCTTGGACCAGTCTATGAATGTCATTTGGTAAAGAGTTAACTAAAGTCTGGTGTAATCTGCACTAATTTATCGATCGCTGGCCTAGGTAGTTTCAGGGGTAACAACCTACGTCATAGCATATGTCATCGGAGACATTTTAAATCCGCCACTTTCGTTTTAAAAGGTAAGTTTTTCAGCTTGTACATTATTGTTTCTGAAGATCTGTCCAAACAAAGCAGTGCATATGGTACCTGACAACTTTCTTCGTTATTATACATTAATATTTTGTTCATTAGTTTCGTTGATTTTGTAATTACCTCCGCACAATTTTCTGCAGAAATGTACCCAATGTCTATTTATAATTAGACTGTTGACAATGCCATTAAGAATAATTGTGTTGAAGTGTTTAGAGCTACAACATTGTTTCATGGCATTTTGATTTCACGAATAGGACAAATATATTTACCGTCACCAGATGAAGTAGGTATTCTAAGTAAATTTTAGATACATATATCTTTTTAAAGTAATTAATCTGCACTTTGCGCACAAAATGGCGGCTATTCCGACACCTCTGCTATGACGTAGGTTGTCACCCTTGAGTTTAACCTGTAAAAAGTTGACATCATGCTGTAAATCTTCTGAATAACAGGTGTTTACTCTGTTGTAAAACACAGACTGCAGTCACAACCCTTTACCTCCTAACCTCGACAATCAACTAATAAACGCTTTATAATTTTTATTTATATCTGAATTGTACCGTGGAAATCTTTACCTCAGTTTGGCTACTTGTCTTATTACATCATTCTAAGTCGTCACAATGCCAAAAATTACCAATTAGAAAGCATTTGCTTTTGAAAAAAGTACTGATTCATCATTGAATTTTAGAATTGGCAAAAGGGTCAATCAGTAAACCATACTTTTATCTGTACCACAATGAACTAGTGGGCCATATATTGACTGAAACTGAAACAGTAAGAGAAATAACTGCTCAGTCGAACAAATTTTAATCTAAACTAACTAGTAAAACATGAAAACTGTGTTCTAAACTTTTATTTTTTCACACAAAGGGTGATAATAACCACCATTACTGAGTCACTTATAGCTTTACATCAGCGTGACTCGTTCGTGAGGTGTTTTTTCTTCGTGTTGATTGGCAGGTAAGTACGTTCTCCAGATGGAATTTCACAGAGTCCTTTGATTATGCGCTTATAAGACGCTCCCCCTTCTTCAAGCTCAAAATTCTAGGGAAAAAAATGCGTCTTATAGTCGAGTATTTACGGTACTTCAATTTCTTTAATGTTGCATGCTTGCACACAAACAACATTCCCTGATCTTCGATTGCGTGTCTTATTAATTGCAATTATCCGTTACTATTTCTACAGCTGCAGTCAAATTAAAGACGGTTGATTACTTAATACCGATCGTAATTAACCTGCCAAATTAAACACTTACCATAATCCGGTCATAATTGGATAAACAATCGCATAATTATGTGTAACTGTCACCTCTACACCGTAAACCGGATTATCTGAACGCTTTAACAAGATTAGAGACTCTTTGTAAAGCGCCTTCATTACATTGAATAGACAGTATTGAAGTTATCCACGCATGTCAAACCCTTTGTGCATTGTTTTTTTAAAAAATGTCCGGGTGGAAATTCTTGGACGTTTTTGTCAAAATCTGGGCGTAAAAAAAAACGTCCGACTTCCGAAATGCTGACGTTTTTTCTCAAAATCTGGACGTAATATACGTCAACGTCCGCTTATTGAGAGCACTGCTCTTGTTAAATATATACTGGTACTCGGTGTACATCTATTGTGAGAAAAGGAGAAAAGCCTGGTTTCAAACAGTTCTTATTTTACAAAAAAATTATTCCACCCTTCCATAGTTAAGTTTCATTATTTGTATCAAAAATTTGTTTATCCTCTACAAACGCTGTCAATTTAGAAAAGCCTAAATTTTTGTTGTCTAAGAATAAGTAAACAAAATAATTCAACTCAACCTTGACATTTCATAAAGCAGCAGAGACAAGTAAGATCTGCACAGCAGAAGGACATTTTTATCACTCTTAGGAAGAAAGAGAAAATGGTTATTTTTCAGAATTACCTAAAAGGTAGTCTAACTGGATTTTTGTAATAATAAATACTGGCTTCTTTGACTTGTCTAATGGCAGCAAGTCCTACAAGTTTTCCAGATTCAAGATTGAGAGAGGTTAACTCTTTACCACACAATCCAGAGTATTAACAACCCTGGCAGAACAGACTTTTGAAAGCATTGTGGGAAAAGGAGAAAATGGGGGTGACCAGCATTTTCTACTTTGCCCACAATGTTTTCTACGCTTCCATGACAATTGGTCGAATCAACAAATTGTCGATGGTGACAAATTGTCGAATAGTTTTTTCGTCGCTGACATTTCGTCGAAATCAAGAAAAACGACAATTGGTCGAAATTTCAATTGTCAGTTCGACAGATTGTCGCACCAAAAACATAATTACCCTCGCCAAGGATTATCGGCCAAGCTTGCATTTATTTACCATTCACTTTGAAACGTTTGGAGATGGCTTGATTGAGAATGTCCATTTTTTGAATCGAACAAAAGTATGGTAAACTGTGAATCGATGTCAACCTTTTTAGATCCCTGGGTAAGTTTCGATGAACTCATATTCCTTGGTTTTGTTTCCATTATTTACGTCGGGTAGATCGAAAATCACTAATCTAGTTAGTCAGTCAGTTAGCACTATGGAGGAATGACGAGTCCTTTTTCGGAGTTCCAGAGGTGCCCAAAAAAAGGGTTTCAAGGGGTTTTCCTACACCAAAGATAAAAAGGATAAACCAAAGATGGACTGGACAGTGCTATTGTTACAATTAAGCAATCATTGGCAAGATTGATAGATACTGCATGTTCGTCACAAGACTGCCCAACTAAATTGATTAACAAAGAACTTACTGCTTCATTATTACCAGAGTTCCGAGGATCTTGGCCCAAAAAGAGCAGCACTAAAAGAACCCTACAACGTCAACAGAGAAAGATGTTTCCCTCACTTCTTGATTCTCTTAGTGACTTCTCTATTCCTGAGATGTGGCAGAAAACGGCCAATGGCCAGCAATCGATATTCAGTGATTTGAACTTGAAGACAATGAGCGCATCATTATATTTTGCACCAAGATGCATTTAAGACATCTGTGTAGGAGTGATGTATGGTATGGGGATGGCACCCAGATAAGTTGGGCAGATACCAGTATTTCTTTGTGCTTATTATTCATGTTCATTCAATCACTGCTTTTTTTTTTTCCATTTTTCGACCAAATTTTGACGAAATTTCAACAAACTTTCGACGTAAAGAAATTCGACGAATCATTGGTCTCGACGACTTGTCTGTTCCACCATTAGTCACAATCGGCGAAATGTCCTATTTGACCAGTTGTCTTTCGACGAATCGTCACGCACTGGTTTTCTACTCTAGAACAGACAAATCCCATCATTTAAGCAGCATTTAAAACGTTGTCTGCAAATGGAAGAACTGGAAGAATCTAAAATTTTGTTGTTTGGTAAAATGTTAAATTTCATATTTTTCAGATTACACATGTGCAGAAAAGTGTGAAAATGGATACAGATCAGAAAAATCAGATGATTGTATTCGATCTCCCTCGTAAGTAGCTTTTGGAAATACAGAAAGGTAACCTAAACCATATAAAAATTATACTCCACTATAAGGTGCCCTTGGTTATAAAACACATCCCAATTTTTTTATTCAAAATCAGGGTTTTCATGTATGACTTCCTATTAGATGCAGGTAGACTTCATACTGATCACAAGAATGCTAGAATTTTGAGATTTTAGCTTGAAATATGCCACCAAGACAGTATGATGCAAAGTTGTGTCTTTGGAAAAATGCCTGTATTTTAGCTTATTGCATCATGATTCAGCTGTATGATTTCTCTTTAAAATGGAAAAAGCAAAGCGCAAAAGTGTAATGCATCGTCCAGATCACACCCTGTCAGGGAAATTAGGCCCTCAATGGTTTGCTCAAAGATTGTTTTTTATCAATGGGTGTACAAAATTTACCTAATGGGTGGGAAGACTTATACAAAGGAACAAAGTACCCTGATACCACACACTTGGCACAAACAAAATGTTATATAAATATCTATATGGGGAGGAAATTTTTTGCCAATAATTCATGAGCAATCACAAGAACGAATTTAATGGTTACGGGTTTAAAACAAAATGAGTTTAGTCAGCTTTCCTGGTCATAAATTAAACTAGACTCTCTGTGTTAAGCATTGATGTCATCAGCTTTAATTATATCGATGAGTAGTACGGTCTGTTTAAGCTGTGAAAGTTTGACATCTAGTTGTTAATCTGATTGAAAACAGGTGTTGTCTCTGTTGTAAAACACAGTCTGTAATCATAACCCTTTACTTTCTTACTTAATGATTGACTGATAAAATTGTAGAAAATTTCTATTTAGATCTAAATTGCAGCATGGGACTATCTCCTTTTCGTAGGATACTTGCATCATTTAATTGTTTGAGGTACAGTCAAGCTGCACTAATGTGTACACTAGTATTCTGGAAATCTTGCAACCCAGAAAAAAAATATGAGGAAACAAATGTTTTATGAAAACATTTTAGTCCTTATTGTGGAATCTGAATCAAATTGAAAAATTCAGGAACAAAGATTTGAAAAGTAGTATAAGGGAAAAAAGATTTGAAAAACAATACAAATGTTATCAGATAAACCGTGTATCACATTATCACACATGTTATTTTATGGGGTGTAACTGCAACTGCTTTCATCAATTGATAGACAAGACCTTGATTTCAGACCCATACTTAGTATGTGTGAATAACATGGATATTAGTCTGGTATTGCATGTTACCCAATTTGACGCAGACCGTTTTCACACATTTATCAAGTAGAAGTGTTTTCGCAAAAACTGATTGCTGCATGTCATTGTTTAGTGTCATTGGGAATGATCATACATGTACATTTACACATATTATGATGTGTCATGCTTTTGATGTTTATTTGTTACTTGATTGGAATGTATTACCTAGAAATATTTTTCCCCTTACAAGCTATAAACATAATCATAGGCATAACTAGGTACAACAGTCAAAAGCATATACAAAAGTATGATGTCATTTAAAAAGCATAGATGTTAATTTGTCAAACAACTTATTGTCATACAATCATATGAACAGTACAGACATGTTTATATGTATTTCTGTTCATCATACATTTTTGTAATCGTTTTGATGCAGAATGTCACTTAACAACATGGATGCGAAAAGGTCCCTATCTCAGTTTATTGACCTGAAAAATACACCTTATCCAGAAAAGTTGGCAGGAAACAGAAGTGTCTTGGATCAAAACGGCTCGGCTGTAGTTTCAATAATAAAATTACCAATTTAAACCTGTAATTCAGAAAATAGTACTGATTGAAATGAAAAGTTTCACTACTCATCACTTAAAATTTCACAACAAAGTGTTTGCAAAGAGTATGAATTTTTATGACATCACTCTGTTATTATTGAATACGGACTTAAGTTTGCAGGAATATAATGCATAGATCTGTGGATACATTTAAGCACAGAAGACAGTGTAAGAAATTTACCATAGAATTTTGTCAAAATTCTACTACTTTCCATGCAGTGTATCAATGTGTGAATGTCCCGCTGCTATTAGGCAATTACGAGGGTTGTTCTGAAATTATTGAGACAATGTATGTTTTGAGACAAAAACTTAACCTATGTACATAAAAATTCCCTTAAATGTGAATTAATTTTCAGTAAGTTGAAAGACCTAAATGAAATCTGTATTTGTTAAACCTTATAATTGTATATCGTCTAAAATCAAGAATGGGCGTGATTAACCGGAGCTAGCCGTAAAAATGAGTTAGTTCAAATAAATCACGCTTGAATAAAAGCTTGAATGATATTAAAATAGCGGGGAAAAGTCAATTAAAATGATGTCATATACACTACGTTATTCTGTCTAATTTTTGGTAAAGTTTCATAACATTCACATGATAGATAAGCAAGTTTTGACCATTTTCTGGAAGTTCGTGTTATCAAAGAACAGCGACAAAATGGATACAATGTAAAGGTGGAGCAGCGAGCTTACATAAAGTTTTGCGGCAAGCTTGGAAAAACTCCTATTGAAACAAACAAAAGATGTTAGACGTGACATGGAGCAGAAGAGGCGTTTCTCAGGCTTTTGTTTATCGGTGGCACAATCGGTTTATGAAAGGTGCATCATTTCCGTGCATCACAGAAGGAAGTGTGGACTGACGATCATCAACGTCTTTTCACATGTCAAGTCCAAGTTGAGAGGTATAAGATTCAATAATTTCGTGAATTGAAGAGTGTTGCACTGAATGTAGTGAGGTAATTAGATAGTGAATTATGTAAAACTGTACGACTGGGTGCAGCAACATATGAAGTTAGATTGAAGGTGTTTACTTTGAAAAGGAATGACATGCACTGATGTAAACGAGCAGTAATGTTGATAGGATGTCACATTCAAAACGAAGTTGTGCTCCAGACTGAGCAAGGTGGTATATTTCAAACGGGCCCCAACACGTATACAGAAGACCCAGCGGCCTGATATTTGGTATGTTTAATAGAGGATATGTCTCATATTATAAGCGTTGTCTCAATAATTTCCAAACAGCCCTCGTAAGTTCCAATATCTGACAGACCATAATCATAGTTGTGTGGTAAAAATGTCAGAAGTAAAAATGCAAGAGGTAAAAATACCAGAGGTAAAAATGTCAGAGTCAAAGCGGAAATATGCCAGAGGTAATAATGTCATAGGTAAAAATGCCAGATGTATCCACTATTTTAAATATGTGGGGGAAAAAGTAGTAGCTGTCCGGGTTAGCTCAGTTGCGGATTTGATACCAGGTTGAAACACACTTATTCTAGCAGAAGGCATTTGCCTCTGACCCCTCACCAGATATATGTACATCACATCAATGTATCTTCAAATGATAACAGATAACTTACTTAAACTGTTGTAAAATAGATTAGGAAACATTAGAGCTGGAGGAGAAATTGCTCATTATGAGCACATTATGGGCAATTTCTTGTGTAGTCACAATGTTCTTCAAATTTCTCTGCTATTGGACATAAAAAGACTGTTGTGTAATTTATATATGTGTAAATGAACTGGAGCAAAAGGATGATTTTTTTCTGTTGTCACAATGTTTGATGATTTATAAATAAATGGTAGATGCTAGATATAACATTCTTATTCATGTCCTTGCTTTTCCATTGATATTTCATCATATCTTTTCCAATTAAAATCGAATAAAAACAATGGGATATCTTTGCAATATTGTTCATGAATTGCGATAAATGGATATTTCAAAGAAGTTCTCCCAAACATACTGTTCTTTTGAAAACACTGCAATCCTGAAAATATCACTTGAGAAAAAGTATCTTAGATGATAGCATGCAATCTTAGTCTACACATTTCTTGTATTAGTCCATAAGCCAATCTTGATTTTGACTGACTGCTGTCTCAGATAATTTGGAGGCCAGAAATAAGTGTTTTCTGACCAGGTTTCGAACCTGCTACAGCTTGACCAACTGAGCTAACTGAATGGATTCTGCTTTTTTCCCCCCCCCCCCCCCCCCCCCCCCACACACACACATATATATATATATATATATATCAGGCATTTTTAACTATGACAAATGAAGCGACCTCCAGAATAGTAAACAGGTTTACATAAGTTTTGCTCTAATTATTACAAATCATTTCGAGTGTTATTTACAGAATATATAACTTGGTCTAATATTTTCTTCTCCACAGATATATTGCTAATTTTGTTCATTATGTACAATAATTTTTAAAAATAATGTGAACTGTTACAAAATTTGGGTAATTTTAACTCTTTATCAGACATCATAATTTCAGACTTGTCCAAACTGAAAGCATTTGCAGAAGACAGTTCAATTATGGCTCATGTTTATTTGTTTATATTGGAGTTTAATGCCATTTTAATAGCTTAGGTCATATCACAGTGATCAGTGCCCCTACACATGTGTTTCCTGGCTTTCTCACACCATTACTGACACAAGTTTCATTTCAGGCCACTGGACTACTTTTCTCACATGCATCAGAGGTGAGAGGCGAAGTATCAATGGAAAGAAAGTTTACCTCAGCTGGGTTTCAAACCCCCATCCACCAGGTCAGGAGTCAGATAGGCTAACCACTGAGCTACCTAGCTTGACTGATAGCTCAAATGATGGATCTGTCTCTTAAAAGGTAGAAAACATTTTGGGAAAAGGAAAAAGTGCTAGCATTTTCTCCTTTTCCAACAATGAATAATTTTTTTTTTTTTGCTAATTTGAAGACAAGGTGATCCACAATCTACTGATAAACCTTCTGTAACAGAAGATCTGAATTATACAACTGAGAACATCACAACAACAACAATACCAGCAACAAGCAAGTCTGTCAGTTCATCTACGGAACATGTACTAACCTCACCAACACCATATTATGTAAAGACAATAGTTAAACACGTTCCTGAATATACATCAAGTAAGTATTTGCCATTCCGCAGAATAGCTAGTTTTCCAAAATTGGTAGCTGACACAAGTACAGCATACCAGAAGGAAGATTTATGATTTTCAGATGTCTTTCTTTCTTTATTGTATTCACTTGGTTTTTTCTGTTAACTCTAAACCCAGGCTGTCCAGCATCCCTAAAATTCCTAAAAAATCCTATTTTTTTTTTTGTTGTTGTTTTTGTTTGGCTGGAATTCCTAAAGAAATGAAAAATCCAAAGGGAATTCCTAAAAATGCCCTATAAAATTATTTCAATTCATTTCCTATTTTTTTATGTTCCTTACAATTTTGAAAATCTTTAAATGTGTTTTAACCTGGTTTACAGTTTTTCTTATTCAGAGAAGGCAGTGAAAGGTAGTTTAACAGTGGATCCATGTGCCCAGCTAGTTGGTGGTTGTGACAGGGTGATGGAGGTGTGATTTATCAGGTAAATAGCAAAAGGTTTAAGCCTTGTGTCCTAATGAAGATTATCTGAGGGATAAGTTCATGCTCCTTCACTGAAAGCATAGAATAAACATAGTAGTAGAATTATTGCCTACTTACTTTAAAAGGAGTTAGAATACACAGCCAAACTTATGATTATAGAACCCAATATCACAACAATGATAGAAACTGTTTAAACAATTTCTATGAAAGTCCTCTTTAAGTTTAAATGTATGAGTTAGAGAGATGAGTCAGTGTGCTGATATCTATACACATATACTGGTGAGTGGTTGTGGTGGCTATTTGTAGTTCCTGATAAAATATCAATTATTGTGAGCATTATCAACATATGTAAATTAAGTATCGTTACATGGCTTTTTAGACAGTAACTTGTGTCCTAGACAGTGTTTTGTGCAAATCTTTCTTCTGTTTTCTAGCAACATACTTTCTAGTGAATACTGAAATTGTTTAGGGCTGTTCCAGCAAAAAATCCCTGGGAGGGGAGGGAGGCTTATTTTCCTCAACATAGATTCTCTTTCTAGGAATAAACCACTACCCACAAAATTTCTGCCATACATCTTTGTTAGAACAAACAGAAAAAACACTGGCTACTCAGAGTTAAGTTACAAAAGAGACCTACCACCTCCATTCAAATTATATAAACAGCCTTACTCAACCTCAGGAGCCCGCCCGGGTGGCTCAGTGGTGAGCGTGTCGGACTCATGACCTAGTGGTTGTGAGTTCGATACCCGGTTGAGGCAAACCTTCTTTCTGGCGTATTTTCGCCTCTCACATCTGCTGAAGCATGTGAGAAAAGTAGTCGGTGGCTTTGGAAAGGAAGTTGTGTTAGTACTGGTATGAGAAAGCCAGGAAACACATGTGCGACACCGACTGCTATGATATGACCTTAGCTGTTAAAGTGGCGTTAAACCCCATTACAACCAACCAACCAATCAACCTCAGGATTTTTTTCTGGAACTGCCCTGATAAGTACAATACTCTTTTTTCAAGAATAAAAAAAATATTGAAAACCAAAAACTAAAACTATCAGTAAATAAAAAGAACAAATGGCGAGGAAATGTGGTGGCTAGAAGGGGAGATGAGGAGGCCACAAGCACTGGTAAATTTCTGTTCCAATCAGACACTAATTGTTACAAGTGCATAGCTAGTGGACAGTTCTCAAATACTGTGTCAGTCCTTATATATGGGTTCTTTCATTTAAATTTTATATCACCCTATATATTTCAGGTCACAGCCAGCAAATAGCTGAGACAATGAGACCCTGTAAGAACCCTTTCCTGCAACTAAAACATTATTTGTGAGTTTCTTTTTGTCAAATATGCAGTGGTAAGTCCATTTAAATGTTTTTGCTTGCCCTATTTTAGTTATAAAATTCCAAAGTTTAGCCCTAAATTTGCCCTAAAAAAAATCTTATTTTTGTCTCTAAAATTAGCCCTAATTTTGTGCCAAAGGGTGCTGGACAGCCTGTAAACCAGAAGACAAAATATTAGACTGGTCTCAAACTTTCTCTGTATCCTTTGTAGTCTAGGAGCCAGGCCTTGGCATTGGAAAATCTTTTTAACTGGTCACCTGTATAAATTTGATGTATACCTGTTTGTTTAAAGTCCACATGTAAAGGTCTTTATCAGATAAATGGAAAAAATAAAGTCCGTCACTTTTTTCCCCCAAAAGTACAGATTTGACAGAAAATAATGGAATTTAGTGCATATTGTTGTAGTTCCTATGAAAGACAGATATTCAAAATAATATGAAATTAAAAGTGTTGGTCAGTATTACAAATATTATTTTTGATCAACAAAGTCATTCTTTTTCCGCACTCCAATAACGATGTGTTGGGTGTGACATGTCAAAGCGAACAAGAGTGGTGTCCTCTCGAAATTCTGCATACAGTTTTCGTATTATTTCAAGACAGAAATGATTTTTCTGGATTGCTTCATGTTTATTTGGCGTTTTTAAGTAATTTATCAAATAAAAACAAGTTACAAAAATATGTGTTTTGCGGGTTACTCTGCCGGTCAGAAAAGGTGGACAAAACTGGACAGATTTATTGTATCCATTTCAAGAGCAGGTTGTTATCATGTTGGTTTATAGCTATTACTAGATGAAAGATCATTTGTTCTCAAAAAGGACCAAGTTTTTACCACTACAGTATCTGTAGGTCAACTTTCATAACATCCGATCAAATCATCATGTCACGTAATGTAGAAGAATACTTGGATGATTTTTTGCGCTGAACAAAGTTCTATCAACACAGTCTAGTAGACTACGTCATCAATTTTTGTGATTGAACTTTATCATGGACAACAACAAGGTAAGTGATTTGTCTGTCAACTATTTTTTCCGTTGTAATGTCTGTAATATACATGAAATATTAAGTTCTAATTGTTGCTTGATATCCAATGGTTTCTTGCATGTATTCTTTAGATAATATTGCTGGAATTTTAAGAAGAGGCGGCAAACTTTAGACAAGCACAATCGGTCGTTACATTTGACAGAATAACGGCTGATGCAGCGTTTTGTTTGACACATTTGCATCATTACCTCAGGATGTCAGAGACAACTGCCGAACAAATATCACATGGTTTTAGCAGCAAAAATTTTTATACAGTATATGATGATTATTCCTTTTTTTTTTTTATTAGCTCACCTGAGCATGAAGTGCTCATGGGGAGCTATTGTGATCGTGCTGTGTCCGGCGTGCGTCGTCCGTCATCAACTTTTCACCTTGTGTACGCTCTAGAGGCCACATTTTCAGTGTGAAACTCATGAAACTTGGTCAGAATGTTTGTCTCAATAAAATCTCGGACAAGTTCGAAATTGGGTCATGTCGGGTCAAAAACTAGGTCACTAGGTCAAATCTTAGAAAAATCTTGTGTATGCTCTAGAGGCCACATTTTCTGTCCAATACTCCTGAAAGTTGGTCAGAATGTTTGCCTTGATGATATCTCGGACGAGTTCGAAATTGGGTCATGTCGGGTCTAAAACTAGGTCAGTAGGTCAAATCTTAGAAAAACTTGTGTACAATCTAGAGGCCACATTTTCAGTCCAACACTCTTGGAAGTTGGTCAGAATGTTTGTCTTGATGATATCTCGGATGAGTTTGAAAATGGGTCATGTCGGGTCAAAGACTAGGTCAATAGGTCAAATCTTAGGATAAGCTTGTGTACGCTCTGGAGGCCACATTTTCAGTCTAAAACTCTTGAAAGTTGGTCAGGATGTTTGTCTGGATGATATCTTGGATGAGTTCGACAAAAGGTTATGTGGGGTCAAAAACTAGGTTACCAGGTCAAATCTTCGAAAAACCTTGTGTACGCTCTAGAGGCCACATTTACAATCCAAAACTCCTGAAAGTTGGTCAGAATGTTTGTCTTGATGATATCTCTGACAACTTTGAAAATGGGTCATGTCGGGTCAAAAACTAGGTCACTAGGTCAAATCTTATAAAAACCTTGTGTACCTTCTAGAAACCACATTTTCCGTCAAAAACTCTTGTAACTTGGTCAGAATGTTTGTCATGATAATAGCTCAGGCGAGTTTGATAATGGGTCATGTTGGGTCAAAAACTAGGTCACTACGTCAAATCTTAGAAAAACCTTGTGTATGCTCTGGAGGACACATTTTCAGTCCGATACTCCTGAAACTCGGTCAGAATGTTTGTCTTGATGAGACCTTGAATGAGTTTCAATTTGGGTCATGTGGGGTCAAAAACTAGGTCACTGGGTCAAAAATTGGAAAAACCTTGTGTGCGCTCTAGAGGCCACATTTTCAGTCTGATACTCTTTAAACTTGGTCAGAATGTTTGTTTTGGTGATATCTCAAAAGAGTATGATAATGGGTAATGTCGTGTCAAAAACTAGGTCACTTGGTCAAATCTTCGAAAAACCTTGTGTACGCTCTAGAGGCCACATTTTCAATCCAATACTCATGAAACTTGGTCAGAATGTTTTTCTTAGTGATATCTCAAAAGTGTTTGATAATGAGTAATGTCTGATCAAAAACTAGGTCACTAGGCCAAATCTTAGAAAAACTTTGTGTATGCTGTAGAAGCCACATTTTCAGTCTAAAACTCTTGAAAGTTGGTCAGAATGTTTGTCTTGATAATATCTTGAAAGAGTTCGAAAATGGGTAATGTTGGATCAAAAACTAGGTCATTAGGTCAAATCTTTGAAAACCGTGTTTACTTTCTAGAGGCCTCATTTTTTAATGCAATACTCATGAAACTTTGTCAGAATGTTGGTCTTGCACCAGTTTGCAAGTGGGACATTTCGGGTCAATAACTCATGAAAATCTTGGTAGAAAGTTTGTCATAATATCTCAAAAGAGATTGAAAATGGGTCATGTTTGGTCAAATGACTCAGGTGAGCGATTTCAGGGCCATCGTGGCCCTCTTGTCTTTTAAATTACTGTAAGTACTCGACTATAAGACGCATTTTTTTCCCTAGAATTTTGAGCTTGAAGAAGGGGGAGCGTCTTATAAGCGCATAATCAAAGGACTCTGTGAAATTCCATCTGGAGAACGTACTTACCTGCCGATCAACACGAAGAAAAAACACCTCACAAACGAGTCACGCTGATGTAAAGCTATAAGTGACTCAGTAATGGTTGTTATTATCACCCTTTGTGTGAAGAAATAAAAGTTTAGAACACACAGTTTTCGTGTTTTACTAGTTAGTTTAGATTAAAATTTGTTCGACTGAGCAGTTATTCCTCTTACTGTTTCAGTTTCAGTCAATATATGGCCCACTAGTTCATTGTGGTACAGATAAAAGTATAGTTTACTGATTGACCCTTTTGCCAATTCTAAAATTCAATGATGAATCAGTACTTTTTTCAAAAGCAAATGCTTTCTAATTGGTAATTTTTGGCATTGTGACGACTTAGAATGATGTATAAGACAAGTAGCCAAACTGAGGTAAAGATTTCCACGGTGCAATTCAGATTTAAATAAAAATTATAAAGCGTTTATTAGTTGATCGTCGAGGTTAGGAGGTAAAGGGTTGTGACTGCAGTCTGTGTTTTATAACAGAGTAAACACCTGTTATTTAGAAGATTTACAGCATGATGTCAACTTTTTACAGGTTAAACTACCCAGGCCAGTGATCGATAAATTAGTGCAGATTACACCTGACTTTAGTTAACTCTTTACCAAACGACATAATCTTAGACTGGTCCAAACTGAAGGATTTGCAGATGACAGAATTACTGTCGTTGAAAGGTTAAAACTTGCTCTGGGAGGGTAGAAGACATTGTGGGAAAAGGAGAAATGCTGGTTAACAACATTTTCTCCTTTTCCAACAATGTTTTCAGAAGGCTTTTGCTAAAGAGTTTACACAGCCTAAAGTTACCGAAGAGGATTGCCGATTATATAATTTAGATTTGAATTAGCAAGCATTACACTCTAATTCTCTTTCGTGATAACTCATCATTTATGGCCAGAAAGTATCCTCGCCGTATAGATATTAAACCCTTTACCAAATAATTCGTGGTATTTATGTCCTGAAAGAAAAAGACTTTTACAACACAATGTGGAGAATGGCGGAAATGCTGATGAAACAAAATTCTATTTTTGAGTCCGGTACTTTTTTTAATTTTCAAATTCTTTCAATTAGGACCAGTCCAAATTTCTTTCGTTTGGTAAAGAGTTAAATTACATTGTACTGAGCGTAATAGCATAATACACTTGAGTACTTTAGTCCTTTAACTCTTCCTGTCGGCGAGGTAAATTCTGTATACCCATTGATAATTAACAGCTTGAGCAAACCGTCGAAGGCCTAATTTCCCGGATTATTTTAACAAAAAAATGTGAGTGGTTTGGTCTATGCCTTACACTTTTGTCACGCTTTTCTTTTTCCCATTTTAGAAAGAAATTAGAGCTGAATCAATGTATGATCGGCTGAGATAAAGGCGATTTATTTTTGGAATGATGCAACTTTGACACCGGACGATAGATCGTAATATCTGCGTGGTATATTTCCAGCTGAATAGTCACAATTTTAGCATTCTTATCGTTAGTTTGAAGTCTACATGCGTCTTATAGGAGGTCATCAATGAAATCCCTGATTTGGAATCACAAAGTTGGGGGAGCATCTTATAAGCGAAGGTGTCTTATAGTCGAGCATATACGGTAGTTGTTTGGTTCAATCAAATTAATTGATATCTGTCTGAATCATACCCTACATATAAAATTTTTAAATGCCCATTAGATTTTGACATTATTTTCAGCGAATGGAAGTAATAGTTGACATGAAAAAATTCTAAACAGTAATGTCCGGTCAAAGTTTGTTTTCATGAACAAGACAAGTTCTTGTTATGAGCAAATATCCATCAAAATTGAATAATTTCCTGAAATGTTTGGTTTTTTGTCGTTGGAATTCTTTCTTTGGAGCAAAATCAAATTGATCTGTGCAGTGTAACTTTGACAATTTATAATACAGATCTCTGTTCTTACATTACACTTTTAATTTAAACTTGGACAAGTTGCTAACTATAAAAAAAAAAGCAACCTGTACAATAAGGGCAGGTAACCATCAAAGTATTTTTTGACTCAGAATTTTCCCTGAAAATCAAGAAACCACAGCCAAACATTAGCACCCGCATGAGCAGTACAGATAATTCTCTCCAAAGGCGATGTTACTTTTTGACTGGTTGCCTCTGGGTACAGAGACAATCCAGACAAAAACAGTTGAAATCTCCGCACAGATTTTGTGCCCAAGTTTGAACTCTCATAATTTCACAAATAGAGTGCAAAACTGGGATTTGAACCTGCCTGTTGCTTGCATATTCAATAATCCTTCATTTGAAATACAAATATTTTCAATTTAAAAGCTGAACATAAGAAAAAACAGTTTCTTTCATCTGTTACTGTAGTAATTTACGTCCCCGAAAACACACAAAATGGCTGCCACACATGGTAGATTTTGACAGCTTTTTTCCCGAGAATTACATGTTATAAATGACTTCTACAAGCTCATAGGGCAATGAAAGGTTTAATAATTTGTCTTTGGTCATGTTTTTTACTAAAAGTTAATTGCAGTTTGCTGCAATACAGATTAAACCGACAAAACAGAAAGTCAGTATAGCGCTGTATCTTGGCTACTGGAAAATTTACGATGGACTTGAGACAGTATGGTGCACATTGAAATGTCCAAATATGAGAAAAAATCACTGCAGTGTCTCATTATTGAGACTACCGCATGCGGTGCCAGTTTTAATCTGTCCTACCCACAGTAAAGGCAGGGTGTTTATAGAATTGCTTGGATACTAGATATTGACTACATTAAGGCAATTCCAAATATTTTAACCTTCATTAATGAATAGGGCTGCCTAGAACCAAATTGTGTGAAGCATCTCAAATTCAGTGTTGAATTTCATTTAATTCCAGCAATCAAGTAGCCATTGTAAAAGTCTTCAAGAAAGAATGAAGACATCAACGTACAAGACCTCTGTCAGAAGAAAGTCTCTCACAGCTGCTAAAAGGTCTAAAAGGTGAAATTTTGTATTTATTTGCAATATTTATATGATGTTATATGGCTAAAATAGATAATTTTATGCACCTCCTCCCAAAAGGCATAGGGCTAGATATAACTTGTTAGTCTAGCAGTCTGTTCAAGATTTTGTCTGAAGGCATATTTTGGGACTGGATAGAATCTGCATTGTTTTTTACTCTCTATCAAAGGACAAAATTTTACACTGGTCCCAAATTCAAAGCTGTTGCAGAAGATAAATGTGGCCCAAAGACGAAACCTGACTCTAAAAAGGTAGAAAATATTGTGGGAAAAGGATGGAGAGCTAGTGACTGGCATTTTCACCTTTTCCCACAATGTTTTCAAAAGGCATCTTTCCCAGGACCGTTAAATTTTGGGATTGTGTGGTAAAGGGTAGTGTTTGGCAACATTAGTAATCAATTTCAAATGATGGAAACCACAATTCATGCCTATTTACCAGTTGATGCCAGTTATGGGCCTTTGTAAGCTTAGCGAAATTCAGTTCATGTTTAAATGAGGGGCCCTTTTCTTGGAAACTTTTCACAGTACAGCAAGATGACATTTGTTCAGTCCAGCCACTAGGTAATTTCTTGACAAGAGTAGTAAATCAAAATTGAATTGTCTGAATTGTGACCCCGTTTAACGTCAGGTTTTTGATAAAATTACTTGAAAAGAGGGGGGATATAGTTTTAAATTCTTTACCAAATGACAAAATTTTGACCAAATTAAAAGCATTTGCAGACGACAAAATAAACACAGCTCAAATAATGATCTCTGTCTATGATAGGGTAGAAAACAATGTGGGAAAATTGCTTGTTTCTGGCATTTTCTCCCTTTCCTTTTCATAACCAATAGTTGGGCTGTTGTTCATTGCTCTAAACTTTTGTAACTTGTTACAGTTGCCTTGTTATCTGGGGAAAAAGTTATTTAGAGAGCCACAGAAAAGGCCACATTTTGCATTTGAGTGTTTATGTTTTCTTAAATTCCATACATTCCCTTTTTATCTCTTCAGCTGATGCAAACCTGTAGAAAGAAGTGGAGACTAAAGTTCCAGAAGCCCATATTTTTGTTTTGTACTCTGAAACGACAGAAAATAAATACATGTATTCCATGTTTCATCTTACCTTCTCTATTACTAAAAAGCAAGCCATACCAGACAACTTTGACAGCTGTTTATAAAGTCATAAATTCTATAATACTATTAAATCTTAATTTGAATTCATACTTTGTTGTTAGTTGTTAGTATATTAGAACTATTGTTTTGGTATGTTTTGCCCTGTATCAGAGTATGAGGGGTCCTGCATGGCTCAAAGGTAAAGTGTAAGACTCGTGCTCTGGAGGCCCTAGGTTCGAGCAGCATTGGATCCACTACTAATGGTCCCTGGTGCTGACTTGAGTCCAGTTCGTTATTCGAGATGCATTTCAATAGCATTAGCAGACTGTAGTAACATTCTAAAATCCTGACTTGACACAACATTTCAGACTCAACTGAGCAAAGTAAAAAGACTGAAGTCCACTATTTTGCTCAGTTGAGTCTGAAATGAGGATGTTACGTACATGTTAAGTGTGTTTATGTTAGTGAAATGCATCTGGAATAACAAACGCAACTTAGGTCTGAAAATAAGTCTGTTGGCAGATTTGAGTTAAATAAGAGACTTAAATTTTTTTGTGAAACTGGGCCCAGGCTGGGATCAAGTTTGGTCCCGCTCCAGTGGTAACAAGTTTTACATGGACTTATATGGTGAAAACTTAAGAAATCTTCTTATTACCAATCATAAGACTTGGGCTACCAAATTTAGCCTTGTCTCAGGGGTTTCATGTTTTACAGGGCTTTTTATTGAGGAAACTCTGAAAATCTTCTTGTCAAAGGATCTTCTTCCATACATTCCAGACCTAATAATTTGGTATGGGGCTGTCTTGTGGACCTCTGTGGTCAAAAATGGCTTTGCTTTGGGGTCATAACTTTCTCATAGGAATTTATAGAGAAAATTTTGTATGTCTTTTAGTTTTTAGCCAATGAGGGACTTGAGCCGGTTATCTCCCGAATAATGAATAATAGGTGGCGTCATTGTCGAGTAGATCCTTCATTCCGATTGCTTCTACTTCGATTGGGAAAAAACAATGTCACACCGACCTCGCTATTCCGTCTGCGTGGTGAAAATAAACACAAAGTTATGCCCGAAACCACTTACGCCGTACCTTTTTGTTCACGGTGAGGTCAACACATATTCCCGAGGGACGAAAATCGGCGAAAAGCGTGGGTGCATGCGATCAAATGAGGGAAAACTAAGAACGAAAAGTGGTCTCCCACGAAATACTCCTACCTTTGTGAAAACCATTTTACGGATGACGACTATTTCGGATGACGACTAGGACACTTATTCTGGTGAGAATTTATGAGTATTTTCATTCATTACTTGTTTCTTAATCGAGGCACAATTAATTCATTGCTTCTTAAACAAGAATTTTTGAAAATCTTTGTTGATTTTGCAAACTGTCAATGGTAATGGTGTCCCGGACCTCTTGCGAACCCAAAATTCTTATGCAGTCTGCATTCTTCGACCACACATTAAACTACTTTTGTACTGCTGTTAGTGAAAGTGATATTTGTGTAGAAGCAATCCAGATGTGTTTGAAAAAAAAAAAAAAATTTCTCTTGCTGGTTATTTGTTAACCCATTACTATACAGACTAATTTTAGACGGACTTGAAATCATGCAATCAAAATTGCAGATTGGGGACAAACAATTTATGGGTAACATCTTTTTTAGGGTTAAAGTTGTGGGGGGTTATGGACTTCAATTTTAATACATAATTATTGTATTTTTACAAAATGTTAACTTGAAGTTTGAATACATTTTTAGGTGTAGAGAGGCAGAAACGGGCTCTGAAGAAAACTGCAATCCCTAGTGTGTTTGCTTGGACCTGCAAGGAAACCGTTGCAAAGAACAAGGCACAGCAAGAAAGAAGTTCAAACAGAAGTGTCTCGAAGAGAAACCTTTTCTCAGATTCTTCTGAAGAATGAATTTCACATCCGGGGTTTTTTGCTCAACCTCTACATCAGGTGTGTGATGAGCTTGGAATAGGTACTTCTGACGAGATTGTCTCACTGGAAGAAGATGGTCTGCCTGAAGAACTACAGGCTGAATCAATAAAGTCATCAAGTAACACAGAGGTACAAACCATCAAATTGCCAGCCTTCAGCATTCACAATTTTGAAAAAGATGACAGAGCTGTGCACTTTATACAGGACTGGAAAACTACAATAAGTTCTTCTTTGTTTTAAGAACATTAGGTCTTGCAGCTTATCACTTAAATTACATTCATTTTTCCATAGTAAGCGTCTCAATTCCAGACCAGTTTTTCATTGTTTTGATGAAACTTAGAAGCATACTACAAGTTTTCAACTTTCAAGAATGTTTAGCATTATGGAAAGTGTCATAACAAATATTTTCATAACATGGATTTTGTTCATGGAAAAGCAATGGAGAAGTATAGATATTTGGCCAAGTAAAGACCTGGTGCAATATTTCAGTCCATCCATTTTAGGAGAAAGTTCCCAGGAACAAGAGTTATACTTGATGTCACTGAATGTTCAGTAAAAAAGCCTAAGAACCCAGCTTCACAGCAAGCTTCTTTCTCATCCTATAATAATAGGAATACAGTAAAAGTTTTAGTTTGCATTTCTCCAAGCAGACTGGTGTCTTATGTGTCACTTTCATATGGTGGGTCTACAAGTGACCGCCAAATAGTAGAACGTAGTGGACTTCCAACTATGTGCTCTAAGCATGATAGTATTATGGCAGACAAGGGGTTCAGTGTTCAGAATTTATTTGCATCCAATGATGTTCATGTAAATATTCCAACTTTCTTTTGGAAAAAAATAGCTTGACAGGGGATCAAGTCATAAGAGACAAAAAAATTTCCAGCAAGAGAGTCCATGTAGAAAGAATCGTCGGTTTAGAAAAAACACTGCATACTGACAGATCCGATGACTTCAACAGAAACTAAATTACCCAGTGAAATCACATTTGTCTGTTTCATGATGTGTAATTTTAGAAATTCAATTATATCATAGTAATTTCAATTTGGAGGTGTCTGGTGTCAAGACTTCGGTTGTCTAGCAGTGAGAAAAAAAAATTTTACTTAGTAAGAGATAAATAATTATTTGGGGATGGTTTCAAATGAATAAATTAGACCTTAAAGCAATTTTCTCCAATTTCCTCAATGTTTCTAAGCTATCACATGTGAAATTGTCCCTATGTACTGTTTTCTTTTTTTTTCACAGTGTTTTTCAAGTTGTATTAGGCACTGCAGCATATTCTTCCATTAATTCTACAACCTTTCTCACACAAATCATAACTTCCACATACATGAAAAAAATATTTATTAGCCAGACTGTACACTGTTTCATAGATAAATATGGTGAAAAGACTGCTTATTCAAACAAAGAGATATGAGCCATGCTCTGTGAAAACGAGGCTTAATACATTTGCAAAAAAGCATTGACCCATGCTAGCCTGCGTAGGCTGACATGGGCCGAAACTTTCAGCTATCTTTAAATTTTCTGCATGTGAAAGGATCTTTCTACCTCACGATTCAGTCGTTGTTTGAAAATGGATTTTATGGATCCGCAATTATGCGATGACTTGCTTGGTATCGTGCCTTACGGAGATGCCCCCTTTTGTCAGAGCATGTTTCATATGTAAACTTCTCTTGAACTACTACTTTTAAATGTGTATTTACAATTTAACTTGGAAAAAAAAAAAGACATCCAATATATTACAGACTTTAGAGCTTTGAAATTTTTGGAAAAACCTGCTCTGCTTAACCGTTAACCAAACAAGCCCGACTTAAACTACCCTGAAAGAGAACTCAGATAGCTTTTGAAAACATTGTAGGAAATGGAGAAAATGGTGGTTACCAGCATTTTCTCCTTTCCCCACAATGTTTTCTACCCTATCAAAACCAGATAACATCATTTTAGCAACATTTCAATTACCGTCTGCAAATACTTTTTTATTTTGTGCAGTTCAAAATTTTTCCTCTGGTAAAGACTTCATGAAAGTGCTTTAACTCTATCAGATGACAAAATGGTACACTGTGCTAAAGCCAGAATCATAGCATTTAAAGACGAAACATTAATTTGCCTTAACTCTTTACCACACAATCTCCAGCTTCCAAAGTCCTAAGGAATAAAATATTTGAAAACATTGTGGGAATAGGAGTAATGCTGGTAACTAGCATTTCCTCCTTTTTCCATAATATTTTCTACCTTTTTAATGACCCAAGTTCAACATTTGATCCACATTTCATCTGTCGTCTGTATTAATGCTCTCAAACGGGACTAGCCTCAAATTTTGTTTTATAGAGTAAAATAATTTCTCTTGTCTTTGGAAGGGTAGAAACACGGTTGTAAAGGTGATGATGCTGTAAACCAGCATTTTCTCCTTTTCTGATAACTTTATCAACAGCTTTATAAATGTAACAGAATTATCAAACATAAATAATTTATCTTTGGAGGGGTAAAACATTTTGAAAAAGGAGAAAATGGAGGTTACCAGCATTTTCTCCTTTTCAAGTAATGTTTTAACAGTCTTCCCTCTATTCCAGAGAAAATCCTTCAGCTGGCCTTAACCCTTCAACCAAAATTTTTAACACTTAACAACCCTGACAGAAAATACTTTTGAAAACATTGAGTGAAAGGGAGAAAATTCTGGTAATCAACATTTTTAGCTCACCTGAGCACGAAGTGCTCATGGTGAGCGTTTGTGATCGTGCTGTGTCCGTCGTCCATTGTGCGTCGTCCGTCGTCAACTTTACCTTGTGTATGCTCTAGAGGCTACATTTTGAGTCTGATACTCATGAAACTTGGTCAGAATGTTTGTCTCAATAAAATCTCGGACGAGTTCGAAAATGGGTCATGTCAGGTTAAAAACTAGGTCACTAGGTCAAATCTTAGAAAAATCTTGCGTACGCTCTAGAGGCCACATTTTCAGTCCAATACTCATGAAAATTAGTCAGAATGTTTGCCTCAATGATATCTCAGACGAGTTCGAAAATAGGTCATGTCGGGTGAAAAACTAGGTCACTAGGTCAAATCTTAGAAAAACCTTGTGTACGCTCTAGAGGCCACATTTTCAGTCCAATACTCATGAAACTTGGTCAGAATGTTTGCCTTGATGATATCTCGGACGAGTTCGAAAATGGGTCATGTGGGGTCAAAAATGGGTAACTAGGTCAAATCTTAGAAAAACCTTTTGTACGCTCTGGAGGCCAGATTTTCAGTCCAATACTCATGAAACTTGGTCGGAATGTTTACCTTGATGATATCTCGGACGAGTTCAAAAATGGGTCATTTGGGGTAAAAAACTAGGTCACTAGGTCAAATCTTCGAAAAACCTTGTGTATGCTCTAGAGGCCACATTTTCTGTCCAATACTCCTGAAAACTGGTCAGAATGTTTGTCTTGATGATATCTCAAACGAGTTCGAAAATGGGCCATGTTGAGTCAAATACTAGGTCACCAGGTCAAATCTTAGAAAAACCTTGTGTACGCTCTAGAGGCCACATTTTCTGTCCAATACTCCTGAAAATTGGTCAGAATGTTTGTCTTGATGATATCTCGGATGAGTTCGAAAATGAGCCATGTCAGGTCAAAAACTGGGTCACTAGGTCAAATCTTATAAAGACCTTGGGTACGCTTTAGAGGCCATATTTTCAGTCCAATACTCCTAAAAATTGGTCAGAATGTTTGTCTTGATGATATCTTGGACGAGTTTGAAAACAGGCCGTGTCGGGTCAAAAACTAGGTCACCAGATCAAATCTTAGAAAAACCTTGTGTACGCTCTAGAGGCCACATTTTCAGTCCAATACTCTTGAAAATTGGTCAAAATGTTTGTCTTTATGATATCTCGAGCAAGTTTGAAAGTGGGCCATGTCGGGTCAAAAACTAGGTCACCTGGTCAAATCTTAGAAAAACCTTGTGTACGCTCTAGAGGCCACATTTTCAGTCCAATACTCTTGAAAATTGGTCAGAATGTTTGTCTTGATGATATCTCGAGCAAGTTTGAAAGTGGGCCGTGTCGGGTCAAAAACTAGGTCACCTGGTCAATTCTTAGAAAAACCTTGTGTACGCTCTAGAGGCCACATTTTCAGTCCAATACTCTTGAAAGGTAGTCAGAATGTTTGTCTTGAAGATATCTCTGATAAATTGGAAAACAGGCCATGTTGGATCAAAAACTAGGTCACTAGGTCAAATCTTAAAGAAACCTTGTGTATGCTCCAGAAACCACATTTTCTGTCCAAAACTGTTGAAATATGGTCAGAATGTTTGTCCTGATAATATTGCAGACGAGTTCAAAAGTGGGCCATGTGGGGTCAAAAACTAGGTCGCTAGTTCAAATCTTTGAAAAACTTTGTGTATGCTCCAGAAGCCACATTTTCAGTCCAATGCTCTTTAAAGTTGGTCAGAATGTTTGTCATGTTGATAGCTTGGATGAGAATGAAAATGGGTCATGTCCGGTCAAAAACTAGGTCACCAGGTCAAATCTTAGAAAAACCTTATGTAAGCTCTAGAGGCCACATTTTCAGTCCAATAATCTTGAAATTCGGTCAGAATGTTTGTCATGGTAATTTCTTAGACTAGTGTGAAAATGGGTCATGTTTGATAAAAGACTAGGTCACAAGGTCAAATCTCGGAAAGACGTTTTGTACTATAATTACAGTCCAATATTCTTTAAACTTTTGTCTTGATGATATCTTGCATGAATTTGAAAATGGGTCACATGGAATAAAAACTAGGTCACCAAGTTTCATCCTTGAAAAACGGTGTGTACGCTCTAGAGGCCACATTTTTCGTCCAATAATCTTGAAATTTGCTTTGAATGTTTGACTTAATAATATCTTAGACTAGTATGAATATGGGTCATGTTGGATGAAAAACTAGATCACTAGGTCAAATCTCAGAAAAACCTTTTGTACACGCTACAGGCCACATTTTCACTCTTATACTCATGAAAGTTTGTCGAAATGTATGTCTTGATAATTTCTACATGTAGAGTAGGCTGCTGAGACAAATTCCAGGAAAAGGTTGTGTGCACTTTAGAGGCCATATTTGTAAGCCCAATACTAATGAGTGTTTGTCAGAGTGTTTGTCTTAATATCTCTGCAGAGATTGGAAATGGGTCATGTTTGATCAAAAGGCTCAGGTGAGCGACTTCAGGGCCATCATGGCCCTCTTGTTCTCCTATTTTCATACTGTTTTCTTACCTATAGCAGACATAGATCATCAGTTGAGCAACATATAACTTGTCATCTGCAAATGATTGCAATTTGGTTCAGTCTAGAATATTGTCATTTGGTAAAGAGATGATAAGGAATGTCCACTTCATTGCTCTTTTTACAGAAATTTCTTGAGCACAGCCTTCTGAAGTGATTTTTGTAAAAAGATTCTAGCTTGTCAACCATAAATAAAATAAAATCATCATCTCGAACTATTCTAGTGCACAAAACATCACTCAGTGTATAGACAACCAGATCACAAAACTGTCTCCCTGAACAAAAAAGCTGACCCTGAATTTGAAAATAGTAAGCATGTTTTGTACTAAATGTGATCATGTCTTCATTTGTTCTCTTCAAATAGGCACTGTCTCAGGTGTAATCTATGTAGCTCACCAGAGCTTTTGTGATCGTGCTGTGTGTGGCGTCAAGCATCTGTCCTGCTTCGTCAACTTTTACATTGTGTGCATACTAGAGGCCACATTTTCTGTCCAAAACTCTTGAAAGTTGGTCAGAATGTTTGTCTTGATGATATCTCATACAATTTCGAAAATAGGTCATGTCAGGTCAAAAATTAGGTCAATAGGTCAAATCTTAGAAAAACCTTGTGTACGCATTAGAGGCTACATTTTTAGTCCAAAACCCTTGAAAGTTGGTCAAAATGTTTGTCTTGATGATATCTCTGACGAGTTCCAAAACGGGTCATGTCAGATCAAAAACTAGGTCACTAGGTCAAATCTTATAAAAACCTTGTGTACGCTCTAGAGGCCACATTTTTAGTCCAAAACTCTTGAAAGTTGGTCAAAATGTTTGTCTTGATGATATCTCTGACGAGTTCGAAAATGGGTCATGTCAGGTCAAAAACTAGGTCACTAGGTCAAATCTTATAAAAACCTTGTGTACGCTCTAGAGGCCACATTTTCAGTCCAAAACTCTTGAAAACTGGTCAGAATATTTTTTAGCTCACCTGAGCACGAAGTACTCAAGGTGAACTTTAGTGATCTTGCTGTGTGTCCGTCGTGTGTCGTCAACTTTTACCTTGTGTATGCTCTAGAGGCCACATTTTCAGTCAGATATTCATGAAACTTGGTCAGAATGTTTGTCTAGATGATATCTAAGATGAGTTCAAAAATGGGTCATGTCGGATAAAAGACTAGGTCACTAGGTCATATCTTAGAAAAACCTTGTGTACTCTTTAAAGACCACATTTTCAGTCCAGTACTCTTGAAAGTTGATCAGAATGTTTGTCTTATAGATGTCTCGAACGAGTTCGAAAATGGGTCATTTCAGGTCAAAACTAGGTCACTAGGTCAAATCCTAGAAAAACCTTGTGTACGCTCTGGAGGCCACATTTTCAGTCAGATACTCATGAAACTTGTTCAGAACGTTTTTCTTGATGATGTCTCGGACGAGTATGAAAATGGGTCAGGTCAGGTAAAAAACCAGGTCACTAGGTCAAATGTTAGAAAAACCTTGTGTACGCTTTAAAAGGCCACATTTTCAGTCCAAAACTCTTGAAAGTTGGTCAGAATGTTTGTCTTGATAATATCTTGGACAAGTCCGAAAATGGGTTATGTGAGGTAAAAAACTAGGTCACTAGTTCAATTCTTATAAAAACCTTGTATGCTCTAGAGGCCACATTTTCAGTCCAAAACTCTTGAAAGTTGGTCAGAATGTTTGTCTTGATAAAATCTTTTACAACTTCAAAAATGGGTCATGTCGGGTCCAAAACTAGGTCACTAGGTCATATCTTAGAAAAACCTTGTGTACGCTCTAGAGGCCACATTTTTAGTGAGATACTCATGAAACTTGGTCAGATTGTTTGTTTTGATGATGTCTCCGACGAGTTTTAAAATAAGTCATGTTGGGTCAAAAACTAGGTCACTGGGTCAAATCTTAGAAAAACCTTTTGTACGCTCTAGAGGCCACATTTTCACTCAGATACTAATGAAACTTGGTCAGAATGTTTATCTTGACGATATCTGGGATGAGTTTGAAAATGGGTCATGCTGTGTCAAAAACTAGGTCACTAAGTCAAATCTAAGAAAAACCTTGTGCACACTCTAGAGGCCACATTTTCTGTTCAGTACTCTTGAAATTTGGTCTGAATGTTTGTCTTTATTCTATCTCGGATGAGGTTGAAAATGGGTCATGTCTGGTCAAAAAGGAGGTCACAAGGTCAAATCTTAGAACAACCATGTGTATGCTCTAGAGGCCACATTTTTGGTCCAAAACTCTTGAAATTTGGTCAGAATGTTTGTCTTGATTATATCTCAGACAAGTTTGAAAATGGGTCATGTTGGGCAAAAAACTAGGTCACTAGGTCAGATCTTAGAAAAACTTGGTGTACGTTCTAGAGGTCACATTTTCAGTGCAAATTTTTTGAAATTTGGTCAAAATTTTTGACTTGATGATATCTGGGATGAGTTCAAAAATGGGTCATGTTGGGTCAAACACTATGTCACTAGGTCAAATCTTAGAAAAACCTTGTATATATATATATGATCAAGAGGCCACATTTTCAGTCCAAAACTCATGAAACTTGGTAAGATTGTTTGTCATGATGACATCTCAGACGACTTCGAAAATCTGTCATGTTGGGTCAAAAACTAGGTCAGTTGGTCAAATCTTAGAAAAACCTGTGTATGCTCTATAGGCCATATTTTCTGTCCAATACTATGAAAGGTGGTCAGGATCTTTTTTTTGATAATATCTACAATGGGAAAATTGGCTATAGTTGGCTAAAAAGTAGGTCACTGAGAGAAATTCTAGAGAAAGCTTGTGTACATGCTAGAGGTCAAATTTTCAGTCCAGAAATTATGAAAGCTCAGTAGAACGTTTGTGATGATATCTCAGAATAGATTCAAAATGGGTCATGTTTGGTCAAAAGACTCAGGTGAGCCATCATGGCCCTCTTGTCTTAATTATATCTCGGATGAGTTCGAAAATGGGACATATCAGGTCAAAAACTAGGTCACTAAGTCAAATCTTAGAAAAACCATGTGTATGCTCTAGAGGCCATATTTTCTGTCCAGAACTCTTGAAAGTTGGTCAGAATGTTTGGCTTGATGATATCTTGCATGAGTTAAAAAATGGTTCATGTCAGGTCAAAAACTAGGTCTAGTTCAAATCTTAGAAAAACCTTGTGTACACACTAGAGGCCACATTTTCCGGCTAAAACTTTTAAAAGTTGGGCCGATTGTTTGACTATATGATATCTCAGATGACTTTGAAAATGGGTCGTGTTGGGTCAAAAACTAGTTTACTAGGTCAAATCTTGGAAAAACCTGTGTACCTTCTAGAGGCCACATTTTCAGTGCAATACTCATGAAATCTTGTCAGAATGTTTATCTTGATGATCTCTTGGACTGGTTTACAAATGGGTCATGTCAGGTTATAAACTAGGTCACTGGGTCAAATTTTTCCAAAATCTTGTGTACCCTCTAGAGGCCGCATTTTCAGTTACTCATGAAAGTTGGTCAGAATGTTTGTCATAATGATTTTTTAATGGGTTTAGAAATGGGTCATGTCAGGTCAAAAACGAGGTCACCAGGTCAAATATTTAAAATAGCTTGTGTAGCTTTAGAGTTACCATTTTCTGACCAATACTTATGAAAATTAGTCAGAATGTTTTTCTTGATGATCAATATGATGAAATTGAAAATGAGTCACATTGGGTAAAAAACTAGGCTGCCATGTCAAATCTTGTAAAAACCTTGTGTACACTCTAGAGGCCACATTTTCTGTCCAATACTCATGAAAGATGGTCAGAATCTTTGTTTTGATAATATCTGTAATGGGACAATTGGCTGTGTTTTGCTAAAAAATTGGCCACTGAGAAAAATTCTAGAAAAAGCTTGTATACAAGCTAGAGGCCAAATTATTAGTCCAATAATTATGAAAATCTTGGTAGAAAGTTTGTCATAATATCTCAAAAGAGATTGAAAATGGGTCATGTTTGGTCAAAAGACTCAGGTGAGCGACTTCAGGGCCATCATGGCCCTCTTGTTTCCCTTGGCACTAGATGGGCATTTAAACTCTTAGCAATTTGTCATCAGTTATTCCATCTGGTGATGCCCTCCCAAAAAAGGGTAAAGTTTTCGTAACAAAGATTCCACAAGGCTTAACTTTGATCTTCTTGTCCTTTTCATAGTAGTGTATTGCTTGGTCCCATGCTTCACAGCTTCGGTTGTTTTAGGTCCTTGCCCTTCAACCATTTTTTTAGCTCACCTAGGCACAAAGTGCTCAAGCTAAGCTTTTGTGATCGTGCTGTGTCCGGAAACGGGCATCCATCGTTCGTCGTCTGTCATCAACTTTTATCTTGTGTACGCTCTAGAGGCCACATTTTTAGTCCGATACTCATGGAACTTGGTTAGAATGTTTGCCTTGATAATAGCTCGGATGAGCTTGAAATTGGGTCATGTCAGGTCAAAAACTAGGTCACTAGGTCAAATCTTAGAAAAACCTTGTGTACGCTCTAGAGGCCACATTTTCAGTCTGATACTCATGAAACTTTGTCAGAATGTTTGCCTTGATGATATCTCGTACAAGTTTGAAAATGGGTCATGTCAGGTCAAAAACTAGGTCACTAGGTCAAATCTTAGAAAAACCTTTTGTACGCTCTAGAGGCCACATTTTCTGTCCAATATTTCCGAAAATTGGTCAGAGTCTTTGTCTTGATATTATCTCAGACAAGTTTGAAAATGGGTCATGTTGGTGTAAGAACTAGGGCACTAGGTCAAATCTTAGAAAAACGTTGTGTATTCCCAAAAGGCCACATTTTCAGTCCATTACTTGCTAAATTTGGTCAGAATGTTTGTCTTGATGATATATGTATCTCTGATGAGTTTGAAAATGGGTCATGTCAGGTCAAAAACAAGGTCACTGAACCAATCTTTAAAAAATCTTGTGTACACTTTGGAGGCCACATTTTCAGTCCAATACTCATGCAACTTGGTCAGAATGTTTGTCTTGTTGGCATCTTAAACAAGTTTGAAAATGGGTCAGGTTGGGTGAAAAACTAGGTCATTAGGTTAAATCTTAGGCGGGCAAGATCCTCATTTTCCGAGGTTTAAAAGACCAGTACCTTAACCTCTGAGCTAAAGAGATATATCCCTAACGCAGTTGTTAGGTACTGTATTTAAATCGGGACGAAGCCATGCATGAAGGAGTCGTCTCCCGTAACACATCATATCTCAAAAGAGATTTAAAATGGATCATGTTTGGTCAAAAGGCTCAGGTGAGCGACTTCAGCATTATTTGCCAAGTCGTCTTTGTTTGTCTTTTCTGTTGAAGAGCATATACGGTAAAAATTTGAAGAGTGAATCCTCTTTTCCCTTTCATCAGACCATCTTTCATTAGTCTTTTGTCCCCTTGTGCAAAGTTCAATGTCCCTTATGCCTTTGTCAGAAATTTCACTCAGTTTGAAACTTTTTAAAAAGGATTCCTCAGTTGATAAACTCAAGTAGTCATGGTCTAAAACATAATAATTATGCTTTCATGTTTGCTGGCTCAAAAGTATGGAAAATGGGTGTCTTGGAAATGCCTTTAAAATTCATGCATGTGTTGTAGAAAAAATGTGGATATCCTTCTTTTTTTTTTTTTTTAAATTTTGTTGGTCTAGGATCAAATGATTTAAAGTCACAAATCTCTGCACAACTTAAGTTTAAGTCCCTTTTTTTATCAGAGAACCTGTGTGCTTTTTCACTTGGTGAAATGACTAGTTTTTCAGTGCAGGAAGTTTTCACATTTAATTCAAATGTTTGATGAAACTTGCAACATACAAGTAAAACAGCTCTTATGTGTTTACAATGCCCAAATTGGCCTTGCCCAGCTCCAAACTCACATTGAGCCTGATGGACACTGCCATTCTTGCAAAATGATATATCTATCATGTAAGTCACTGTCTTCTTCATTTCTGCTTTGCACGAGCTTTTAATGAAGTCCAAAGAATCTGTAAAACACATTCTTATATACATTAAGAATTTCTCATCATACAAATCTTTGACCTCAGTATCAAAGGTAACACCAAATCGGTCCATGAAATCACTGGCCTTTTCAAACGTAACTTGGGCAATCTTCATGTCTGAATAAATGACCCTATATGCACTCGTCTTCAGCAGACACATTTTAAATTCTGTACGGATATCATCCTCTCCAGCAAAGTTCCTGTTTCTCTCGTATGCCTCGAGTTTGAAAAAACAAGAAATGAGTTAAAGATCCAAAGTTTCTTTAGTTGTATGGCTTTACACATGAAGAAATACGCAATTTTTTTGGATCGAATTTTTCGCACCCCACCCACTGAAGAATTACTACGTCTTATGATCAAGAGCAGTAATTCTTCCTAGCGGCAAGTGTTGTATCAATCTCTTAAAACTATAGATGAATAAAGAGATTTAAAAGAATCAGATGATGATTTGAGTTTCGAATCACTTTGACACATGTCAAATTTTAATCCAACAATATTCCCCCGAAGAAGTCACAAATCGAAACTTACCGTTCAGTTAACTCCTTTTTCCTCCCAGATAATCTCACATTTAGTTGTCTTAGCTCAGTCCTCTGCTGATTGAGTGATAATGAACTGAAGTCTGAAGCCATTAGCAAACTCTTTGTTTCGTTTTAAACGGAAAACTATGTATAATCTGATGTTAATTCACTTAAGCGCTGTTATTCGAATATCCAAACCGGAAGTACACAAGGACCTACTCGACAACTGTGCCATCTCTGCTGTCCGGGGCCGATAACTGACTAAAGTCCCCCATTGGTCAAGAAATGTATTGTTTTGTGAGATGGGTTTTTACTTTTTAGCCAGTGGAGCGATACAGGGCTATCATTGCCCTCTTGTTTTCTTCAGCTTTTAAATTTTTTGTACACATCAGAGTCCATCAGTCTCTGGAAATAATGAAAACGACAAAATAAATAGATATGAATGGAATATCAATTCATGTTTAACATCCATCACTTTTCTTTATTAGCCAGTCTATCAAGTGTAACATCTAAACACATTTATATCAATAAAAGGTTAATTAAAACTAGTGCATACTATAATGCAATCAAGCTCAAGTAGTAGAAATTACACTTTTACCAAATTGATAATTAATGCCCTTCCCACGAAGCTGACTTTGTGCAAATTTAAGATGTATGTGAAAAGTAAGTAACCTCTGCCACTTTAAAACAAGCCTCAAAAAGGAGAAACAAAAATCCCACCTTAGCCAAATATTTGTTTAAAAGAAATACTACAATTCTAACTCTTTAATAAAAAAAAACCCTTACATATATATTGACCAGGTAACATCCATCACATTTAAAATACCATAATTTGTTGTCCATAATTTTTATAGAAAACTACAAACTATCTTTTTTTGGCCAATTTTCCAAACTTTACCTGTATTAAAAGGGAAAAAAAAAAATTGCTCAAATTAGAACTTTAATAATTCCATGTGATGGAAGTTATTTTTTTTTCATTTATCTGATAAGAACTTTTTTAACCCCTGTTTTCAATATGGGTGTCCTTGACTATTTATGTTTTCAGTAGCTTTCTTCCTATATGAAAACACTGTGTCACAGGATTGTTTAGTAAAGGGTAAATGATTACTTTAATCAAATTCTATATAGAAAATGCTTGACCAAATCAGATAGATATTTTTTTCAGACTCAGTAGTATAAGAGTAAGAAAAAACAATTGAAGTACCTGTATTCTATATCAGTTGACCATATATGTCATGAATTTGTGTGTCATGGAAAACCCTGAGATATATAGTTTTATATGTAGAACTATTCTGTCAGCCTTTATGACAATTGTTTAAGTTCTTTGGCCAAATATGGCCCTGTCCCAGGATTCATAAGTTTTTTTTTGAAGGGAACTTTTCTGATTGTTGATAACAAACCAGACTTCAAAAAATGTTGTTGTTTTTCATTATACCCCCACAAACGAATGTTTTCGGGGGTATACTGGAATCAGCCTGTCTGTCTGTGTGTTCGTCCGTCCGTGCGTCCATCCGTCCGTGCTTTAACTTTTATTTCAAACATCTTCTCTGAAACTACCCATCCAAATTTGATGAAACTTCACAGAAATTATCCTGCCATGGTCTTCTTCAGAATTCTTGAAAGAATTTGATTCCTTCAAAAACTCTAGTTGCCATGGCGACAAAACTGAAAAATATTTTTAAAAATCTTCTTCTCTGAAACCATAAGGCCCAGGGCTACTGAATTTGGCATGTAGCTTTATCTAATGGACCTTTAACAAGTTTCTTAATATTATAGGCCTTGGTTCAGGATTGGCTCCATCCGAGGGATCACAAGTTTAACATGGGCTTGCTTATATAGTCACTTCAATTTAAATATTAATCAAGGGAAATAACTCCTGTTATAAAGGATAAAGTTTGTTACTATTTACGTCCCTTGATTATCAAACTGCAGTGATACATGATTGGTGCTAGGTATTCGAGTTTTTTGATAGAAAATATTCTGTTTTCAGGTAGAGTGATTCATTTTGATGCTAATAGTTATGCTCACATGCGTGGAATATTAAATTCAGAGTAAGGTTTCTATCATTCAGGTTTTTTTTTTTTTCCAAGAACTTTACTTTCCATGCCAATGAATTAATCTGCTTGTATTGCCTGACAATGTTCTTTCAGGGTCATCAACACTTCGATTTGTGTGGTAATGGGTTAATAAGCCAGTGGAGCGATACAGGGCCATCATGGCCCTCTTGTTTTGTACATATTTTTTTCTTTTTTTTCATCATGAATTCATGATAATTGCTAGCGGATATCCGATTAGCAAAATTTGTATGATACGTTTAACTTTGAAGCCTTTCTGTAAAGTTTTGCAAAAATGGGGTAAGAGAGTGCCCAAGTCTACTACATATTTGTGCATGTGACATCCTAAACTGTGACATGAAGCTTGGCTTTTGTAACTCAGAAGAGATTTGTCATTTATGGCTTAGAGCTAATGGTCAAAAGGAACATTTATGATTGATTAGCTCTACTGGCCACAGGTCAGAACAGATCATGTCATGGCTTGGTTTCCCTCATCTATTTGTCTGTCAGTGCAACTGCCCATCCTTCAGTTAGGTCTTTTCTTATTTAAATGATAAAGTATGCAGTTGAGACCGGATTTTCACGAAGCTTGCATAGTTTCTTAGAATCCTAAGCTTGAATCCTATTGATTTTGAAGAAAATCTGACAATTGGTTTGGAAAAAGTAACCATCTGAAGTTGAAAATTTACATGTTGTGCTTATGCAATGAACTGTGCATATTTGATGCAATTCTTTTGAAAGTTACACAGATCATTTGTATCACCAAGAGGATGGGCCCTTTCGAAAATGGAGAATATGAAAGAATAAATTTTTTTTGTAACAGTTACGGCCAATTGAATTTTTTAGTCCGTTATTTCATTAGCATGCTATTTCTCAGCAACTTTGTGGATGGAATTCAATGGAACTTCATAGAAAGCTTCCCAGTAGGCAGGACATGGTTCGATGATTTTTCTTAGGGTTAAGGCCCTATAAGATGTTTTCAATATATGAATATTTGAATGGAATTCCATGTTAAATGAGTACATCTTACTACAAAACAGCTTTTTCTTTTGTGACAAAGAGCCATTGCCCATGGCTGATGGCTCTCATTTTGACCGTTTCATTTACATTTCCTTTCACTGGTTATTCATTGTAAGTAGAGTGATACAGACTCTCGAGGGCCTCTAGTTTCCATACATGGCAGTGAGAAATAGAAAGTACAACCTCTTTTTCCATATTTGATTGTTTCATTTGCATTTTAGTTCACTGGTTATTCAATGCAAGTAGAGAAATTCAGGCCTTCAGGGGGCTCTAGTTTCTATACCTGGCAGTTAGATATAGAAACTCTGAATGTACATCCTCTTTTTGGCTCACCTGGGCATGAAGTGCTCAGGGTGAGCTTTTGTGATCATGCTGTGTCTGTCCTGCGTTGTGCATCGCCTGTCGCCCAGGCATCAACATTTACATTTTGTGCACTCTAGAGGCCACATTTTCAGTCAGTTACTCATGAAACTTAGTCAGAATGTTTGTCTGATGATACCTTGGACAACTTTGAAAATGGGCCACTTTGGGTCAGAAAGCAGGTCACTGGGTTAAGTCCTAGAAAGACCTTGTGTGCACTATAAAGGCCATATTTTCTGCCTGATATGCTTGAAACTTTGTCAGAATGTTTGTCTTGATGAACTATCAGACAATTTCAGAATTGGTTTATTGGGGTCAAAAAGACGGTCACTTGGCTAAATCTTAGAAAAATCTTGTGTACACTCTTGAGGCCACATTTTCAGTCTGAAACTCATGAAACTCGGTCAGAATGTTTGGCTTCATGATTTATCAGACAATTTTGAAATTGGGTTATGTTGGGTCAAAACTAGGTCACAGGGTCAAAGCTGAGAAAAACCTTGTGTGCACTCTAGAGGCCACATTTTCTGCCAGATACTCTTGAAACTTGGTAAGAATGTTTGTCTGTATGAAATGTCAGACAAGTTTGAAATTTGGTTAAGTAGGATAAAAAAGTAGGTCATAGGGTCGAACCTAAGACAATTCTTGCAATATATCTGAGGCCACATTTTCAGCCTGATACTCATGAAACTTGGTCAAAATATTTGTAATAATGATGTCTTGGACAGGTTGGAAATTGGGTCATGTCAGGTCAAAAAGTAGGTCATTTTGCTAAATCTGAGAAAAACCTGTGCACCATAGAGGCCACATTTTCAGCCTGATACTCATGAAACTTGGTCATGATGATACTTTTTGGAGAAGTTTGAATTGAGTCACATTGGGTCAAAAAGTAGGTCACTGGGCTAAATCTGAGAAAAACCTTTTGTGTAGTCTAGAGGCCACATTTTCAGCTTGATACTGATGAAAGTAGGTCAGAAAGGTTGTCTGTATGAAATCTTAGACAAGTTTGAAATTGGGTCACAAGAGACCAAAAAGTAGGTCACTTGGCCAGATCTGACAAAAATCTTGTGTGTAGTCTAGAGGCCACAAATTTCAGCTTGATACTCATGAAACTAGGTCTGTATGAAATGTCAGACAAGGTTTAAATTTGGTCACAACAGATTAAAAAGTAGATCAGAGGGCCAAATCATAGGGAAAAAAAACTTGTGTGCAGTTTAGAGGCCACATTTTCATTCTGATACTTATAAAACATTATTAGAATGTCGGGATGATATCTCTGACAAGTTCAAAAGTAGGTCAAGTTATTTAAAAAGTTAGACTCTTACACACACACGTTCTCCATAATTAAAACCAGGATTTCTTCAGCTTTATCAACCGTAGAGGACTTTACTCAGGTGAGGGCTTTAGCCATTGGAAGATATTTTTATCTTCCATTATATGTTTCCTGTTTTGGAATTTTCATTATTTAGCTGTCCAGAACTTTTTTTTGTAAAGAAATAAAAGCAAATTGGGCTGTAATGATGCTAGCTTAATTTAAATTTCTGATTTTTTTTTTTTTTTTTTTGTTTACAGCGCTATAAAGATTAAATGAACACTTTTAGCCAATTATTAGTAAAAATCCCAAATATTTAAAGCAATTTTTTTCTGGAAAATTCTCATTGTATTGGAAAGTGTATATCCAAATTCAGACTCCATATTCTTTGCAGCCTGATCTTGAACTACTCTGTCTGCATAAGTGCTTTGATATATTTTGAGCAACCTGAGGTTTAGTTTATTATTGCATATGATTACAACAGGATATTTGTGAGATGATGAGGCAAGCTGGGAAATACTAATTATTATTCACAAATTTTATTTCAGCCATAGTGGTAGGTGCAATTGCTCTCCTCATAATAGTTGGTAAGTTGTTCTTCTTCCATTGTATTTTTATTCTAGAATACAAAAAGGGGTAAAATTAATTACGACCTCTTTACCAAATAACAGAACTTTAGACATGTCCAAATTAAAAGAATTTGCAGATGACAAGATGATTGTCACTCAGAAATAGAAATTTGTTTTTGGTAGAGTTGAAAACATTGTGGGAAAAGGAGAAAATGCTGGTTACCAGCATTTTCTTCTTTTTTTCATAATGATTTCAAAAGGCTCCTTCTCTACATTCTAAATTTCTTCTAAATCATCAAAATTTTTAATTTGGATTCTTTTATAACTATATAATGCTAACATGGAACAATTTTTTAAAACTGTTTTAAGATCAGTATTTCAAGGTAAGTTTTTCAACAAGCATCAAAGTGGCATGAAACAAGAACAGTACAGTAACAAAAGATAAAAAAATTAGTATTTGCTACTCTGCAAGAAACTGATAAAATTGACAGTACCATATTTATCATGAGTTTTCATTCATCGTCAGTGTCAAATTCACTGTCCGATAAGACTGGCATAGGAATACAATCACTTTTCTTTTCCGTACATGGTAGCTGTTCATAGTAGGAATGAAACTCTTGCGGAATTAAGCCACTCTTACACAGTGAGAGCAAGTCATTCTTCTTATTCTTTGAAATTGGTAATTTCTTACTGTACCTGGCATCTAAATTGGATGGAATTTGCTGCAAGAAATTTTGACTTCTAGTTGATGCCGCTACTTTAATTTCTAAAAACTTACTTGGATCAAATGTCTCATTAAGAAATACACTTAAGGGATGGGTTTTTTTAATTTGAATCCAAACTACCTTGAGCCAGTTCACTCTTGTACCCTTTGTACTCATTTTCATGTTTGGACAATTCTGTTTTGAAAACCCCTTCAAATTTAAGAAATCAGTATATTTCATAGGTATTACAACATAGGGTTTTTTCTTTCTTGAAAGAGAAATGACTGTATTCCATTGTGATGGTACATAGACAACAGTTTTCTTTTTAGCATTTTCAACTTGTGCATGTATGCTATCGGACTCCATCTGAGGATGGCCTGGTTCAAAAAATTTGTGGTTTATGGTTTGAATGTTATTTTCCTTGTTTATGGCATACAGAAAGGCAGCAACAACATGCTTGTTCCTATTCTGACCTCCACATGTGTCGGAGTATAATGTGATTTCTTTAACTCCTGCCATACTACCTGCAATTGAATTTATATGTGTAATCAAACATGTTCCAACTTCACAAGACCCTCTGCCACCCTGTGTTTCATCCCAAACATAGCACCTACCATTTTCATCACCAAGAGAATAAAATGAGAGATTATAGCATGCAAGTTTTCTTTTGTAATAAAGCTCGCCAACTAAAGTACATGGAGTACTTAAAACAGCCTGCAAGTCAAAAGTTGCCGAGTAAAATGTTTTATCAACTTTTGCCCTTGTTTTGTCTTTTGATTTCTCTTCCCTTGACTCCTGTTTTCTGCGAAGATGTGCTTCTTGGATATCTTTTAAGTTGGAATCCAAACTCTCTGTAGCTTGCTTTAGTGCAAAACGTGTGCACTGAGAACATTGGTCTTTTTTTGGTTTAAAGAATGAATAGTTGTATTTCTCACAAAATATTTGTCTGTATGTAGATTGAGACACTGGCTTTTTCCCATTAGTAACACATTTTTCCTTGTACAGCTCCCACATCTTTGTTATATTCAAGTCACGAGCTAGGTACTTTCTTTTTGACTGTTTTCGCACATAATGTGATTCCATTGTCGGAAAGGATTCAATATGCTCACAAACCAAACCAACTGATTCTCTTGGTGTTTTATTTGTAGGTGTTCTTTTTCCCCGTCTATCACCTCCAGTGAATGTTCCACAAATATTTTGTTTTAAAGCTGAGTCTACAGTTTTCTTACCAATTCCAAGAGTGCTGATATAGAACTGCTTGCATACCCTGACAGTCTTCTGACCACAAGAGAAATGATACATTAAACTTTTCTTTTTACGACCTGTTATTACTCGCTTGGGAATGTTCGATTGTACAGTTTGACAAATGAAATCTCTCTGTCGTTCAAAATTTCCAAGACCCCAGAAGCTTTCAAATATTCTTCTTCTATCAGGTTCTGCAATGCTCTGGGAACAATGGAATTTACAGTTTGAACAGTCTTTATTTTTCATTGATCTTTCTGGTATAGGTTTACCTCTTTGAGAAATGTAGGGAAGACCACAGCTTCTATTTTGCTTTCTTATATTTCGTTTCCACATAATTGGGTTTGACTTTCTTTTCCGCGTACATACTTTCTTGTCTGGGGTGATATAAACTGCATCTTTGTGTGGTGTTACAACTTCAGGCTGTGCTTTCTTTGGCTTTTGTGGTGTTCTTGTTTCCTCTTGTTGATGTGAGAAAGATCTATCTAAATGTGTTGTCACCCCATCATAATGCTCTTCATCTCTCACTTTCAAATATGCTAAATTAATGTAGGAAGTCTGATCAAAGTCAGTAAGGGTAGGTGTTATGTCATATACAGGATTCCTGATGTCACTGGAAAATATTTTGATCTGGCGCTTTTGCATGTTTGCCACAGCAAGTGGTATGGCATCACTCATATCTGATTTCCAGTGCCCCATTTCCCTGATCAAAGAAACTTCTCTCATATACTGGTCCATTCTATCCTCAGATGACTCATTGTCTGCAAGAAAATTGATATAGTGAATGCCGTTAGATTCCAAATGGTCTGCTATTTTCGATCGAAGAACAGCTACAGAGGATTTATCTTCCAGCTGATGAAGAACTGAGGCAAAGAAACAATCACCGTCCGCAGGAACCTGAATGCGATGTAATCCGTTGCTTGCTAAAAGATTATCTAGCCGCTTAATGTGGTGATTTCTGACCAGTTGTTTCAAGCTAAACAATCTTTTACTTTTCTGCTTTGCATATTCCAATGCTTTTCTCTCTTGGACAGAAATGGGCTTTCGTCTTTTTTGGTTAATAGCTTGTCTTTTCCGTATTTTCTCTTTCAATTCAGGGGAAGCTTTAAAGAGTTTTCTCTTAATTGTTTTTGGTTTCTGACCTTTTCTCACTGTATTGACAATTTCTTTTGACTTTTGACTCTCTACTTCAGAATCTGATGAATTCATATCTTCTTTTGAAGGAACATAATCTTTGTCAACAAAACTATCATCACTGTTTTCATGAAAATTTTCCTGTGTTTGCTTTCTTGTTCTTCTCTGCAAATCTGCCAGTGTTTCTTCTTCACTGTCTGTTACAGGACTGTTTCTATCAACCTCATAGCTGTCCATGCTTTGAAACAAATTGTCAACTGTCCCTTCTGACCAATCTGACATTTCCTCTTCCATTTTCTTAAAGAAAAAAATGTTGAAGAGAATATACTGACTGATCCTCAGTATCTCAGAGTCTATAACTTGTGATAAATGTAATTCTATACATCGGTGTATCAGACAGTTCCTAATATAACATAATGTCAATTTGGGAATTTACAGTTTTGGGAAAAATTATATGAAGGAAATTAACTATTTACCCTAAATTTAAACTCTCTAAAACTGAAATACATTTCTGTAAAGATAAGACCGATATCAACCCTTTCCCAAACGACAAATTTTATACTTGCCCAAATTCAAAGTATCAGCAAACAACAAATTATAGATCTACTTTTTTGAGTTTTAATTCTCTGATATGGTAGAAAACTTTGTGGGAAAAGGAAGTCGATTATGTCACAATGTTTTGATTAGTCTTCTGTCTCAGGGGCGTAAAAATCAGTAATTGTTTTGGAAAGGGTTTAGAGTTATATTGTAAAAAATTAGTTGAAAAGGGAAAAGTCACTATCGTAAGGAATTTCTCTTTTCCTACAATGATTTTGAATCTCTTACTAACAGAATTATGTCAGAAACATTGACACAATTACCTTAATGTTCAGGAATAAATCATAAAAGAATAAAAATGAACAATAAAATTTATAAAAAATGAAACTAACCTCTTTATTTTCCATAATTATTGGCTTGTTTGCATCCCAGTTAGCACCTTCTATATGAATGACTATCGTGAGAAAGACTTTCATGGCAATTAGTAAAAACAGCTAAAATAAACCAGTTACCAGATAAGATATAATTTGTTTACACTTAATGTGAAACCAAATACTTGACTTATCTGCAGGGAATTTATTTGCACAAGGGCTATCTATTCTATACTTAATTAGTTATAATTCCAGGTATGACTGAAAATCTTTGTGCATCAAAGTGCTATCTGCCATATAGCACCTTGATGCATTTAAATGAAAGGTCATATGCCAGAAACATTTTATGCATGAAGGGGCCATATGCCATATAGCTCCTTGATGCATAGAAAAAATGCAGATAGCCCCTTTATGCACTAAAAGTAACCACCATATTGTAGATGTCTCTTTGGTGCATTATTAATTTTTGATAAAAGTAGTAGGAATTCAAAGCTGATTTTTTTACCACTGAAAATATGTGTAAAAATACACCTAAAAATGAAAAAAAGTGAAATTTGACAAAAAGTGCAGATAGCCCCTTTATGCACTAAGGGGTCGATATGAACTTTTTATACAGGGCTATCATGGCCCTCTTGTTTGCTTTTCTCACAGTCTTTTTACAACCAGCCTTTTCAAGGGTTGTTAAAATACGGGATCATTTGGTGAAAGATGTTGATCTATCATTGTCTGCCTAGATGGTTTACAAATTTAACCTTTTATTACATTGTCCCAAGTTTTAACATGCTGATTGATTGTATTGTGTTTTACGCCTTTTTCAACATTATTTTAAGAATAATGGTGGCAGCCATTGCACATATTCATGTTTTTCATGGTGTTTCTTTCACTAATACATTGCACAATACTTTTCCCGAACCACTAGCTTCTTTCCCACGTAACAATACTGTGTCTGGCGTCCTTCAACTGTTGTGCAGTCATCAGCAATTACCTTGTGTGCAATTTAGAGGCCACATTTACTGTCAGATACTCACGAAACTTGGTCAGAATATATGTTTTGGTAACATCTTGCACAAGTTCAAAAATTAGCTCACATCAGGTCAAAAAGTCAATGGGCCAAATCTTAACAGAACCTTGTGTATACTCTATAGGCCACATTTTCGACCTTAGTCAAATGAAACTGTCAAACTGACTGTCTTGATGACATCTCTGACAAGTTTGAAATTTGGTCATTTCCAGTTAAAAAGTAGGTCACTGGGCCAAATCTTAATAAAATCTTGTGTGCATTCTAGAGGTCACATTTCCATTCCAATACTCATTAAACTTGGTCAGAATATTTTTCTTGTTTAAACATAGGACAAGTTTGAAATGGATCACTGAGTCACTGGGCTAAATTTGAAAAAAAAAAAAAACTTGCGTGCACATTTAGAGACCACAATTACAGCCCAATACTGGTGAAACTTGGTCAGAATCTTTTTGTATTGATGGTATATCAGATAAGTTTCAAACAAGGTCACGTTCGGTCAGAAATTTGGGGAAAGTTGATCAGAATTTTTGTCTTGATGGAATCAAGTACAAGTGTAAAATTGTGTCATTTCAAGTGAAAAAGTAGTTAATTGGGACAAATCTTAGAAAAAACTTGTTTGTGCTCTAGTGGCCACATTTTCTTGTTTACATGAAACTTGGTGAGAATGTTCGTCTTTGATGATATATATCAGACAAGTTCCAAATAGGGTTACCTTTGGTAAAAAAGTTACCCAATGGGACAAATTTTAGAAAAACCTGGTGCGCAGTTTAGAGACCACTTTTTCAGGTTGATACTCTTAAAATGTTGTCAGAAAGTTTGTCTTAATGACATCTCTGACAGGTTCAAAAATAGATCAAGTCGGTCAGAAAGTAGGTCACTTACACTTATGTGTTTTACATCATCAGAACCAGGATCAGCTCAATCAATCCTTAAGCCGAGCCCCGGTAACTCAGTCGGAAGCTATGGGGCTTGAGAACAGGAGGTTGCTGGTTGGATCCCCAGCTGGGCCAATTTCTTTCCAAGGATTGATGATAGTCATTGCCACTGGATTCCTGCCTCTCCCACCGTTGACTATTGTTTTGAAGATGGTTATGTGGGAAAGCAGCCAGTGGCTTGGAAAAAATACTGTGCAGAGTACTGGTAAAAGAACTGTCAGAAAAGTATGGATAGGTAGACTGGCCGCCACTATTTAACTGAAGTAATGTTGAAAACAGCATTAAACACCATACAAATACAATTATCAATCCTGTATGACTTTACTGAGGTGAGCGCTTGTAAATCCAGTATTGGTAGAGCTCGTTCATGATGTAAAAGATATGTAAATTATGACATCATCATTGCTTTGAACATTACCGATTAAGTAGATCTATTAGAAATGTAATATGCAGGAAGTAAGTTGAAAATTAGATTATTGGTACTCAATAAACTGACAACGAGTTCTAAATTGTCTCACAGACATAATTTTTCTTTTTTGGATATTTTCAATTTACGATATTCAGAGAAAATAAACCTAGCTAGCACTTGAACTTTGGACTCGGTATGAAATTAGAAAGAAAAGCTTTATGAAATCTCGTATATATATTTGTTTACATTAGTTTGACAGCAAAAGTAGTTCTTGCACGGCATGAATTTTTTTTTTTTCATGGAGCTATTTAAAAAAATTATTCAGCCAATCAGAACTTGCCAGTATTGATGAAAACAACTTATATTGAATTATCCATGTGTCAAAGTAATGTTGAGATTGTAAATCAAAGTACTGAAAGTACTAATAAAAGGTGATGCTAGAAATATGCTAGCAAATAGGTTTTAACAGTGGATCACTTCATTAAGAATTTCATTTATCTGATGGTTGATAACATCTTTTTCTCAGATTTATGTAATGTTTTTAGAGTACGCTCAACAGCAATGAGCAGTATTAATGTTGATTTTTAATCGATCGGCATGAGCCGGATGATTAGAGAGCCCACAAATTTCGAAAACCCGTCCGCTCAGAGCAAACTGATGTAACCGCAACTCGTAACAGCATTCACTTACAACATAACAACGCATAAAAAGCCTGTCGTGACCTTATTATGTTTACTACTTTCGGTTGAGTGCAAGAATGAGTAAACAGTCCTAGTGCAGAGGCTTCAAGTAATCCTGTTGTCGACTTTTCAGTTATGCAATAAACGGCGATTACAACTTGTTTAGCTCTGAATTTTGTCATATTACCAACATAATCAAAATGTCTAGCAAACAGAAATTGAAAAACTCGCAGCAATTTACTTTCAAAACAGTTATCAGAAATGGGGTCAGTGATGATGAGTAACTTATCAATGAAACGAGAGCGAATCAAGTGAATCGCGTGATGTAAACACATTCTGTAGTCGTCTACTGTCCATCTGATTCGGCAAACTTCAAGTGGGTTGTTGATCACCTATATACGTAGTTATGGGATTGGCCGAGTTGTGATGAGTGTTGTCCGTATATGTTGCAGGTGATGAAAAGTTTATGGGTCATCTAGATAAAATTGCTACAGAAGTGAGTTTGTAAGGAATGTTGCTTTAAAGAATGTAAGAATTTGGATTGTACTGCTTTAGAGCAAAGTGATGTAAATGCAACTCGTAACAGGTGCACGTTTAAAATATTGATTGGCCGGGGGTTGTTTGACGCTAATGAGGCAAAAAGTTGTGAAGCTGTGAGGGAAAGGGATGTAAAGTTGTGTAAGGGTTATGACTTCTGACTTCTCAGTGGCGGAGAGGTCATTACGTAAGCATTTTCAGAATGGACTGGCGATCCCATGCGTGCAACTTAACTAGCCAGACTATCCATTCACAATACTGACAAGCATATATACCTGATTACACATCTTTCTATGGAACCCCTAAAGTGACATGCTCAGCTTTTTTTTATATGCAAATTTCTAACTTTATTTCGTTTTTACGAAATAATATATCGTTTTTACAAAATATTATTTCGTTTTTACGAAATAATATTTTGTATTTACGAAATACTATTAATTTTCGTATTTATGAAACACTATTTCGTATCTTTGAAATACTATTTCGTTGTTACGAAATAGTATTTTGTAAATATGAAATATTATTTCATAAATACGAAATAATCTGATAATTTGAAATACAGGCATCCTCGGTTCGACTCGGGTCGAGGCACTTGGATTGCCTTGCGATAGGGCTGCATTGTAGGTAGGGTTGATTCACAGCCTCTCACATCATAGGTTATAGATTTGAATTCTGAGTTGAGCTGTTTTTATTGTTGAATTGCCTACACCATGTTCGATTTTGGGTTCTGTTTCAAGAAAGCTATCATCTAGAGTCATTGATCTAAGTTGTGCTTTTCCAGAATCGATGTCAAATAAATAAGCTTAATATCGGTACATTAGACAAAAGGGGACAAGCATAAGTAATATGACTGATAGACTCGTGATTGAGAGTATGGTAAACTCAAATCTATTCATTCATTCAGTCAGTCAGAACGTCAGTCAGTCAGTCCCTCGTCTATCCGTCCGTCTGTTATTTCTTCTGTTTATGAATTGTGTACGCACAATTGTTTTTGATATTTAAAAGGTAGTTACAATATTCAGCTTGTTTTAAACACTGTCAAGTCGAAAACTGGAGGTTGAGAGTCCGATTCCCAGCTGGGTCATTCTTCAGATTTAAGAATTGGAATTTATGGCTCTCTTTCTTATCACTCGGGTGCAAGAATCACTACAGGCTCATAATTGTGATTGTGGGGGACTTGTAGAGTACGGAACTGGTTGATTGATTGATTGATGCTGCGCTAAATAATTATCAATCATAAAGACGAATAGCACTTATTCATGTATTCTTAGGTTTCACCAGTAGCCAGATGCGGCTCTGATGTGCCTTGCCAAAGAATTGACACTCAAACAGCCCCACCAGTGGGATTCTAACCCAGAACCTCTTTGCTATAAATATGGTGCCTTAACCTCCCTATATAAGAGGACTCATAATGTTCAGGTATTAAAAGATGGACAAATCAGCGTCAATGTATTTTCAAGTAGATATGCAGCCTGTTGAATTTCATTCCTTTTGTATTAAAATACAATCTTTAATATGGGGCAGATCAAAGCATTGCTATCTCGAGAGCTTTAACCGCGTCTTTAGCCGAGAGGTTAGGATGAGATAGGTAAAGTTAGCTACTAGTAGCCAGGTACTAGTAGCCAGCTACTTGTTGAGGTAAAGTTAGCTACAAGTAGCCAGCTATTGTTCAGGTAAAGTTAGATTCTAGTAGCCAGCTACTAGTAGCCAGCTACTTGAGCTGGTAAAATTGGTTATTTGTAGCCAGCTACTGGTAGCCACCTTCTAGTAAGTAGTCACTTGTAAAGGAAAATCTGGCAATTCGTACCCAGCGACCAATGTATAGGTAATTAAAATGGAGGTTTATATTAGTTTCCTAAAAGTACAAGTAGCTGGCGAACCAAATGTCGACGCCTTAAACGAAATGTTTTTCTTCCATCCAGAATACTATATAAATGCATCAGAAAAATCGAAATAAAATAATTTCCTGTATTAAAGGGTCAAGCTACAAGATCTGTCAATAGGAATTTTTTTCACATTTGTTTTTAATTAGGGATTCAAAATGTACAAGTAGCTGACGAGAATAAGACAGACATTTCAAAATATTTCAAAGAATCACATTCACTGTACTACAGAGAAATTGAAAATATCATTTTCAATTCATTTTTAATTATTAAAGGGGCCAGCTACTCATTATGAAAATTGGGATATTTTTCAATTTAACTTAGAAAGGAATTCAAAGGTACAAGTAGCTGGCGAGTCTAAGAACTGTTTTTGTAGTTAAGTGCTTGTTTTGAATAAAGTAGACTATAAATGCGTCAGAAAACTCAAAATTGAAGCATTTCCAGTTATTAAAGGGGCCAGCTACTTGATATGAAAATGGGACAATTTTTCACTTTTGCGAAATGATGCTTTAAAATGCACAAGTGGCTGACTATATTTAGAGAGATTTTTCAAAATATTTCATTAAAGGGGATAGCTACTGTAGTTGGCGAGCCTAAGGGCAAATTTCGAAATTAAATGCTTGTTTTGAATAACAGAGACTATGAATGTATGAGAAAACTCAAAATTAAATCATTTCCGATTATTAAAGGGGCCATCTACTTGATTTAAAAACGGGACAACTTTGCTGTTTTTCGAAGTAATGATTTCAAATGTACAAGTAACTATCGAGAATAAAAGAGATTTTTCAAAATATTTCAAGGAATCATATTGAGAAAATAAAGGGGAAATTAAAGTTATCAAAATCAATCCATTCGTATCATTTAAAGGGCCCAGCTACTCGTCAGGAAAATGCGGATATTTTTCAATTTTACTTAGAGTGAAATCAAAATGTACAAGTAGCTGGCGAGCCTTAGAGTGAATTTTGAAATTAAATGTTTGTTTTGAATAACAGATACTATGAATGTATAAGAAAATCAAAACTGAATCATTTCCTGTTATTAAAGGAGCCAGCTACTTGATTTGAAAACTGTACAACTTTACTGTTTTTCGAAGTAATGATTTCAAATGTATAAGTAGCTAGCGAGATTAAAAGAGATTTTTCAAAATATTTCAACAAATCACTTTGAGGACACTTAGGAGAAATTAAAAATATCAAAATCAATCCATTCTTATCCATTTAAGGGGCCGGCTACTCGTCATGAAAATGTGGATATTTTTCAATTTTACTTAGGGTGAAATCAAAAGGCACAGGAAGCTGGCGAGCCCAAGAGCGATTTTTGAAATTGAATGCTCATATTGAATAAAAGAGAGTATAAATGCACAAAAAAACTCAAAATTTGAATCATTTCTGAGTATTGAAGGGGCCAGATACTTGATTTGAAAATCGTACAACTTTGCTGTTTTTCGAAGCAATGATTTCAAATGTACAAGTAGGTAGCTAGATTAAAAGAGATTTTTCAAAATATTTCACCAAATCTTTTTGGGGACACACAGGAGAAATTAAAATACCAAAATCAATCCATTCTAATCCATTTAAGGGGCTGGCTACTCGTCATGAAAATGCGGATATTTTTCAATTTTACTCAGAGTGAAATCAAAAGACACAGGAAGCTGGCGAGCCTAAGAGTGAATTTTGAAATTGAATGCTCATAAAAGAGAGTATAAATGAACAAGAAAACTCGAAATTGAAGCATTTCTGGTTATTAATGGGGCCAGCTACTTGATCTGAAAATGGAACAACTTTCCACTTTCGTGAAATAATGATTTAAAATGTACAAGTAGCTGGCTAGATTTAGATAAATTTCTCAAAGTATTTCAACAAATCATAATTAGGATATGCAGAAGAAATGAAATATATAACAAAATCTATCCATTGTTATTCATTAAAGGGGCCAGCTACTCGTCATAAAAAATGCAGATATTTTTCAATTTTACTTCAAGTGAAATCAAAAGGTACAAGTAGCTGGAGAGCCTAATAGCTATTTTTGAAACTGAATGCTTGTATTGAATAAAAGAGAGTATATGCATGAGAAAACTCAAAATTGAAACATTTCTGGTTATTGAAGGGGCCAGCTACTTGATCTGAAAATGGGACAACCTTCCACTTTTGCGAAGTAACAATTTAAAATGTACAAGTAGTTGGCTAGATTTAGAGATATTTTTCAAAATATTTCAACATACCATATTCAGGATATGTAGGAGAAATTAAAGATATCAAAATCAATCCATTCTTAATCATTAAAGGGGCCAGCTACACCTGATAAAAAATGCGGATATTTTTCAATTTTACTTAAACTGAAATCAAAAGGTACAAGTAGCTGGCGAGCATAAGATTGATTTTTGAAAATGAATGCTTGTATCGAATAAAAGAGAGTATAAATGCACAAGAAAACTCGAAATTGAAACATTTCCGGTTATTAAAATGGCCAGCTTCCAGCTCTGAAAATGGGACAACCTTGCACTTTTACGAAATCATGATTTAAAATGTACAAGTAGCTGCCTAGATTTAGAGAGATTTTTCAAAATATTTCAACAAATCATATTGAGGATACTTCGGAGAAGTTCATATTGAGGATACTTTGGAGAAGTTAAAAATATCAAAATCATTCCATTCTTATTCATTCTAGTGGCCAGCTACTTGTCATGAAAATGTGGATATTTTTCAATTTTACTCAGAGTGAAATCAAAAGGTACAAGTAGCTGGTGAGGCTAAGAGCGAATTTTAAAATTTAATGCTTGTTTTTAATAACAGAGACTATGAATGTAAGAGAAAACTCAAAATTGAATCATTTCTGGGTATCAGAGGGGCCAGCTACTTGATTTGAAAACTGGACAACTTTGCTGTTTTTCAAAGTAATGATTTCAAATGTACCAGTTGCTAACGCGATTTTTCAAAATTTTTCATCAAATCATTTTGAGGACACTTATGAGAAGTTAAAAATATCAAAATCAATCCATTCTTATCCATTTAAGGGGCCAGCTACTCGTCATGAAAATGTGGATATTTTTCAATTTTACTTAGAGTGAAATCAAAAGGTACAAGTAGCTGGTGAGCCTAAGAGCGATGTTTGAAATTGAATGCTTGTTTTCAATAAAGATGACGATAAATTCATGAGAAAACTAAATTGAAACATTTCCGGTTATTAAAGGGGCCAGGTAGTTGATCTAAAAATGGGACACCTTTCCACTTCTGCGAAGTAATGATTGAAAACCTACAAGTAGCTGGCTAAATTTAGAGAGATATATTTTAAATTTATCTAACAAATCATATTGAAGATACTTAGGAGAAATTAAAGATATTAGAACCAATCCCTTGTTATTCATTAAAGGGTCCAGCTACTCGTCATGAAAATGCGGATATCTTTCAATTTTAATTAGAGTGAAATCAAAATGTACAAGTAGCTGGCGAGCCTAGGAGGGATTTTTATAATTAAATGCTTGTTTTGAATAGAGTAGACTATAAATGTGTCAGAAAACTCAAAATTGAAGCATTTCCGGTTATTAAAGGGGCAAACTGATTTGTTGAAATATTTTAAAAAATCTCTATTAAACTCGCTAGCTTTTTGTACTTTTGAAATCATTACTTCACAAAATGGGAAAGTTGTCCTATTTTCAAATCAGTAGCTGGCCCCTTTAATAGCTGGAAGTGCTTAAATTTTGACTATTTTAGTGCATTTGTGATCCCCTTTATGTAAAACAAGCATTTAATTTTAAAAACAGCTCTTAGACTCGCCAGCTACTTGTACCTTTGAATTCCTCTCTGAGTGAAATTGAAAAATGTCCCAATTTTCAATTTGTTCCAATTAATCAGAAATGATTCAATTTTGAGTTTTCTCATGCATTTAATTTCAAAATTCGCTCTTGGGCACGCCAGCTACTTGAACCTTTTGATTTCACTTTAAGTAAAATTGAAAAATATCCACATTTTCATGATGAGTAGCTGGCCTCTAAAATGAATAAAAATTGATTGATTTTGATATTTTTCCATTTCTCCTACGTATCCTCAATATGATTTATTGAAATATTTTGAAAAATCTCTCTAAATCTAGCCAACTACTTGTACATTTTAAATCATGATTTTGCAAAAGTGCAAAGTTGTCCCATTTTCAGATCAAGTAGCTGCCCCTTTGATAACTGGTAATACTTTGATTTCGAGTTTTCTCGTGCATTTATACTCTCTTTATTCAATATGAGCATTCAATTTCAAAAATCACTCTTAGGCTCGCCAGCTTCCTGTTTTCTTGAGTTCACTCTAAGTAAAAATTGAAAAATTTCTGCATTTTCATGACGAGTAGCTGGCCCCTTAAATGGATAAGAATGGATTGATTTTCATATTTTTAATTCTCCTAAGTGTCCCCAAAAAAGATTTGTTGAAATATTTTGAAAAATCTCTTTTAATCTCGCTAGCTACTTATACATTTGAAATCATTACTTCGAAAAACAGCAAATTTGTACACTTTTCAAATCAAGTAGCTGGCCCCTTTAATAACAGGAAATGATTCAATTTTGACTTCTCTGATACATCCATAGGATCTGTTATCAAAAACAAGCATTTAATTTCAAAGTTCACTCTTAGGCTCGCCAGCTACTTGTACCCTTTGATTTCACTCTAAGTAAAATTGAAAAATATCCGCATTTTCCTGACATATCTGGGCCCTTTAAATGATAAGAATTGATTGATTTTGATAATTTAAATTTCTCCTAAATATTCTAAATATGATTCGTTGAAATATTTTGAAATATCTCTCTAAAGCTAATCAGCTACATGTACATTTGAAATCATGATTTCGAAAAACAGCAAAGTTGTCCCGTTTTTAAATCAAGTAGCTGGCCCCTTTAATAACCGGAAATGTTTCAATTTTTAGTTTTCTCATGCCTTTATAGTCTCTTTTATTCAGAACAAGCATTCAGTTTCAAAAATCGCTCTTAGGCTCGCCAGCTACTTGTACCTTTTGATTTCACTGGAGTTAAAATTGAAAAATATCCGCATTTTTTATGGCGAATAGCTGACCCCTTTAATGAATAAGAATAGATTGATTTTGATATCTTTAATTTCTGCTACGTATCTTCAGTATCATTTGTTTAAAAATTTTGAAAAATTTCTCAAAATCTGACCAGCTACTTGTACATTTTAAATCATTATTTCACAAAAGTGGAAAGTTGTCCCATTTTCAGATCAAGTAACTGGCCCCTTCAATAACTGTAAATGCTTCAATTTTGAGTTTTCTTATGCATTTATAGATTCTTTTATTCAAAACGAGCATTCAGTTTAAAAAATCGCTCTTAGGCTCGCCAGCTACTTGTACCTTCTGATTTCACTCCGAAGTAAAATTGAAAGATATCTGCATTTTCATGACGAGTAGCTGGACCCTTTAATGAATAAGAATAGATTGGTTTTAATATCTTTCATTTCTCCTACGTATCTTCAATATGATTCGTTAAATTAGTTTAAAATATATCTCTCTAAATTTAGCCAGCTACTTGTACATTTTTTATCATTTTTTCGCAAAAGTCGAAAGGTGTCTTCTTTTCAGATCAAGTAGCTGGCCCCTTTAATAACCGGAAATGTTTCAATTTAGAGTTTTCTCATGCATTTATAGTCATCTTTATTGAAAACAAGCATTCAGTGTCAAAAATCGCTCTTAGGCTTGCCAGCTACTTGTACCTTTTGATTTTACTCTAAGTAAAATTGAAAAATCTCCAGATTTTCTTGACGAGTTGCTGGCCCCTTAAATGGATAAGAATGGATTGATTTTGATATTTTTAATTTCTCCTATGTATCCTCAAAATGATTTGTTGAAATATTTTGAAAAATCACTTTTAAACTCGCTAGTTACTTGTACTTTTGAAATCATTACTTTGAAAAACGTAAGTTGTCCAGTTTTCAAATCAAGTAGCTGGCCCCTTTTATACCCAGATATGATTCAATTTTGAGTTTTCTCATACATTCATAGTATCTGTTATTCAAAACAACCATTTATTTTAAAAATTCGCTCTTAGGCTCGCCAGCTACTTGTACGTTTTGATTTCACTCTAAGTAAAATTGAAAAAAATCTGCATTTTCATGACAAGTAGCTGGCCCCTAGAATGGACAAGAATGGATTGATTTTGATATTTTTAATTTCTCTGAAGTATCCTCTATATCATTTCTTAAATTTTGAAAAATCTCTCTAAATCTAGCCAGCTACTTGTACATTTTACATCATGATTTTGCGAAAATGCAAAGTTGTCCCATTTTCAGATCAAGTAGCCGGCTGCTTTAATAACTGGAAATGTTTCAATTTCGAGTTTTTTCATGCATTTATACTCTCTTTTATTCAATATGAGCATTAATTTCAAAAACCGCTCTTAGGCTCGCCAGCTACTTGTACCTTTTGATTTCACTCTAAGTAAAATTGAAAATTATCCGTATTTTCATGACGAGTACCTGGACCCTTAAATGCATAAGAATGGATTGATTTTGATATTTTTAATTTCACCTAAGTATCCTCAAAGTGATTTGTTGAAATATTTTGAAAAATCTCTTTTAATCGCACTAGTTACTTGTACATTTGAGATCATTACTTCGAAAGACAGCAAAATGGTCCCATTTTCAAATCAGTAGCTGGCCCCTTTGATAACTGGATATGCCTAAAGTTTGACTATTTTAGTGCATTTATCATCTCCTTTATGTAAAAAAAGCATTTGATTTTAAAAACAGCTCTTAGACCTGCCAGCTTCTCGTACCTTTGAATTCATATCTGAGTGAAATTGAAAATTGTCCCAATTTTCATGACAAGTAGCTAGCCCCTTTAATAACCGGAAATGATTCAATTTTGAGTTTTATCATACATTCATAGTATCTGTTTTTCGAAACAAGCATTTAATTTCAAAATTCGCTCTAAGGCTCGCCAGCTACTTGTACCTTTTGATTTCACTCTAAGTAAAACTGAAAAAAAAAAAAAAATCCCCATTTGCATAACGAGTAGCTGGCCCCTAAAATGAATAAGAATGGATTGCTTTTGATATTTTTAATTTCTCCTACGTATCCTCAATATGATTTATTGAAATATTTTGAAAAATCTCTCTAAATCTAGCCAGCTACTTATACATTTATATTCATGATTTCGAACAACAGCAAAGTTGTCCCGTTTTTAAATCAAGTAGCTGGCCCCTTTAATAACCGGAAATAGTTCAGTTTCGAGTTTTCTCGTGCATTTATATTCTCTTTTATTCAATACGAGCATTCAAATTCAAAAATCGCTTTTAGGCTCGCCAGCTACTTGTACCTTTTGATTTCAATCTAAGTAAAATTGAAAAATATCCGCATTTCTCAAACGAGTAGCTGGGTCTTTTAAATGATAAGAATGAATTGATTTTGATACCTTTAATGTCCCCTTAATATCCTCAATATGATTCGTTGAAATGTTTTGGAAGAAATCTAGCCAGCTACTTGTACATTTATAATCATGATTTCAAAAACAGCAAAGTTGTCCCGTTTTTAAAATAAGTAGCTAGCCCCTATTATAACCGGAAATGATTCAATTTTGAGTTTTCTCATACATTCATAATCTCTGTTATTCAAAACAAGCATTTAATTTCATAATTCACTCTTAGGCTCACCAGCTACTTGTACCTTTTGATTTCACACTAAGTATAATTGAAAAATATCCGCATTTTCCTGGTAAGTAGATGCCCCCTTTAATGAATAAAAATTGATGGATTTTGATATCTTTAATTCCTCCAAAATATCGATCTCAATATGATTCTTTGAAATATTTTGAAAAATCTCTCTAAATCTAGGCAGCTACTTGTACATTTTAAATCATGATTTTGCAAAAGTGCAAAATTGTCCCGTTTTCGTATCAAGTAGCTGGCCTCTTTAATAACTGGACATGCTTCAGTTTTGAGTTTTCTGATGTATTTATAGTCTAATTTATTCAAAACAAGCACTTAACTACAAAAACAGCCCTTAGACTCACCACCTATTTGTACCTTTGAATTCCTTTCCAAGTTAAATTGAAAAATATCCCAATTTTCATGACGAGTAGCTGGCCCCTTTAATAATTAAAAATGAATTGAAAATGATATTTTCAATTTCTCCATAGTACAGTGAATGACTGTGATTCTTTGAAATATTTTGAAATGTCTGTCTTATTCTTGTCAGCTACTTGTACATTTTGAATCCCTAATTAAAAACAAACGTGAAAAAAATTCTATTGACAGATCTCGTAGCTTGACCCTTTAATACAGTATTTGATTTTGATTTTCCTAATGCATTTATATAGTATTCTGGATGGAAGATAAACATTTCGTTTAAGGCGTCGACATTTGGTTCGCCAGCTACTTGTACCTTTAGGAAACTAATATAAACCTCCATTTTAATTACCTATACATTGGTCACTGGGTACGAATTGCCAGATTTTCTTTTACAAGTGACTGCTTACTAGAAGGTGGCTACCAGTAGCTGGCTACAAATAACCAATTTTACCAGCTCAGGTAGCTGGCTACTAGTAGCTGGCTACTAGAAGCTAACTTTACCTGAACAAGTAGCTGGCTACTAGTAGCTGGCTACTTGTAGCTAACTTTACCTCAACAAGTAGCTGGCAACTAGTAGCTAACTTCACCTATCTGGTTAGGCTGTCCTACTAGAGAATGGGAGGTAGCGGGGTCGATCCCCTGCAAATCCATTTGTAAGACTAATGAAATGGTAATAATAGCATGTTCCTTATTCCTTTCCTTCTTTGCACTTGGAAAGACGGGATAACATTACGACTGTCGCGTAAGTATCAGGGTAAGAGATTTGTAGAGTGATGATTAAGAGAGAGAGAGAGAGAGAGGCAGGCAGACAGAGAGCTAAGGTAATATCACGGTGGTTAGTGATGCTACCATGTGTTTCCTGGCTTTTTCACACCAGTACTGACAGAACTTTCTTTTCAAAGCTAAGAGAGGGAGACCAGATTCTTTTGAGACCGCCTCAAAGGTGGAGAACAGCGAGGGGTATCGTTAGTGTTTTCGTGCTGATACAAACAAATTCAAATATGGTAGTAATGGAATTCCTTTCTTGGTACTCAGGGTGTCCAGGACAGCACAACGACTGCCTCACTAGTGTAAGGATTATGGGACTTTTCAAGTGCTAACTGGTGATGATAGCCTGGAAAAAATGTTTTGTAAACTATTGTCGTGAAAATACTGAAATAAAAGATTGATGCGACGTTAAACACGAAGCAATCAAACACAACTGAGCCGTGCTCTATGAAAAGGGGGCTTAATGCATCTCCGTGATCCATGATACCAAGCAAGACATCACCTAATTATGCATCGGTGGACCAGCAGGGCGTCTGGACCCCTCCCCTCCTCTAGAATTTTCAAAGTAACCGCTGTCTGCCTGAAATTTTGATCAAGTATGAAAGTGTCATACAAATTCTAGATCTATGCCAAAACATAAGTCAAATCCACAAAGAATTTCTTCTAACAAGTTGAAATGCATCAAAGAATAATGTTTAAAGTTGTACACAGTAGAAAATTTGAAATTGAGCTATGCTCTGACAAAGGGAGGCTAAATGAATCTCCTTGATCCATGACACCAAGCAAGCCATCACATACTGATGGATCCATAGTAGATCTATCCAATTTTTGTAACAGCCGACTGAATCATATGGTAGTTCTAGTCCTTTGACATAATGCTGGTTTATCACCTGTTCCAATACCCTTTTTTGTGTATATCTCTGCTTAACTCTATGTTCTATATTTTATACCGTCCCCATGGCTTGTTTGGATTGATTTTGCACCAGTATATCTAATGAACTAAGTGGGTTTTTTTTAAACTTTTTTGCCAGCTTGTTTACATTTCTTAGTCCAAACACATGGAATTTTGCTTTTTAACAAATATGTCAAGGGTTCAACTACTGAAGACAAATTTGGAGTAAATTTCCTATAATATTTGACAATACCAAGTCAAGATTGCAACTCTTTCATTTTAGGTCCAGGAACTTGCATTATGGCTTCCACCCTCTTCTTGGAAGGCTAAATGCCATCCTTATTTATCCTAAAAACAAAATATTCAACTTCATCTTGAAGGAAGAATTACTTTTCTTACCTAGCTCAGCTTAATATTTATTTGGGCTAGTCTTTTTATCGCTAACTCCAAATATTTCTTATGTTCATCACCATTTTGACTTGTAATAGTGACATCATCTAATATGCAACCCACAGAATCCAATACTTCCAGCACCATGTCCATAGTTTGTTGGAATATTGCTAATGAACTTGAAACTCTATAATTATGGAAGATTTAGATTCTGATACATGGATATATACATGTGTCGAAAAATTCGCAAATTACTGATTATGGAAATGTTTGCGAATTCAAGACATTATTATTATCCCTGGCCAAAGGCAGAGGGATATAGTTTTAGCATTGTCCGTCCGTCCTTCCTTCTGTCCGTCCGTCCGGGAGAATATCTGCAATACCATTGGACAGAATTTTGTGAAACTTTATATGTGTGTACAATAACCCATTCCGCCGATTAGATTTTTTTTTTAACTCGATGCAAAAGTGCCGACTGGGAGCGATTTTAAGTTACGCGGTTGAGTAAATTTTTGATGTTTTGTGTCTTGTCTTGAAAACTATACAGTTTTTACATAGAACTTACCACATCTATCAAGCACCATTTGGAAATGCAGGACAAAAAGTTTCACCCAGATGACCATGCAACACCACAGTTATACACCCTTGTTTTTTTTTTTTTTAATGCCGTGTCATGGAAAAAGGGGGTTTGATGTATATTTTCATTATGGACCAGTACCTCCAACTACAGGGCAAAATGTTATGAAAGTTCATTTTTAGCTCCACTGGCCGAAGGCCAGCGGGCTTATGTCATGGCCTGTTGTCCGTCGTCCGTCCGTCCGTCCGTCCGTCCGTGCGTTAACTTTTTTTTAAAACGTCTTCTTCTCTGAAACTACCCATCCAATTTTGATGAAACTTCACAGAAATGATCCTGCCATGGTCCTCTTCAGAATTTCTTGAAAGAATTTAATTCCTTCAAAAACTCTGGTTGCCATGGCAACAAAACTGAAAAATTTTGAAAATCTTTGAAAATCTTCTTGTCTGAAACCGTAAGGCCAAGGGCTACCAAATTTGGCATGTAGCTTTATCTAGTGGACCTCTACCAAGTTTCTTCAATTTATAGCCCTGGGGTCAAAATTGGCCCCGCCCCGGGGGTCACAAGTTTTACATGGGCTTATTTAGGGAGAACTTTAAAATTCCTCTTCTACCTAGCCATAGGGCCTAGAGCTACCAAATTTGGCATGTAGCTTTATCAAGTGGATCTCTGCCAAGATTGTTCAAATTATAGCCCTGGGGTCAAATTAGGCCCTGCCCGGGGGTAACAAGTTTTACATGGGCTTATATAACAAGTTTTACATGGGCTTATATAGGGAGAACTTTAAAATTCTTCTTTGACCTAGCCATGGGGCCTAGGGCTACCAAATTTTGCATGTGGCTTTATCTAGTGGGCCTCTACCAAGAGTGCCCAAATTATAGCCCTTGGGTCAAATTTGACCCCACCCCGGGGGTCACAAGTTTTACATAGGCTTATTTAGGGAAAACTTTAGAAATCTCCCTGTACCTAGCCGTAAGGCCTAGGGCTACCAAATTTTGCATGTGGCTTTATCTAGTGGGTCTCTACCAAGAGTGCTTAAATTATAGCCCTGGGGTCAAAATTGGCCCTGCCCCGGGGGTCACAAGTTTTACATGGGCTTATGTAGAGAAAACTTAAGAAATCTCCCTGTACTTATTCATAAAGCGTAGGGCTACCAAATTTCGCATGTAGCTATATCTAAAGGCCCTTCACCAAGAGTGCGTAAATTATAGCCCTAGGGGGGAATTTGATTCACCCCGAGGGGTCAGAAGTTTTACATGGGCTTATATAGTGAAATCTTTAGAAATCTTCTTGTTACTAACCATATGAACTAGGGCTACCAATTTTAGTCCTGTTTCAGGGGTCTTATGTTCAAAACCAATTGGCCAAGTATTGTAATGTTTGGCATGTAGTGATTTTACGTATTAGCCAGTGGAGCGATACAGGGCCATCATGGCCCTCTTGTTATATTGTTTATCACAAGCCACAGACAATAGTTCATGTTTTTATTTCAATCAAATGCCATGTATTGAAAAAAGGGGGCTAAATGTATAATTTCATCATGGACCAATGACCATCTGTTTGTTCGTCTTTCCGGACAGATACTTCTAAAATCCTTCACAAAAACTAATGGAAATTCATACATGTGTTCCTTGTGATGTCAGCCAATATTAATTTTATTTATTTATTTATTATACGCCCGTCGAAGACGGGACGTATTATGGGATCACCCGTGGCGGGCGGAATGGCGGGCGGCGTCCCCATTCTTTGTCTGGAGCATATCTCCAAAACTATGCTAGCTACGGTTATGAAATTTCATGGGTGGATAGATCTCATCAAGGCGGAGTGCAGTGCACAGGAATCATAACTCTCGCTTGCTTAATTTTTGAGTTATTGCCTTTGTTGTTTTTCATACTTGAATTTTGTCCGGAGCATATCTCCAAAACTATACTAGCTACGGTTATGAAACTTCATGGGTGGATAGATCTCATCAAGGGGGATTGCAGTGCACAGGAATCATAACTCTTGCTTCCTTAATTTTTGAGTTATTGCCCTTTGTTATTTTTCATACTTGAATTTTGTCCGGAGCATATCTCCAAGACTATACTAGCTAAGGTTATGAAACTTCATGGGTGGATAGATCTTATCAAGGGGGAGTGCAGTGCACAGGAATCATAACTCTTGCTTACTTAATTTTTGAGTTATTTCCCTTTGTTTATATTCATACTTGAATTTTGTCCAAAGCATATCTGCAAAACTATGCTAGCTACGGTTATGAAACTTCAAGGGTGGATAGATCTCATTAAGGGGGAGTGCAGTGCAAATGAATCATAACTCTTGCTTGCTTAATTTTTGAGTTATTGCCCTTTGTATTTTTTCATACTTGAATTTTGTCCGGAGCATATCTCCAAAACTATACTAGTTACGGTTATCAAATTTCATGGGTTGATAGATCTCATCAAGGGGGATTGCAGTGCACATGAATAATAACTCTTGCTTGCTTAATTTTTGAGTTATGATACGCCCGTCGAAAACGGGACATATTATGGGATCACCCATGGCAGGCAGGCGGGCGGGCAGCGTCCAGTTCTTTGTCCGGAGCATAACTTTGTTGTCTCCAGTCCGATTGACTTGAAACTTGGCATTTGTGTTTGTTGTAATAATACGGAGTGCAGTGCAAAAGAACCATAACTCTACCTCATGCTGTCTTTGAATTATTTCTCTTTGATCGTCATTTTTACAGCATTTTCTGCTTGTCAGGAGCATAACTTTGTCATCTCCAGTCCGATTGTCTTGAAACTTGGCATTTGTGTTTGTTGCAATAATACGGAGTGCAGTGCGAAAGAACCATAACTCTACCTCGTGCTGTCTGAGTTATTTCCCTTTGATTGTCATTTTTACAGCATTTTCTGCTTGTCCGGAGCATAACTTTGTCATCTCCAGTCCGATTGACTTGAAGCTTGGCATTTGTGTTTGTGGCAATAATATGGAGTGCAGTGCGAAAGAAGCATAACTCTACCTCGTGCTGTCTTTGAATTATTTCCCTTTGATCGTCATTTTTACAGCATTTTCTGCTTGTCCGGAGCATAACTTTGTCATCTCCAGTCCGATTGACTTGAAACTTGGCATTTGTGTTTGTTGCAATAATAAGGAGTGTAGTGCGAAAGAAGCATAACTCTACCTCGTGCCGAGTTATTTCCCTTTGATCGTCATTTTCACAGCATTTTCTGCTTGTCCGGAGCATAACTTTGTCATCTCCAGTCTGATTGACTTGAAACTTGGCATTTGTGTTTGTTGCAATAATACGGAGTGTAGTGCGAAAGAACCATAACTCTACCTCGTGCTGTCTGAGTTATTTCCCTTTGATCGTCATTTTTACAGCATTTTCTGCTTGTCCGGAGCATAACTTTGTCATCTCTAGTCAGTTTGACTTGAAACTTGGCATTTGTGTTTGTTGCAATAATATGGAGTGCAGTGCGAAAGAAGCATAACTCTACCTCGTGCTGTCTTTGAGTTATTTCCCTTTGATCGTCATTTTTACAGCATTTTCTTCTTGTCAGGAGCATAACTTTGTCATCTCCAGTCCGATTGACTTGAAACTTGGCATTTGTATTTGTTGCAATAATAGGGAGTGCAGTGCGAAAGAAGCATAACTCTACCTTGTGCTGTCTGAGTTATTTCCCTTTGATCGTCATTTTTACAGCATTTTCTGCTTGTCCGGAGCATAACTTTGTCATCTCTAGACCGATTGACTTGAAACTTGGCATTTGTGTTTGTTGCAATAATATGGAGTGCAGTGCGAAAGAAGCATAACTCTACCTCGTGCTGTCTTTGAGTTATTTCCCTTTGATCGTCAGTTTTACAGCATTTTCTGCTTGTCCGGAGCATAACTTTGTCATCTCCAGTCCGATTGATTTGAAACTTGGCATTTGTGTTTGTTGCAATAATACGGAGTGCAGTGCAAAAGAAGCATAACTCTACCTCGTGCTGTCTTTGAGTTATTTCCCTTTGATTGTCATTTTTACAGCATTTTCTGCTTGTCCGGAATATAACTTTGTCATCTCTAGTCTGAACATCTTTAAATTTGGTATGCATGATTGTTGAAAATTTACAGAGTGCAGTTCACAAGAACCATAACTCTTCCTAGCATGAGTTTTGAGTTATTTCCCTTTGATCGTTTTTTTTTTTACAGCATTTAATGCTTGTCCGGAATATAACTTTGTAATCTCACGTCAGAGTGACTTCAAACTTGGTATGCATGTTTGTTGCAATATTACGGAGTACAGTGCGCAAGAACAATAACTCTGCCTAGTACAGATTTTGAGTAATTCCACTTTGATCTTCATTTTTACAGTATTTCTTGGTTGTCCAGAACGGAACTTTGTCACCTCAAGTCAAATTGACTTGAGACTTGGTAAACATGTTTGTTGCACTACCTGCCCTTTACGATTATTATACCCCCTCGACAACCGGCAGTGGGACGGGCGTATCTTGCAACAATTTGCCGCTCTTGTTTATTTATTTATTTTTTTTTTCGCTTTTTTCATATTCATATTCAATATGGTGTCATTAAAAAAGGGAGCTTCATGTATATTTCCATTAGGGATCAATATCTCTTTAACTCAAAACCCTTTACAAACATTTATGAAACTTCATACATGTGTTCCTCATTATAGTCTGCCAAAATCATTATTTTAGCTTTTTTCAATAAATGTTGTGTCATGGAAAAAGGGGGCTTGACATATATATTCATTATCTCTTTAACTACAGGACAAAATGTTATGAAACTTCATATTTATGTTGTTTATCACAAGCCACAGACAGTAGTTATTTGTATTTATTTCACGAAATGCCATGTCATGCAAAAAGGGGGCTTAATGTATAATTTCATCATGGACCAATAACAGTCTGTTCGCCTATCTGCCTGCCTGGTCCTTGACGAAAATTGATGAAACTTCATGCATGTCTTCCTTTGGATAGTCTGTTGATACAGTTTTCTTCTATATATAATGACGTGTCATGGAAAAAGGGGCTTAATGTATATTTTCATTATTTATTTTCATTAGCTCACCTGAGCAGGAAGTGCTCATGGTGAGCTTTTGTTATTGTGCTGTGTCTGGCGTCTGGCGTGCGTCGTCCGTCGTCAACTTTTACCTTGTGTACACTCTTGGTCAAAATGTTTGTCTTGATAATATCTTAGGCGACTTCGAAAATGGGTCGGGTCGGGTAAAAAACTAAGTCACTAGGTCAAATCTTAGAAAAACCTTGTGTAAGCTCTAGAGGCCACATTTTCAGTCCGATGCTCTTGAAAGTTGTTCAGATTGTTTGTCTTGATGATATCTTGCATGAGTTTGAAAATGGGTCAGGTCAGGTCAAAAACTAGGTCATTAGGTCAAATCTTAGAAAAACCTTGTGTACGCACTAGAGGCCCACATTTTCAGTCCAATGATTTTGAAAATTGGTCAGAATGTTTGTGTTGATGATATCTCAAACGAGTTCGTAAATGGGTCAGGTCGGGTCAAAAACTAGGTCACTAGGTCAAATCTTAGAAAAACCTTGTGTACGCTCTAGAGGCCACATTTTCAGCCCAATGCTCTTGAAAGTTGTTCAGAATGTATGTTTTGATGATATCTCGGACAAGTTCGAAAATGGGTCATGTCAGGTGAAGAACTAGGTCACTGGGTCAAATCGTAGAAAAACCTAGTGTATGCCTTAGAGGTTAAATTTTCAGCCCAATACTCTTCAAACTTGGTCAGGATGTTTGTGTTGATGATATCTTGCATGAGTTGGAAAATGGTTCGCATGGGGTCAAAAACTAGGTCACCAGGTTTAGTCCTTGAAAAACCTTGTGTATGCTCTAGGGGCCACACTTGCTGTCCAGTATTCTTGAAATTTGGTCAGAATGTTTGTCTTGATAATGGCTTAGACTAGTATGAAAATGGGTCATGTTGGATAAAAAAGTAGGTCACTAGGTCAGATCTCAGAAAAAACCTTCTGTACACCCTATAAGCCACATTTTCTCTCAAATAGTCATGAATGGTGGTCAGAATGTGTGTCTGGATATTTTCTATGTGTTTGAAAATAGGTAATATTGAGGTTAAAAGTAGGCCACTGAGACAAATTCTAGAAAAAGCTTGTGTACACTCCAGAGGCCATGTTTGTAAGTCCAGTACGAGTGATTGTTTGTCAGAATGTTTGTCTTAATATCTCGGAAGAGATTGGAAATTGTTCATGTTTGATCAAAAGGCTCAGGTGAGTGATTTCAGGGCCATCATGGCCCTCTTGTTTAATGAAATTCCATGTCATGGAAAAAGGGGACTTAATGTATAATCTCATTAAAGACCTCTTATATATTTTTTATTTAATGAAATGCTGTGCCATGGAAAAAGGCGGATTAATGTGTAATTTCATCATGGACCAATAACAAAAAGCCCACATGTTCATGCAAAACACAATACCTCTAAAATCTTTGTATCAAAAAAGGTCTTTTAAGCGGGAGGGGGGGGGGGCATCATTTCAACGAAATTGCTTGTTATTTCTTGGTATATTTGTGGTAAAATAAGAAAACAGAAAAGTTTGCAAATTTTTCAAATTTGCAAAATCATAAAAATTTCCATATTGCAATAATTTCCACTTATTCAGTATCAGTAATGCCCCGTATATTGTGAATTTGTCATATATTGATGCGACTGCTCATAGTCATACATGTTAGTACACATAATGCATGTCAGTTTCTTTAAACTTTTGTTGCCCAACTAATTTTATGAACACATGTTCTGCTGTTGGTAATGGATATTCTGCTGTATTAAATACAGGAAATCTCCCTAAATTCTAATTGTATTGTCAGGTTTAAATACGTAGGCCTTTGCCAACTCTCATGATTTAGAAGTTACTTCTCCCTAGCTTGAGAATTAGGAGAAGTTTTTCAAAATGGGGAGAAGTGGTCAGACTTCCAGAAGTTTAGACAGACATTAAAAACGGGATGTGAGCCGAGTTATACAAGGAAATAATAATATTTTAACAATTTAACAGTTTAATTAAATAGAAAGCCATGTCAATACATGGAATTATATACCCATGGGAAAAAGTTAAGCATATCTTATATTCCTTGAAAAAGAGGTAAACAAAGACCAACATAACATGACATATGACTTTATTTTGTCTGCTGCATTCCCTGCATTCACTTAGATATAATTAAACGCTAACCAGAGATATTAAAGTGTAGAGACAGGTGTGGGAGTTATGTCAATTATGCGCCGGTATCCCTTTTTCTTTTCTATCAAGTTTATTGATGAATCGGTACGATTCTCTACAAAGAGAAAAATACAATAACATTAAATTTCATTTTCAATAACAAATCATCAACAGAGTAAAGACAGTTAATACAATACTAAAACAGTGTTTGAAAATGTCGTCTAATGGCGAAATTCTTACGATGAACAATAAATTTCACATTTAAATTATTTGCTAGTGCAATTATCTTGTATAAATAAAACAATTTCCCTAAAATAATTATAGCTTGAAATATCAATCAATGGAAAACTTACTGAACAGTAACCGATTTTTACAAATCCACCCTTCTCTATTGACGGAAACATTTAAACTAAAGTTTGATAAACAAAACTGACAATTATTCGACGTAACATCGAGCGCTAACGTGCGTTTTGACGTTCAATTTGTAAAGCGCACCAAAAGGTAGACGTGTAACTTGCATTTCTTCAAAAAAGACGGAGTAGCGTCCTTTACAGTCCCCACCATGAAATTATCATATTTCATCAGATACAAAGTGTAGTACATATATATATACTTTAAGGAGAAACATTTATGAAATTCATTATCGAGCTATAAGTAGTCTGCGGAATTCTCATCTACATAGAGGGCATAAAATGTTTCTGAAAACATAATATTCAAACAGAACTTTCTAGTACACAAAGTTTTGTCACTGGTCTAACTAATTGTCCTGACGGAGTTTTAATCTCACAACTTCTAACCAAACCGTCTCTACCATAGTTCACTTCAACAACTCTAGCCAACGGCCATTGTCCTCTAGGACTGTGGTTGGAAGCAACGAGAACGTCACCCTTTTTCACGTTCGTTATCTTGCATTGCTATTTCTGACGTGTTTGTAACAAGGTAAATATTCCCTTAACCACCGTCTCCAGAACACATCGGCAAGGTACTGAATTTGTTTCCACCATCGTTTAGCGTATACATCGTCCTTATTGAAGACTCCAACAGGTAACATGGATTAGATTTCATTAATAGCAACATGTTTAGCGTTAACGCTAATGGGTCTCTTTGGTCACTACTCAGGGGTGTCAAGGGTCTATCATTAAGGATCTTCTCAGTTTCAGCCATGAAGGTAAGTAACTGCTCGTCATTTAGTAGCTGTTCCGACACGAGGGATCTCAGAATTAATCTTGTTGAGCGAATCAAACGCTCCCATGCTCCACCCATATGACTAGCTTGGGGTGGATTGAAATGCCACTCAATTTCATTCTGCGTGAGGTGTCTACTGATTTTTGATTGGTTCCATCCGTCTGTTGACTTACATAGCTCGTGTTCACCTCCAACAAGATTGGTTCCATTATTGCTGTAAACTTTCCATGGTCGTCCATGTCTACTTTCAAAACGCTGAAATGCAGCAATAAAGGAATTCGTTGTGAGACTATGGCCGATTTCGAAGTGTACCGCACAACTTGTAAGGCAGGTGGAGATGCAGCCATATCGATTTGCACGTGCGCGACCTAACTTAACTGTAAAGGGCCCGAAATAATCGATTCCAACGAATGTGAATGGTGGCATGTCTGATGTCATCTGCTCATCCAGGAGAGGGGCCATTTGCTGACTGGACCACGGACCGAGTACACGCTTGCATGTCACGCATGATGATAATACTTTCTTAACAGTTGCATGTCCTTTGATTATCCAGTATTTCTCTCGTACTGCAGCGAGAACCTGCTGAGTTCCCACATGCCCTAAGTTCCTATGGTAATATGAAATGATCAACTTGGTTACATGATGATCACTCGCCAATATAATTGATTGCTGGTTCTGTTTTGTTACGCATCCACGTATTCGGATCAATCCATTTTGGAGCGTAGGATTGAGAGATGCGACATGGCTAGATTACTTCACACCAGCATTGTTTTTTAGTGATTTTATCTCGTCTTTGAAATGATTTTTTTTTTGTGCTAGACACAATAATACTTGTGTAGTGTTGTGAAGTTCGCATACAGTAAGCTCACCCGTGTTACATTCAGTCTTTCTCTTCAGATACTTATTACTGCAGTAGGCCATGAAACGTATAAGTCAAGCGACAGCTCTTCTCAATGCTGTCCAATCCGAGTAATAGTTAATCACTTTGTCAATGTCGCAAGTCGTTGCATTTACCGTCATTTCCCGTTTTACTTCTGTATCGGTCTCATTTATATCTGGCGCGCTGCGCTTCACAGGCCAATAGCCTTCATCTTTCAGAAGAAAATCTGATCCATTTAACCACAGACTCACACCTTTCGAGTCATATGCTTCTGTACCTCTTGAAGCCAGGTCAGCGGGATTAGAGTGCGTATCTATGTGTCGCCACTGTTCCGGAGATGTCAATTCATGTATTTGTCCTACTCTGTTCCCAATGAAGGTTTTGAACCTACATGTTTCATTTTTAATATATCCTAGAACTAACATTGAATCAGTCCAGAATGTCACATGGTCAATGTCAATCTTGAGCTCGTCTTTTATAAGTCCATATAGACGTGACGCAACAACTGCCCTGGATAACTCAAGCCTTGGTATTGAAGTCTGTTTAATTGGCGCCAAACGCGATTTTCCCATGATCAGTGAGCATGCTATCTTTCTGTGTTCGTCGGTCAGCCTTATGTATGCACATGCTCCGTATCCAAGTTCGGATCCATTGCAGAATACGTGCAGCTGGGCATTTCGTATGGCTCCGACAACTTGCGGCTTGAAACAACATGTTATCGCTACGTTTTCTAATGCTGGTAGTGCATTCAGCCACTGCCGCCATTCTCGCGAGCACTTTTCGGAAATCTGATCATCCCATCCAATCTTCTCTTTACACAATTTCTGTACCAAGGCCTTTGCCTGTAGTAACACTGGACATACCAGTCCAAGGGGGTCAAATATGGCACTGACAGTTCAGAGTATTCCACGTCTAGTCAACAGTTTTTCGCTTAATTTCACCTTGAATCTTATTTCATCTCGGGCTATATCCCAGTGTACACCAAGAGCGCGATCTAGCGGCAGATTGTCTCCCTTGTCAAGGTTCTGTACAGAAGTCGCCTGTTCAGACTCTGGTATCGAGTCCACTACGTTTCTGTTATTACTCAACCATTTTGTTAGTCGAAATCCTCCTCTCTGCATCAATGACTGTAAATCTGACGCGAAAGTGATTGCTCTTTCCTTGGAAGATACAGACTATAAACAATCATCCACATAAAAGTTCCTTCTAACAGTTTCAACGACTTCCGATTCGTACATGTGTGCTTGGTCTGAAGCCGTGTGCCTCAATGCATAGGCTGTGCAGCTTGGTGATGATGTCGCTCCGAACAAGTGCACTAGCATCTGGTAACACTTAGGTTGTCGATTTAAGTCACCTCCGGGCCACCATAGAAAGCGCAGAGCGTCGCAGTCCTCATCATGGACTCGCACCTGGTGAAACATAGCTTCAATGTCTGCTGCTAGAGCTACATGCTCTTGTCTGAATCGAGTAAGCACACCTACCAGACTATTCATGAAGTCGGGTCCTTGTAAGAGTTGACTATTTAGAGACCTTCCCTTGTACATTGCTGCACAGTCAAATATAACTCTGACTTTCCCAGGTTTGTTTGGATTCGTAACAGGGTGATGGGGTAAATACCATACATGATTGTTGTCAGTTTCAATCTCTGTTACCTCCTTCGCATATCCCTTTTGAATGTAATCGGACACAATGGTGGTGTACATTTCATGTAACTCGGGATCTCCTGCTAATTTCCGTTTTAACTGTCCAAGGCGCGCGTAAGTCATTGTCAAATTATTTGGTATTTTTGCTGTTTCACCGCGCCACGGTAATTTTAGAGTATAATGTCCATTTTTGTGCTTCAGTAAATTTTCCATTATTTTCAGTGCTCTTTCATCCTCTAAAGACATAGAGTACTTCTCCGTGTGTGCTGTATCATCAAAGTCCGTATTACACATTTTTTCAAATTGTTGTTGTAACATTACATCAGCAGTCTGTTGAAAATTGATGTTTACCGTAGCAGGTAGAGCTGTCTGAGGCACAGGTCCGCGTACCGCCCAGCCAAGTTGAGTTCTTACAGCATATGGTTGATCATTGCGGCTGGAACGTACTTTGAGCAGAATATGAGCCTGTGGTATGTCGGTCCCTATCAATAACATCACAGAACTGGCATCAATTTCGGGTATCTCGATGTTGGACAAATACGGTAAGTTTCGGAGATCAGAACTCTTCGCAGCAGATTTAGTAGAAATAGGCAGTGTTTTAACTGACCAAATTTTGTTTAACTTAATTATAGAGCAACCGGACGCTGGTTGCATTTGCAAATCAACTTCATTTCCTTCTACTGTGCTTCAGGTTGAGCTGGCTGTTGTCATACTGAACGTCACAGGTCTACCGGGTAAGTTAAGAACATTTAGAAGGCGCTCGTCACACAACAATTTATCTGCCCCGTCGTCCAAAAGAGCATAAGTTTTGCAACATTTTCCACTTGTGCCAGATATAATCCCTAGGCAGTTTTTTACACACGATCCCTTTGTAGCTGCGCAATTTACAGACGACTGTATGGCTGTCTGATCAGCGACTTTCCGATTTACCCAGTTGTGCAGTAGGAAGTAGTGTTTTGATTTACACTCTGGCACAGTGCATGATGCTCGTTTTCTACACATAATTGAATAGTGTCTACCTTTTAAGCAATTGAAGCAAAGTTTAGAACCACGAACAAATTTTTCTCTCTCGTTTAAATGCATTCCTTTGAATTTCTCGCATGAAGCTAGATCTTGACATAGACCCTTACAACAGCAACATTTACGTTCGTAGTTAAGTTTTTCTTGATCACTGCTAACAGCAAATTGTGTTACGTCATTTCCACACGGAAAAGCAATCATTGTGGATTTTGCTACCCTTTCAACTTTGTTTCCATGACTATTTTCTCTAGCAAGGTCTCATCCATACATAGAGTTGGCAATTTGCGCTCTTTGATCCATGAATTTTACCAAATCAGAGAAGCGGGGTTCTCTGCCCGACTCTGTAATTGAGTGCACCACTTCAACCCATTTACTTCGAATGTGCGCTGGCAAGCGTTTTACAAGACAGCGTAAGTTGTCTGTATTATCAATGTCCGAGTTAAATTCTAGCTGTGATAGCGTAATCTCGCATTTCCTCATTTGTAGCGCTAGTTTTGATAGGCCTTCGGTGTTGGACGTTTTCAAGGACAGTCCATGAACAAGCAGATCAATGTAACTACGAGCAATATTGTATGGTCTACCGTATCTTGAAAAAAGAATATTCCTAGCACTTTTATAACCTTCACTAGGCTCCAGTAACACACAGTCCTCAATTGCCCTTTTAGCTTCACCATCACAGAACTGAATCAAATAACTGAGTTTGAGTCTGTCGTCACTTACCCTACTTTCAATGTTAGTTTCAAAATTATTCACAAATTTGCAATATTCCAGGGTTGAACCATTAAACCGTAGTAGTTCTGGTTTTGGTAGGTTGAATCCTTCATGTTGTGTATTCGCCAGACGGCTGAAAACTTGGTCAATATTTCCCGAAGTTACATCCGACGTTGATTCCTGCATATTATTCAATATTTCTCTTTCAGTCTGGTCTACTTGGCGTTGTTCACGTTCGGTATTTACACAATGGAACGTAACCACTTATTTCACTTCCGGTATTTCCGGGTCGCGATGCAGACTCATTCCGGTCACTTGCTGCAATATCGCTACCGGGTATGAAACGTCCTGTCTAAGAGCTCCGTTATTCGTCATCGGAAGGTTTCCTTCACTACAAAGTGTACCATTTATTTCCTTGTCATCTTCTAACCAAATAGATTCTTCAAGTCGAGCTTGCTCTAGATCACTTTCACTTTCAAGCAGTAGTTGTTTTATTTCCAGTTCCTTTTTCGCACGTTCTAATTCAGCCTTTTCTTTAAGTGTTTTGAGTTTTTATTCAGCAATGAGTTGATTAGCTTTAGCACTTTCTATTTTTGAACGTAAGGAGGAACATGTACCAGAACTACTGACCATAGAACTTTGATCATCTTCAGGCGTTTTCTCTATAGTGGCTGTCCACTGTGAAAACCGATCCTGGAATTCCATAAAGTTCTGTCTACATTCTTCGATATTCTTTTCCAAATTCGCAGACACTTCAAGGTCGGTGCAAACGTTCAAACATTCCTCATGAATATTTTTTAATTTCTCAAATTTCTCACAAAGTTTTGTATAAAGCTGACTCACGATTTCCGCATTTTGAAATCAACTTTTCCTCGAGCTCCTTGTATAATCTGGTAACCTGTTTCATCTGTGTTGTACATGACCATTTGAGACTGCTAAGTTCTTTCGCTTCAGTCCTAGCCAATATCACGATGAGTCAAGTTTCCTCAGTGTGTTCGAGAATTGTAGAGATGGGTGTGGGAGTTATGTCACGTATGCGCCGGTATCCCTTTTTCTTTCCTATCAAGTTTATTGACAAATCAGTACGATTCTCTACAAAGAGAAAAATACAACAACATTAAATTCCATATTCAATAACAAATCATCAACAGGGTAAAGACAGTTAATACAATGCTAAAACAGTTTGAAAATGTCGTCTAATGGCGAAATTCTTACGATGAACAATAAATTTCACATTTAAATTATTTGCTAGTGCAATTATCTTGTATAAATAAAACAATTTCCCTAAAATAATTATAGCTTGAAATATCAATCAATGGAAAACTTACTGAACAGTAACCGATTTTTACAAATCCACCCTTCTCTATTGACGGAAACATTTAAAGTTTGGTAAACAAAACTGACCGTTATTACGTAACGTCGCACGCTAACGTGCGTTTTGACGTTCAATTTGTAAGCACACCAAAAGATAGACATGTAACTTGCATTTCTTCAAAAAAGACAGCGTAGCATCTTTTACATAAAGGAAACAATATATTTGGGCGAAAGGAATTGTTTTAATTGTATGAGATGGAATATGCTTAACTTTTTCCCGTAGGTATATAATACTTTCTATTTTTTTTAGCTCACCTGAGCACGAAGTGCTCATGGTGAGCTTTTGTGGTATTGCTGTGTCCGGCGTGCGTCGTCCGTTGTGCGTTGTCTGTCGTCAACTTTTGCCTTGTGTACGCTCTAGAGGCCACATTTTCAATCCGATACTCATGAAACTTGGTCAGAATGTTTGTCTCAATAATATCTCGCACGAGTTCGAAAATGGGTAATGTCAGGTCAAAAACTAGGTCACTAGGTCAAATCTTAGAAAAATCTTGTGTATGCTCTAGAGGCCACATTTTCAGTCCGATACTCATGAAAGTTGGTCAGAATGTTTGTCTTGATGATATCTTGGATGAGATTGAAAATGGGTCATGTCAGGTCAAAAACTATGTCACTAGGTCAAATCTTAGAAAAACCTTGTGTACGCTCTAGAAGCCACATTTTCGGCCCAAAACTCCTGAAACTTGGTCAGAATGTTTGTCTTGATGATATCTGAGATGAGTTTGAAAATGGGTTATGTCGGGTCAAAAATCTAGGTTACTAGGTCATATCTTACAAAAACCTTGTGTACGCTCTTGAGGCCACATTTTCAGCCCAAAACTCTTGAAAGTTGATCAGAATGTTTGTCTTGATTATATCTCGGGCGAGTTCAAGAATGGGTCATGTGGGGTCAAAAACTAGGTCACTAGGTCAAATCAGAAAAACCTTGTGCATGCTCTTGAGGCCACAGTTTCAGCCCAAAACTCTTGAAAGTTGGTCAGTATATTTGTCTTGATTATATCTCGGTCGAGTTTGAAGGTGGGTCATGTCAGGTCCAAAACTAGGTCACTAGGTCAAATCTTAGAAAAACCTTGTGTACACTCTAGAGGCCACATTTTTAGTCAGATACTCATGAAACTTGGTCAGAATGTTTGTCTTGATGATAGCTTTAATGAGTTCAACAGTGGGTCATGTCGGGCAAAAAATTAGGTCACTAGATCATATCCTAGAAAACCCTTGCATACGCTCTAGAGGCCACATTTTCAGCCCAAAACTCTTGAAAGTTGGTCAGAATGTTTGTCTTGATTATATCTCAGTCGAGTTCGAAAATGGGTCATGTCGGCTCAAAAACTAGGTCACTAGGTCAAATCTTATAAAAAACCTTGTGTAACTGTAGAGGCCACATTTTCAGTCAGATACTCATGAAACTTGGTCAGAGTGTTTGTCTTGATGATGTCTCGGATGAGTTTGAAAATTGATCATGCTGGGCCAAAAACTAAGTCAATAGGTCAAATCTTAGAAAAACCTTGTGCACACTCTGGAGGCCATATTTTCAGTCCAATGCTCTTGAAAGTTGGTCAGAATGTTTGTCTTGATGATATCTCGGATGAGTTGTAAAATGGGTCATGTCTGGTCAAAAAGTAGGTCACGAGGTCATATCTTAGATAAACCTTGTGTACACTCTACAGGCCACATTTTTGGTCCAAAACTCTTGAAATTTGGTCAGAATGTTTGTCTTGATGATATCTTGGACAAGTTTGAAAATGGGTCATGTCAAGCAAAAAACTAGGTCACTGGGTCAAATCTTAAAAATATCCCTTGTGTATGCTCTAGAGGTCACAGTTTCAGTCTAAATTCTTGAAAGTTGGTCAGAATGTTGTACTTGATGACATCTCAGATGACTTTGTAATTTGGTCATGTTGGGTCAGAAACTAGATCAGTAGTTCAAATCTTAGAAAAAACCTGTATATACTCTATAGGCCACATTTTCTGTCCAATAAGTATGAAAGGTGGTCAGGATCTTTGTTTTGATAATATCTACAATGGGAAAATTGGCTATGGTTGGCTAAAAAGTAGGTCACTGAGAGAAATTCTAGAAAAAGCTTGTGTATATGCTAGAGGCCAAATTTTCAGTCCATTAATTATGAAAGCTTAGTAGATTGTTTGTCATGATATCTCAAAAGAGATTGAAAATGGGTCATGTTTGGTCAAAAGACTCAGGTGAGCGACTTTAGGGCCATCATGGCCCTCTTGTTTTAATCAATATCCTTATTCCTGTATAAGAAACTACTTAAATCTTTGCACCACAACAAAATTTTAGACCAGTCCAAATTGAAAGCATTTGCAGATGACGAATAAAATGGGACACAAATGACAGTACCTGTCTATGAGATCATTGAAAACAATGTGGGAAAAGAATAAAATGCTGGTTACAAGCATTTTCTTCTTTTTCCACAATGTTTTCAAAAGCCTTCCTCTTCAGGGTCTTTATAACTCGGTACTATGTGGTAAAGCGTTAAAACATATTTATTTTTTCCCCAGCTCTATTCATACACTTTTTGGATAAAACACAAGGAAAGAGAACACATTACTTGGTTGAAAAATGGTTTCTCTGAGCACATTTTTGTTATCTTTTTACTTAAATCTTCCAAACACCATTATTTCCAACATCCTGGACAGAATTTTTTGCTGAAAATCATTCTCTGTACTAGGTAAGATAATTTCTGACTATCAGATTGACAGCAATTGCAGCAGACAAATATAGATAATGCCTTAAAGGATGTAAATAATGAAAGTATTTTGTCAAAAGGAGAAAAGCTTACTACCAGCATTTTTAGCTCACCTGAGCACAAAGTGCTCAAGGTGAGCTTTTGTGATCGTGCTGTGTCTGTCGTGCAGTGTGCATTGTCCGTTGTTCGTCGTCAATTTTTACCTTGTGTGCATTCTAGAAGCCACATTTTCAGTCTGATACTCATGAAACTTGGTCAGGATGTTTGTTTAGATGATATCTCGGACGAGTTCGATAATGGGTCATATTTGGTCAAAAACTAGGTCTCTAGGTCAAATCTTAGAAAAACCTTGTGTAAACTCTAGAGGCCATATTTTCAGTCCAATACTCTTGAAACCTAATTAGGATGCTTGTCTGGATAATAGCTCGGATGAGTTTTAAAATTGGTCATGTCAGGTCAGAAACTAAGTCACTAGGTCAAATCTTAGAAAAACATTGTGTACACTCTAGAGACCACATTTTTTTACTCATGAAACTTGGACAGGATGTTTGTCTTGATGATATCTTGAATGACTTTGAAAATTGGCCATGTCAGGTCAAAAAGTAGGTCACTAGGTCAAATCTGTAAAAACCTTGTGTACACTCTAGAGACCAAATTTTCGGTCCAATACACTTGAAAGTTTTTGTCTTGATGTTATCTCAAACAAGTTTAAAAATGGGTCATGTTGGGTCAGAAACTAGGTCACTAGGTCAAACCTTAGAAAAACCTTGTGTAAACTCTAGAGGCCACATTTTCAGTCCAATACTCTTGAAACTTAGTCGGGATGGTTGTCTAGATAATATCTCAAACGAGTTTGAAAATTGGTCATGTCAGGTCAGAAACTGGGTCACTAAGTCAAATCTTAGGAAAACCTTGTGTACACTCTAGAGGCCACATTTTCAGTCTGAAACTTGGCTAGAATGTTTGTCTTGATGATATATTGGACTACTTTGAAAATAGGTCACATTGGGTCAAGAATAAGGTCACTGGGTCAAGTTGTAGAAAAACCTTGTGTACACTCTAGAGGCCACAATTTTTCTGAATTTTGGCTTAACTAGTGGCAATACTCATCAAAGGGTTAGAACATATTGTGAGAAAGGAAAATGCTTGCAACCCCCATTTTCTCCTTTTGCCACACTGTTTTCAAATTTCTCATGGTATGTAAACCTCAGTTTCAGGAAATTTAAGACTTGTCATGACACAACTTTAAAAATACTTTTCATCATTCTTAACATAACAGTTAAACCTTCTCGTTCAGTTTTTAGCTCCACTTGCCCAAGGCCAGCGGGCTTATGTCGTGGCCCAGTTTCCGTTGTGCGTTTGTGCATGCATCCGTCCGTGCGTCCGTACGTGCTTGCGTGCGTACGTTAACTTTTATTTTAAACATCTCTGATGAAACTACCGATCCAATTTTGATGAAACTTTGCAGAAATGATCCTGCCATGGTCCTCTTCAGAATTACTTGAAAGAATATGATTCCTTTAAAAACTCTGGTTGCCATGGCAACAAAACTGAAAAATATTGAAAATCTTTGAAAACCTTCTTGTGTGAAACCCTGAGGCCTAGGGCTACCAAATTTTGCATGTAGCTTTATCTAGTGGACCTCTACCAAGTTTCTTCAAATTATAGCCCTGGGTTTAAATTTGGCCCGACCCGGGGGTCACAAGTTTTACATGGGCTTATATAGTGAAAACTTTAGAAATCTTCCTGTACCTAGCCATAAGGCCTAGGGCTATCAAATTGTGCATGTAGCTTTATCTAGTAGACCTCTACCAAGAGTGCCCAAATTATAGCCCTTGGGTCGAATTTGGCCCAGCCGCGCGGGTCACAAGTTTTATATAGGCTTAATAGGGAAAACTTTAAAAATATTCTCGTACCTATCCATAAGGCGTAGGGCTACCAAATTTTTGCATGTAGCTTGATCTAGTGGGCTTCTACCAAGAGTACCCAAATTATAGCCTATGGGTCAAATTTGGCTTCACCCAGGGAGTCACAAAGTTTACATGGGCTTATATATGGGAAAAACTTTATAAATCTTCTTTTACCTAACCATGAGACCTAAGGCTACCAAGTTTTGCATGTAGCATTATCCAATGGGCCTCTACTAAGAGGGCCAAGGTATAGCCCTGGAGTCAAGTTTGGTCCCACCCCAGGGGTTAGAAGTTTTACATGGGCTTACACATGTATAGTTTAAACTTCAGAAATCTTCTTGTCATTAATCATGAGACCTAGAGCTACCAAAATTAGCCCTGTCTCAGGGGTCTCATATTTTACAGGGCCTTTTATTGAGGAAACTTTGAAAATCTTTGTGTTTATAACCACACAATTTAGACCTGCATTATTTGGTATGGAGCTTTATCGTGTGGAACTCTGCCAGGGTTCAAGTAATTATAAATTTTGTATGTCTTCTAGTTCGAAACCAGTTGGCCAAGTATTGTAATATTTGGCTTGTAGGGTTTTTACTTATTAGCCAGTGGAGCAATAAAGGGCCATCATGGCCCTCTTGTTTAGAGAACTTGAAACCTTTCTCAGGGCTAGTCAATACACTGATATCACTGTCTCTATCAACTTTGACAACTTTCAGTTTACTACTTAGTTTATGCAAAGACCCCTTCAACCAGTCAGAGACAACTAAGATAAGTTTGTATGGGACAATTTTGGTGTTGCCTATTCCAAGTTTGGACTTTTTCCACTATCAATTAGTCTTTCTAATTCTGTTTTGTGTTTTCTAGTGCAAACCGTACAGGTGTTGGTTTGCAAAATTTTGGACTGGAGTCATCATTCAATGTCAGTTTTGCTGCAATACCATTCATTACTCCAATATTTGTATCAAACAAGGAAGAGTATTTTGACAACTATTGCTCTACAGAACTAACTTCATGACACCATTTAATATTCTTCCAATCAAGCTTGAGTTCAATTAACCAACTTCTTCCAAATAGAGAGACCATCTCCACACACAACAATTAATGGTAGACTTTTCTTTTGATGACGATATTTGACAGTTACTATACCACATCTAGAACTTTATCTCCTGTGTATGTTTTTAGCAACACGAAAGATGGCTCAAGTTTCACATGACTGAAAGTACTTTCATGGATTTTTTCCAAAACAGTAATCATAGAGGCCCCTGTATCTAATTCCATATCACAGTCTTTACCCTCAATCTGCACTGTAACATAGATTTCTGAGCTAGACAGTGATCGTAGCGTGAAAAGTGGCCATTCTCTCTCATCTTCATTTTCAGACTCTGAAAGTTTGAAAGTGAATGAATTTTGGACATCTTTTTATTAGTCTTGTCCCGTTTGGCCTTAGGCTGTGAACTTTTGTTGGTCTTTTACAGCCTTTTCGGAGACATCTTGCTTACATGACCTGACCTTTACAGCTACGACACTTGGCATTTTTGTAGAAACAGTTCTGACTGTCATGATTAGTTTTACCACCTCTAAACACTATTACGGGCCCTTAGTTTTTGACCCTTCAATATCCACCAATTCAATACTGCAGCCATGTAAACAGCCTTTTTCAAAGTTAATTCCTCTTCTGACAGTATCTTTCTCTGGATAACAATGTTCCGTAACCCACAGACAAAAAAATCACTCAGCACATCTAAAAATGTCCCAAACCCACATGATTCACTTGGCCTTATCAATTCTGTCAACTACTGGCTTATAGTTTCATTTTCACTTAGCATCTTGCAATGAAACAGAAATCATTCTGCAATGATGAAGGTTTTTGTTTGCAGGTTATTTTAAATAAATAGTTTTCAACCTGGTCGAACGTCTTATCATTAACATTTTGAGGTGCAACAAAGTTACAGAGCAGGCTGTAAGTCATTTTCAGTCCGATACTCATGAAACTTGGTCAGAATGTTTGTCTTGATGATATATTGGACAGCTTTGAAAATGGGTCACATTGGATCAAGAACAAGGCCACTAAGTCAAATCTTACAAAAACCTTTTGTACCCTCTAGAGGCCACATTTTCAATCCAATACTCTTGAAAGTTGGTCAGATTATTTGTCTTGATGATAGCTTTGACAAGTTTGAAAGTGGGTTACATCAGGTCAAAAAGTAGGCCACTAGATCAAACTTTGAAAAACCTTGTGTAAGCTCTAAAGGCTGCATTTTCAGTCCGATAATCTTGAAACTTGGTCAGAATGTTTGTCTTGATGATATCTTTGATGAGGATGAAAATGGGTCACATGGGTTCAAAAACTAGGTCACTAGGTAAAGTCTTAGAATGATAAACCTTATGTACACTCTAGAGGCTATATTTTTAGTTCAATTCCAATGAAAGTTTGTCAGAATGTTTGTCATTATATCCTGGAAGAGATTAGAAATGGGTCATGTATGTAAAAAGGCTCAGGTGAGCAACTTCAGGGCCATCATACCCCTCTTGTTCTTAAAACTGAGGAGTAATTCATCATCACGGGAGGTCAGTCTGTCAGTTGGCATAAGAAGCTGATGACATCATCACCTTCTAAAAATAAAAAAAGTTACCAGATGGTTTCAAAACTGCAGCAGCATTGACTGCTAATAGTGACTATTCACCTACTGTAAATCATCCAAAATTGTTACCAAGTTTCTTTCTATCATCAAATTTAATATGGGTAAGATGATAGGATTTTTCTTAAATAGTGTTAAGAAAACAGAGTTGGAAGTGGAGAAAACACTAGTTCTTCCTTTTCTCACATTAATTTCAGGAAGAAATCTTCCCAAAGGTCTATACAACAAGGTGCTTTGTATAAGATTATGCTTTTGCTAACATTTTATGCTGTCTCTAGCTAATGTATTCAAAATCATATATATCCTAAAAGCAAGCCTACAAAAGACCTTGCTGTCACTGAAAGCTCTGTTTAACTCTTCACCACACAACAAAGTTTTCATTTAGTTCATATTTAAAACACAATATTGTAGACTATAAATTGAATGTGGCTCAAGTGATTAGATTTCTCTTTAAAAAGCAGAAAATATTGCAGAAAATGGGGAAAGTACTGGTTACACAAGCATTGTCTTCTTTTCCCACATATTTTCCAAGAGCCCCTTCCTTCAGGGTCTTTAAAACTTAAGATTGTTTTGTAATACCCATTCCACTGGGTGGCGATCCCACTGCGCTCATTGCGATCATGGCCCATCTCCAAAATCTTCCAAATCTCCGCAGAAGCGCCAACACAAGCAACATTAGGGGCATTTCCAGTACGCTTACCAAATGCAACAATTACAATCTTACTGCGCTGGTCATGATCCTGTCACGCCTTTGTTGCTTCCAAGACGCTTCTACTACACTCCCACTATGGCACGGGATTTCAGGCTTACGACATTGCTGCTGCTACCTTGCAATGACCTGTGCGCAGGAGCTGCGCTTCTGTTGCCCTTTTGGAACGTTTCTATATAGCAGCAGTTGAACATTGGCCCTAAAACGCTTACCTGAATAAAGACTTATATGGTTGAAAAAGCTGAAGAGATCCTGGTGTTAATGATGTAAAATGCATGTGTGTAAGTTACCTGCTTTATCAACTTGACCCACTTTTGAACTTGTCAGAGATATTCTGATAGTGTTTCATGATTATAAGACTTCTACTACGCTCCCACTACGGCGCTGGATTTCAGGCTTACTACGTTGCTGCTGCGACCTTGCTACGACCTGTGTGCAGGAGCTGCACTTCTGTCGCGCTTTTGCAACGTTTCTATATAGCAGCAGTTGAATGGGTTTCGAAGTCAAGCTGGCCATTGGCCCTAAAGCACTCACCTGATTAAAGTCATATATGGTTGATAAAGCTGAAGAAATCCTGGTTTTAATGATGTAAAATGCATGCATGTAAGTGACCTACTTTTTGATCAACTTGACCTACTTTTGAACTTGTCAGAGATATCATCCAGACAAACATTCTGATAATGTTTCATGAGTATAAGACTGAAAATGTGTCTCTAGACTGCACACAAGGTTTTTCTAATATTTGGCTCATTGACCTATGCTTTGATCTGTTGTGACCCAATTTCAAACTTGTCTGAGATTTCAAAAAGATAATTTTTCTGACCAAGTTTTATAAATATCAGGCTGAAAATGTGGCCTCTAGAATGCAAACAAGGTTTTTTTCAGATCTGGCCAAGTGACCTCTCTTTGATCAGCCCTGACCCAATTACAAACATGTCCAAGACATCATCAAGACAAATATTCTGACCAAGTTTCATGAATAACTGACTGAAAATGTTGCCTCTAGAGTGTGAACTACGTTATTCAAGCTGCGGCTACAATACTGCTGGATTCACGAATCTCTTGCTGTGCTCTTACTACGCTTTTGTGGCGCTTCGAGCCCACGGCAATCCTGCTACGTAAATTTTAAGCAAGGTCAAGACAAGCGCCCTGAAGTGGCAATCATGAAGCTTTCAATACCCTTCTACTACGATCAAAGTGTTTAAACTGCGCCGTTGTCATTCCTGCTACGCTTTGTGGAATTTTGACCAAAGTTATGAAGCGTAACAGAATCTCAGTTCAGTGGAATGTGCGTTTAAAGTGGCGATCACGAGCTTCCGATACGCTTCTACTACGATCAAAGCATTTCTACTGCGCTGTTGCTGTTTCTCCTACGATTCACAGCGTTTTGACCGAAATTTAGAAGTGTAGTGGAATCGCCAACAGTGGAATGGGGGTATAAAGGGTTTATGTATTGCTTAGTGGTGCTGTATAGAAAACTCGGCTTTCTGATGTAAACTCAATATAATTTATCACATAAAACCTCCTAGAGCAGTATTTTAAACCCATGACTTATTTTCTGATTATACATTAATGAATTATCATTTTTTGGGGCCTCGGTTCTGGTTATTTTATCGTTATGAGCATATGCAGCTAGGGGAACCAACCAAAGCTTGTGCAGGAATCTGTACCACTATGCCACTTTGCAAAAAAATTACATCCTTGTTGCTAAGACATATATACATGGAAAGTTCTATTTTTAGCTCACCTGAGCACAAAGTGCTCAAGCCGAGCTTTTGTGAAACTGCTGTGTCCAGCATTTGTAGTGTGTCATGCATCGTCTGTCGTCAACTTTTACCATATATACGCTCTAGAGGCCATATTTTCAGTCTGATACTTATGGAACTTGGTCAGAATGTTTGCCTTGATGATATCTTGGTCGAGTTCAAATATGGGTCATGTAGGTAAAAAACTAGGTCACTAGGTCAAATCTTAGAAAAATGTTTTGTATGCTCTAGAGTTCACATTTTCAGCCCAATACTCTTGAAAGATGGTCAGAATGTTTGTCTTGATGGTATCTTGGACGAGTTTGAAAATGGGTCATGTCAGGTCAAAAACTAGGTCACTGGTCCAAATCTTAGAAAAACCTTCCGTAGAGGCCACACTTTCAGTCCAATAGTCTTGAATATGCATCAGAATGTTTCTCTTGGTTATATCTTGGAGTTAAAAAATGTGTCACATTAGTTCAAAACCTAGGTCACTAGTTCAAATCTTTGAAAAACCTTGTGTACGCTCTGGAGGCCACATTTTTAAAACAATACTCATGAAAATTGGTCAGAATAGTTGACGTGATGATATCATGGGAGAGTTTGAAAGTGGGTTCTGTAAGGTCATAAACTAGGTTACTAGGTCAAACCTTAGAAAACAATATGTACACTGTAGAGGCCTTATTTTCTGAACAGTACAATTGAAAATTGGTCAGAATGTTTGTATTGAAGAAAACGTATATGATTTTAGAAAATGGGTCCCTTTGGGTCAAAAACTAGGTCACCAGGTCAAAGTTTTGAAAAACCTTGTGCATGCTGTAGAGGCCATGTTGTCAGTTTTTTAATCATTAAACTTGGTCAAAATGTTTGTCTTGATGATATCCTGGACAAGTTGGTTCAAAAAGTAGGCCACTAGGTCAAATCTTAGAAAAACCTTGTGTACACTTTAGAGGCCACATTTATGGTGCAATACTCTTGAAAATTGGTCAAAATGTTTGTCTAGATGATGTTTTGAAATTGGGTCACATCAGATCAAAAACTAGGACACCAAGTTTGTGTTTAAAAAATTTGTGTATGCTCTAGAGGCCACATTTTCAGGCCAGTAATCTTGAAAGTTAGTCAAAATGTTCGTCTAAATAATACTTTGGACAAGTTTAAAAATGGGTCACATCAGGTCAAAAACAAGGACACCAGGTTTATGTTTGAAAAACCTTGTGTATGCTCTAGAGGCCACAATTTTGGTACAATACTCTTGGGTACAATACTCTTGAAAATGAGTCAAAATGTTTGTCTAGATGATATTTTGGAGAAGTTTGAAAATTGGTCACATCAGGTCAAAAACTAGGACACCAGGTTTGTGTTTGAAAAACCTTGTGTATGCTCTAGAGGCCACATTTTCAGTCTGATAATCTTGAAACTTGGTCAAAATGTTTCTCCTGATAATATCTTGGATGATTTAAAAAATGGGTCATGTTGGATAAAAAACCTGGTCACTAGGTCAAATCTCGGAATTAACCTTATTAACACTCTACAGGTTACATTTTCTCCTAAATACTCATGAAAGGTTGTCAGAATGTTTGTTTGGATAATTTATACAAATTTAAAAATAGGCAATATTGAGCGTAAAAATAGGTAACTGAGACAAATGGAAGAAAAAGCTTGTGTACACTCTAGAGGCCATATTTTAAGTCCAATACTAATGAAAGTTTGTCAGAATGATTGTTGTTATATCTAGGAAGAGATTGGAAATGGCTCATGTATGGTCAAAAGGCTCAGCTGTGCGACTGCAGGGTTACCGTGGCCCTCTTGTTATGGTGATAAAAACAAGAAATTTAGTCAGTGTTATTTAAAATCAACAAAACTGCAGAAATAGTTCGCCTTACCCCCTCTAGAAACTGTTTCATTTTGCTTTTGGCGTAAATGTTAAAGAACTACCTACTTGCATAATTATGTACACATTTCACACCCAACTACAACTATAAACATGGACCCATGGATGGTATGTAGGCTGTGGTGATGATGAAGGATACTTTTTTGTTAGTTATTCATTTAATGTGATACATAGAATTTCACATTTGTTTTATGCATTATCATTTTTGCAGCCTCATTTACTAAAATGTATTTGATGCTCGCCAAGGCTTGCATCATACAATTTTAGTCAACTTGTTTGATAAAAATGATAATACATAAACACTCATTTAAGATCTTCTGTGTATGCATGTCTCTTTATCATTTGATTTTCAGTTATTGCTGCACTAGCTTTGATCATATATAGGAAATACAGGAAAAGGAACCAACAGAGGCGATCAGAAAGAGGTAATCATTTGCTGTGTTCCTTTCCTGTTAAAAGTAATATTTAGTTGTTTTATTCGACCAAAGATATTATGTTATGCTCCTTGTCATACATCCATGTTTCTGTCCTTGCATCAGCAATTTTGTGTCCATTCCATATCACTTGAACCTCTAGTCTGATGCAACATGAAGAGCGGAGGTTTCAGATCCCAGGTTCTGTGGTCAAGGTTACAGCAGGGGTTCTAAGGTCACATACTGTTAAATTGTGTCTGCTCTTCATGTCTTGCACATGTAGTCAGATTCTGAATATTTTTCATACATGTTCATGCAAATCAATGATACAACATGCAGAGTAGAGATTTTAGATGCCAGGTTCCAAGGTCAAGGTCACAGGGGGAGGGGGTCATAGTTCACATGTTCAAAAGTCATACCTGCTTCATATCCCTTGAACCCCTGGTCTGGTTTTGGTAACCAGCATTTTCTCCTTTTCCCACAATGTTTTCTGCTCTATCAAGGACAAATTTTATCCCTTGGGCCACATTTAATTTGTTGTCTGCAAATACTCTCAATTTAAACCAGTCTAGAATTTTGTTGTTTGGTAAAGAGTTAAATCATGTCTGCTCGGTGTCTTTTGAACCCATGGTGTGATGTTGAAAATATTTTGGGGTCCTGCATGGCTCAGTGGTAAAGTGTAAAACTTGTAACCTGGAGGCCTTAGGTTCGAGCCTCACAGGAAGCACTTGGTTTCTTGTGGGAGTGTCCATATGTAAGACACTTCAGAGTTCTGGCCTGGTGCTGGTGAAACCCAGGGCATGCATGAATATGTATGTGAGCTGTTGCATTGATGTGGCTAAAATAAGCAGGGTAAAACACCTTTCAATCGATCAGTCAATGAAAATATTTGATACATGTTTGCATTTTGGTAAAAAGACATGCTGAGGTTAGGTTTCAGACACAAAGTTCAAAGGTGAAGGGCACTGCAGGGAGGTCAAAAGTCACATGTGTTTTGATGGCATCCTTAGTGCGTATATTGCAAAGCTTTGTGGCCAGTTAGCTTACGTCATGGCCCTATGTCTGCTCTGCGTGCTTCTATGGGTACTTGCATTAACTTTGTTTCAAACTTCTCTACTTAGAAGAAGCTTTTTAAATAAAACCTTTGTATCCAATTTTGACAAAACTTCACAGTGACCCTGCCAAAGTGATACTCAGAAATATCTCAAAGAATTTGATTCCCTTGAAAATTTTTGTTGCTACAATAGCAAAAGTTACTAAAAAATATTGAAAGTCTAAAAAAAATTTCTTCTCCAAAAAGGTAGGCTTGAAGTCTATACAGTTTGGCAAAAATTATCATTTGGTGGACCCCTGTCAGTATTTAGTTCACCTGAGCACAAAGTGCTCAAGGTGAGCTTTTGTGATCGTGCTATGTCTGTCGTCAAGGCGTCAACATTTACCTGGTGTGCACTCTGGAGGCCTCATGAAACTTGGTCAGAATTTTTGTCTTGATGATTATCTTGGACAAGTTCAAAATTGGACCATCTCGGGCCAAAAAAGGTCACAGGAGTAAATCCAAGAATAAGCTTGTGTGCTCTTTAGAGGTAACTTTTTCAGCGCGCTACCCTTGAAACTTGGTCAGAATGTTTGTCTTGATGATATATCGAACATGTTCAAATACTGGTCATGTCGGGTCAAAAAGTAGGTGACAGGGTAAAATCTTAGAAAAACCTTGTGTGCAGTCTAGAGGCCACATTTTCAGCCTGAAAATCATGCAATTTGGTCAGAATGTTTGTCTTAATGATATCTTGGACATGTTTGAAATTAGGTCATGTCTAGTCAAAAAGTAGGTCATGGCTAAATTTTAAAACAACTTTGTGTGCACTGTAGACACCACAGCCTGATGACCTTGAAAGTTGGTCTGAATAATTGTCTTGATGGTGTTTAGGACAAGTATGAAATTTGGTCATGTCGGGTCAAAAAGTACGTAACAGGGCTAAATCTTAGAAAAACCCTGAGGTCACATTTTCAACTTGATGCCCTTGAAAATTGAGATCTTATTGATATCTCAGATACTTTTGAAATGGGTAAAGGTGGGTCAAAAAGTAGGTCACAGGGTCAAAAATAAATAAAACCTAGTATGCACTCATTTAAGTTGGTCAGAATCTTTGTCTTCATGATATCTAAAACAAGTTTGAAATCGGGTCATGTCAGGCCCTTTTGTTTTATACCATCAATAGCTTTAACCCTGTTGATTTTGAAAGAAAACCTGTCAACTAGTAAGGGAAAAGAAGCTTTTTAAAATTGAAAGTATACATTTCTTGTTTATGCAATAAAATATATTTATATCCAATTCTCTCTGAAATTTGCATGCATCATTTGTATCATTAAGGTCATTGGGTCAAAAAGTAGGTCATAGATAAACTTTGTGTGTACACTAGAGGTCTTACTTTCAGTCTGATACTCATGAAATTTGATCAGAAAAGTTGTCATTCAGACAAGTTCTATGTAAATAAGTAGGTCAAATCTTGGAAAATTCTTGAGTGCACTGTAGAGGCCAGATTTCATTCTGATAGACATGAAACCTTGTCAGAATTTTGTCTTGATGACATCTGGAAAAAGTTCAAAATTGGATCACTTCAAGTCAAAAGTTGATCATTTGGCCAAATTAAAGAAAAACTTTGTGTGCAATCTTAAAGCTGCATTTTCTGTCTGAGAGACTGATGAAACCTAGTAAGAATATTTGTTTTGATGACAAGTTTAAAATTGGGTCACTTCAGGTCAAAAAGAAGGTCACTATGCCAAATCTTAGAAAAGCCTCGTGTACTCTCTCGAGACCACATTTACGGTACAATACTTATGAAACTTGGTCAGAATGTTTATTTTGATGACATCTCAGACAAGTTCAAAATTGGGCAACTTAGTCAAAAAGTAGGTCACTGGGCCAAATCATAAATAAACTGTGTGCACTTTAGAGGTCTTATTTTCAGTCTAATACTCATGAAACCTGGTCAGAATGTTTATTTTGATAATCTCAAGTAATTTCAAAAGTAGGTCACTGGACCAATTCTTGAAAAAAAAGAAAAAGAAAAAAACTTGTGTTGACTCTAGAGGCCACATTTTCAGTCTGATACTCATGAAACCTTGTCAAAATTTTGGTCTTGATGTTATCTCAGTCAAGTTCATAATTGGGTCACTTCAGGTCAAAAAGAAAGTCTCTGGGCCAAATCTTAGAAAAACTTTGCACTCTAGAGGCCTTATTTCTAGTCTGATACTCATGAAACTAGATCAGAATGTTTGTCTTGATGATACCTCAGACAAGTTTTAAATTGGGTCACTTGAGGTAAAAAAGTAGGTCACTGGACAAATCTTAGAAAAGCCTTGTGTGCATTCCAGACGCCACATTTTCAGTCCTTTACTAATGAAACCTGGTCAGAATGTTTGTTTTGATGATGTCTCAGACAAGTTCAAAATGGGTCACTTAAGGTAAAAAAGTAGGTCACTAGGCTAAGAGTTTCAGAACGAATGTCTTGATGATATGTTTAACATTTTGAAAATTGAGTATATTTGAGTCTAAAAGTAGGTCACTGCGCAAAATCTTAGAAAAACGTTGTGTGCACTCTATGTGTATCTTATATTTTCCATCTGATACTATGGAACTTGGTCAGAATGGTCTTGATTATACCTGGGATCTGTTTAAAATTGAGGCGGTTCTGGTCAAAAAGTAGTCACTGGGCCAAATCTTAGGAAACCCTGTGTGCACTGTAGAGGCCATATTTTCAGTCTGATACTCATGAAATCTGGTCTTGATGGTATCTCGGACAAGGTTTTTAGCTCACCTGAGCACAACGTGCTCAAAGGGAGCTTTTAGGGGCACGCTGTGTCCGTCGTGCGTTGTCCGTCGTCCGGCGTCAACAATTCCTTTAAACATCTTCTCCTCCTAAACCGCTTGGCCGATTTGGACCAAACTTGGCTGGAATGTTCCTTGGGAGGTCCTCTTTAAAACCTGTTCACAGAATTTGATTCCATCAAAAACTCTGGTTGCCATGGCAACCAAATGGAATTTTCTAAGAAATTATTTAAAAATCTTCTCCTCTGAGACCGCTGATCAGATTTTGAAATAATTTCACAGAAATGTTTCTTGGGTGACCCTTTTGAAAAATTGTTAGGGAAATTTTTATCCATCGAAAAACAACAGCCAATTGTTATCACCTGCATGTGGTGCACTTGTTCGACTTATGTTTTTAGTCACTACTGAGCATATGCTCTTCTTCAAGAAATTGTCCTTGGGTGATCTATCCAAAAATTTATTTATAGAATTCTGATTAATCAAAATCATTGCTGTGGTGATGATTGTAGGGATGGTGACAGATTTTGAAATGACTTTTACAGGTGACCTTTTCAAAATTGCTTGGCAAAATAATGATTTTGTTTCCAAAGTTTCAATACCTCAAAAAAAAATTGGCTATGGTCCTCTCAAAAATTCAGGTGAGCGATCCAGGGCCATCTTGTTTTTTAATTTGGTCACTTCCAGTTAAAAAGTAGGTCACTGGGCCAAATCATAGAAAAATCTTGCTTGCAGTTTAAAGGCCACATTTGCAGTCTGATACACATGAAACTTGATCAGAATGATTGTCTTGATTGTATCTCGGCCAAGTCTGAAATTGGGTCACATCATATCAAAAAATAGCTCTTGGTCAAATCTTAGAAAAACCTTGTGTGCACTCTAGAGACCACATTTCTGTCTGCTACTCATGAAAATTTGTCAAAATTTTTGTTTTGATGAAATCTCAGACAGCTTTGAAATTGAGCAACACTTGGTCAAAAAGTAGGTCACTGGGCCAGATCTTAGATAAACTTTGTGTGCACTCCAGAGGCCTTATTTTAAGCTCACCTGAGCACAACGTGCTCAACGGGAGCTTTTAGGATAACTCTGTGTCCGTCGTGCGGCATCAACATTTCTTAAAAACATCTTCTCCTCCTAAACCGCTTGGCCGATTTGGACCAAACTTGGCTGGAATGTTCCTTGGGAGGTCCTCTTTAAAATTTGTACACAGAATTTGATTCCATCAAAAACTCTGGTTGCCATGGCAACCATAAGGAATTTCCTAAGAAATTCTTTAAAAATCTTCTCCTCTGAAACCGCTGGTCAGATTTTGAAATAATTTCACAGAGATGTTCCTTGGGTGACCCTTTTCAAAAATTATTCGCGAAATTTTGATCCGTCAAGAAACATGGCTCTGGTGAATTGGGGCTACTTGCACTATACAGAAATGAAGAAATTCTTAAAAATTCTTCTCTCTAAAACCGCTGGTCAGATTTTAAAATAATTTCACAGAGATGTTGCTTGGGTGACCCTTTTCAAAAATTGTTTGTGAAATTTTGAACCACTAAGAAACATGGCTCTGGTGACTGGGGGCTACTTGCACTATACAGAAATGAAGAAATTCTTAAAAATTCTTCTTCTCTGAAACGGCTGGTCCTTTTTTTTTTTTTTTAATAATTTCACAGCAATGTTCTTTGGGTGACTCTTTTCAAAAAATGTTCACAAAATTGTGATCTGTCTTAAAACATGGCTCTGATGGTGGGGGCTATTTGCACTACAGAGACATGAAAAGGAATTTCTTAATTCATTTTCTCTGGAACGGCTGGTCAGATTTTGAACTAATTTCACAGAAATGTTCCTAGGGTGACCCTTTTCAAAAATTGTGAGGTAAATTTTTATCCGTCGAAAAACAACAGGCAATTGTTGGCACCTGCATGTGGTGCTCTTGTTCGACTTATGTTTTTAGTCACTATCAAGCATGTGCTCTTCTTCAGGAAATTGTCCATGGGTGATCTATCCCAAAATTTATTTGCAGAATTCTGATTCATGAAATTCATTGCTGTGGTGATGATTGTAGGGGTGGTGACAGATTTTGAAATGACTTTCACAGGTGACCTTTTCAAAATTGCTTGGCAAAATAATGATTTTGTTTCCAAAGTTTCAATACCTCAAAAAAATGGCTATGGTCCTCTCAAAAATTCAGGTGAGGGATCCAGGGCCATCTTGGCCCTCTTGTTAGTCTTATACTCATGAAGCTAGATCAGAATGTTTGTCTTGATGATATCTTAGAAAAGTTAAAAATTTGGCCGCTTCAGGTCAAAAAGTAGAACATTGGGCCAAATCTTAGAAAAACCTTGTGTGCACTCTAGAGGCCATATTTTCAGTCTGATACACAAAAAATTTGGTCAGAATGTTTGTTTTATAATTTCCTTGATTATTGCTAAATTTGGTCTTGTAGGATAAAAAAGTAGGTCACTGGGGTAAATCTTAGAACAAGCTTCAAAATCAATAGTAGCTTGGCTTAAACAACAGAATTAAAATTCAGTGGTCAATGTATCACAGAAATAACGTTTCATAGAAATATGTACAATAATTTTATATAAAAAAAAAAAAGGGTCCATGCTCACCAACCATTCTAAAAAACATTCTTAGCCTATTTCTACATTTAAAAAGTTTTTTTTTTAAAGGAGGGGTGTCCATAAGGCCCTTTTTTGGGCTAGGATAGATTTTTGCTAAAATTTGCTGATTTATACTACTATGTATTGGCTTTCATTTGGTGAAGTATTAAGATGCAGCGGCCATGTCTTCTATGCTATATGCTTGAGAAAAGTGGGTGGGGTAATTTGATATGATATCAACTTGTAAGACTAAATTGCAAATATCTTCCATTTGAAGCTGCAATCAATATTCATTCATTCCATGTAGGTACTTACCCTATAAGAGGGTGTTAATGATGCAAACAATTTAAATCATCATTCTCTAGCAATGTAGTTATAATCACTTTTAAGTCATACCTAAATTTCGCTTATTTTGTCATCTCCAACTTTGCGAAAAACCACAACATAGTTTTATTGTTTTATGGAAAACTACAATATGTTGATATTACATACTAGACATAGTAGACATTCTAAATTTATGAGGAATTAGCTCTGCTACAAACGACACTGGAGTTATCTGCCCTTGAAAAAGTAAAAAAAGCTAATTTTCTCATGTTCTAAAGCTAAGCATATTTCCAGTATATTTCAGAGGACTAGACTCACTCAAACCTAATTTGTATAGATGTTTGTCAGAAATAAGAATAGATCAAGTCATGGCATGGTGACCTTGACCTTTTTCAAGGTCGAAGTGAGACCCAGATATCCATTCTATGACTGATAAATGCCCTTATAGGGTTGAATTCACAAGTTTTTAAGTTACAATTTTGGATTTCGTTGTTTTGTAGCATACAAGAATTTTGTAAGCCCATTGGCAACCTTCAATATTGGTGGCATGATAATGAATTACTGTTTGGTGACCTTGACCTTTTTTACACAGTCACAATGAGACTCAGAGCTCTTTTTCAGGAATTCAAATTCTCTTGTTGTGTGTGTAATTATTTCCAACCGTATCAAATATGAATACAAATACTTTACATTTTACGATTATTTTTCACAAGTACAATCCTTTTACAACATTGTATTTCAATATTAGAAATTCATACTCATCATTTTGGTCGTCATGTCATTCAACTCTCATATTTCTCAAAGTTTGCTTAGCCCCAAAAATATTTAATTACATAGGCTTTATGGTTGCAATATTAATGTTATGATTTTTTTACACAATTCAATTAGTATTTTCTATAATGATGTATATGATGTTTCCCTGTTTCCTTTTTACTTTATTTAACAGAGATTTTAGAACGTCAGCTGAATAGCAATTTAAAAAAGATACTTTAATAAAACTTGTAATGTTCAAAACTTGCCCAAACAGCTGCTTATGCAGGCCAATTTAGTATTAAAACAAGTATGTGACTTATATATTGCTGTCTAATGACAGCTTGAAACAATCTTCTTTGTTCCCTGTCAGATTGCTGATAATTCTTTTGGAACTCCATTCTTGAACAAGAATAGCAAAAAGCTTCCGGATACTTCTTAGTTAGACCTCAAAAAGTTAGACCTGAAAAGCTAAAATTTAGACCTGCAGCCCATTTCACGTATGCTTTGTGGGATTGTGGTGAGGGGATTGGATTTGCCAGTCCAGACATGCAGTACCATCATTTTGCAGGTACCTTTGCACATGGGTAGTATGCAGACGAGCTATATCGTCCATTAGAACAATCCAATAACCTGGGTATCAAGAACCAGTATCAAAATACTACTGGGCAGTCAGTCTGCACTGGTCAACATTGATAAGCTCATTCCACTTAATCCCAGCTGATTTTACCCATGGGTAAAAATTAAACGGCCTCCATAATGGCCATGTTCAGCAATGATGGCTGTATGAAATCTGAACATCGGCATTCATCATACCCTAGCAAGCCTGTTTCTTAAGTCTATGCAGTAGATAGGCTCATCTGTAAAGTGTAGTTCAGGTCCACCTAGCTTGGTCAAAGGCCCACTCATACCCTAGCTGCGAGAAAAAAGAGTCTGTGCTGGTGAAGACCACTTTTGTTCAACCATGGGTAGATAGTGTTTGCACGGGTATATATACTGCAAGTTGAAACGGAATACGAAACCACCTTGCTGTCACAAAATGCAGCAAGCCTTCAGCAGTTGTCAACTGCAGAGGTGTGGACCACTTTTGAAACCTTGACAGTACATGATGCATGCCAAGGGCAACATTAACATCATGATGAGAAGCCCTTTCCTTTATCTTTTAAGATGAAGTGATGATTGAATACCTTACACTCATTGCGTACATCTAATGTAACTTTGGGGCTATAGGTTCAATTCTCACTCAAAACGCTGGGTTTTCATGGGAGTTCCTTTGGCAAAGGGCTTCAGAGCCCAGCATAGCACTACTGGTGAATTCTTCAAAAGAAATGAAAGAGTGGGCTGTCACCCATATGACAGAAATATTGTTAAATGATGCGTACAAAAACATTCAAACAGACGTAGCATTTAAGACTATGATACTTATTGGGTTCATTATTTCTTTAGCTTAAACGAACATTTTCCCCGTCATAAAAACATAATCTTATTATTATACTTATTACATGTACAGTTGGGACCATGTATATATCACTGAATCATATTAAAAAAAAAAACTAATACATGTACATACACATATACATGTAATTATCTCATGCAAAGGTGAAAATCATGTCTGAAATATTTGGTGCTTAGCAAACTTTGAGTAGTATATATACTCTGTTTCATTGTGCTATGGCCATTTAGCCTACACAACGACATAAACATGTCTCTGTATATTCAGATATGTGATGTAAGGTCATTCCATTATTTTATCTAATCAGTTCTATTCACAAAGTTTATCAAACTGTCTCAATGCAGCCATATGATCTCAGATGTCAATCTCTTTTTTTTAAAAAAAAGATATTCAACTTGACTAGTATGATACTGATTACTTCTAGAGGTACTTTAAAACATTTTTCAGGATAGGTTTAGAATCCTCAGACTATCCGTCGTGGTATACTTACGTTTAAATGAATATTTGAATTTTGTAATAATTGTCTTGCATACTTGCTTTAGCAACTTTCTAGGTTTCTTTGTGTTCATATTCCTATTTATAAATTTATAACCCTCTCTCTCTCTCTCTCTCTCTCTCTCTCTCTCTCTCTCTCTCTCTCTCCCCCCCCCCCCCAGAAAAAAAGTTTTTTTTTTCTTTCATCAAACTGTTTGACAAAGCGTGATTTCTTTTCAACAAAGGTCTAATTCACTTTATCATCAACCTGACATTCAGTGGTGAAGAGATTGCTGATGCTGTTTCAACAAAGAACAGGCATGTAATGGCAATATCTCAAAAGATGTATAGAAATCATATCAGGCCAAAACAATTTTTTTTATCAATGGGACTAAAAGGGCGTTCTAGGTCTAACTATAAGATCGACAAAATGTCAAAGTCAACAAGCTGAGAGTCAGTATAATATGCTGTCATATCCCAGTAATAAATCGTATATGCATTAATACATGTACATTCCCAGTATTTTGACTTGAGAGATGCTTGTTTGAGCCCTTTGGGAGAATTTATATTCATGGAGTAAAGCGTGTGGGTCTTACTTTGACATTGAAAAACGTCAAGGTCACCAAGCCTACATTCACTTTATACTTAATCCTGACTAACATCTGCATAGCTTGGATTTGAATGAATCCAATGAAATGTATTAACCCTGAACTGCTAAGCGGGACTCACTGACCTTTTGCTGACAGTGTAGATCAAGATCAGACTGCACAGAACGTACAGTCTGATCTTTGATCTACACTGTCCGATACGGAGATATTTTTCTCAAATAAACAAGTTTGAAATAGCATTACTCGGGTTTTTACTGTCAGCTTGAAAGTTTCATTTAACTTATTTAGCAGGAAAACGTTTAAACCCACAAGAAGAGGATAAGAATTTCTGGAATAGAGCTCTAGATCTCATTCTGACCATGAAGAAAAGGTCAAGGTCACCAAACTATAATTCAGTATCATGTCACCAATATTGAAGGTTGCCAATGGGCTTACAAAATTCTTGTATCCTCGAAATGTGAAATCCTTAATTGTGATCTGAAAGTTTGTGAACTCGACCCTGGTAACAGAATTATCAGTCATGAGTTGGAGCCCTGGGTCTCACTTCAACCTTGAAAAAGGTCAAGGTCACCATGCCATGACTTGTTCTATTCTTATTTCTGACAAATATCTATACAAGTTAGGTTTGAGTGAGTTTAGTCCTCTGAAATATACTGAAAATATGCTTAGCTTTAGAACATTTTTTACTTTTTCAAGGGCAGATAACTCCAGTGTCGTTTGTAGCAGAGCAAATTCCTCATAATTTTACAATGTCTACTATGTCTAGTATGTAATATCAACATATTGTAGTTTTCCATAAAACAATAAAACTATGTTGTGGTTTTTCGCAAAGTTGGAGATGACAAAATAAGCGAAATTTAGGTACAATTTAAAAGTGATTATAACTACATTGCTAGAGAATGATGATTTAAATTGTTTGCATCATTAACACCCTCTTATAGGGAAAGTACCTACATGGAATTAATGAATATTGATTGCAGCTTCATATGGAAGATATTTGCAATTTAGTCTTACAAGCTGATATCATATCAAATTACCCCACCCACTTTTCTCAAGGATATAGCATAGAAGACATGGCCGCTGCATCTTAATACTTCACCAAATGAAAGCCAATACATAGTAGTATAAATCAGCCAATTTTAGCAAAAATCTGTCCTAGCCCAAAAAAGGGCCTTATGGACACCCCTCCTTTGACAGGTCTTATCACGGTGGTCACACACCTACGCATGTGTTTCCTGGCTTTCTCAAACCAGTACTGACACAACTTTCTTTACAAACCACTGACTTCTTTTCTCATATGCATCAGCAGTGAGAGGCGAAAAATTGTTGGAAAGAAAGTTTGCCACAACCTGGTATGGAACTTGCAACCAGCAGATCACAAGTCAGATATGCTAGCCACTGCAGGCACTGCACTGCCAGGTCGATTTAAAAAATAAACAACATCTGAACCATTTGGCACTACACAGCCAGGCCACTTTAAAAAGTAAACAACTTCTGATTGAATAAACCATTTGGCTCAGCCAATCAGAAGCTGTGTTACTTTCAAATTTAGGAAATCTTTGAGAACAAGACTAAGAATGTTCATAAGAATAGTTGGTGAATATGAACCGTGGCGTGTTTGCTTTTTTATCAGTCAGTTGATGTTATTTTTTTAAATCGTTTATTTTTGGATGTAATAAAAATTGTTTCTTATGTACTTTGCTGAATATCTTTGCCATTACTGAAGATATTTACTTCAAACTCAGGCCTAACTATCATTTAGGGACCAGTATTATACTGGTATTATACCAGTATAGTAGGTAACACTCAAAATATACCATTCAGTGGTCCTGCCTGTGGTTCTGGGTTTGATCCTCAGGGAGGTGCTGGGATCTGTGCGGGAATGTCAGTGCGCAAAACCACTTTAGAGGCTTGGCTTAGTTCTGGTGAAACCAATGACCAACTTGAACTAGTGACTTGTTGGCATGATTTGACTGAATGATGGTGAAAGCTGTTTAAAACACCATTATTTATCCCCGGCCGAAAAAGTGGCAGGGATAAGGTAATAGTACCCATCCGTCTGTCCTTCCCTCCTTGTGTCCTTCCATCATCCCGTCTGTCTATCCGTCCTACTTTCTTGGCCGGAACATAACTCAAATCTATTAGAGGTGTAAACATAATACTTCAGAGGGACTTTGATAGATCTCATCAAGGAGAAGTGCATTGCACAAGAACCATAACTCTTGATAGCATTATTTAGGAGTTATTGTCCTTTGTTATTTTTTCTTACTTAAATTTTGTCCAGAGCATAATTTGAAAACTACATGAGATATAAACATAAAACTTCACCGATTAATAGAAGTGCAGTGTATAAGAACCATAACTTTCAGCCCCCTAGTTTAGGAGTTATTTTGTCTCCCCCCGTCAGGGTCAGGAGATATATTGTTTTTCCCTGTGTGTCTGTCTGTCTGTCCGTCTGTCTGTCTGTCACAAATGGTGTCCGCTCTATAACTCAAAAACCTTTTAAGATATTTTGATAAAACTTCACAAATTTGTAACGCACCATGAGACAAAGTGTCATGCACAAGAACCATAACTCTGGCTTGTATATTTTTCGAGTTATTTCCCTTTGATTATTTTCCATCACAAATGGTGTCTGCTCTTTAACTCGAAAACCTTCTAAGATATTTTGATAAAACTTCACACATTTGTAAAGCATCATGAGATGAAGTTTCATGCACAAGAACCATAACTCTGGCTTGTATATTTTTTGAGTTATTTCCCTTTAATTATTTTCCGTCACAAATCGTGTTGGCTCTTTAACTCAAAAACCTTTTAAGATTTTTTGATAAAACTTCACACATTTTTACAGCACCATAAGACGAAGTGTCATGCACAAGAACCATAACTCTGGCTTGTATATTTTTTGAGTTATTTCTCTTTGATTATTTTCTTTACTTATTTTACGTATAATTTCGTGTCCGCTCTATAACTCAAAAACCGTTAGAGAAAAATGACCATTATTTCAGTTAAAAATTGCTTTGGTCACATATCAATCCTTCTGACACCAAAAAGGGGGGAGACATCTGTATTTTTGTAGAAAAACAAGTTCTAGTTTCCCTTTGATGTTTTTCTTACTTTAACTTTGTCTGGAGCATAACTTGAAAACTATAATAGGTGTAAGCATGATACTTCACATGTGCATAGATCGCACTGAGGAAAAATGCATTGCACAAGAACCATAATTCTTGGTTGCATAGTTAAGGAGTTATTGACCTTTGTTATTTTTTCTTACTTAATTTTGTCCAGAGTATAACTTGAACATTACATGGGATATAAACATGAAACTTTACAGGTTGATAGATAACACTGAGGAGAATTGCAGTGTACAAGAACCATAACTTTCAGTGCCATAATTTAGGGGATATTGCCCTCTGTTATTTTTCATACTTCAATTTTGCCCAGAGCAATACTCAAAAATTATAAAAGGTATCAATGTTAGACTTCAGAGTTAGGCAGATTTTATTGAGGAGAAATGCAGTACCATGATTTTGGAGTTTATTGATTTTTGAGTCTCAAGCTTTCTTTGGAGCATAACTCAAGCTTTATTAATTTCACAGTTCGATAGTTGTCACTGAGGGGGATTGCATTTCACACGAATGATAACTCTACCTCCCAAAGTTTTTATGCTTCCCGAAGGGGTAGCATATAGTCGCCGCTTCGTCTGTCCATCCGTCTGTCCGTCCTTCTGTCTGTCCGTCCGTCTGTCCGTCCGTCCGTCCATCCGAAGCCATTTCTCCACAACCCCTGGACCAAATTGGATGAAACTTCATAAATGAACTCTTTAGGATATTGCGCAGATGTAGTTTTCTCGGTTTTCCACTTTGACTCGGTGTCATGGAAAAAGGCAGTTTCTTGTAAAATTCCAATTTTATACTAATATCTCCTTCAGTTTTCGTCAAAATTTTATGAAACTTCACATTTATATTGCTTATTAAAAGTTTCACCATGTGCCCTTGTTTTTTTTTATCTATGCAAAACCATCTTACGGGAAAAGGGTGCTTTATGTCTTATTGCCCTTTGTAAATTTCAACTTTGTTTTTTTGTTGTCCGGGGCATAACTTAGAAAGTATAGAAGGTAGTATCTTCAAACTTCACACACAGAGATCACATAAAGGAGAAGTGCAGTGTACAAGAACCATAACTCTTTCCCATTTATTTTTGGGGTAATGGCCCTTTTGAAATTTTAACTTGAAATTTTTGTCCAGCAAAAACTTCCAAAGTAAAAAGGCTAGTTACTTCAAACTTCATATACAAATAGGCCACATTAAGGAGAAGTGCAGTGTACAATAACCATAACTCTATTCCCACTTTTTTAGAGTTATTGCCCTTTGTAAATTTTAACTTCGGATTTTTGTCCGGGGCATAACTTCGAAAGTATAGAAGCTAGTAACTTCAAACTTCACACACAGATAGATCACATAATGGAGAAGTGCAGTGTATAAGAACCATAACTCTTTTCCAACTTTTTGGGGTTATTGCCCTTTGTAAATTTTAACTTTAAATTTTTGTCCGGGGCATAACTTCCAAAATAAAAAAGCTAGTAATTTCAAACTTCATACACAGATAGGCCGCATTTAGGAGAAGTGCAATGTAGAAGAACCATAACTCTATTCCCAGTATATTTAGAGTTATTGCCCTTTGTAAGTTTTAACTTTGGTTTGTTTTTGTCCAGGGCATAACTTTCAGGGTTATTGCCCTTTGAAAATTTTAACTTAAAATTTTTGTGCAGGGCATTACTTCCAAAGTGAAAAAGCTAGTATTTTCAAACTTCATATACAGATACGCCACATTCAGGAGAAGTGCAGTGTAGAAGAACCATAATTTTGTTCCAACTAGATTTAGAGATATTGCCCTTTGTAAGTTTTAACTTTGGTTTTTTTTTGTCCAGGGCATAACTTTTTGGGTTATTGCCCTTATTAAATTTTTAACTTAAAATTTTTGTCTGGGGCATAACTTCCAAAGTAAAAAAGCAAGTAACTTCAAACTTCATTTACAGATAGCCACATTAAGGAGAAGTGCAGTGTACAGGAACCATAACTCTATCCCAACTATTTTTTGGGGTTATTGCCCTTTGTAAATCTAACTTTAGATTTTTGTTTGTGGCATAACTTCCAAAGTATAATACCTAGTGACTTCAAACTTCATATACAGATAGACCACATTAACGAGAAGTGCAGTGTACAAGAAACATAACTCTGTTCCCACTAGTTTTAGAGTTATTTCACTTTGAAAATTTTAAATTTTGTTTTTTGTCTGGAGCATAACAGTTACTTATAAAATGACACCTGTTCTGTGACAAGGCGCTTTGTGGGGGTATGTGGCACTTTTGTGACAGTTCTAGTTTCATTCTTTCCTATTTATACTAAGCTGTGTTATAGAAATAGAGGGCCCAATGACTAACTCAAACACGAAGTTTACAAATGTTTAATCTGATAATTTTTTCCAGACAATTTTGCTATTACTATGATAGTAATGTTTGATTTACAGATTGTTCACGTTGACAGGAAGTTTTACTCCACTGTTTCAAGAGTTATGCCCCTTCGTTATTTAAGTATTTGAACATTGGCAAATGCAATTTGACAGACGGGACCAAACACAAGTAGCCTGTTTCAACTCCCACCCTCCTTTCCCGTGACTAACCATTTACTGACAGCCTTCACTTTCCTACAGAGAGACCTGTTCGGGGAGCATAATCCGTCTACGACGGCTCTTGTTTATTTATTTGCTCTTTGTTGTTTTCAGATTTTTTTTTTGTCTGATTTCATATGTGTTTACACTTGACAGCTATATAAGGAAAGTATACCTTGTTGAAGTTTTTTATTGTACTTTTGCATTGCAAGAAAATAATTCTTAAATCTAGCTGATTCTGCCTTTAAACTAATCTACAAAAAGACACACATCTTCTATTGAGCAAGCATTCGGTGGGGGATGGCCATGTCAACATGGCTCTTGTTTATTCTACAGTGTTTTTCATTTAATGTTGATGGATATTTATTTTTCCGGTTAATGTTTCTCCTTTGTTTCACTTAAACTAATTTCATTAAGTCTAGAATTAGCATAATGGATGATACTTCAGACACACTGTTTTCCAGATTTTGCACCTGAACCAAATATAACTTCTGTTGAAGAGACTTTTAATAGTTCTCCCTCTCAACGAAGACGAAGCATTAGACTGGCATACAGGTTACCTAATGGACATGAAGCACCTAATGCTCCTTTGGCAGATCACACAGGTATGATTGCTATGTTCTTACATATTTTTTTAACCTTTTACAAAATGAATATATACACAGGGTTCATTCTAGAGCGCGCCTATGTGCCACTGGCACATATTTTTCATTTTTGGCGCATGAAAAATCTTACCTCGGGGGCCGAACCGGCACACGTTTTTCATAAGGTATGAATTTAATAATGAGAATTCGTTCTCAAGTTCACACTAATTGAAAAATCAAGTGCAGCCAACATATGACCAGTGAATTGTTACGAGGGCTCTTGTAAGTTATTTCTGTGGGTGTGTCACATGTATCATCCAATCAAAAAAAAACATACTGTACTTGAAAACCTAATAAATCTCCATGTTGCTTCCATAATACAGCAGATGTCTGGACCGATATTTTTCTTTTGCATTTTTGGGCTCAAATAACAAAGAAATAATGTCAAGATAACACTGACAACCAAATTCTTCTAGTGATAAGCAAGACCTGCTTGGAGCAAAACCAGTGACAGGTAGAAATTCACATATAGTTCAGCCAGTATACTAGAGATTATTTTGTTGTTGTCATTAATTCAGACGGTTCTAACTAAACACAAAATATACAGTATTTTGTGTCTAAGCACAAAAGACAGATATGCTAACTAAAGATTACACAATTTCTCACATGCACATGCGTGAAGCATTTAGAAGGAAAAGGTCATTAGGGCAGTAATGGAAGAAATACTCACTTTTGGTCGCAAGGAAAAGTTAAAATCCATTGATTAAGTTAAGTATTCTTTTGGCCTCATAAATTTCTCTAATGGCCCCTATTTTTAGCTCACCTGAGCACAAAGTGCTCATGGTGAGCTTTTGTGATCATGCTGCGTCAGGCGTCCGTTGTGTGTCGTCCGTCGTCAACTTTTACCTTGTGTATGCTCTAGACGCAACATTTTCAGTCCGATACTCATGAAACTTGGTCAGAATGTTTGTCTTGATGATATCTCGGATGAGTTCGAAAATGGGTCATGTCGAGTCAAAAACTAGGTCACTAGGTCAAATACCAGAAAAACCTTGTGTACATTCTAGAGGCCACATTTTCAGTCCAAAACTCTTGAAAGTTGGTCAGAATGTTTGTCTTGATGATATCTCGGATGAGTTCGAAAATGGGTCATGTTTGGTGAAAAACTAGGTCACTAGGGCAAATCTTAGAAAAACTTTGTGTACGCTCTAGAGGCCGTATTTTCAGTCCAAAACTCTTGAAAGTTGGTCAGAATGTTTGTCTTGAAGATATTGTGGACGAGTGCAAAAATGGGTCATGTCAGGTCAAAAACTAGGTCACTAGGTCAAATCTTAGAAAAACCTTGTGTATGCTCTAGAGGCCATATTTTCAGTCCAGTGCTCTTGAAAGTTTGTCAGAATGTTTGTCTTGATAATAACATGGATGAGTTCGAAAATGGGTTGTGTCGGGTCAAAAACTAGGTCACTAGGTGAAATCTTAGAAAAACCTTGTGTACGCTTTAGAGGCCATATTTTCATTTTTCATTCCAAAACTCTTGAAAATTGGTCAGAATGTTTGTCTTGATGATATCTTGGATGAGTTTGAAAATGGGTCATGTTGGGTCAAAAACTTGGTCACTAGGGCAAATCTTAGAAAAACCTTGTGTACGCTCTAGAGGCCATATTTTCAGTCAGATACTCATGAAACTTGAAAGTTGGTCAGAGTGTTTGTCTAAATGATATCTTGGATGAATTCCAAAGTGGGTCATGTTGGGTCAAAAACTAGGTCACTAGGGCAAATCTTAGAAAAACCTTGTGTACGCATTAGAGGCCATATTTTCAGTCCAAAACTCTTGAAAATTGGTCAGAATGTTTGTCTTGATGACATCTCAGATGAGTTCATAAATGGGTCATGTCTGGTCAAAAACTATGTCACTAGGTCAAAGCTTAGAAAAACCTTGTGTATGCTCTAGAGGCCATATTTTCAGTCCAAAACTCTTGAAAGTTGGTCAGAATGTTTGTCTTGATAATATCTCAGATGAGTTTGGAAATGGGTATGTCGGGTCAAAAACTAGGTCACAAGGTCAAATCTTAGAAAAACCTTGTGTATGCTTTAGAGGTCACATTTTTAGTCCAATACTCTTGAAAATTGGTCAGAATGTTTGTCTTGATGATATCTCAGATGAGTTTGAAAACGGATCATGTTGGATAAAAAACTAGGTCACTAGGTCAAATCTTCGAAAAAAATTGTCTTTGCTCTAGAGGCCACATTTTTAGTCCAGTACTCTTGAAAATTGGTCAAAATGTTTGTCTTGATGATATCTTATATGAGTTTGAAAATTGATTATGTCGGGTCGAAAACTAGGTCACAAGGTCAAATCTTAGAAAATCCTTGTATACACTTTTGAAAGAGATTTAAAATGGATCATGTTTGGTCAAAAGGCTCAGGTGAGCGACTTCAGGGCCATCATGGCCCTCTTGTTTCTAATGAGGGGGCAAGTTGGCGCCATAGATTTGATTTATAGATAAACCCTTTATACAGAATTTTATGTTGTAGTAACAGGGTTCCCATTCACATACATATGTGCATTATTCACATACAAAACATGAAAGTCACGTCCTGAATTTCTAACTAACCTTTGCTGCAAATGCCTCTGAACAGCATTATCCAAAAGCCTTTCAAATAGTTCGATACTTCTAGAGTACATAAGAACAAAATACTGTCGAGACGATTGTAAATTTAATCAGATCAGCAAGAAGAAACTTCAAAATTTCTAGAAGGAATTAAATCGAATTCTTAAAAAACATCGTTTTTGACAAATGCAAAATACTTTGGATCAGTTGATTGTTACGATGGTGTTGCTACAGCAACAAATAAACTGTAGTTGTAATAAGCCAATCGAAACTTACTAAAATGACGTCATTCAGACCTACTTCCACTCCACAACGCATTAACAACTAACCAGAGGGATCATATATGTAAATTTACGACCCCTGAACTAGCCAATCGGATAGCTTTTTTGAATGACGTATCGCTGACAGACCTCTTTTCTCTGTTGAGAACATTATTCTGTCTATATGAGAAGGAAAACTTCAGTGAAATAAATTGCTTTGAATCATCAAGTGTTTATACAAAATTTTCTCTTTCAAAGAAATTTCTTTTTCTTCTATCAAAGTTGTGCTTGACATTATGATTAATGACTAGGTTATTGTTACGCGTCAGGGTGGCCCAGTTTTGATTCCGGAGACCCGTGAAAAGAAAAAGGTAAATCAGATGAAATCACAATATGTATCATTTCAAAGTAGTTCCGGCCAGCATAATGTACTGATGTATAGCAGGGGATAGCCTGGATTCCAGTCTGATCGTTTCTTTCCTTGATCAGACTTTACTTTGTCAAAAATGACATAAACATGATCTGTACATAACCGTTTTATCACACAAAAAGTTTTAACTTCTTTTGATCATCACGGTGCTTAACGTTCAGCAATTATTCATAAATATTTAACCCTTTACCACTCAATGCCAACTTGCAACAACTCTGAAAAAGCAAGCTTATGAAAACACCGAGGGAAGAGGAGAAATTGCTGGAATCCGGCATTTTTTTCCTTTTACCACAATGTTTCTACCCTATCAAGAACAAAATTTAATTTCGTCCCTCATTTGGGCCACCCTGAGCTTGTCGTCTGCAAATACTTTCAATTTCAACTTAGTCTGAAATTCCGTCGTCAAGTAAAGGATAAATGCTTATTGTAATGAATTGTTATCACAATCACTTACCTCCATCATTATTAGAACTGAAGTCTTTATGTAATATAATCCATTTATTTTCCTCGTAAAAATTTCCTTCAACTTCACTTTTTTTTTCAAACTGAATGACACAATGATAAAATTATCTTGACACAGAGAATCCTACTGTTATAGAATGCATCGGACGCGTTCATGTTTTTCTAAGAACACAGACCAAGGGCCTATATCTGTGTAACTCTACAGGGTATATTATTGTCGAACAAAGGAATAGTGTGTATCTCAATTGACGGGTAGGCAATCATTTTGCTTTCATGTTTGCCGACAAGCTGAACATACATTCCGGTTAGGTGACATTAATGAAACACAAGCATTAATTCAAAGTTCAAAGTTCAAATATTTATTGGCAAATTTACGGCAAAGCTAGTTGCCTTTGGCCATTTACATAATTATACATAAATATGGCAAGGACATGTAATCAAAACAAGAAGTTAAAATCAAAGAAAAGAACAATACAAAAGATAGAACATAACTAATTTACAAAGGAATATACTGCTGGAATGTTTTGGTGTAAGTAAGCGAGGTAGTAATCTTTGAAATAAAGTTTGCTTCCTAACTACATAAACATAGTAAGAACATGTTATCAAAAGAAAAAGTGTACATCAAAGAACAACACTGGATATGAAACAAAACTAGTAAACAGATGGATAATGCAACTGACTGATAAACTCTTGTACTGTGGTCATGGCAAGCTATGTAGTAATCTGTCTCATAAAGATTGATTTCTTAATTCCATCGCACTTTTCACAAAGTTCAGAAGATTTAGTAACTTTTGTCTATTTTTAGTACACATAATAGTTTTAAATGTGTTAATTGTTGCCTGTGATTGGTTAATGTATTTTCTTCTCAGATGAAGGTATTTTTGACAGTTCATTAAAAAGTGAAATTCGCTCTCTACCGCAGACGAGTTGCAAAGAGTACAAAGTCTTTTGTTCCTGTTTAGCTGCAAATGTCTACCCTTTTCAATGTTTAACTGGTGCGCCGATAGTCGAAATCTAGCAAACTGCATTTGTAAATTGTTATTTTTTGTGACAGTAAGATAGGGTTCCATTTCAAAGTTCTTTTTAAAAAGCCGATAATAATATAATTTGCTAGAGTCTTGTATTTTTGCGAACCATGTCTGAATATATTGGTCTCGAATTCTTTGTAATAACAAAGGTCTATAATTGATGTCTATATTGAAATTAAGTAAGAGATTACTATGACCCAAACTTTCCACTAATCTAGCAACTCGATTGGCCCAGACTTTATTGTCAGAGAAACCTAATTGTTCATTGTACGCATTGTATATTAATGGGTTTTGACATGACATGATTTTTAACCAGAAATTTATAGATCTTTCTTTAGCAACATGTGTTAGCGGGTACCACCCGAGTTCGCCATATACGGCCGCATTTGTCGTTTGTTTGTTAACCCCCAGTAAAGCTTTATAAAATTTCATTTGTAGCCTATCAATTTCGTCGTACACATATATTCCCCAAGCTTCGGCCCCGTACAGCATGATTGGTGTTACCATAGTTTCGAACAGTTTTAATTTGGTCTGTATATCTAATTGAATTTTATCAAATAATATCAGAAGATTGTGATAGGCTCTGTCGGCTTTCTCTACTAAACTTTTTACAGAATATCTAAAATTGCCAGTGTAATGAAAATTTACTCCCAAATAACGGAAAGATGATACTACTTCAAGTTGTTGGTTATCTATCGTCCAGGAATAATTATTGTTTGATTTTCTTTTTTCAAATATACATGTTTTTGTCTTGTTTGTGTTGATTTTTAAGCCATTTTTTTTAGAATAAGTGTTAATGTTGTTTAACTGTACCTGTAAACCATCAGGAGAGGTTGAAAAAAGAGGAATGTCATCTGCAAATAATAACATGTAAAACGTCAAAACGTCGAAATTTGTCTCGTATAGATTTTCAAGATCTAGACTACCGCTTATGTCATTTATGAAAAATAAAAACAGTATTGTGGATAACGGATCGCCTTGCTTTAAGCCTATCATAACATCTAGAAATTCGGAATACTTGTTTTCATTCGTTAATCGTATGCATGATTTGACGTTACTATACATAGATATGAGCATATTCACCATTTTACAACTTACTCCTAATTTGATTAGTTTGTCCCATAAAATATGTCTGTTTATTGAATTAATGTCAATGAACCCTTAGACTGCTTAGAACGTCTGTCTCTTTTGCAAACAAGGAAGATGAATCTATAGTTTGCGCAGAATGTGTAATCTTATGTCGGATCTCCAGTGTTAGCTACCTTGTAATAATCTGACCAAAACAGCCCTGGGTGGAGTTGCAATAATTAAGCATTTTCCCGAAATGGAAAATGCCAATTTCATCAATCCAGCGCTCTAAGGGTTGACCGAGTCATAGATTACAAAGAACATCCTCGGACGTCCCTCATAGGACCTATGAAGTCAACCGTCAAATGATGTTGGTTATCCTTAATAGGATGGCAAACATTGTGCGAAACGGAGAAAATGTGCGTTGCCAGTATTTTCTCATGTTCCTGCAAGGTTTCAAAATATCCTTCCTTTTTGTAAAAGCCCCATTCTTTAAGGTCATTAAAACTCGGCACATGTATTGTAATCTAAAAGTTAAATCTCTGTTTTTGAACATTGAAAGGCGTTTGTTTTGAAACTTTTTTCAATCTTGATAAATATATATTTCAAATAAAATGGTAAACAATTAAAAAAAAAAAAACCTTTCAACTGAAAGACAAAATTTTGACAACCTCAAGGTTAAAAAAACTTCTTCGAATTACTTTTGGAAAAGGAGAAAATGATAGTAACCAGTATTTTCTCCCTTTACCACTGTGTTTTCTGCTTTTTCCGAGCCAAACGGCACATTTTCAGCTGCTCTTGAATTGTCATCTGCTAACGGCTTTAACGTAGACGGCCCTAATTTTTTGTTATTTTCTAAAGGGTTTTGTAAAGGATTACTAAGATGGAAAACATTGTCGGAAAGTCATAAAAAAATTTTGATAACCAATTTACCACTTTTTGCTATTTTTCCTACAATGCTTTCGAAAGCCTCTTCTTCAACATTGTTAAAAGTCAGTATTGTGATCTAAAAGGCTGAATCTCAATTTCTATATTCTAAAAGGCACCTTTCTAGAAACTCTTTGCTCTATAAAATTGTCTTTGGAAAAAAATGATAAAGACTTTCAAAAAATAAATCATAACAAAGTTACAGTTTTAGACCTATCAAAATGAATGCATTTTCAAGCAAAAACTATTCTTTAATCCTTTACCATACCCTATCAAGTACTGTTTTAACAACTCTGAGAAAGAGGCCATTTAAAAACTTTATTCTGAAAAGGAGAAATTTTCTTAACTCTTTACATAAAGAAAAAAATTCAGACTTGCCAAAATTGAATGCATTTTCAGGCAGCAACTTAGATCTGGCTCCATCGATTGAACCTGTCTGAAATAGGATTGAAGACAATTTAGGAAAAGGAGAAAATGTCATTTAACACCAAATTCCCCTTTTCACACCAAAAAAATTCACAAGCCTTCTTCCTAAAGACCTTTTAAACTCATTATTGGGGTAATAGAGGGGTAGATCTAAGTTTCTATATAACAAAAAAACATATACCGGTAACGGTAAATCGAAACTCTCTGCTATCACGTATAAAATGTCCTTCAAATAAAATAGCAAAGAGGTTCAGAAAAGTCCTTTCGTTTTAATTTTTTTCAACATATTTTCACAAGCCTTCTCCCCCAAGTGTGTAAAAACTCAGGATAGTCAACTGGTCTCCATTGCACATGAACATTGCACAACCCTACACACTTTACTGTATCAGGAGAGGCGATTAAACTACAGGAAAATGTATTGCAATATGTTATGCCTATTCTAATCTCGCCTTCCAACTGTACTTTCAGTACTTTGATTGTTTATGAGCTGGGTCCATGAGTAAATATTGCTATGTGGTACCACATTAGTAACTTTGCGGGCTTTTCATTCACCTAGAAGTGCAGTACGTGAACATTGTAAACAATGCTATACTTGGGAAACTTATTCCAATGAAGTTTTTATTCCATTAATCCTTGCGCAACAATAGGGTAAACATTAATAACCTTAAAAAAAAAGACTCGTACTTCAAGCAAGAGACTGCAGGCTTCTCATTTGACCCAGGACCCCAGGTTTTGATGCCTGAAAATTGGAAATAACCCGTTATTAACACTTAAAAAAATATCTGCCTAAGCGTCAATCTGACGCATGAGATTATCAGCTAAAGCTTCATATGAATTGGCTTTTGTGCTTACAGCAGAAATATGAGCTTTAATAAACAAAGTAAGTATCACATTTACTGAGCACCGGTTGCTCAGTCGGTAGCGTGCAGGACTTAAGAACAGGGGGTCATGTGTTCGATCCCAGGCTGGGCCAATTTCTTTCAGAGGATTGATGATAGTCATTGCAACAGGATTCATTCCTTTCCCACCGCTGACTATTGTTTCGACGATCATTATGTTGGAAAGCAGCCAGTGGTTTGGAAAGAAAATTGTGTGGAGTACTGGTAAAAGAGACTCCAGGAAAGCATGGATAGGGGCACTGGCCGCGGGATATAACTGAAATAATGTTGAAAAAGGCGCTAAACACCATACAATCAATCAATCAATCAAGTATATCATTTGAAGGGTGCAAAGGCTCTGCTTGTCACAGCTTATCAAGCCAGCAAGTCATCAATCAAAAAGTGTTAAAGATGTCAATCCGCTTATCTAGTGTAAAATGACAGGTTTTAAAGTTACCTGCTACCCTAATTGACAAATTCTTGTCGAATCATGCCGTAATGGGTATCCAAAGATAAACTGACATGAAAAAAAGATCATTCGAAAAAAACACAGAAACCCATGACATAAAAAAGGTCAGTTTGACATCATACGCATTTCAAACTGTCTTTTTAACTTAGTGAATATAAATGGTGAATTTACACAAATCTCTGTATGCAACAATAAGTGTAAGCTAAAATCTCTATTTAATAATTAATAAAAGAAACTTGTTTTTAGCTCACCTGAGCACGAAGTGCTCAAGGTGAGCTTTTGTGATCATGCTGTGTCAGGCGTCCATTGTATGTTGTGCGGTGTGCGGCATCATTCGTCCGTCGTCAACTGTTACCTTGTATACGCTCAACTTTTCAGTCCGATACTCATGAAACTTGGTCAGAATGTTTGTCTCGATGATATCTCGGAGGAGTTTGAAAATGGGTAATGTCAGGTCAAAAACTAGGTCACTAAGTCAAATCTTAGAAAAACCTTGTGTACCCTCTAGAGGCCACATTTTCAGTCAAAAACTCTTGAAAGTTGGTTTGAATGTTTGTCTCGATGATATCTCAGACGAGTTTGAAAATGGGTCATGTCTGGTCAAAAACTAGGTCACTAGGTCAAATCTTAGAAAAACCTTGTGTACGCTCTAGAGACCACATTTTCAGTCAGATACTTATGAAACTTGGTCAGAATGTTTGTTTTGATGATATCTCGGATGAGTACAGAAATGGGTCATGTCAGGTCCAAAACTAGGTCAAATCTCAGAAAAACCTTGGGTGTGTTCTAGAGGCCACATTTTCAGTCCAAAACTCTTGAAACTTGGTCAGAATGTTTGTCTTGATGATATCTCGGACGAGTTTGAAAATTGGTCATGTTGGGTCAAAAACTATGTCTCTAGGTTAAATCTTAAAAAAAACCTTGTGTACACTTTAAAGGCAACATTTTCAGTCAGATACTTATGAAACTTGGTCAGAATGTTTGTTTCGATGATATCTCGGACAAGTTCGAAAATTGGTTATGTGGGGTCAAAAACTAGGTCACTAGGTCAAATCTTAGAAAAACCTTGTGAACCCTCTAGAGGCCACATTTTCAGTCAAAAACTCTTGAAAGTTGGTCAGAATGTTTGTCTTAATGATATCTCGGACGAGTTTGAAAATGGGTCATGTCTGGTCAAAAACTAGGTCACTAGGTCAAATCTTAGTATAACCTTGTGTACGCTCTAGAGACCACATTTTCAGTCAGATACTCATGAAACTTGGTCAGAATGTTTGTTTTGATAATATCTCGGATGAGTACGGAAATGGGTCATGTCACGTCCAAAACTAGGTCACTATGTCAAATCTTAGAAAAAGCTTGTGTACCCTCTAGATGCCACATTTTCAGTCCAAAACTCTTGAAACTTGGTCAGAATGGTTGTCTTGATGATATCTCGGACGAGTTTGAAAATGTGTCATGTTGGGTCAAAAACTAGGTCACTAGGTTAAATCTTAGAAAAAACCTTGTGTATGCTGTAAAGGCAACATTTTCAGTCAGATACTCATGAAACTTGGTCAGAGTGTTTGTCTTGATGATATCTCAGATGAGTTGGAAAATGGGTCAGGCTGGGCCAAAAACTAGGTCACTAGGTCAAATATTAGAAAAACCTTGTGCACACTCTAGAGGCCACATTTTTTTCAGTCCAATACTCTTGAAATTTGGTCAGAATGTTTGTCTTTATGCTATCTTGGATGAGTTTGAAAATGGGTCATGTCTGGTTTAAAAGTAGGTAGGTCATATCTTAGAAAAAACTTGTGTTCGCTGTAGAGGCCACATTTTTGGTCCAAAACTCTTAAATTTGGTCAGAATGTTTGTCTTGATGATATCTCGGACAAGTTTGAATTTAGGTCATGTTGGCCAAAAAACTAGGTCACTGGGTCAAATCTAAGAAAAACTTTGTGTACGCTGTAGAGGTCACATTTTCAGTCCAAATGTCTTGAAAGTTTTTCAGAATGTTTGACCTCATGATATCTTAAAAGAGTTCAAAAATGGTTCAAAAACTATATCACTAGGTCAAATCTTAGAAAAACCTTGTGTATGCTCTAGAGGCCACATTTTCAATCCAAAATCATGAAACTTGGTCAGATTGTTTGTCTTGATGACATCTCAGACGACTTTGAAAATCGGTCATGTTGGGTCAGAAACTAGGTTAGTAGGTCAAATCTTAGAAAAAGCCTGTGTATGCTCTATAGGCCACATTTTCTGTCCAAAACTTATGAAAGGTGGTCAGGATCTTTGTTTTGATAATATCTACAATGGGAAGATTGGCTATGGTTGGCTAAAAAGTAGGTCACTGAGAGAAATTCTGGAAAAAGCTTGTGTACATGCTAGAGGCAAAATTTTTAGTCCAATGATTATGAAAGCTTAGTAGAATGTTTGTCATGATAATTCAAAAGAGATTGAAAATGGGTCATGTTTGGTCAAAAGACTCAGGTGAGCGACTTCAGGGCCATCATGGCCCTCTTGTTTTGTGAAAGAAACATAATGTTATATTAATAACAACCTGTAAGTGAAGCATGGGAAGGGGGAAAGGGGAGGTTGGAGTTTAGTCCCTCTTGACTAGTAGTGTCAGCACGGGAACAATTCTTAAAGAAAAAGGTATTGGACATTCTTACAAAAAAGATGGCTAGAATAAAAGAACCCTTGACTGAATGTGACCTTTATTTTCTCCCTTTTCTGCAATGTTGTAAGCTACCAAAGAGAAAAAGAAAAAGTGGCGGAAAAAAATCAGTCTTAGCTTGTATTGATCAAACTTTTTAAAATTAAATCAAATTCTGAATAAGGATTTTATTTTGACTAGCTATATCCAAGACTACTTAATCAGATTGGAAGAGACAGACTTCTCTGCTTGTCATGTATTATGTAATTTAGAATTAGAATTAGCATAATAAATGGATCCGTGGAAATCGATATTTGACCAATCAGGTCATCGCATTTATTATACCCGATGTGCAACCTTGTTATCTGCTATATCGGCTCCCAAATAAACGACTGTTAACGTTGGAGAGGTGCGATAGTATTTATTTATTTTATGTTATAAACGTTTGAATTTAAGAAAAAGTTTAAAATATGTACTTTGCGAACGTGTACCGCTGACGTAAGGTCACGCAGAGGCCTAGACAAGTTTGAATTATGATAATGACTGAAAATGGGACATATGCAAAGAGTTCTGGTCAGCGCTACATTACACAATGGATTTATTGATGCTATAGTTTTTCCCCTCTGAAAGATTCTGAAAGAGACAAAAATGTTTTAAAGTGGAAAACCAAGGTAAAAATAGATTTATATGAAATACATGTACTAATAAAAAGAATATACGTTTACTTGAATATCTAACCTTGTTCAATAACCTGGGCACATCCAAAAAGTGGCACTTGTCATCAGTGTTTCAGTTTGACATTAATCTTGACCCTTGGTGCATGTAGAGTATGCTGAATATGTAGATATAGATCAGATTGCAAATAAAATGCAGTTTAATCTTGAATTAAAACTATCTGCTATTTACAATAAGCATATTGACACGTATTCCTCACTACATATTCCTCACTAATAGTAGAATTCAACTATGAAAAAGTTTAACTTCTGTTCTGTCCTGGTGGAAGTTCAGCTCGAAAGACAATTTATCTTAATTAAAAAAACTTTTGAATTAGTCGTGTTAAAGTGGATTAGCACATCTGCCATTTCAAAGGATGTGTCGGTAAACTGTTACTATTGATAGGAAGCGTGTTTTATTGCAAACCAATTTGCCGCTCTAATCAACTTGACCACCCGTTGTCTTCAGTACATCATAAGATAAAACAAACTACCGTAATGATATTAACAAGTTTGTTAATTCATAGCACATTTAACACGTTTCAAAATCATCAGACAACCCTTTTCCCCTTAACCTGAAATTGAATTTTTTCACAAACTTACACATCTCTGTAGAATCAGACAATCTATGAATTTTTCGAAGTGCTTGTAATTCATTGTTATTTAATTGGGTATGATGTTAAGATGACTTTACTAACCTTACGAAAACAATAAGTATCTTTAATTCTATTATTCTGTGGCAAAACGGAGGTTTGTTGAGGTGTTTTATTGTTTCTCATTGAAGTTTTGCTAAAACAAGTAGATCTATTACATTGTCCGTAGCCCCCGTAATTCGCCTTTTTTGTACATATCCTTGTGTAAATTAGTTCAAGCACCTTTAACTTTCTTACTGAGAACTCATCATCGGCAGAAACATATGATAAATATGTTTTTTTCTGGAATTTTATTGAGAGAAACATTGATGACAGCACGATTTAAGTAGCCTATCTGCTATACTGTATATGTGTTTACTGTGGTTGTTTCGGAGCTGTTGGCAACAGTAACCAAGGAAGTCGGTTTATCTTTTCACCACGGATCCATGTATTAACATCATGAAAGAGCAAGACCTACATGAGCATTAAATTAATGATAACAACAGTATACTATTTTTCTGGAGGTAATGAATCGGTTATTGGTAAAAGTAGAGTGAAACCCCTAACTTTTCAGAAACACCTGCACTTTTTCAAATGTGTTAATTTAGCGTTTGACAAACCCCCACCTCCCCTGAAAAGCTTTGGTAACACTGACTAACTTTCATGGTGCTTGTATTCACTTGGAGCTGCTTTTAAAACTTTGATTAATGGAAAGACCAAAGGTTGAGCCAGATGTCAAAATTCTATTACTGTATTACGGAGTGAGAAGCAAATACAAGGACTAGGAAAAGTAGCAAAACGAAGTCCCTATTATATACCTGCGGAGGACTGATAGCTCAGTCGGTAGTGCACAGGACCTGAGAACAAGGGGTGGCTGGTGCAATCCTCGGCTTGGTCAGTATCTTTCTGAGGATTGATGATGTTCATTGCAACAGGACTCATTCCTCGCTCACTTTGACCATTGTTTTGATGATGGTTATGTAGGAAATCAGCCAGTGGCTTGGTTTGTATTGGAGTTTAACGCCATTTTAACAGCATAGGTCTAATTATGGCCGTCAGTGATGCACCCATGTGTTTCATGGCTTTCTGACACCAGTACTGACAAAACTTTCTTTCCAAAGCCACTGACTACTTTTCTCACATGCATCAGAGGTGAGAGGCAAAAAATCGCTGGAAAGAAAGTTCGCTGCAACTGGGTATCGAATCCGCTTCCTCCAGGTCACTAACCACTGAGCTACCTGGCTGGACGCCAGTGGCTTTGAAAGAATTTTGTGTGGAGTACTGTCAAAAGAAACCCCAGGAAAGCATCAGGATAGGTGCACTAGCCGCCACAAAAATGGTGAATGCTGTTTAACACCATACAATTATAAACCCGTAATTTTTTCACAAGTATACTCCAATTACTGACAGTTTTATCTTAAAACAGTAAGAAATTTAAACAAACACGGGTTAGTGGGTAATAACATATTTTAATGAATGGTGAATAAATATCTTTACACAATAATTTGACCAATCAAATCAGGCACTAAGTCAAAAGTCCACTGATAGGTTTTGTCTTCATACCATATTTAGAATCATAAGTGACTCTGTAGACATCAGTATATTTTTCCCCCTTTTTAGCTCACCTGAGCACAAAGTGCTCAAGGGGAGCTTTTAGGGGCACGCTGTGTCCGTCGTGCAGCGTCAACAATTCCTTTAAACATCTTCTCCTTCTAAACCGCTTGGCCGATTTGGACCAAACTTGGCTGGAATGTTCTTGGGAGGTCCTTTTTAAAAATTGTTCACAGAATTTGATTCCATAAAAAACTGTGGTTGCCATGGCAACCAAATGGAATTTTCTAAGAAATTCTTTAAAAATCTTCTCCTCTGAAACCGCTGGTCAGATTTTAAAATAATTTCACAGAGTTGTTCCTTGGGTGACCTTTTTCAAAAATTGTTCGCGAAATTTTGATCCGTCAAGAAACATGGCTCTGGTGAATGGGGGCTACTTGCTTTATACAGAAATGAAGAAATTCTTAAAAAATCTTCTCCTCTGAAACCGCTGGTCAGATTTTAAAATAATTTCGCAGAGATGTTCCTTGGGTGACCCTTTTCAAAAACTGTTCGCGAACTTTTGATCCGTCAAGAAACATGGCTCTGGTGAATGGGGGCTACTTGCACTATACAGAAATGAAGAAATTCTTAAAAAATCTTCTCTGAAACCGCTGGTCAGATTTTGAAATAATTTCACAGAGATGTTGCTTGGGTGACCCTTTTCAAAAAGTGTTCTCGAAATTTTGATTTGTCAAGAAACATGGCTCTGGTGAATGGGGGCTACTTGCACTATACAGAAATGAAGAAATTCTTAAAAATTCTTCTTCTCTGAAACCACTGGTCAGATTTTGAAATAATTTCACAGAGATGTTGCTTGGGTGACCCTTTTCAAAAACTGTTCGCCAAATTTTAATCCATTAAGAAACATGGTTCTGGCGACTGGGGGCTACTTGCACTATACAGAAATGAAGAAATTCTTAAAAATTCTTCTTCTCTGAAACCGCTGGTCAGATTTTGAAATAATTTCAAAGAGATGTTGCTTTGGTGACCTTTTTTAAAAAATGTTCGCGAAATTTTGATCCGTCAAGAAACATGGCTCTGGTGAATGGGGGTTACTTGCACTATACAGAAATGAAGAAATTCTTAAAAATTCTTCTTCTCTGAAACCGCTGGTCAGATTTTGAAATAATTTCACAGAAATGTTCCTTTGGTGACCCTTTTTAAAAATTGTTTGCAAAATGCTGATTCGCCAAGAAACATGGCTCTGATGAGGGGGGCCCACTTGCACTATATGGACATGAAGAGGAATTTGTCAATTCTTTTTCTCTGGAACGGCGGGTCAGATTTTGAAATAATTTCACAGAAATGTTTCTTGGGTGACCCTTTTGAAAAATTGTTAGGGAAATTTTTATCCGTCAAAAAACAACAGCCAATTGTTATCACCTGCATGTGGTGCACTTGTTCGACTTATGTTTTTAGTCAGTATTGAGCATATGCTCTTCTTCAAGAAATTGTCCTTGGGTGATCTATCCAAAAATTTATTTATAGAATTCTGATTAATCAAAATCATTGCTGTGGTGATGATTGTAGGGGTGGTGACAGATTTTGAAATGACTTTTACAGGTGACCTTTTCAAAATTGCTTGGCAAAATAATGATTTTGTTTCCAAAAAAAATTGGCTATGGTCCTCTCAAAAATTCAGGTGAGCGATCCAGGGCCATGTTGGCCCTCTTGCTTATTTTATCATTATGCAATGTATGTATTTGAGGAAGAAAATTTGTAGGTATATGATAATTCTTTTCATGACCATGAGAAAGGTTGCTTTTGAATATATGTTTGAAAAAGGAGAAAATGTCATTAACCAACATTTCCTCCTTTTTCCATTATTGTTCTTAAAATACAAATTTCCATATTAGCAAATCTCAATTCGTTCTCTGTAAATTCTTTCAAAACAAAATCTACATTTGTCTGGTAAAGAGTTGACCCTTAAAGGTCTCTTCACAACTTTAGATCCCTTTGTGGCCAGTGTAGATCATGAAGATCAGACTTCACAAAATTTTAAGTCTGATCTTTGATCTACTCTGTCCTCTTTACTCAACACTTTTGACAAAAACAACCTTGAAATTGCTCATACTTGGGTCTTATCTTTAGACTGAAAATGTCAGTTCATTAAAGGTGTTATAACTAACTCTTGATTGACCAAATAACAAAATTTTGTACTCAACCAAATTGAAAGCATCTGCAGAAGACAACTTACATGTAGCTCAAATGGTGATTTATTTCTTTTCTAGGGTAGAAAACATAGTGGGAAGAATAGAAAGTACTAAGTTTTGTCATTTGTCAAATAAAGAATTAAAACACCCAAATCCCAACCTTAGAATAGCATACACTAATTGGTAAAGCCTAGTACTGATGGTACAGTTACTGCTGTAATCGACTGAAAAACTGCTGTAAATCGTGAAGAGCACAAAAAAAACCCCAAAAATCACATGTAGCGATAAATTTGCTATGTTACAAGCCAAACTTGAAAGGAAGTGGATGGATCTTTTGCTTTGATTCGTGTCACAATTTACTTTTATCTGTCTCTGTTTCCATCCTTTTTTTTTTACCTCTCCTTAGAGCAATTATTTGTCAAATTTTTTGGACATAATAAAAAGAGGCATTTTGTTTTCGTGTAATTACTTCCTAGTGTTACTTTATTGAATCTATTTTGCCATATGTTTGAAAATAGCGCGTAGGTAAATAACTGTCCATAAAAGCAACTTAATCTTTATAATAGGATTTTTTAAAAAAATTTATTGGCCAAAGGCCAGAAGAGCTTCTACAGTGGCATGGTTTTTGACTACCACCCCAAGAGTTCCATAGAAAGAAAGTTAGCCACTTAGCACTCATAATTAACACATTTTGTATGTGCAAGGTATAGGTCTACCTTATCTGAAAAACACAGGTGTGGATTACATAAACTTTAAGGCCAGTTAGTCTTGATTTCTAGTATACGTGGTTATAATGCTTTTTTGTACTTTTTCAGATGAGTTTGAAAGCCTTATAATGGTGGGTATTTCTGTCTTTACTTCTCAGACCAAAGTTTTGTCAGGCAATGTGCTAAACCTGTGGCTTTTTCTAGGCTGGCTTTACCATACCCTCTCCTTTTAAAAAAAAATGTATAGATCAGTAGTCAGACTGCAAATTATGTGTAGTCTAGATTTGATATACCCTGCAAGCAAAAGCTACTTAGTCCTTAACATTGTAAGACTTATATCTTTATACCCCCCACAACAAAGTGGAGGGGGGTATACTGGAATCACTATGGCCGTCTGTCCATAGACACAAATTTGTCCGCCGAAATACTCCTACAGTTTTTAAGGTACTGAGCTCAAATTTACACACAATGTTCCTATATATATGAAGTTGTGGATGTGCAATTTCTTGACCCTGCTGCGATATATTTGCAGAATTATCTCCCCTAGAACTTTGCAATTATTGCTTAATTATATCCCTTTAATTCACAATTTGTCCAGACTAATACTCCTACATTTTTTTAATGTACAAAATTATTTAATAATGTGTTTCCATCCTTGTGTGTCATCACCAACACATCGCAAAGGTGGATTGTTTGATAATGTTTTCATTAACTTTCATTCAGATGACATAATACTTGATATAACACCGAAATACTACTGTGACCACAGTTTAATAACGGCTGCAATTCATTGTTCTGTAAATATTAATGGTAATGTTACCTCTATATCACTCCATTAGTTCGAATAACTGCCTATGTATATTGCTAAAGATTTATTATATATATACCTTTGGTCTCTGTGTTTTAACGGTGACAAGTTAACTTAAACCTTTAACGGGTGCAAACCCTTTGTCGGAAGTTTCATTTTTAATCGGTCGGTGTGAGCCGGACTAATCGATTAGAGAGACCACAAATTTCGAAAACCCGTCTGCTGAGGGCAAACTGATCTAGCTGCAACTCATGACATCTTCTACTTACAGTCTTATAACACTAATACTAGCTGTTGTGACCTTATTACATTGAACTTTTAACCCTGATAACAACTTATGAATGAAACAAGAGAGAATACATGGATTTCAGTTAGGCTAAAAATAGTAACACGCTTCTCATTTAAATACACGTGGTCAGTGGTGAAAGCAAAACATTGGGCTGATAAGCACAGATTCCCATATGTCTTGTAGTGAAATAGTATAATATGAAAGGTTGTGATGGCAGAATTAAAAGATTTATAGGTTGTCGAACAAGTTGATTTATCTGATTACGCCAGAAAACTTTCATCATGTGATTTAGCTGTGTACATGGAAAAATAAACACTTGACACTGGAGACATTTTACTTGTTCTATACAACATTGAAGAAATATTGTGGTTGAATGATAAAAAGCTTTAGACAGGCATTGTCTGTCCAGATATTTATCATTACTTTCTTGATAACCCAAATTACTACACAAATGATGAAAATATTAACCCTTTACCAAACAATCCCAGGTTTTCTCAACTGTGGGTGAGAATGCTTTTAGAAAAACATTGTGGGAAAAGGGAGAAAAAGCTGGTTACCGGCATTTTCTCTTTTTCCTACAAAGTTTTCTACCCTATCAGAGAGCTTAAGCTGATTTTGAATTTGTCGTCTGCAGATACATGTATGTTGAATTTGTCGATTGGGAAAGAGTTAAATGTTACAAGGCTACTTTCTAAAGTACATGTACCTAGTATTCTGCAGAAAACCCAAAAATATTTCATCTGGAAGCGGCAGACCCTTAAGCTTGCTTAAATCTTTACAACACAATGAAGTTTAAGCTATGTCCGAAATTTTAGAAGCACTTGCAGACAGCAAATGAAAAGATGCACAGGTAATGAGGTTATTGTTTTATATCAGAGAAAAACATTGTGGAAAAATAGAGAGAAAATGCTGGTTATTATTTTCTCCTTTTCCTGAAAGGTTTTCGAAAGAAATTTTGCACAGGGATATTAAAACACAGGATCCTTTGAAAAAGGGTTATTTCTTTACTAACTGACAAAATTTTTAGACCGGTCCAAATTGAAAGCATTTGCAGAGCACAATGATTGAACGTGGCACAGATGATGGGACTTTTATCAGAAAGGGAAGAAAACATTGTGGGAAAAGGAGAAAATTATGGTCACCATTTTCTCCTTTTCCTGAAAGGTTGTCAAAACAACTTTTCCTGAAGGATGTGAAATCACAGGATCCTTTTGTAAAGTAACAGGAGGTCACTGCTTCAATCCCAGGTTCCGCCTATTTCTTTCCAAGGATTGATGCTACTCATTGCGACAGAATTCATTCCTCTCTCACGGATGATCATTGTTTTGACAATGAATATGTGGGAAAGGAGCCAGTTGTTCACAAAGAATATTGAGCGAAGAACTGATAACAGAAACTCCAGGAAAATATGGATATGTGCACTGGCCGCAGTGCTAGTAAAAACACTCCATGAAAACATGGATAGGTGCATTGGCCACTAAGACATAACTGAAATGATGTTGAAAGCAGTGTTAAACACCATGCAATCTACAATCTACCTTTTGTAAAGTGTAAATGGAGTTGTAAAGAGTAATGTCTCCGGTGTTTACTCTTTACCACACAACAGAGTTTAACACATCCAAACTGTAAGCATTTGCAGCAAATGTGGCTCTGATGATAAAATTTGCACCTGGAAGGATAGAAAACAATGTGAGAAAATGTACAGTATACTGCATTATCCTTGAGTGCACCGAATAGTCCAAGATTTCTCTGAGGATTTTCCTGTATCAGGATCTATTCACAGCTCTTTCCCATACCTCCCTTTTCCAAAGAGGGGATTTTGGAATTCTGTGTTATGAAATTTCCCATACCTCCCTTTTCCAAAGAGGGGATTTTGGAATTCTGTGTTATGAAATTTCTTTTTCTTTGTCTGTTACTACAACCCATTACACAACAGCTATTCACCGTATTTACTTTTGGAATGAGGTAAATCTACACACTGACCATCATTGATCAGTAATTCATGAGTGTAGGACAAAACCCCACCATGACAAAACCCCATCAGGACAAAACCCCACCGGACGAAACCCCACCGGGACAAAACCCCACCAGGACAAAACCCAACCCGAACAAAACCCCACCAACAGATAAAATATACATATAGGATTTATGGTTATAAAGAGGACAGAAAGACAATTAAAAAAAAATAAAATATTCTCTGAATTATCAGATATATTTAAATTTAATTTATATTGAATCGTTACTTGTTTTATGTGTAGTGAAGATATGCTGTATATGTAGGTACACATTGAAGAAAAAGTGTTGCCATTTTTAATTCTGTCTTTATCCTAACAATCAAATGATTAAAGCAATAAAGAAATACATCTTCTGGCATAGAGATTATTTATGATACGAAAAAATATCCTTTAGAACTTTAAAACAGTACTTGCAAAAAAATATCAATACATGACCTTGAGAATCCTTAATTGGCCTATAACTGTACTTCAAACGTTAATGTGTGAGAGTTAAGGAACAATGTATTATTTAGTAGATTAACAACTTTCTTATTTAATCAAACATAGTCATTAAAAATCATTAGATGAAGGAGAAAAGCTCTTGAAATAAGAATTGAAATGATATTTCTACATAATATTAATAATTTATTTACATACATGTATATACTACATGTATGTATTTCTATTTTCTATAATTGTTAATTATAATATGCTATTTATAACATTTAAATGAAACGTCTTGAAAGACTACTTCATTTTCATTCACTTTAATCATTTACAAATGAATATTATCCTTACATAAAGTATTAATGCTTATTTACGAGAATATATATGAGTGATGGGGTTTTGTCCACCCTGCCAATTTTGATGGTGGGGTTTTGTCTGGTGGGGTTTTGTCCTAGTGGGGTTTTGTCCGTAACCCGTAATTCATATAGAAATGGAGGCTTATCACTTAGCTTCTTGCCTCCTCTACATATTTTTCTGGTGCTCAGTCAGGCATTGTGAAACTGAAGTCTATCAAGGAGTATCAGATTATGTAAGCACATCTCTTAGTCGTCTGCTGTCCATATTATTCGGCAAACTTCGAGTGATCCATTGATCAGGTTATACATTGTTATGGGATCAGCCGAGTTTTGACGAGTGCTGTTCGTATATATAGCAGGTGTTGTTAAGATGATACGTCATTTTGCTTTGAGCAGGGATAGAAACTGCAATGGAACGGAGTTTTACCGAAACATTGCTTTAAGATAATTTGAACATTTAGATTGTTTTGTCTGAGAGCAAACTGGTGTATATGCAACTGGAAACAGCTTTAAGTTTAAAATAGTATTTGGCTGTTGGTCGTTTATTGTTAGCGAGGTGAAGCTGTGAGGGACAAAGGATGTAGAGTTGTATAAGGGATATGACCCTAGTGGAGAGGTCATTACATAAACATTTTCAGAATGAACTGGTTATCTCACGCTTGCAACCTTAGTAACCAGACTGTCCATTCACAATACTGACCAGATCTGATTAGGCATCCTTCAGCTTTGGATGTATAAACCCTTAGACTGCTAAGCGCGACTTTATGACCTTTTGTAGACAGTGTAGATCAAGATCAGACTGCACACTACACGCAGTCTGATTTTGGATCTACACTGTCCGATGAGATTTTTTTTTTCCCCAAAAAATACCTGCGAAATAGTTAAAACTTTGGGTTTTACTGTAGCTTGAAAATTTAATTTCATTCATTTAGCAGATTGAGGATTAAATCGTTTTCATAGCCCCTCTTCCTCTCCTTCCGTCCATGTTTCTTCTTGATGATATTCTAAAGACTGAAACCAGTCAGTCAAATGTTGACTAAACAATCCTGTGGGGCTTTAAAATGTAGTGAGAAAAACTGCATGTATTCAGCATGTTCTCTTTTTCCTCACAGCGTTTTTTCATCATTTGAAAGAATTTCAACATTTTGTAATTTCACAGGTAGAGTTGAAGAGAACATTTTCATAGTAGAATAAAAGTGAAAGTGCAAAACAAATAAGCTCACTTAACTTCATATTCTCCATGTCTGAATCAACTGACCAGGTAAAAAAGGCTTTTTCGGAGAGCCCAGATTCAGACCAGACAGCGTAGAACATGCAATCAGATCTTGGGTTTGTTAGGCCAGTTTTCTGAGATATTCTAATCAAAACAGCAGTGGTCCTGTAATACTTAGGCTGCTTTTCCACGTTTCACATATCTATTTCATAAGTTCAGTGCTTTTAGTGTAAAACTCAGATGTTTGTCTGATTAGCAACTCCATATTAGTTGATCCTCATCCTCCAAATTTCAGATTAAGAGCCCAAGGTTCACTGAAGTGATGCTCTTGCTCATTAGAATGACTCAAACACAATGACCTGTGTTGTCTAAGGACTAGTAAAGTCGCTTTTGAAGACAATGAAAGATCAAGATCAGACTGTCCTTTGAATGCAGTGCAGATCAATAAACGTACTTATTAATATATCAAAGATCTTAATTGTATGTCTATGTAGGATATATATAAAAAAAAAAAACGACCATGAAATTGCAATGTTTGGATATTGTTTTTTTTTTTCTGACTGAAAAAGGCCATAACGGGGTGCTTTAACTCTTAACAAAACTATCCCATTTTTGATGACCAAGAGGGAGACGGCTGTTAGAAACATTGTAGAAAAAAAAAAGATGCAGATAACTAACCATTGTTTTCTCCTTTTTCCACGAGTTTTTTTTTTTTCGATGATTCAGATCATCAATTGGTCTACATTTGGTCTACATTTGATTCATATGTGCAAATGCTTTCGATTTGGACAAGTCTAAAATTACATCATTTGGAAAAGGGGTGAGGGTTGGGAAGATATTACATTCTTTGAAACAAAATTAATGTGGAAGAAATTGGCCAGCCAATGTTTTGGACAGAACGATCTTGCCCAGATCAATTTAGCCAGTCAAAAAAATTAGGTAGGACAGTTTGTTCAGGTAAACACGATTGCTTCTTAAAAATAGAAAAAGTTAAAGGCCTACTTGCAGCAAAAAGTAAACAATTTGTGTTATAATACAGGCATATTTTATACGACTTATTCATACTGTTTTAAAATATGGATATCACTGATAATAACTGACAATGTATTACCGTACAGTTGTCAAAGTTGCAAAAGTTACAGAAAATAATATTTGTATATTGTTAAACTTATTTAAAAGGTTGATAGGTACTGTTATTTAGGATGATTGATATCTAAAGCTTGATGATGGGTACTACTGATCAGAATTGTCACATATATTTAACGTTCTGTTGCTGTTAACCAGCAAACATATATCTTTAGCATTCCATTAAACTACTAATTTGTAAAGGACAGTTAAAAAAGGGGGTTCCTACGTGGCTCTCTTACAAGGTATAGGATTTCTATCTCATACATAGTTCAGAGAACTGCCATTTGGTTTGTGATTTCAAACCATTGCAGTTATTCAGTGTCGACCGATTACAGTGCTGACAGCACTTTGATTTTTTTTCCCCCCAACTCTTACTTTTATACTAAACCATTCTGCATTCTGTTACAAAGAGCTGTTTTGTGACAAGGAGCTGGCGGGAGGTATGATCACGTTTAGTGATAGCTCTAGTTTTAACTAAAGCTTGGAAAGCTAAGTAAGTGTAAGGAATATATTCACATTTTATAGAAAGACCCATTTATTACATCTTGCGGGTTTCTTTAGTTTTGAGTAATCCATAAAATGATAGTGTAAGTCTCAGATCAGACTGTATGCTCTTTGCCATCTGATAGTCAGCAACACTACGAAAAAGGAACTAAGTTTGCTATTTGCTGCAAGATATTAATAAAAAGAATCCATGATTCCTATGTGATCTGCTTAATTCTATTCACAAGGTGGGATGTTCCATTAGACAACTTCTTTGATTTATGATTGTGCCAAGGCTATTTTTGGGCCATATTGACCACCTATTGTATATATTAGTCTAAATTTGATTTTCGGGAACTTGTTATTTGATTTGCAAACAGAGATGGTCTTGGCCAACCAAAGGGGCTTGTCTTCGAATTAAGAAATAAAATTGAGGAGGATGGCAGGATAGTTTTGGAATGTAACCAGTTGTCTGTCTCATAACACAAGATGCTGTGTATGTATAACTGCAACACAACATCAGCATTATAAGTGTCGCTAGTTGGTATGTTCTAGGAGGTAGAATAATCATATTAAATTCACAACATCCAGTCACTCCTCATGAAGAACCTATGTCAGCAGCATTCTTGTTTTCTCAAACACCTCAGCAACCGTTGCCAGCAAGGACAGGAAATACTACCCATATTAGGGAGCAGCCACTTTTAGAGCCAACAGTTAAAGAAATGGTGAAGAGACAACATCAGCAGTCGCCACAACCATCTAGCAGTAGAGGTTCTGAGAATGGGATGGAAAGGAAAGGAAGTTGGTATGCCCAGAAGAGAAGACGTTCCTCTTCCTTTGATAATCTTGGTTTGGCCATTAAATACAGCCCACCTCCACTAAAATCATACCAGTCTCAATGGGGTTTGGATAAGAAAACTCTTGATGGTAAGCAAAAACTAAAACTTAAATTTATTAGTCTGCTTACACCATTTTTTTGTGCTGCTAAGATAGATTTTGGGATTTAAAAAAATTGGAAACAGCATGAAATTGCACTGATTTAGCTCAGTGAGTTAGGCGTAATGTTTTTCAAATCTGTAACAAATGATCCCAAGTTTAATGACACAGAAGAATTAACCTTTTGAAAAAACTGATGAAACAAAGAAGCTGGTATCAAACCATTTTCTACAATGTTTTCCATACTCTAAAAAACAAATCATACCCTCTGAGCCACATTGATTTTTTTTTTCATCTGTAAGTATGTTTGAGTAAAAGTCAGAGTTGGATCTGGGGCATGGAGTTGGTCAAATTACGCACCTACTAAGTAATTGGCACAAATGCCATCAACGTGATATGACTGAAATAATGTTGAAAGCAGCATAAAACACCATTCAATCTATCATTCTTTGGGATACTCATGAAAATTGGTCAGAAAGTTTGTCCTGATGGTATCTTGGACAAGTTCAAAATTGGGAATGGGTCACGTTAGGTAAGAAAGTAGGTCATTGGGACAAGGTTAAGGTCATGGCAAGGTGAAATGTCCATTTTTGTCTGGACAATAACTTTTTTTTCCCTCTTGTATTTAATTTCAGAATAAATCTGCCCAAAAGTTTACCACATCAAGATGATGTGTCATGTGTAAGAGTCATGTCCATAGGTTAAAGGTCAAGGTCGCAGCTAGGTCAAATGTGTTTTTTGAGGGTAGTGGCTTAATGGTAAAGTAACTTGTTACCTTGAGGTCCCGTGTTCAAGCCTCACTGGATCTGCTGGGCCTTTTGTGGGAGTGTCCTTGGGTAAGACACTTCACAGTTCTAGTCTAGTACTGGTGAAACCCGGAATATCCATGAATATGTGAGCTGTTGCCTTGATATGCCTGAAATAATTTTGAAGGCTGTGTATACCACCATTCAATCAAGTACTTTTTGAGTATGATGAATTTCAGTTAAACTTTGTAGAGTTATCAACCACATGTAAACAATGTGTTGTGCTCAAGAACCATCTCAAAAGGTCAAGGTCATAGCAAGAATCAAATACTGAAAAGAAAAAGGGGGGGATATGTTCATAATCGGCCAGTTACTTTTTATGTTCAAGCCATAAAGGGAGGGGGTGAAGAGGGATGTACTCTTACCCCTGTCTTTGTGTGTGGGTGTTATTGGTGTTGATGTACAGCCCTTAACATTGAGATGCATAGTTGGATTTCAAACTACAGTAAAACCCAACCTAACAACCTCTCAGTAAAGCAGGTAACCCGCTATTATGACCCCTTTTTTCCAGAATCAAACTCTGTGTTCTTTATTTCAGTTGATTTGCCTCCCAGAAAAACTGGCACCTGCTTTTCCATATAACAATCAGCAAATTAAGAAGCAATTAAAGGAAATAGTCTAAAATGACACCTGACTTACAACCATTACTTCAAATCTCATGAAGACATTATCAATACAAGGCAGTAAACAAAGTTGTTTACATTTGATGTGGGTTTTAGGACATGTGATTTCGAGCAATCAGCAATTACTAATACCACAAAGTGTTCAGTTTGTTTTTGTTTTTAGAAGTTTGCATTTAAGTTGAATGGACTGGTTGGACTTGATTGACAATTAATGACCACCAGTGAGTTGATTAAAGACTTTCATTCAAACAAAGTCTGTCTCTCGGCTGTACTGTCTTTACACAATCTAAAATAGTTTAAAATAGGGAAAACCTTGAATTGAGATTTTTTTTTCTGTGCTAAATTTTTTGTTTGGCAGCAGACTCTATTTTTTTACCAATTTTTTTTGTGTTTAGAAAATCCTTTAAAAAAATTGTAAAAAACAAGAAGCATTTCATTAATCCTTTCCCAGCTATAGAAGACTTCACACCTCTGGTGCAGGGCAACAGAAATCCGAATTATTTTGAAAAACTTCCTAAAAAATTGGTCCGAAAAATCTCAGTGTAGAAAGTCAGAAACAAACTTACCAACTTCTTATGATTGCTGCAGGCATGGTAAGTGAGGTCAAGTGTCAAACCATCATGTAATCCAGTTATCGCCATTTAACTTTGACAGAGAACAAAGTTAGGTCATCGAGATCTCGTCATGCATCACTGCCTTATACCAGATTAATTTGGGAGTTGCCTAAGGAATTTGCCTCGTTCTTGGGGTTTTACTGTCCCTATTCATTCATAAAGTGTGTAGACGTGAACTTACATAGAAACCAATAATGATCTTACATCATTCTTTCCGAAGAAACAATCCAGTCAGATGAAGTTGTAGTAGACAATGATGTATGTTTACTTAGGTCAGGTTATTCTCAAAAAACAAAGTAAAATGGCAAACCACAGATTGACAACTGAAGACACTACTCAGCAAATTTTTAATGACAGCAAAAGCAAGGGGCAGGAATCATTTGATGAAATTGAAGAAAAAAAATATTCTTAAGAAATTCTTATTGAAGCCATCTTTGCCAATGAGTTTGAGATGAGACAATCCCAAACCAATCGCGAGTTGGATTGTGACAAAAAAGGTGGGTGAGGTCATGTAAATTGACCGTCGTCGATCTGCTGGACCAGTTGAGATTACAAAATTTCTGAAGCCCTGCAGTCTGAAGTCAAAGGCTTTTGAAAAAATTATGGGAAAAGAAGAGATTGCTTGGAACGACTTTTAATGCCTCTATAAGGCTTTCAAAAACATTATGATAAAATAAAAAATTGCTTGTAATGAATTTTCCTGCCTCTGACATAAAAGGATTTTGAAAAACGTAATGGGAAAAGAAGACATTGCTCAGAAGAAATGGAATAATTAAGCTTTTCCTTCATACAGACCACTTTTTATAACTAAGTTTTAGGCTTTTCAAAAAATTGTTGTAAAAGAAGAATTGCTTGAAACAATTTTTCATGCCTCTGATGTCAAAGGCTTTCAAAAACATTATGAAAAAATAAGAAATTGCTTGGTACAACTTTTCATCCCTCTGAGATAAAAGGATATTGAAAACATTGTGGAAAAAGAAGACATTGCACTGAAGAAATGGATTAATTAAGCCTTTCCTTGATACAGATGACTTTTTACGTTGTATGGCAGTCTCCAGTTCCATTTTTAAGACCACCCCAATATTAGGAACATTTTGTAAAAGAACCAAAGTGGTCTTAATAGTAAGTTTTTGCTGTACTTTGGCACAAATGATTGCCACGAACAGACATTATCGCCGGTATTGTCCATCTGTCTGTCTGTCCGTCAGTCCTCTGGCAAATCAGTTTTCTGGACTTTTTTTCTAAACGTTGGCAGATATTGAGCTGATTTATGGTGTGTAAGTCAACCACCATGAGTTACAGATCAGGTCCAAGTTTCGTTTTAGTGTACTGATTTTTGACGAAATTACAGGCCTTGGACTTAGAAATTTTCACCAAAAAACCAGTTTTCCGGACTCTTTTCTAAACGCTGGCAGATATTGAGCTGATTTTCGGTGTGTAATTCAAGCACTACAAGTTACAGATCAAGTTTGGGTTTTGTTCCGGTCCACTGATTTTTGACGTAATTACAGGCCTTGGACTTACAAAATTTCACTGAAAAACAATTTTCCCGACTTTTTTTTTCTAAAAGCTGGCAGATATTGAGCTGTGTTTTGGTATGTGAATTTACAACCATTGCATGCACACCCATATATAGATCCTCCACGAGGTGGGTCCTACGTAACTCATAGTAGCATACCGTTCCTTCTGCCATACTCGCCATCATTCATTTTTTTCTGTTGCATCATTTTAGGTTTCATACTCCTATATGTCACAAATTAAAATATAATCTTGATGTCTCTGTAAAAATTTTGTGAAAATGGATTATGAAATTTGAAATCTGTCAAGTTGCTCTTTCATTCTATGTATGGGACCTAGTTGTGCCAACGATATATACGGCTGGTAGGGGACTGGGTATTGATATGCAATACTATCAGAATGCTTGTTTAGCAAGCAAAACCATGTTGCCATCTCAAAGGTCAAGGTCACAGTGCTTGGTCAAAAATGTTTCCATATACAGTGTCTATTTATGTTGATTTTTTTTTTAGCTCACCTGACCATGAAGTGCTCAAGGTGAGCTTTTGTGATTGTGCTGTTAACGTCATCCGTCGTCAAGTTTTACCTTGTGTATGCTCTAGAGCCCACACCCTCAAGTGACCCCAAACATCACGTTAACGAGTCCTGAGCTCTACCAACTGAAATATGTGGGCTGGTAAAAAAAAAAAAAAACTTGTATGCACTCTAGATGCCTTTTTAGCTCACCTGAGCATGAAGTGCTCATGGTGAGCTTTTGTTATTGTGCTGTGTCCATCATGTGTTGTGTGTCGTCCATTGTCCATCGTCAACATTTACCTTGTGTATGCTCTAGAGGCCACATTTTTTTATGGTACTCATTAAGCTTGGTCTAAATGTTTGTCTTGATACTATGTTGGATGAGTTTGAAAATGGGCCATTTTGGGTCAAAAACTAGGTAACAAGGTCAAATATTAGAAAAAACCTTGTGTATGCTTTAGAGGCTACACTTTTGTCCAATACTCTTGAAAGTTCGTCAGGATATCTCGGACATGTTTGAAAATGGGTTATGTCAGATCAAAAACTAAGTCACTGGGTCAAATCTCTGAAGATCCATCTATACGCTCATGAGGGCATATTTTCAGTCCAATACCTATGAAAGTTGGGTAAAATCTTTGTCTTAATAATATCTTGGAAGAGTTTGAAAATGGTTTGCATCTGGTCAAAAAGTGAGTCACTAGGTCAAATCTTAGAAAAACTTGGTGTTCACTCTAGAGGCCACATTTTTAGTCCAATACAAATGAAAGTTGGTCAGAACGTTTGTCTTTATGATGTCTAGTTCCAGTTTGAAAATGGGTCAAATTGGTCAAAACCTAGGTCACCAGGTCAAATCTTTGAAATACCTTGTGTATCCTTCGGGGTGTTTGTCATAATATCTCGGAAAAAGATTGGAAATGGGTCATGTATGGTCAAATGGCTCAGGTGAGCGACTTCAGGGTCATCATGGCCCTCTCGTTTATTCGTTAGCTCACCTGAGCAGGAAGTGCTTGGGATGAGGTTTTTGTGATGATGTGTCCAGCATCCCTTGTGTGTCATCCTTCATCCTTTATGCTGTAATCAACAATTACCTTGAGTGTACTCTAGAGGCCATATTTCCAGTTCGATACCCAAGAAACATGGTCAGAATGTTTGTCTTCATATCTCAGACAAGTCAGAATTGTGGCATATCTGGCCAAAATGGAGGGCACTTGAACAAATATTAGAAAAAACCTTATGTGCACTCTAGATGCCACATTTTTGGTCGGATACTCATAAAATTGGTCAGAATATTTGTCTTGATATCATTTCAGACAAATTTAAAATACAATCACATTTGATGAAAAAGTAGGTCACTGGTACAAATCTTAGAAAAACCTTGTGTGCAATATACAGGCCACACTTTTAGTCTAATGTTTGACTTGATGAAATATTGGACAAGTACAAAACCTGGTTATGTCAAGGCAAAAAGTAGGTAGTTGAGAGAAATCTTACAAAAATTCCCTGTGCACTATAGAGGCCAGTATTTTCAGCCTGACACTCATGAAACTTGGTAAGAATGCTTTTCTTGATACCTGGTAAAACTTCAAAATTGAGTCACATTGGTTAAAGAAATAGGTCATATGGAAAAATCCTAGAAAAACCTTGTATACACTCTGGAAGCCATATTTTCAGTCCAATACATATTAAACTTGGTCAGAATATTTGTCTTGATGATATTACAGACAGGTCTAAATTGGGTCACTTTGGGTTTAAAAGTAGGTCTTTTGGACAAATCTTAGGTAAACTTTGTGTGCATTCTAGAGGCCATAAATACCAGTCTTAGATTCATGAAAAATTTGGTCAGAAAGTTTGTCTGAATAATATCTTGAACAACTTTGAAACTGGGTCATTTTGGATAAAAAGTAGGTCACTAACAATCATGTATTTACATCATCACAACCAAGATGTCTTCAACTTTACCAGTCCTAGATGACTTCACTTATGTGAGTGCTTAGGACCAGTGGTTCTCTCGTTTTGATACTCACGAAAATTGGTCAGAAGTTTGTCCTGGTGATGTCTCTGACAAGTTTGGTATAGGGTCCCATCAGGTCAAAAAGTAGATGGAACAAATTTTAGAAAAACCTTGTGGGCACTCTAGAGACTACATTGGTAAGAATGGTTGTCTTGGTGATATCTAGTAGAAGTTTGAAATTAGGTCAGATTTGGTAAAAAAGAAGGTTACTGGGACCAATTTTAGAAAAACCTTGTTTACATATCAGAGGCCACTTTTCAGTCTGAGATTAGTGAAATTTGATCAGTATGTTTGTCTTGATAATGTCGTGAACAAGTTTGAAACTGGGTCATGTTTTATCATAAAAAAGATCACTAGCACCAATCTGGTTTTCATCATCACATCCAGGATGTCTTCCATGTTATTGTAGATGACTTTACTCGGGTGAGCATTTTAGGGCCAGTTGTATTCGTAGTCACTCACAAGGCCCTGATGACCAAGTCATATTCCCTAGTTAACAAACCAGTCCCCCAAATATCTTCTTTGCATGTGGCAAACAATTTTTCACAGAAGTCCCTGAAAATAAAAAGTTCAACATAAGGCGATGCCACATAATAACCCACAGATAAATTTAATTTCAGTCCTTCCTGATCTAATGTTTCAGATGTGGCAAAAAGAACTTTGAATAAACACCTAGAAGAGCTGCTTCAATGTCTGCAACCAGATGCTATTTTGAACAAATTTGTGGAAGACAAGTTCATGAGGGAAATTGATATCAGAGATATCAGGGTATGTCATTTTATGTTGTCGCTGTTCTCTTATGTTCAGTGTTCTAGGATTTTGAAAGTTAGATTCCAGGAATCTGTCTCAGTTAAAAGTTGGATTCCAAGCTGAAAATGTGGATTCCAGCCTGAAGAAGGTGGATTTCCATACAGTCAGGATGAATTTTCAAATGCAAGCTACATATATCTAAAACCTGTAAATTTAGATTTGTGCAGCCAGGAGATATAATGTCTGTAATGGCCAAGTCTACATACATTAGAAATGAGTAGCTGAGACTTTATTTGTATTTTACAAAGGGTTAAAGAAGTTCAATAACTTTTTACTTTATTGTTTATTTAGACTATGTAAATAATTCAACATGATAATGCATGGTTTAAATATTCATAATAATAATGACAACAATTCTGGACCCATCTTCACAAACATATGTCAATTCAGTTCTTATTCCATTAAAGTTGATAATTATGCCCCGCTTCAATGAAGTGGGGGTATATTGCTTTGCTAATGTCGGTCGGTCGGTAGACCTTACCTTGTCCAGATGATAACTAGACACAGAATTGACCTAGGTTCGTCAAATTTGGCACAGACATGCGTCTCGGAGGGTAGATGATCCCTATTGATTTTGAGGTCAATCGGTCAAAGGTCAAGGTCACAGTGACCGTCAACATGTTGATATATAGACCAAACCTTGTCCGGATGATAACTAGACACAGAATTGACCTAGGTTCGTCAAATTTGGCACAGAAATTTTGTCTTGGAGTGTAGATGATCCCTATTGATTTTGAGATCAATCGGTCAAAGGTCTAGGTCACAGTGACCGTCAACATGTTGATATATAGACCAAACCTTGTCCGGATGATAACTAGACACAGAATTGACCTTGGTTCGTCAAATTTGGCACAGACATGCATCTCGGAGTGTAGATGATCCCTATTGATTTTGAGGTCAATCGGTCAAAGGTCAAGGTCACAGTGACCGTCAACATGCTGATATATAGACCAAACTTTGTCCGGATGATAACTAGACACAGAATTGACCTAGGTCGGTCAAATTTGGCAGAGACATTCGTCTCGGAGTGCAGATGATCCCTATTGATTTTGAGGTCAATCGGTCAAAGGTCAAGGTCACAGTGACCGTCAACATGTTGATATGTAGACCAAACCTTGTCCGGATGATAACTAGACACGGAATTGACCTATGTTCGTCAAATTTGGCACAGACATTTGTCTCGGAGTGTAGATGATCCCTATTGATTTTGAGGTCAATCGGTCAAAGGTCAAGGTCACAGTGACCGTCAACATGTTGATATATAGACCAAACCTTGTCCGGATGATAACTAGACACAGAATTGACCTAGGTTCGTCAAATTTGGCACAGACATGCGTCTCGGAGTGTAGGTGATACCTATTGATTTTGAGGTCAATCGGTCAAAGGTCAAGGTCACAGTGACCGTCAACATGTTGATATATAGACCAAACCTTGTCCGGATGATAACTAGACACAGAATTGACCTAGGTTCGTCAAATTTGGCAGACATTCGCCTTGGAGTGCAGATGATCCCTATCGATTTTGAGATTAATCCATCAAAGGTCAAGGTCACAGTGGCCTTCAACTTAATGATATTTAGATCTAACCTTGTCCGGATGATAACTAGACACAGAATTGACCTAGGTCCTTCAAATTCTTACAGATATTCATCTTGGAGTGTAAATGATCCCTATCGATTTTAAGGTTAATCCGTGCCGAAAAGAAAATCGATAACCCAGTCTGTGTATCGGCGACTGTTCACAATCTTGTATGTATACACACGGGGGTGTGTATAATTATGCAAACTGTTGACAGATTATCACGTTTAACAATTGAAGTGGGCTATAAATCAAAAGGATGACGTCGATATTTCCCAATTAATTCTTTTGATATCAGTTTATGAACTGTGCCACTTCCTGTATCAATGTGGCAGTAGGGGGGCATGACTGTTTTACAAACAGATATCTTGTTCCTCTTGTTTTCTACATGTATTTCTACATGTATTTCTTTCTATCCATGTTTGAATCTTAAAGCCACCTTTGCTTGCAAATGAAATTTTAGTCTTTGTTCAGATTTTCTAAAAGACTTGCAAAACAAAATCTAGTTCAATGCCCCTTTAAAACTATGACTGTTATGTTCAACATACTTATTGAAATAAGGATTTTTTATGTATGTTCATTATGCCCCCCTTCAACGAAGTCGGGGTATATTGCTTTGCACATGTCAGTTGGTCGGTCGTTCGGTCCGTATGTCGGTCGGTAGACCTTACCTTGTCCGGATGATAACTAGACACAGAATTGACCTAGGTTCATCAAATTTGGCACAGACATGCATCTCAGAGTGCAGATGATCCCTATTGATTTTGAAGTCAATCGGTCAAAGGTCAAGGTCACAGTGACCGTCAACATGTTGAAATATAGACCAAACCTTGTCCGGATGATAACTAGACACAGAATTGACCTAGGTTCGTCAAATTTGGCACAGACATGCGTCTTGGAGTGCAGATGATCCCTATTGATTTGAGGTCAATCGGTCAAAGGTCAAGGTCACAGTGACCGTCAACATGTTGATATATAGACCAAACCTTGTCCGGATGATAACTAGACTCAGAATTGACCTAGGTTCGTCAAATTTGGCACAGACATGCATCTCGGAGTGCAGATGATCCCTATCGATTTTGAGGTCAATCGGTCAAAGGTCAAGGTCACAGTGACCGTCAACATGTTGATAATATAGACCAGACCTTGTCCGGATGACAACTAGACACAGAATTGACCTAGGTTCGTCAAATTTGGCACAGACATGCGTCTCAGAGTGCAGATGATCCCTATTGATTTTGAGGTCAAAGGTCAAGGTCACAGTGACCGTCAACATGTTGATATATAGACCAAACCTTGTCCGGATGATAACTAGAGACAGGATTGACCTAGGTTCATCAAATTTGGCGCAGACATGCATATCTGAGTGCAGATAATCCCTATTGATTTTGAGGTCAATAGGTCAAATGTCAAGGTCACAGTGACCGTCAATATGTTGATATATCGACCAAAAACAGAATTGACCTAGATTCGTCAAATTTGGCACAGACATTCGTCTTGGAGTGTAGATGATCCCTATCGATTTTGAGATTAATCCATCAAAGGTCAAGGTCACAGTGGCCTTCAACTTAATGATATATAGACCAAACCTTGTCCAGATGATAACTAGACACAGAATTGACATAGGTTCTTAAAATTCTGTACAGATATTCATCTCGAAGTGTAAATGATCCCTATCGATTTTGAGATTAATCCATCAAAGGTCAAGGTCACAGTGGCCTTCAACTTAATGACATATAGACCAAACCTTGTCCAGATGGTAACTACACACAGAATTGACCTAGGTCCTTCAAATTCTGTACAGATATTCATCTTGGAGTGTAAATGATCCCTATCGATTTTAAGGTTAATCTGTGAAAGGTCAAGGTCACAGTGACCACCAGATGATTCAGGGCCCGTGCTGCCGTTCGCCACTTGAGTCATTTGCTAAAAAAAAATTAAAGTGTCTCAAAAATCATCATATGTGGCTCAACTTGTGGCTCCAACATTTTATTTGCGTATTATCGGGGACGTAGTAAGCATCGAAGTCGACTGGGAAAAAGTGGAAGACGAATGCGTGTGCCGAAAAGAAAATCGATAACCCAGTCTGTGTATTGGCGACTGTTTACAATCTTGTATGTATACACACGGTGGTGTGTATAATTATGCGAACTGTTGACAGATTATCACGTTTAACAATTGAAGTGGGCTATAAATCAAAAAGATGACATCGATATTTCCCAATCAATTCTTTTGATATCAGTTTATGAACTGTGCCACTTCCTGTATCAATGTGGCAGTAGGGGGGCATGACTGTTTTACAAACAGACATCTTGTTAGAATTGAATATAAAATTGATCATATTGACCATGATGCAGGGAACAAGCTACAGGACGATGTGAGCGAAGAACTCACCTTCAGTGGCTCGACTTTGCCTCGTCAAGCTTGCATAGCGAAAAAACTACGCCTTAAGATTTTCCCGACATGGCTATACTAGTATTCATGAAATATAGGCAATCTTAGACTAAGGGTGACTAAGGATGACACCCACTAAGTCTTATCCTTTATCAACCTAGTCAATTATACAAGACAGCAAAGTGTTATGATCCTTATCTGTCACTGACTCACTAAATCCACCCCTTTATCTCAGGAAATCCTGTATTTTTTCCACAGGAAAAGTGTCTGCTAATTTGCATAACCCTTTACCAAACAGTACCAAAATTCTGCGACTCTGACAGTGAAGGCTTTTGAAAACATTGTGATTAAAGGAGAAAATGCTGGTAACCAGCATTTTTTTTTCTTTTTTCCACTATGTTTTCTATCCTTCAAAGGAGGAATTTCAGTTTCTCGATCACATTTTATCTGTCATCTGCAGACACTTTCGATCTTGACCTGTCTAAAATTTTGTCATTTGGTAAAGGGTTAAACAATGTCACACGATCAATACTGATTCTCATTACATAAATACGTGTAAAACAAAGCAGTATTACCAATTCTTACAGCTGGAGGTAATCATTACAAATATTTTTGAATAAATTACAATGATGGATGGTAAACCAAAGTGCAAACAGTCGTGAAAATAATCATTTGTTTTCCTTACATTGGCAACTGAAGCAAAATCTACATTGCAGTGTTCTATTTTTAGCAGTCTATTTTAAGATTGGTTATACTCCATGCCATTTCTCCCCATCGCTGAGTTTATTGAGTACAATAGATTACGACTCTGTGAACCTTGTTAAATTTCATTCTTATAACTTTAACTAAGTCCTATTTATATTTTTGAATCAAAATTGTTGTTAGTCTTTATAAAAGCTAGAAAAAGGTTTTTCTTTTTGATTATTCTGAACATTTATTGTAATCTGTTGAGAAATGTCAGGGTTTAAAACTACGTGTGAGTATGCATCAATGAGTTCATTTACTACAAGGCAACAAAAATCCATGTTGTTTAGGTAATATTCTTTTGAATCAACAAGTTGATAGCAATCTTGTGTTTTTTATACCCCCACAAAACGAATGTTTTCAGGGGTATACTGGAATCAGCCCGTCTGTCCGTCCATCCGTGCATTTGTCCATTTGTGTGTCCGTCCGTGTGTCCGTCTGTTTACAAAATACTTGTAATTTTGTGTCGCAAACTTCTACAGTTTTGCTGCTATTGTATTGAAAGTTTGTTCATACATTGATCGTATACTGAAGTTGTGCAAGACGCAGTTTTCAATCATCTACTCCCTATGATTCAAGGGTAATCTCCCTTCAACTTAGAAAATTTTTTGTTAAATTGCCTGTTTCTGTCTAAGCGCTGGCAGGGGTAGTAAGTCACATTCAGTGACAGCTGTTTTTCTTTTACATGCAAATCATATCCAGAATGATAGATTTTACTATTTTTTTCTCATGGTAGGCATACAGAAATTCTGTTATCATATACTTAAATTTCTCCTTTAAAGTTCATGAAAGAAATACTGTCTACTTGCAGCATAATTATAGACTATGAACCAGCAGGGTGTTTCCTTCCCCCTAACCACCCCTCCTCCCCCGTAGGAATTTTCGGGACTATTATTTTCTTGCACCCGAATGTCTCCTGAGCACATTTGATCTTGAATAGACTTCATATGGTGTGAAATGATTTACTTTAAGCATCATTGTTATTATTTCAATAAAAGACAACTTTATATTAGTCGCAGACTCTAAGCAGGGCCACAATAAAGAAAAATACCTAAACAACTTTTTTCACTGGGTTATTACATTACCAATTTATGCAGTAATTTACTCACTGTTGACCATAGAAGTGATTAACACAATCCTGACTAAGGTGAAATCTTATGGGTTATCAGCAAAACACTATCTTTAATTCCTGCCTAGATAAGATTTCAAAACCAAAAAAAAAAAAACAGAAAAATCAATCTTTGGTACTGTTAATACTCTGATTTGCATGGATAAAATAGCTTATAGATAGCATTTATTATAATGAAAAGGCACAATGTTTGTGTCATAACATCTGTTTGGTATCACTAAGATCATACAAGATGATGTTGTATATTATGGATACGTGTTTGAGTACCAGCCATTTAAGGCTTACAAACATGACCAAGTACAGCTCTTTGAGCACTTTAAATCAAACAGAATTGTGTCTGTTTCTGTAAAACATTTGTTTTGATAATAGATATGAGTGTATTTACCTATCTGAAGATGTTTCTGACATATTTAATGTAGAAAATGAATTGAAAATGTAACCTGAATGGTGATTCATTGATATCTTGTTTGCAGAGCTTTAACCTCTATAACTCACAAACTCCCTGTTAGCCTGGTGGCAGACTTTGACAAAGTGCTCAGGAGACATTTGGGTTTCAGAAAATAATAGTGCCAAAAATTTAGCTGGGGGAGGGGGGTTCTATTGGTGGCTTCACAAATCAATAACATGAGAACCCTGAAAATTAAAACAAAATGACAGTAGTAGTTTGAAAGCCTTGGGTGAAGAATTTTTTCCTAGGGTGAAGTAGTCGGTTTCAAAAAAAGAAGGCATTTATTTGTTCTTAAGCCAGTCAATTGATCCCACATTTTTTTTACCCTTGACCCTTGTACAAGTCCCATCATTTAAGTCTCATTTAATTCGGATGCAAGTATTTCACTGTGGATAAATAAAAAATATTGTTGTGTGGTAGAATTAATTATGTTTCCATCATTCTGACAAATATACATGTAATTAGCACTTAATTCTCCACCTGAATATGGCATCCAAGATATTGGCCAAAAGCAGTGTAAGTACAAATAAAAAGATTCTACAAATGGCTTATGTTTAGAATCGGTGAAGACATAAATATTTTGCCATTATTATGTGTTAAACAAATTTAAATGTGTCACCTGTGATTAAAAAAATAGGTCATGAGTTCAAATCTTAGGTAAAGCTTGTGTGCACTCAAGAGGACACATTCATCCAAATGCTTGTAATGCCTGCGAAGATTGTTTGACTTGATAATATCCTAGACAAGTTTAAAAATGGATCCTCTTGGATCAAAAAGTACAGGTAGGTAATTAGGTTAGATCCTGGATAAACTATTTGTACATTTTAGAGGCCTCATTTTCAGTACAATGCTCATATGTATAACCCTTGTCTTGAATGTATCTTTGATCAATGAGATTGAAAACAGACTCAAAAGACAGATAACAGCCTTACAACCAAATTTCTTTTGTCGTTTGCCAATGCTTTTGATACCCATATGCCTGAAATTTTGTTGTCTTGTAAAGGTAAGTTTTTTATTGTATCTCAACAAAATCTTCACTGATAATTTGAAAATATAACACTTTTTACATTGGCAACAAGTGCACCAATTTTTGCATGAAGACTACCAGTTTAGCTACCAGGGTTCTGCCACTACAGGGATTACAAAGACCTTACCTGAACTAAGCAGTTTTTGCACATAGACACTTGATACTTTGAAAGTGTTTCAAATTTGAAAGTATGTTTACATTTCTACATAAAGGCATGGGTATATGACATGTAATTGCCATTTCAGGAACAAAACACAACAACCCAAAAAATTCGTAAAATTATTGATGCAGTGCTGCATAAGGGTTATGAGGGATATGCTAAGCTGATGGAGATTGTCAGAACCAATCAACTTGACATATATAAGGTCCACAGGGAGTTCCTTATGGGTGTGGAGGAATGTCGAGGTATGATAGATTGTTGTTTAGCTTTCCTGCTTTCTTGTGTCACCACTATATAGCCCTACATCAAGTGTCAGACACCCCTCATATCTGTCAATAGCTTTTTTTATACCCCCGCAAAACGAATGTTTTCGGGGGTATACTGGAATCAGCCTGTCTGTCCGTGTGTCCGTCTGTGTACAAATAATTGCTTGTTTCTGTCAAAGCGCTGCCGGGGTATTAAGTCGCATTCAGTGACAGCTCTAGTTTTTAATTGGCTCCAGTGAAATAGGTCAACAGTTTTTATCAAAACTTTAGCAGTATCATCATGTGTTTGGTTTTTAGCTTCACTGGCCTAAGGCCAGCTAGCTTATGTCATGGCCCAGTGTCCGTTGTGCACCTGTCCGTGCATATGTTAACTTTTATTTCAAACATCTGCTCTGAAACTACTTATCCAATTTTAACCAAACTTCACAGAAACGATCCTACCATGGGCCTCTTCAGAACTTTTTAAAAGAATATCTTTGGAAAAGCTCTTGTTGCCATGGCAACAAAACTGAAAAATATTGAAAATCTTGTCCAAAACCGCATGGCCCAGAGCTACAAAATTTGGCATATATCCTCATCTAAAGAACCTCTACAAAGTTTCTTCAAATTATAGCCCTGGGATCAAAATTGGCCCCACCCCAGGGTTCATAAGTTTTACATTGGCCTATATGGAGAAAATTTTAAAATTCTTGTGGTTCTAAAGTGTAAAGCCTAGGGTTACTAAATTTGGCTTGTAGCTTCATCTAATGGGCTTCTACTAAGGTTTTTCAAATTTTAGCCCTCAAGTCAAACTTGGCCCTACCCCAATGGTCACAAGCTTTTATTTTGAAAACTTAAATTTTTCTCATTCCTAACCATGTAGCCTAGGGCTACCAAATTTTGCATGCAGCTTTATCTAGTGGCCCTCTACCAAGATAGCCCAAATTATAGCCCTGGGGTCAAAATTGGCTCCAAGCTTGCAGTCACAAGTTTACTTCAGCTCTGGAATTAAAACAAGCCCTTCCCTAGGGGTTTCGTGTTTTACAGGGGCTTTACAGTGGTACAACTTTGAAAATTTGCTGATTTATAAGCATAAGGTATCATTTGGCATGTGGCTTTATCTTGTATATCTTGTAGACCTTTACCAGGATTCAAGTAATTATAACTCTTTAGTCAAAATTTGCTTTGACAAAAAAAACTTACCATAAAATAAATGAAATTTGAACCCTTCATATCTCTTTTAATTGGTTCCATTAAGGAAAAGGCTATATAATCAACAGAGTTCATACAACTTGGTGCATTAAAGTAATTTTCACCAAACTTCACATTGTTCATTAACTGAAGTGTACAAAACAATTCAAAATCTGTAAATGGTTTGTCTGCCTTGTCATCTGCAGTATCAAATAATTTTTTTCTTTTTGGTCAAGACTTGTCAGAGCCTTGAATAAGAGCATAAGAGCAAGGTCAGACTTTTTTGTACAGTGGTGCTCTTGCACAACACAGTCATACTTCATACAGTACAAATGCTCTTATTAAGCTACATGGATTTTCAGGGGATCTGTTTTTAGACTTTTTTTATGTTCTCTTATACAGTGCAGAGGATTTATTGGTAAAGTGAGGGTACCTCTTACATACAGAGCAACTCAAGAATTTGACTGGTTGCATTGTCAAAAGAAACCCACGGCCAACTTTCTTTCAAATGGTGTTAGAAGGTCCAAATTGTCTTTTTGCTCTCAAATTTTCTGTCTTTCTCTGATTTTTAAAGACCTATTGTATCTTCCTCAGACATTTTATCGTATGAGAACCTGAATTTCAATAAAATCATTTTTCATAGTAAGAAAAAAAAAAGAGGCAAGACATCAAATCACTAATGAATTAACCCGGCTTCACTACAGACCCGTTTATTCATTGTAAACAAATTGGGAACCAGGGAAAGCTGCTGATATAATATGATGACTAAAGTAAGTTTTATGTAATAGGGCCTGTATCGAACATTTTCAAAGAAGTGTAGTTCGCTATAAGACGATGATTGTCCTAAATAAGCAGACCTGAGTTATCATTATAATGATATTTCTAAATGTGAGTCATTCTGAATTAATTTTCGGGCATCAGACTTTTTACTCAGCAGGGGTCCAACCTCAATTTTGACAGGTCTGTCAAACCGGCATCTTGTGTTTTTCTGCAGGTCTCATCTCTATTGCAGTAGGTCTCGGACCTGTAACTAGCACTATTTTTCAGCCCTATAGGCTTGTACTTATTAGCCAGTGAAGCGATACAGGGCCATCATGCCCCTCTTGTTTATTTAATAAAAATTGAGGCCCTGGCAGCTGAAAATAAAGCATTGAAATCATAACTTTCTTGTTTAAAGTTTAAAAAGAGGACTAGATATGAAAAATCCATTTGAGCCAAATTTGGTGTAATTTTTAAAAATTCTGTTAAATCTGTTTGATATGAAAGAAACCAAATGAGATGCAAAGGAAGCATAGATACAAGTGTCCTTGATATTTATTTGTGTACGTTTTGTTGATAAAAGTTTGGAACTCATACTGACAACCTCCTTGATAACTAAACCCAGAATGTTGCCACCAAGCTACTGGGCCTTGGTGTTTGAATTGTTAATTTTAATCATTAAAGTGCAGAAAAGGGACCAAAAAGATTGCAGTTGCAAGGATGCTGTTTTCCAGAATGCCTCATTAAAGCTGAAAGTGTAGATGCAGTTTTGTATCTCTTTTCCTCTTGATGTAGTTTTCAATTAATTTGGCTGCAATTTTCATGTAGGACTGCCTACTAAGGGAACTTGTGTATTTTTCATTATGTTAAGTGTCTGTTTAAGGACTGGTAGGCATTTAGAATTTTTTTTTAGCTCACCTGAGCACGAAGTGCTCAGGATGAGCTATTGTGATCACTCACTGTCCATCCGTCTGTCGTCCGTCCGTCATCCGTCCGTTGTCCGTCCGTCATCCGTCCGTTCACATTTCTTTGTTTACACTCTAGCATCTACAATTTTTAACCAATCAGCACCAAACTTGGTCAAAATATATTTGACTATAAGATCTCGGATGAGCTCGATTATGGGTCTAATCGGACTAGAACAACTGGAGTTATTTGCCCTTGAATTAGAAAAATTGCTATATTTGACTTTGTTTACACTCTAGCATTTACAAATATCAACCAATTAGCAAGAAACTTGGTCAAAATATATATGACCATAAGATCTCGCATGAGTTCGATTATGGGACCAATCGGCCAGAACAACGGAGTTATTTGCCCTTGAATTAGAAAAATTGCTGTACTTGACTTTGGTTAAAAATTGTAGATGCTAGAGTGTAAACAATCAGCATCCAGCTTGGTCAGAATATATATGACCATAAGATCTCGGATGAGTTCGATTATTGGTCTAATCGGACCAGAACAACTGGAGTTATTTGCTCTTGAATTAGAAAAATTGCTATATTTGAGTTTGTTTACACTCTAGCATCTACAATTATTAACCAATCAGCACCAAACTTGGTCAAAATATATATGACTATAAGATCTCGGATGAGTTTGATTGTGGGTCTAATCGGACCAGAACGACTGGAGTTATTTGCCCTTGAATTAGAGAATTTGCTGTGTTTGACTTTGTTTACACTCTAGCATCTACAAATTTTAAGTAATCAGCATCAAACTTGGTCAAAATACTTACGACCATACGATCTCGGAGTTATTTGCCCTTGAATTAGTTCTTTAGAATAGTTCTTTGTCTGGAGCATAACTTTGTCATCTCCAGTCCGATTGACTTGAAACATGGCATTTGTGTTGTTGCAATAATACGGAGTGTAGTGTTAAAGAACCATAACTCTACCTCGTATTGTCTATGAGTTATTTCCCTTTGATCATCATTTTTACAGCATTTTCTGCTTGTCTGCAATATAATTTTGTCATCTCTAGCCTGAACATCTTAAAATTTGGTATGCATGATTGTTAAAAAATTATGGAGTGCAGTGCATAAGAACCATAACTCTTCCTAGCATGAATTTTGAGTTATTCCCCCTTTGACCTTCATTTCTATAGCATTTCTTGCTTGTCCGGGGCAAAACTGTCATCTTAAGTAGGAATGACTTGAAATATGGTATGCTTATTTGTTGCAATATTTGGACGTGCAGTGCACAAGAATTGTAACTCTACCTCGTGCTGTCTTTGAGTTATTTCCCTTTGATCATCATTTTTACAGCATTTAGTGCTTGTCCGGAATATAACTTTGTCATCTCAAGTCAGAACGACTTCAAACTTGGTATGCATGTTTGTTGCAATATTACCGAATACAGTGCGCATGAACAATAACTCTACCTAGCGTGGATTTTGAGTAATTCCACTTTGATCTTCATTTCTATACGCCACCGGAGGCGACGTATATTGGCGTCATCTTCTCCGTCTGTCTGTCCGTACGTTCGTCCCTTTGTCCGTCCGTCCGTACTTACGTCTATTTCTTGTGAACACAACTCCTCCCACATTTCATGACGGATTTGAATGAAATTTTCACAAAATGTTTCTCATCATGTGACCTATCGCATATTGTCAGAGTTTTGTGATCTGTTGCTCTGTCATGGAAAAAGGGGTCTTCATGCTATATGTCATTCCTTTTCTTGTGAACACAACTCCTCCCACATTTCTTGATGGATTTGAATAAAATTTTCACAGTGTTTCTCATCATGTGACCTATCGCATATTGTACGGGTTTTGTGATTTGTAGCTAAGTAGTGGAAAAAGGGGGCTTCATGTTATATTTCATTCCTTTTCTTGAGAACGCTACTCCTCCCACATTTCTTGACGGATTTGAATAAAGTTTTCACAGAATGTTTCTCATCAGGTGACCTGGCGCATATTGTCAAGGTTTTGCAATTTGAAGCTGCATCATGGAAAAAGGGGTCTTCATGTTATATCTTATTTTTTACCAATTTCTCTTTTATTACTGGACATGTCTCAACGGATTTAGATGAGATTTTCACAGCTCATGTGACCTAGCACATATTGTCAGGGTTTTGGAATTTATTTCTGTGTCATGGAAAAAGGGGGCTTCATGTCAAGTTTAATTTTTCATCAATGTATCTCGAACTAATGGACATAATTTCATGAAACTTCATATTTTTATTGGTTGATCAAAGCCAGTGACCAATGAGTCCATCGAACGTCTGCCTGTCCATCCATCAGTTCGTGGGTTAACCTTTTAGATCACAAGTAACACAATATATCCATTGAGCTACCCAGGCAGGTGCTAGAAATTCCAACACTTTAGTCTCTATAGCTAGCTTCCTGAAGTAGCAGCTATGTGGCGGCGTATATTGTGATGACGGCACTCTTGTTACAGTATTTCTTGCTTGTCCGGAACGGAACTTTGAAGTCTCAAGTCAAATTGACTTGAGACTTGGTAAACATGCTTGTTGCATTACCTGCCCTTTGTGATTATTATACCTCCTTGACAGCTGGTGGTGGGACGGGCATATCTTGCAACAATTTGCCAGTCTTGTTTCATTATCATTTGGCCTTGAACCTCAATATTTGGTATTTATCTTCATTGTAGACCTTTACTGCTTAGTACTCAGGTGAGCAATATAAGACCATCATGGTCCTCTTGTTTGGTCATGTGACAAGTGAATTCATAGGGGTATTTATCTGGCTGTGACAGCTCTGATCTTTTTGTCTGAAAATTAGTTGTATGGTGATGGATTGGCAGACAACTTTAAAAAAAAAAAAAAAAAGTGCAAATTGCACATTTTAAGCAATTTGTACTTTTGCCACATATTTCTCAAAAATATCATATAAATTACCTTGACTGTTTCAATTTTACCATTGTTTTCAAGTTTATGTGTCAATGAAATAAAAGTGTATCTCAACACAGAAAAGTTTTTAATTTTGTTAGTAGGGAAAGAAAAAGAAACTCGCAATCACTAACAAAATATTTCACTACTTATATTATTTATTTTTGTTCAGCTCAGCCAGAGAAATACCAAACTGAGGATGAAACTGACCATGACACTGATGACCCAGATATTGATGCAGACATGATTGTTAGTAGTAATGGCTGAGAGGAAAGTCATTTAGAACAGCTATACCAAACGAGCCCTTTGCATGCTTCCTCGAAAAACAGGCTTTTGAAAGCAGCATTTTCTCCTATTATGCTCACCTGGGCACAAAGTGCTCAGGATGAGCTTTTGTGATTGTACTGTGTTTGTCAAGCATGGTCTGAAACGGGTTGTCAAAAGTTACCTTGTGTGCGCTGTAGAGGCCAAACTTTCAGTCGTATACTCGGAATGTTTGTCTTGATGATATTTGGACAAGTTTGAAATTGTATTATTTTGGGTCAAACAGAAGGTCACTTGGACATATCTTAGAAAAACCTTGTTTGACTTCCAGACGCCATATTTTCAGTCTGGTTATTATGGAAATTGGTTAGAATGCATAATTTCCATTATGCACACAATATGTTTTGGATGAGTTTTAAATCATCACTACCAGGATTTCTTCAACATTATCAAACCTGGATGACTTTACTCAGGTGAGCCCTTTAGGGCCAATGGCATATTTGTTACTCAATATTTCCTACTGCTTCAGTATCAAATCTTTCAATATCATTTTGACTACCGGTAACATTTAAACTTTGTCTGCCAATACTTTCAACATTGTCAGGTCTAAAATTCTGTTGATTTAGCCTGTACCTATCAATCCTAAAGTTTTACTACCCTGATAGAGAAGGCCTTTGAAAGCATGGTGTAAAATGGACAAAATGCTGGTAACCAGCATTTTATCCTTTGTTCACAATATTTTCTACATCTATCAAAAATAACTTCCATCATTTGAGCCACATTTAGATTTTCATCTGCAAATGCTTTTAGTTTGGTTCAGTCTAAAATTTGTCATTTGGTAAAGAGTAAACCCTTTACAGCTCAACAGTATTTCAGACTGGTCCAAATTGAAAGCATGTTCAGACGACAGATGTGGCCCAAATTATTTATTTCTGAAAGGTTAGAAAAAATTGTGGGAAAAGGAGTAAATGCTGATTATCAGCATTTTTAGCTCACCTGAGCATAAAGTGCTCAAGGTGAGCTTTTGTGATAGTGCTGTGTCCGGCGTCCGTCATGCGTTGTGCGTTGTCTGTCGTCAACTTTTACCTTGTGTACACTCTAGAGGCCACATTTTCAGTCGGATACTCATGAAACTTGGTCAAAATGTTTGCCTTAATGATATCTCAGATGAGGTAGAAAATGGGTCATGTCGGGTCAAAAACTAGGTCACTGGGATAAATCTTAGAAATAGGTTGTGTACACTCTAGAGGCCACATTTTGAGTCCAATACTCTGGAAACTTGGTCAAAATGTTTGCTTTGATGATATCTTGCATGACTTTGAAAATGGGTTATGTCAGGTCAAAAACTAGTTCACAAGGTCAAGTCTTACAAAAACCTTTCGTACACTCTAAAGGCCACGTTTTCAGTTTGATACTCATGAAACTTGGTCAGAATGATTGCCTTGATGATATCTCAGATGAGTATGAAAATGGGTCATGTCAGGTCAAGAACTTGGTCACTAGGTCAAATCTTAGAAAAACTTTGTGTACACTCTAGAGGTCACATTTTCAGTCCAATACTCATGAAAGTTGGTCAGTGTTAACTTTGTTTTGATGATGTCTTGATGAGTTTGAAAATTGGTCCCTCTGGGTCAAAAACAAGGTCACAAGGTCGAATTTTAGGAAAACCTTGTGTACCCCTAGAAGCCACATTTTTGGTCCAACACTCATGAACTTTTGTCAGAATGCTTGTCTTGATGTTATATAGGAGAAGTTTGAAAATAGGTCATGTCAAGTCAAACACTAGGTCAATGGGACCAGTCTTTGAAAAAGCTTGTGTAGGCTCTAGAGGCCACATTTTCAGTCCAGTACTCATGAAACTTGGTCAGAATGTTTTTCTTGATAACATCTTGGATGAGTAAGAAAATGGGTCACATTGGGTCATTTACTAGGTCACTTGGCCAAATCTTAGAAAAACCTTGTGTACCTTTTGGAGGTCACAATTTAAGTTCAATGCTCATGAAACTTGGTCAAAATGTTTGTCTTGATGACATCTTAGATGAGTCTAGAGAAAGCTAGAGGCCAAATTTTCAGTCCAATAAATTTGAAAGCTTATTAGAATGTTTGTCATAATATCTGGCATGAGGTTTGAAATTGATCATGTTTAGTCCAAAGGCCCAGGGCCCCGTTTTACTAAGATAGTTACGAACAAAATTTACCTAAGTTTTACATAACTATAGTATAGTGCTATGAGATACGAGATAACTATCATGATTATTTTAGAAAACTATTGCGATAAATCAAAGTTTCCTGGAAATTTTATCTTATCATTTTATCTGGGTTTAGAGATGGTAAATTAAAAAAAAACATATTTTTAAGTTCCATGTACAAACCACAGGCACAATTTTTTTTACCATCTTTGACCTACTTTATAAGAAAAGTTGTTCAAACTGTATATCCTGCTTAACACAGTCCTCCAGTCATTTTTCAGTATTGTTTACATATGAGCCATGCTCTCTGAAAAGGGGGCTTAATGCATCTGCGAAAAGTATTGATCCAGGTCAGCCTGCAGAGTCTGCGCATGCTGACCTGGGACAAAAATTTTCGCTATTGGTAAATTTTCTGTATGTCAAAGAACCAGTCCACATTATGATACAATTAGTTGTTAGGCAAATTGGTTTTTAGGGGCCCATAATTATGTGATGACTTGCTTGGAGATGCCTTAAGTCACACACACACACACACACACACACACACACACCCCCTCTTTTTGGCAGAGCATGGCTCTTTTTTTTTTTTTGAAATTGAGAAAGTTGTTACTTTTATTGCTTTCTGTAGTGATTTATCTGTGATCTGGTACATAAAACAAAAGAAATGGATAAATACAGAGCTTGAAATTAACTTATTTTACCACTCTTAAAAAATTGTATGTGTGTTCAATTTTAACTGGCAATGAAAAAGATAAGGCTTTCTCACAAGCTATTTTCAGATCCACAGGTAAGCATTTATGATATTTCCAGGATCATTCAGACAAGTAGTTTGCAAAACAAAAAGGACAAATTTTTAGACTTGTCCCATTTGAAAGAATTTGGAGACAATAAAATAAATCTGACTCATAAATTGAAATTGTGGGAACGGTTGAAAAAATTGTGGGAATCGGAGAAAATTTATCCTTTTCCCACAATGCTTTAAAAAGGCTTTTTCCACAGAGTCATAGAAACTCTTGATTGTGTGGTAAAGAATTGAAGTAATGACTAAGGCTGAAAAATAGTTTGAAGGAACTCTGATTGGTGATGTCAAACCGACACTTGTTTTGTCATAGGTTTTCGCCTTTCTTTTGTGTCAATGAATTTATTTAACAAGCACTTCTCTGTGTTTTACCTACACTAGGTATGAAAACCAACATGACATTGTGGTAGTGTTAGGATTTAAAGAGTCCGTTTCAAAAAAGAAATTCAATAGAAAACTACCATCATTTTTAAGAGCAATGGTATTTATTGAATTTGATACATGAAATAATCCAATGGACATGCGCTTTAGTCAGATAAGTGTTTACCTTGAATGATTTACGTTGTTCAGGGTAGAACTGGGTCTTTGTTGTAGGCGATTGCAACTACAACAATTTAACAAAAATAATCTCCAACAGGAATAATGCTTTTGACAATGGATCAGAATCAAAGATGATTACCTTTCAGTGACATAAATGGTTATTTTATTTGAACTGACTCATTTTGATGTCTTTTAGACAGGTTTAAAAACCAAAATTTTCACTGGCCAAAAAAATGCGGATGACTGAAAAGATTCTATGGACACATAATTTTCAACTCGCATTTTGCAAATTTGTGAGTGTTAATTGCCAGCCCTGAAATGTAGAAGTTGTAATAGTTAGAACTTTCTCATCCCTACTTAGAATGGAAATTTTCAATACCACTTTAAACTATTGAACAAGTATGATTGGTCAATGAAACTTAATGATAATTAAGGGTTGAGTGCATATTTTTGTGTTGCCATTGAGAAATAAAATACAATTGTCTTATTACATGGCAAATAACGCCCAAAAGTTATGTTAAGCCATGTAATAAGGCAGTTGCATTTTATTTCTTGATAACCACATTATTTCTGCACTCATCCCTTGTAGTTGCACTCACTTGAATCAATGTTTGGATTGATAGAGATGATAGAGATTGATTGAAATGATAGAGAGAAAAAAGACGGACAAATACAACAAAAACAAGATTAATTTACCTATGTACTTGCTGGCGTGCATCTGAATACACAATCTATTATTAACATAATTGCAGGATAATTATTGTTCAGTGGAAGAGGGCCATTATGCTGCTTCAAAATCAATACTTTCAATGATTTAACAAACAAAACAGAAATTTCGGAACTCTATATCGAAAATCCTATCAACTATCAAAACTGGAGACTGAGCAGACAATATGTTCATTCGAGTGACATTTTTATAGATATGTTGTAAAGAACAGATCTACATTATTGTTTGCAGATCTGTTTTCGAGGGGTATCTGCCTGTGCCCAACATAAGACTATCTGAGTTTCCTTGCAAGCTGCAAATTCAATGATGCTACCGTTTTGTGAACCACTTATTAGCTCACCTGAGCAAGAAGTGCTAAGGTGAGGTATTGTGATTGAACGTTGTCCGGCATCCGTCTGTCTGTCTGTCCGTCTGTCCGTCTGTCCACTTCCTTTAAACATCTCCTCCTAAACCGCTTAGCCAATCTTGATGAAACTTGGCAGGGATGTTCCTTGGGTGAAGCTCTACCAAAGTTGTTCAAGAGTTTGAATTACACCCATAACTCTGGTTGCCATGGCAACAAAAAGGGAAAAAAGTAGCAAAATCTTTGAAAATCTTCTTCTCAGAAACTAGAAGGCATAGAGCTTTGATATTTGGTGTGTAGCATCTCCTAGTGGACCTCTACCAAATTTGTTCATATGATGCCCCTGGGATCAAAACTTGGCCCTGCCCTGGGGGTCACAAGTTCGAACATAGGAACAAAGAAGGAAAAATTTAAAATTCTTCTTCTCTGAAACTTGAAGGCGTAGAGCTTTGATATTTGGTATCTAGCATCTCCTAGTGGACCTCTACCAAGTTTTTTCATATGATGCCCCTGGGGTCAAAACTGGCCCCGCCCCGGGGGTCACAAGTTCGAACATGGGAATAAAGAAGGAAAAGTTTAAAATTCTTTTTCTTTAAAACTGGAAGGTGTAGAGCTTTGATATTTGGTATGTAGCATCTCTTTGTGGACCTCTACCAAGTTTGTTCATATGATGCCTCTGGGGTCAAAACTGGCCCAGCCCTTGGGGTCACAAGTTCTAACATAGAAACAAAGAAGGAAAACTTTAAAATTCTTCTTCTCTAAAACTGGAAGGTGTAGAGCTTTGATATTTGGCATGTAGCATCTCCTAGTGGACCTCTACCAAGTTTGTTCAAATGATGCTGCTGGGGTCAAAACTGGCCCCGTCCCAGGGGTTACAAGTTCAAACATAGGAACAAAGAAGGAAAACTTTAAAATTCTTCTTTTCTAAAACTGGAAGGCATAGAGCTTTGTTAATTTGTATGTAGTTTTAAGTTTGTTAGCCCACCTGAGCACAACATGTTTAGTCAGTTCAAAATTGGGTCACCTGGGATGAGTGAGAAATTAGGTCACCTTGGATCATAAACTAGGTCACTAGGTCAAATTAAAGTAATACATTGTGGACACTCTAGAGGCCACATTTTTTCTCAATTGACTTGAAAATTGGTCAGAATGTTTGTCTTGATAAAATCTCACATGAGTCTGAATTTGGGTCATATGGGGTCTTAAATTAGGTCACTAGGTCAAATTAAAGAAATACCTTGTGGGCACTGTAGAGGCCATATTTGTTGTTCAATTGATTTGAAAATTGATTAAAATATTTGTCTTGATGAAATCTAGGACGAGTTCAAAATTGGGTCACCTGGGGTCATAATCTAGGTCACTAGGTCAAATTAAAGAAATACCTGAAGGGCACTCTAGAGGCTACATTTCTAGCTCAAACAACTTGAAACTTGGTCAGAATGTTTGTCTTGATGAAATATCGGATAAGTTTTAAATTGGGTCACCTGGGGTCATAAACTAGGTCACTTGGTCAAATTAAAGAAATACCTTGTGGGCACTCTAGAGGCCAGATTTATAGTTCAAATGACCTGAAATTTGGTCAGAATGTTTGTCTTGATAAAATCTTGAATGAGTTTGGATTTGGGTCACCTGGGATCATAAACTAGGTCAATAGTCAAATTAAAGAAATACCTTGTGGGCACTCTAGAGGCCACTTTTTGTGCTCGATTGACTTGAAAATTGATCAGAATGTTTGTCTTTATAAAATCTCACATGAGTCCGAATTCGGGTCAACTTGGATCATAAACTAGGTCACTAGGTCAAATTGAAGAAATACCTTGTGGGCACTCTAGAGGCCACATTTATTGCTCAATTGACTTGAAAATTGGTTAAAATGTTTGTCTTGATGAAATCTAGGATGAGTTCAAAATTGGGTCACCTGGGGTCATAATCTAGGTCACATTTTTTGCTCAATTGACTTGAAAATTGGTCAGAATGTTTGTCTTGATGAATTCTAGGATGGGTCTGAATTTGGATCACCTGGGGTCTTAAACTAGGTCATTAGTTCAAATTAAAGTAATATATTGTGGGCACTCTGGAGGCCACATTTATTGTTCAATTGATTTGAAAATTGGTTAAAATGTTTGTCTTGATGAAATCTAGGATGAGTTTAAAATTGGGTCACCTGGGGTCATAAACTAGGTCACTTGGTCAAATTAAAGAACTACCTTGTGGGCACTCTAGAGGCCACATTTATAGCTCAATTGACTTGAAAATTGGTCAGAATGTTTGTCTTGATAAAATCTCACATGAGTCTGAATTTGGGTCAACTGGGATCATAAATTAGGTTGGGTTATGTGGGGTCCTAAATTAGGTCACTAGGTCAAATTAAAGAAATACCTTGTGGGCACTCTAGAGGCCACATTTATTGTTCAATTGATTTGAAAATTGGTTAAAATGTTTGTCTTGATGTATCTAGGATGAGTTCAAAATTGGGTCACCTGGGTTCATAATCTAGGTCACAAGGTCAAATTAAAGAAATACCTTTTTTTGCACTCTAGAGGTCACATTTCTTGCTCATTTGACTTCAAAATTGGTCAGAATGTTTGTCTTGATGAAATATTGGATGAGTTTGAAATTGTGTCAGCTGGGGTCATAAACTAGGTCACTTGATCAAATTAAAGAAATACCTTGTGGGCACTCTAGAGGCCAATTTATTGCTCAATTAACTTGAAAACTGTTCAGAATGTTTGTCTTGATAAATTTTTTGATGAGTTCTAAATTGGTCACGTGGGGTGATAAATTAGGTCACTAGGTCAACTTACGGAAATTCCTTATGGACGCTCTAGAGGCCACATTTTAAGCTCAATTGACCTGACAATTGGTCAGAAATCAAATTATGCACGTTGAGTGAATTTCGCCTATTAACTCAGGTGACCGATCCAGGGCCATCATGGCCCTCTTGTTTGTTAATGTAAACAATGGTGTCACAGCTATTAACTTGCATACTGAAATAATGTGACAGTATTCTGATCTAAGATTATGTAAACTTTGCTAAGCAGTTCTACGAGACACTTTCACTGATGCAACTAAAATTCACTTCTCCAGTTATTTCTTTCTAGCTCAGCTGAGCAACGTGCTCAAGGTGAGCTTTTGTGATCATGCTGTGTCAGTCATTCATCATGTATCATCCGTCGTGCTTCATCAAGTTTTACCTTATGTACGCTCTAGAGGCCACATTTTCAGTCTGATACTCATGAAAGTTGGTCAGAATGTTTGTCTTGATGATATCTCGGAAGAGTTCGAAAACGGTTCATGTCAGGTCAAAAACTAGATCACTAGGCCAAAATCGTAGAAAAACCTTGTGTACTCTGTAGAGGCCACATTTTCAGTCAAACACTCTTGAGATGTTGGTCACAATGTTTGTCTTGATGATATCTCCGATGAGTTTGAAAATGGGTCATGTCAGGTCAAAAAACTACCTAGGTCACTAGGTCAAATCTTTGAAAAACCTTGTGTATGCTGTAGAGGCCACATTTTCAGTCCAAAACACTCAAAAAATTGGTCAGAATTTTTGTCTTGATTATATCTTGGAGGAGTTTTAAAAAGGGTCATGTCTGGTCAAAAACTAGGTCACTAAGTCAAATCTTAGAAAAAAAACTTGTGTACGCTGTAAAGGCTACATTTTCTGTCCAAAACTCTTGAAAGTTGGTCAGAATGTATTTCTTGATGATATCTTGGACAAGTTTTAAAATGGGTCAGATTGGGTCAAAAACTAGGTCACTTGGTCAAATCTTTCGAAAACCCAGTGTATGCTCTAGAGGCCATATTTTCAGTTCATTCCTCATGAAACTTGGTCAAAAATTTTGTGTACACTCTAGAGGCCACATTTTCAGTTAAATACTAATTAAAGTTGGTCAGAGTGTCTGTCAGAATGATATATTGGATGAGTTTGAGCTTGATAGAATGTTTGTCATAGTATCTCAAAAGAAATTGAAAATGCATCAAATTTGGTCAAAAGACTCAGGTGAGCGACTTCAGGGCCAACATTGCCCTCTTGTTTAAGTTTTCAGATTGAAAATTCTGACTGAAACACATTCACTTCTGTTCGTCAAATTCTTTTGTCTCCAAGTTCTAGGCTTGTTTTAAATATCACCCCATCACACCAGCATTTCAAGATTCTTGACACATTGCATTCACTTCTTCTGATCCTTGTTGCAACATTCATAGCTTTCACTCCACCTTCTATCAAATCCATGACAATTTTTTTCTGATTAATTGACAGCTACATATTGTGTGGGTTTTTTTGTGTTTTTTTTTCTAAATCTTAATCATCATGATAAACAAACTCGGAATAACTCGGTCATGAAACATGAAATCAACTTCATTGAAAACAAGGACAAATTTTCTTTACATAGTGCACTTGTTTCAGCTCGGTGACCTGGGTTTCACAGAAATTGACTGCTGACTTATTGAATGATGTAACTGATGACGTTGGCCATTCAGATACTTGACTCACTTTTGGCATAGTGTATTTTCTATGTTTAGGGTGCAAATAAAGATAAGAAATATTCATCGATTTGTTCAGGTTTATTCGGGAAGTACTTTAAGTAAAAGAACTCAATTTTTCAGCATTAGACTGATTTAGCGATGGAAATCTAAAACTAGCACATAAGGAGCATGCAGAAAATCTAAAATTAGATTATATACTTGGAAAAACCGAAAATAGTCCGATTGCATTCATCAAAAAATTGTGTGACATGTTTTTTTTTTTGTTAAATGACCAGATTTCAACCAATCAAAAAATGATTTACATAATGAGTGCAGTTATTGCAGGCTGCTAAAAAAAGAGAATTGACCAGATTTTTTAGTACGTCCATGGCAGTACATATATTAAAATTCCATTTCTTAGTAGGAAGTAAAGAGTTTGTGTGCCTTCAAAGTTTTGACCTATATGATACTGACGAATGACTGGAATTCATACACAACAGGTATTACAGCTGGACATCTTGTATATTAGGTTATACAGGGTAAAGTTTATCAGGAAAAAAAGACAAGTGTTTCTTGTAGAAATATGTTTATTGTATCAACAGCCTCTTTCTGGACATTCCAAAATTTTAGGGCATCATCATGAAAATAATAAAAGTACAGGCAGTGCAAATTATGTTACTGCATATTTTTAGTTAATAAGGCTGTTAGTGGAATTATGATTATTTTTCATGTATCATAAAACATTTACCACCATGTTTTCTGCCTGAGCAGTATCTTTATAGTTTATTGGTACTGTGTTATGGCCATGTAGATTTAGATGCTTCCAGTTTATTATCCCATTACCACACAATTAGGAGTTTAAACACCCATGAGAAAAAAACTTTTGAAAATATTGAGGGAAAGGAGAAAATGCTTATAACCAGCATCTTCTCCTTTTCCCTCACTGTTTTCTACACTGGCAAAGACAGATTTGATATCATTTGAGCCACATTTAAATGCTTTTAATTTGTACAAATCCACATTTTTGTCAAATTGTAAAGGGTTAAACATAAGTTTAAGGTAAGGAAGTAAATGATATAGAGTAATTGTAAAAGTTCAATATTTTAGCTCAAAAGGTGTTCAAAATGAGCTTTTGTGATTGTGCTGTGTCTGTTGTGCGACATGCATCGTCCATCATCAACTTTTTTCTTGTATACACGCTAGCGTCCACATTTTCAGTCCAGTACGCTTGAAAGTTGGTCAGAATGTTTGTCTTGATGATATCTCGGATGAGTTTGATTCATATCGGATGAAAATCTAGGTCACAGGGTCAAATTTTTGAAAAACATTTTATATGTTGTAGAGGTCACATTTTCAATCCAGTACTCATGAAATTTGGTCAGAAAGTATGTCTGGATGATATCTCAGATGACTTCGAAAACATGGTTATTAGGTCAGATCTTAGAAAAACCTTCTGTACACTGTAGAGGCCACATTTTCAGTTAAATATCATGAATATTGGTTGAAATGTTTATCTTGATGATATTTTATATGAAATCGAAAATGGATCAAAACCTGGGTCACTAGGTCAAATCTAAAAAAAAAAAAAAAAAAAAAACTTATGTATGCTCTAGAGGCAAACATTTTCTGTCCAATACTTATGAAAATTAGTCAATGTTTTTCTTGATGATAAATAAGATGAGACTGAAAGTGGGTCACATAGGGTAAAACACTAGGTCGCCAGGTCAAATCTTGGAAAAACCTTGTGTACACTCTAAAACCCTTTTTATCTGTCCAATACTCATGAAAGGTGGTCAGAATCTTTATTTTGATAATGTCTACAGCAAGTTTGAAAATGGGCTATGTTGGGCTAAAAACTAGGCCACTGAGACAAATTCTAGAAAAAGCTTGTGTACATACTAGGGGCCAAATTTTCAGTCCAATATTTATGAAAGCTTGTTAGGATATTTGTAATAATATCTAGAAAGAGATGTGAAATGGGTCATGTTTGGTCAAAAGGCTCAGGCGAGCGACTTTAGGGTCATCATCGCCGTCTTGTTTAGCTCACGTGAGCTGCTCTATGTGACCTTTTGTGATCCTTCCTATGTCTGTCATCCACTTTGTGTGTTTCAAGAAACCACATTTTCAGCCCTAAACTTATAAAAGTTCTTGGTCAGAATGTTGATCTCAATAATATCTAGGACTAGTTAAAAATGGATAATGTTTGGTCAAACAGAAGGTCAACTAACAAATCTTTAAAAAAAAATTTGTGCACTCTAGAGGCCACATCTTTTGTAATACATTGATTAAAAAAATGTTAAGAATGCTTTTGTGTTGATAATATCTCAGATGAGTTTGAAAATGGGTCATTTCCTGTTAAAAAGTAAGTTGGGAACAAATCTGAAAACGATTCTTGTGTGCATTCAAGGCCCTCCTTCATGCTTCCCAACTTTTTTTAACACAAAGAGGGCTTTTTTAGAGTCTTAAAGGTGGGGATTTGGGGTTGGTTTCAAGGGGAAGACTTTTTGAGACAAACTGGACAGTCCTCTCTTAAGATCATTTTTAAACCACTGTAGGTCAAACATCTTTATAATTGTACAAAAGTGTAGTTAGTGATTTATATCTTTTTTATTCTTTGATAAATATTATTGATTATCAAATGTATGTGAACATTTAGATCAAACACAAAACCATCATTACAATCATAAATATAGAGAAAACACTATTGTAAAGGAAGCATTGTAATGTTTATTATCAGATGGTATCATGTTTTTGTGTTCTCACTGTTTCGTAAGTATATCACATAGATCAAATCTTGACCCTATATTTTTAAGATATTCTTCTATTTTATACACATTATGTTTTACTTTTAAATAGAGACTACAGAGTACCACACTTTAATCCTATCATTCTTCATTTTCATTGGTACTCCATAATTGCAGACAGATGTCTAAGATAAAGACCATAGAATTCCGGAAACTTTGAAAAATGATGAGTGCAAAAATGGGTCAGGAGAGGTAAAAAAAAAAGATTACAGTGACAAATCTTGTAAAAATAGTGTGTTGACTCTAGAGACCACATTTTCAGTCCATTACTGTTGAAAATTGGTGTAATTTTTGTGTTGATAATATCTTTGACAAGTTTGAAAATGGGTCTATTCAGATCAAAAAGTCAGTCACTTGGACAAATCTCAGGAAAATCTTGTGTGCACTTTGGAGGCCACATTTCAGTCCAGTGCTCAAGAAAATTTGACAGAATGTTTGTCTTGATGATAAGTTGTATGATTGTGTAAATGGGTCATGTTGGGTCACAAATTAGGTCACTTGAGCAAATATTAGGAAAAAAAAAATTTGCACTTAAGAGGCCACATTTTTAGTCCAAAACTTCATGAATCCCAGGTTTCATTACTGTGGTGAGTGCTTTAGGGTCAGTGGCTTTCTTGTTTGATCCACTATCCACAAGGGATGTTTCAAAGTGTTGTTTGTGTTAGGTAAATGGTTGTGAAGTCTTGAACTTTAATTATTAATTAAGATGTAACAAGGAGAGAGATTGACAGATTCTAAAATTTTATACTCACAATTATAAGTCTGTGATACAGCTGTACATAATCTTTGTACATGAATTTTGGTACATATTTTGTAACATCTTTTTCATCTATTTCATCTACATTTTCCAAGTCCACACACACACACACACACACACACACACACACACACACCCCCACACACACATATATATAAAACCAGTATAACTGTAATTGTGATAAAATATATGTAATTTGACATCAAGGTAGCTATTGGAAGGCTTATTAGTTTTCCATAAGAAATTAGTATTACAAGGTTACAGGCTTTAAAAGGATAAAGGATAACTGTAAAAGCCCAAAAGAAATTTATCGTAAACAATTTGATTTGATTAGCCAGTGTTTTCTTTAACAGATTAAATTTTTAGTCTTTATAATCTTATCTTTTTTGACCTTGAAGAAAAACTTCTTTTGAAACATCCTTGTACAAAAGTTTTTTATACAAGATTTTTCTTCGTTTCCCAAAATATTTTCTGTGTACCACACTTTTCAAAAAGGCCCATTATTGTAGCAACATTAGATTTGTTGTCTGCAAGTGCATTCAAAATAGATAAGTCTATAAATTTGTTGTTTGGCACAGAGTGAACTCTTGAAATGGCATCTGCAGAAGGTTAAACATTAACCACACAATTGTAAATTCTGTGTACTCTGTGAAATAAAGCCTTTAAAAATGTTGTAGGGAAAGGAGAAAATGCTGGTAACGAGCATTTTCTCCGGTTTCTCAAATGCTTTCTACCCTGTCATAGACAACTTACAAGTTGTCAAGACAAGTTGAGCTATATATGTACAATTATTCATCTGCAAATGGTTTCATTTTGGACAAGTCCTAGATTTTGTATTGTGGTAAACTGTTAACAATATAACCTGTAGAAACACAATGTTTTTTGGCTTGCTCGAGGTAAGTTATATAAAAGGCAAATGAAAAATTTATATTAAAAAAAAAAGTAAATTACTGTTTTCAATAATTTGAAAACATTGTAGGAAAACGAGCAATTACTTGTAAGAAGCAATTGCTACTTTTTCCACAATGTTTTCTAAAGGTGACCCTAGCTTTAGCTTAGTACAGTTTTTCATGTACATGTAGATTGACGTATTAAAGTTTATCAGTAAATTGTTGTCATTTGGACACGATGTTTTTCGATGAATTTCTTTTGATAAGATATTTCCTGCTGTTGTAACATTTTTTTTTAGAGATACTTTTTAGCTCCACTGGCCAAAGGCCAGCAGGCTTATGTCATGGCCAGGTGTCAGTTGTGTGTCCGTCCATCTGTTTGTCGGTGTATTAACTATTATTTCAAATATCTTCTTCTCTGAAACAACCCATCCGAATTTGATGAAAGTTCACAGGAATGATCCTGCAGAATTTATCGAAAGAACTTGATTCCTTTAAAAAAATCCAGTTGCCAGAAAGAATTTGATTCCTTCAAAAACTCTGGTTGCCATGGTGACAAAACTGAAAAATATTGAAAATCTTCTTGTCTGAAACCATAAGGCCCAGGACTACCAAATTTGGCATGTAACTTTATCTAATGGACCTCTAGCAAGTTTCCATATATTATAGCCCTTGGGTCGAAATTGGCCCATCCCATGGATTACTAGTTTAACATGGGCTTATATAATGACTTCAATTTAAATAGCAGTCAAGGGAAATAACTCCTGTTATAAGAGATAAGTTTGTTACTATTTACCTCCCTTGATTATCAAACTGCAGTAATACATGATTGGTGTTAGGTATTCAAGTTTTTCGGATAGAAAGTGTTCTGTTTTCAGCGAGAGTGATTTACTGTGATGCTTATAGTTATGCTCACATGAGAGGAATATCTAATTTAAAGTAAGGTTTCTGTCATTCAGTTTTTTTTTTTTTTCAGAACTTTACCTTTTGTGCCAATGAATAAACCTGCTTGTACATGTATTCACTGACATTATCTTTGCAATTAAAAAGATGTGACTTTTTTGTTGTTGTCGGGCAGGGGTGAGGTTATGTTTTCCAAGTAAGTTATCACCATAAAGACTGTTTATGCTGTATGTCTCTGTCAATGCCAATTAAGTGCGTGATACGTTAATTCTACTCTTTAAGAAACAACAAATTATTTGACTGGACTAAGTTGAAAGCCATTGCAAAAGACAAATTGAATGTAGGTAGCTTAAATGATTATTTCTGTCTTTGATAGGGTAGGAAACATTGTGGGAAAAGGAGAAAATACTGGCTAACGACATGTCCTTTTCCTGCTATGTTTTTGAAAGCCTTCTCTTTTAGGGTCATTAACACTTCAATTTGTGTGATAAATGGTTAAAAAGCTAGTGGAGCAATACAGGGCCATTATGGCCCTCTTGCTTTGTTTTAACTATGGAATTTGCAACATGAAAAACAAATTTTGAAATCATTCCTTTTTCATTGATGGTTATTTTTTTCTGTGTAAAATTTGTTCATTGTTTTTGATACCATAGTTGATGAATTATTGATCACATAATCTTTGTTCAGTGAAATATATAGTCCATAGCCTACTCTTAACCTTTCAGCTGATTTATTTGCTTGTTTTATTTTATTTTTATACTTGATGCTTTTGTCGGATATCTTCAGAAGTATGTTTTAGTTACAAAATTGTTGGATTAATGCCTTACTGACCACTGGTAGTAATTGCTGTTTAACTCTTTTCCAAATGATAAAATTCTAGACCTGTCCAAGTTGAGAGCATTTGCAGAAAACAAATTAAAAGAAGTCCGAGTGATGATTACTATCTGTAAAAGGGTATAATATATTGTGGAAAAGGGAGAAAATGCTGGTTACCTGTTTTTTCTCCTTTTCCCACAATGTTTTCAAATGCCTTCTCCATCTGGATAATTAAAAGTTGGAATTGTGTGGTAAAGGGTTAAATACTATTTTTGATATGGATACATTTTTCTGCATCAGAAATTGGTGAATTGTGAAAATGTTGTGATATTTTCAAAAATTGCTTAGCTTGACCATGTTTTCTGTATTACTCGATGGCATATGCCAGTTAGTGGTTTATCTGATACTTACATGTACCTGTGTGGTATGGGTTTAAGATCAGAAGATTGGTTTACAAGTCATGCATTTTAGCTTGGCTGTTTTACAAGAAGACATTGATGTATCGTCATAGCCTTGTTGTTCTCATCTACACATGTGTACATGTACCTCCTTGAGCAATAACTTCAACATTTTCTGACATCTCTGTTATTACTAAAAATATTTTTAGCAAATTTGGGCTAGATGTAAACTATTGTTAGGTGAGTCCATACAAGAAGAGAAGGTATCCCTGAATGATTTTTGACACAATTGTGCCCCTTTTTAGCTCACCTGAGCACGAAGTGCTCAAGGTGAGCTTTTGTGATTGTGCTGTGTCCGTCGTGTGTCATCAACTTTTCACTTGTGTACACTCTAGAAGGCCACATTTTCAGTCCGATACTCATGAAACTTGGTCAGAATGTTTGTCTTGATGATATCTCGGACGAACTTGAAAATGGGTCATGTCAGGTCAAAAACTAGGTCACTAGGTCAAATCTTTCAAAAATCTTGTGTACGCTCTAGAGGCTACATTTTGGATCCAAAACTCTTGAAAGCAGGTCAGAATGTTTGTCTTGATGATATGGCATACAAGTTCCAAAGTGGGTCATATCAGGTCAAAACATAGGTCACTAGGTCAAATCTTTGAAAAAAACGTGTGTACGCTCTAGAGGCCACATTTTCAGTCAAAAACTCTTGAAAATAGGTCAGAATGTTTGTCTTTATGATATCTCGGTTGAGTTCAAAAATGGGTCGTGTTTGGTCTAAAACTAGGTCACTAGGTCCAATCTTTGAAAAACATTATGTACGCTATAGAGGCCATATTTTCCATCCAAAACTCTTGAACGTTGGTCAGAATGTTTGTATTGATGATATCTCGGACAACTTCGAAAATGGGTCATATCAGGTCAAAAACTAGGTCACTAGATTATATCTTTGAAAAACCTTGTGTACGCTCTAGAGGCCACTTTTTCGGTCAAAAACTCTTGAAAGTAGGTCAGAATGTTTTTCTCGATGATATCTTGGATGGGTTTGAAGATGGTTCATGTCAGGTCAAAAACTAGGTCACTAGGTCAAATCTTTGAAAAACCGTGTGTATGCTCTAGAGGCCACATTTTTTGTCCAAAACACTTGAAAGTTGGTCAGAATGATTGTCTTGATGATATTTCATACAACTACAAAAATGGGTCATGTTAGATCAAAAACTAGGTCACTAGGTCAAATCTTAACCATGTGAACACTCTAGAGGCAATATTTTCAGTTCAGTACTCATGAAACTTGGTCAGAATGTGTGTCTTGATGATTTCTTGGATGAGTTTGCAATGGGTCATGATGGGTCAAAAACTAGGTCACTGTTCAAATCATACAAAAACCTTGTGTACCCTTTAGGGGCCACATTTTCAGTCAAATACTCATGAAAGTTGGTCAGAATGTTTTCATAATGATATCTTGAATGAGTTTGAAAATGGGTCACATGGGGTCAAAAACTAGGTCACCAGGTCAGATCTTTAAAATAGCTTTTGTAGCTTTAGAGTCATCATTTTCTGTCTAGTACTTATGAAAATTAGTCGGAATGTTTGTCTTATTATCAATATGATGAAACTGAAAATGGGTCGCTTTGGGTAAAAAACTAGGTCCCCATGTCAGATCTCGGTAAAACCTTGCGTACGCTGTAGAGGCCACATTTTCTGTCCAATACTTGTGAAAGGTGGTCAGAATCTTTGTTTTGATAATATCTACAATGGGAAAATGGGCTATGTTTGGCTAAAAAGTAGGTCACTGAGAGAAATTCTAGAAAAAGCTTGTGTACAAGCTAGAGGCCAAATTTTCAGTCCAATAATTATGAAAGCTTGATAGAATGTTTGTCATACTATCTCAAAAGATATTGAAAATGGGTCATGTTTGGTCAAAAGACCCAGGTGAGCGACTTCAGGGCCATCATGGCCCTCTTGTTAATACTGAATTTTTCACTGAAAAAGCAACCACAGCTGATAGCTGTCACCCATGTGTGGTTCTCTTTTTATCCAAGTGCCATAATATTGTTTATGAAAAATGCTCAGTAGCAACCATATGCTCAACTATTTACAGAATTTTACAACGAAATATGACATATGTATAAGTCTGTCAAATTCTTAGAGTGCCTTGGTCATTCTTTAAACATTATTATGAAGACTATCACCAGTTCTTATCATGAGTATTCTCATTTTATTCTTGATGAGTTACTTGAGACATGGTGTTCATATTGCATTTTGATAATTGTTGATAACTTCTTTTTCTAAAATCATTGTTTTGATGTTATTAGCTCACCTGAGTATATAGTACTCAAGGTGTTCTTTTGTGATTGTACTGTGTCTGTCTTCTAGCCATCATCAGTTATCTTGTGTATACTCTAGAGCCCACATTTTCAGTCCAATAGCTGTGAAACTTGGTAAAAATATTTGTCTTGATAATATTTTTCACAAGTTTAAATTTAGTCAAGTCAGGTCAAAAAGTAAGTCACTGGGACAAATCTTAGACAAATCTTATATGTATTCTAAGGGCCCTTATGTTCAGACTGATACTCATGAAAATTGGTCCGAATATTTGTCTTGACATCTTGGTCAAGTTCAAAGTGAGTCATTTAGGGTCAAAATGAAAGTTACTGGTGCAAATGTTAGATTTTCTGTCCAGTACTCATGAAAGGTGGTCAGAGTGTTTGTCCTGATGTTCTTGTGTGTAAGTTTTACTTCGGGTCTTGTGGAATCAAAAAGTATATCACCTGGAGAAATTATAGAAAAACCATAAGTGTACTGAGGTATCATTTTAAGTGCAGTACTCATGAAAACTGGTCAAAATGTCTGCCTTGATGATATTTTGGACCAGTTTGAAATTAGGTCATGACAGGTCTAAAAATAGGTCACTGGGACTAATCGTAGAAAAATCCAGTGTGCTTTCTAGAGCCCCCATTTTACTGTCCAATACTCATGAAAATTGGTCAGAATGTTTTTCTGAATGACATCTTGGACCAGTTTGAAACTAGGTCATAAGGACAAATCTAAGAAAAACTTTGTGTGTATTTCAGAGGTTATATTTTCAGTCTGATACTCCTGAAACTTGGAATATTTGTCTTGATGATATCTTGAACAAGTTTAAAATTGGGTCATGTCAAGTTAAAAAAGTAGGTCACTTGGACAAATGTTAGGAAACATTTTGGGTGCACTATAGAGGCCTCATCTTCATTCTGATGTCCAAGAAATTTGGTCAGAACATTTGTCTTGATGATATCTCTCACAAGGTTGAAAACGGGTTACAACTGGTCAAAAAGTAAGGTACTTGAACAAGTCTAAGGAAAACCTTGTGTGCACTTTAAGGGGCCATATTTTCAGTCCAACAGGCATGAAGACTTGTCACAGTGTTTGTCCAGATGATATCTCAGTCATTTTAAGTTAAAAAGTAGGTGACTAGCAAACATGGTCATGTTGTTACGAAAAGCAGGTCACTGGGACAAATCATAGAAAATCCTTATGTGCAGTACAGATGCCATATTTTCAGTCTGGCATATATGAAAATTGGTCAGAATGTTTGTCTTGATATCTCAGACAAGTTTAAAAATGGGTCACATCAGGTTAAAAGGTAGGTCACTGGGACTAATCTTTTTAAAAATCTTGTATTCCCTCTAGAGGCCACATTTCCAGTCAAATTCTCATGAAATTTGGGGGTATTACTCATGTCAATTAATGTTACACACACAAAAGTTAAATTTGGAAGTAATATGCACTTTGAGTGTATTTTAAATATGTTTTTCATCATTACAGCCAGGATCCCTTCAACTTAATCAATCCTAGATGACTGTACTCAGTTGAGCACTTCAGGGCCAATGGCCCTCTTGTTATAAAGTTCAAGAGATGTTGCTAAGTTTCATAAGCACTCTGGTTTAAAGATAATTTTTTATCATAATCGAAAGAGTTGTTGAGTTTCTTATTGTGTTTGACAAAGATTTGTTAACAATATCAAAATGTGCTTCATTTATGTTTGTGATAAAGAAAACATGAAAAGTGTTACGTTAAGATCTAGAATTCTGGGTGAAATGAACCTTTTTCAGTTCTGCCTTTAACTATTGATAAGATTAACTAATTTTATTGGAGTATGTATTCTAGTTGTAAATATGTTTAAGATGAAATCAGATTTTTTCTGTGAAAAGAAATATCTTTATATGTTAACCTCCATTTTTAGTGAAATACATGTAGAATGATATATTCCTGTGAAACTGACTTAGTAATGATACAGGTTAGAAATAGTTTTATTTCTGTTACCATTACACTTTGTGGTTAGCTCCACTTACAGAGGGCAAGCAAGCTTATGTCATGGCCCTTTAGCTGCATCTATCCATCTGTCCCTGAATGTTATAACTGTTATTCATCATCTTCTTTGCAACCATAGCATCCAAATTTTGACAGTACTTGACAAATGTGATCATGCTTTGGCCCTCTTCAGAGTTTCTTCAAAGAACTTGATGTTATTGAAAGCTCTGGACTCCTTTAACCACAATGCTTTCAAAAGCCTACATCCCCAAGGGCTTTAAAACATGGGATTGGCACAATTAACATGTAAAAATATATTGTAAGATATGGGAGAGTAGTTTCAGGTCTGAGATTTAATCTTTATTACATGACTTGGATTGTGAATGGTCCTGAGAAAGAACACTTTTGAAAACATTATGGAAAAATGAGAAAATGCTGGTAACATGGTGGGAACATTTTCATCTTTTCCAACCATGTTTTTCTACACTTCCAAAAATGTATTTCAATTTTCGAGTCACATTCGTTTTGTCAAATGCAAATTTAATGCTTTCAGTGTGGACAAATCTAAAATTTTGTTGTTTAGTAAAGACTTGGAGCAAATAGTATCACTAAAAATGAAATATTGTATTTAACTCTTTACCACACAATCCCGACTTTTAACGACCCTGAGAAAGAAGCCTTTAGAAAACATTGTGGTAAAAGGAGAAAATGCTGGTTACCAGCATTTTCTCCTTTTCCCACAATGTTTTCTACCCTTCACAAAAAAAAGAAAAAAACAAATTTTCAGTCACTTTTATTTTGTCGTCTGCAAATGCTTTCGATTTGGACAAGCCTAAAATATTGTCGTTTGGTAATGAGTTAAAGTGCTTAGTATGTGTGCGTATATTAGAAAATGATTTTAACTGTGATTTTTACTTAACCCTTTACCTCACATTCCCTTGTTTCAACCATTTACCAAATGATAGAATTGTTGACACTACCAAATGGAAAGCATTTGCAGGAGACAAATTAGGTCTAGCTTAAATGACAATTTTGGTCTTTGATAAGGTAGAAAACCCTGTGGGAAAAAGGAGAAAATGCTGGTTACCAGCATTTTCTCCTTTTCCCACAATCTTTTCAAAAGCCTTCTCTTTCAGAGTCATTAAAACTCAGGATTTTGTGGGCCAATTTCTTGCTCTCATGTTTTGTCTCCCGATTCCAGTTCATAACTTATCTGCCTTTTGTTACCATCATCTTTCTTTTGTTATGTTACCTTAGGTTATGCATCCCCCTTCTAGTTCATGAAAATGATTTATTTTTCCACTTTTATTTTTTGATGATGTTATACATGTACATCAAAATTTATTGTGTCAGCATCAGGAGAACATTAATGCAGCAATTGTTACATGATAAGAAAAAGCAATTGCACAGTAAAACCGTGCATCAAAACATGGATCCACCCTTTTCAAATACAGTATTGCTCTTACTCCCAATAAGACTAACCATCTGATTGGCCTTGACCCTATTCTAGGCAGCAAAATTTTGACCTTGTCCAAATTAAAAGCCCTTGCAGATGACAAATTACATATACTTGTATCTTAAATTATGAAATTTGTCTTCTGAAGGTTTTTGAAAACATAGTGGGAAAAAAAGGAGAAAATGCTGATTACAGCATTTTCTCCTTTTCTCACAATGTTTTCAAAAGCCTTCTACATCAAGTTTGTTGTTAAAACTTGGGGTTTTTCGGTTAAGGGTCAGCAGTCTAGCAAACAACTCTGTGTTGATACGACCCTGTGAGACAAGGAAGGAATCTTGGTTACCAGCATTATCTCCTTTTCAAAATCTGTCGGGTTCAGGGTCATGACAACTTTGGATTGTTTAGTACTGGGTCAACAGTTTAGTTTTGTAAATGACCCTTTGTTTCATGTTTTCTGATAGTTTATTGAGAAATAAGGGTGAAACATTCTTCGATATTTCATGATTACGACCAGTGAAAAATACCCATCTTATGATCTAACTCTTCAATTGAAAGCTGAAACAGTAGTTCCCGTGCATTAGTTACCTAGGTAAAATGTGCATGCCATTCAACCAGATGGAAATATGACGTAAATAACCCTACATTTCTCATGTTTTACGTAATATTGTAATGCGTTGTTGTACAGAAGGGGTATGCCACAGGTAATTACGGAAAAGAACTGTACTGCATTTTGATGTAAGTCCCCCCAAAAAAGGAGAAGCAGCGTCAAATAAATAAAATAATTGGTTTTTTTTTTTTGTGAAAGATCAAAATTTGTTTCATCTCGTGAGCATCATCAGTTATATTTTCACTCGTTGCTGTTCTTGAAAATATTACAGATGCTGTTCACTCGATGGAAAAAATTTTGATCTTTCACCAATAAAACCAAATATCGACTATGTATTTATTCAGCTCTTAGCAAGAAGACCTTTGAAAATAATGTGGGACAAGGTAGGAAGTCTGGTTACCATCATTCTCTCCTTTTTCTGTTCCCATCATTGCTGCCACATTTGACATGACTGTAGTATTCAAATGCTTTCAGTGTGGACCAGTCTAAAATTTTGATACCAGATATGGAGTTGAATTTACAATAGTGGATGAATGGGATGGCACAAACTATGTTTGACAACCCTGTGAAAAAATGCAAAAAAGCTTTTGAACACACTGAGGGGAGAAGGCAGGGTGGGGTGGGGGGGCAAAGGCATGGAAAAACAAACACATTTTCTTTGTTCACAAACAAGGAACCAAGAAAATGGTACACATGAGTTTTAGAGAGGAATGACAGTGCAGAAAAATCTTCAATAACTGACACATGCAATTGGAAGGCTTTTCCAGATGACAAATTGTCTTTGATAGGGCAGAAACTAATAAGGGAAAATTGAAAAATGCTTGTAACCTGCTTTTTTCCATGCTCTTGCACCCCCCCCCCCCCCCCCCGTATGTTCAAAAGCATTTTTGCATTTTTTTACAGGGTTGTCAAACATAGAATTGTTTGCTCAAGAGTTAAATTGACATAAAACTAAAATTAAACCAAAGAGAATTTTAGCTCCACTGGCCAAAGGCTATCGAGCTTATGCCATGGCTCTGTGTCCGTTGTACATGTGTGTGTCTGTGTGTGGGTCTGTGTATTAACTTTTATTTAAAAAATCTTCTCTGAAACTACCAGTGGAGCGATACAGGGCCATGTGGCCCTCTTGTCCTCCTTTGTATCAAATTTTTTTTTTTTCGTTTTTTTTCCTTATATGTTTGCAATATGATGGAGTGTAAAACATTTTAATTATGTTGTTAGACTTAATTATTTTGTATAAAGTTTTACCGTAGATAATAGAATAGATGCTTTATAAAAGCCATAAATTTTGAAGTGTATCATCAAAATGCTTTGTTACATTATTGTAGTAGCTTATCAGACTGTGAGTCAAGAGGTACATGTAGATACCTGAAAGTTTTAATTTTTTTAGACAATCACTCATTGTACATGTATTTGCATTAATTTCCTTTCTTCATATATTTGAGCTGCGCTCTGGCAAAAGGGGGCTTAATGTACCTCCGTGACCCATCATACCAATTAAGTCATCACATAATCATGGAGTCATAATGGCCACTTTTTTAACAACCTACTTAATCTTGAGGTAGACTGGTACTTGGCAATATGGAAAACGTGACCTATAGCGAAAAGTTTCGGCTCGGGTCAGCCTGCGCGGACGATACTTTTCACAGATGTATTAAGTCCCCTTTTCACAGAGCACGGCTCATTTCTTCTTTAATAGTTTGTGTTTTATACATTTTTTTTGCTGGTTACAATCATTTTTCCAAAAATGCAGTTCAAAAGCTTTTGAAAGCATTGTGGAAAAAGAGAGAAAATGCTTTAAATTTGTTTCTGGGTGTAGGTCTAATGAGTTTGAGGGAAAAAAAACTAGAAACACCTTGGTAAAAAGAATCAGCTAATTAGTATAGACATACAGCTTTTTAATGCTAAAGCTGTTGCATAAGTCAATTAAACCATTGCCACACTATCCCGAGTTTTAATGGCCATAAAGCTGAAAACTTCTGAAATCATTATGGAAAAAAGAAAAGTCTGGTTCCTAGAATTTTCTTCTTTTCCCAAAATGTTTTCTACTATTTGTATCTGTCTTCTTCAAATGTTTTCCAAATTGGTCCTGTCCAAAGTTTTGTTGTTGGATTGACTCAAGATCAGACTACACATCTGCACAGTCTGATCTTGATACAAACTCCGAAAAGGTGCATTAAATATACTACTCAAAGTTTGCTAAGCACCAAGATTTCCTAGCACCATTGCAGAGTCTGTATTTTATATTTTTGTGATGTCAATATTGGAAATCATTCAGTGTTGTATCGAGGTCTCCATTACGCATATTGCCTTGTATGACAGGCAAATTCCTCGTGCAAGTGTTGCAAATGCAAATTCCCTCAATTTTCATAGTGTTTTGAGACTGCATACATGTACCAAACTTGTGTACACTTGTTATTCTTCAGTTTCTTTTGAAAGGCTGAATGTTTTTGATGTTAATATGGCAAATGATTAAGTCAGAAGACATCAGATGCAGATATGTGGCGGGTAGTTGGAATGTTGGAACAAGGGGCTCTTCATCGTGAGGTTGGTGGGGCACTTGGTGTGTACCACACTGTTATCACCAGAGACTGGGCGAGGTACCAGCAGTATGGCACACCTATCAGGCGACATGGTGGTGGCAGGAGAAGGGCTACATCTGCAGCTTACGATCAATATTTGGTCATCCAAGGTCAGGGAAACCGCTTTTCCACTGCAACTCAACTGCGTTCTGACTTTCAAATTGGCCTCCGATTAAGAAAATCATGTATTTGAATTCCCCCATCTCCATACCACTGTCAGCATCGGTTTGCTTGGGCGATGGACCATGTTGGTTGGAGGAGAATGGACTGGAGGCCTGTTCTCTTTTCTGATGATTCCCAATACTGCCTTGACTACACGGATATGCGTGTTCGAGTGTGGAGAAGGCCAGGGAAGAGGTTGCTGAGCATAATTAGTATGGGGGCGGCTCTATCAATTGTATGGGGCAGAATAAGCTGGGATGGACGAATGACATGTTTGTGTTTGATAGAGGCCCATTGACTGCCCAGTAGTATCGAGATGAAATTCTCAACACACAGGTAAGGCTATATGCTGGTGCTGCTGGCAATGGGTTCATTTTAATGGACAATATTGCTAGTCCTCACACGGCCCAGGTTGTCCAAGAGTACTTGCAAAGGGAGAGTACCCAGCATATGGATTGGCCATCCTGTTTCCCCGACTTAAATCCAATTGAACAAATGAGGAATGAGTTACAGATCCACATTTCAGCCCGTCATGTCCAGCAACAAAGCATTCAGCAACTTGGTGCATTCCTTGTCGAGGAATGGAATTCCATTCCACAAATGGCTATCCAAAACTTAATTGAGGGCATGCAAAGATGATGCCAAGCTGTCGTTGATAGCAACAGGTCACATACTCGTCATAAGGCACATACCAAATTAATCACTAGATTTTTTTCCGCAAATTCCGCTTTTTTACTTGTTTTGGAAAAAACAACCATTTTTGTGACCATCCAGTTAAAAATGAAAATAAAATCAAAATAGTGATTAACAAGTGTAAAATCTTTATCTACAATAATAGATAAAGCACAAGGTACATGTTCAAAACTAAAAAATTCTAAAAATTTTACTACAAGTTCAAATATGTATAGCAATATTCTTGGTGCTTAACAAACTCTAAGTAGTATAGTACCAAGCAACCTTGGGGGTGATATATTTAAGTCATGCTCTGTAAAAAGCGAGTTTAACTCTTTACCAAACAACAAAAATTTAGACTATTCCAAATTGAAAGCATTTGCAGACAACAAAATAAACGTGACTGAAAAATTGAAATTTGGTTTGGGAAGGGTAGAAAATATTGTGGGAAAAGGAGAAAATGCTGGTTAGCAGCATTTTCTCCTTTTCCCATAATGTTTTCAAAAGGCCTATTTCTCAGGGTCGTTAAAAATCGGGATTGTGTGGTAAAGGGTTAATGCATTTACAAAATTATAGACTCAGCACAGGTTGACCTGGATCAAAATATTTTGCTATTGGTTTATTTCCTGCAACTCAAAGGACCAGTTTACCTCCTGATTCAGTTGGTTGTTAGACAAATTGTATTTTTTTACTCATATGATGACTTGTTTGGTGCAAAATATCACGGAGATGCATTAACCACCTTTTGCCAGAGCTTGGCTTAATTACAGATGTTTTTATACAAATGGCTATCATAAAAGATATAAAGTGGATATTTATAATCTATAGGCTTGTTTGCTATTTGATCATTGGTTCATTATTAATCATGTAGGTTAATTTACATATATTTTATAAGGTTAAGAAATAAATTGATCTCAATGAAAATTGTTGATTGTTATCATTTCAAGTCTTTTTCTCATATATTCATTCATGAACAATAACTGGGGTTTGTGTACACAGTGATGAGTACAATGAAAAATACTGTTGGTTACTACAGCAGGAAACAAGGGTAGCTGGGTACCGTTTAGTTCAGAACATTGGTACTAAAACTGTTGACCATACAGGACCAAGCAGCCCTGTATTGGATCAACATATTTCGGACAACCAAAAGAGACATATTAATATGTTGTATGCAAAAAAAAAAAATCTGGCTCAAATACATACAGAATATCACACACCATAGAAAAAAAAAAACGTATGCATACTGTCAAATACAGTTCCAAATATGGTATGATGTTGTTTCTCGCACATTTGCATGCATGCATTGTTTTTTGTTGAGCCCCCTTGCGAAGAGAGAAACTTAGTTGTCACAATGGCGCTTCAGCGTATGTGGGTCCGTCCCTGCGTCAGAATTGGTCCAGATTAGAACAAGTAGTTTGGCACAGTTGTTCTCCTTAATGAGTAGAAGTGCCATTTGAAACATTTGTTCAGGTAGGTCCAAGGTCAAGGTCACACTTGAAGGTCAAATGATAAAATTGTCATGAATGGAGCTTGTCTGAGCTGCAACTTCTATGTTTATGTAACGGTATTGATTTCTAAATAATTTTACACAAGTGTTCTTTACTTGTGTGCTATTTGAATCTTTTGTTCAGGTAGGTTCAAGGTCACACTGAAAGGTCAACTGCTGGAACTGTCATAAATAGAGTTTGTGCAGGCTGCAACTTCTACATTAATTTTATTAATGGATTTGAAAATAATTTTACACAAATGTTCTTTACTAATAGAAGTGCCATTTGAATCACTTTGTTCACATAGGGTCCAAGGTCAAGATCACAGTCAGAGGTCAAACGATAATACTGACATATTAAGTGCTTGTTCTAGCTACAACTTCTACATTTATCAATGGATTTAAAAATGATTTTACACAAGTGTTCTACTTTACCAGTGGAAGTCCTATATGGAATCATTTGTTGAGTTAGGTCCAAGCTCAAGGTCACACTGAAAGGTCAAATGATAGAATTGTCATTAATAGAGCATATACAAGCCATAAATTGTACATTTTGGATAGATTTCAATGTAGTTTAGCACAATTATTCTGTCATCAGCAGATGTGCCTTTTAAAATCTCCCATAGTGGGTTCGACACGTTTATTTTTTGTTTACCGTTTTCAAATAAAATGTCATTAATTGCAATATTTTGTCATTGAAAGTTGTGGGTATGTAATGAAATGACTATGTTGTGGTATATTTCCTGGTGCTTGTATTTGCTTCTAGCTACGTAAGAAAATTTTGACATTTTGCTCAACCTTCGCACGATATCAAGTTTTCTGCTCGAATCAAATACATGTACAAGGACCAGGAAAGTTACTACAACATGATATTCTGTATGTACAAAAGACATGAATCTAGGTGTGCCTAATATACTTTATATACTGTGGGGTACTCAGAGACATATTTTTTATGTTTTTCTGACATTGTAGATTCAGATCAGACTGGACAGGATCCATAGTCTGATACACATGTATAACTCTACAATTTTTAGAAGGTATTCTGATTGAAACTTGCTTGAATTTTTGAATTCATAAATTGCAGGATTTTGTAAATCAAAAATTTCGGAAAGTTAAGGAAGATGGGAGTTTAACATACAAAGAAAATGTTAATTAACAGCTGAATTGTCAAGTTATTGATTACATCTAATTCCGGCACTAATCCTCCGTAATCTTTTACCATATAATCCCAAGTTTTAACAACCCCGAAGAAGAAGGCTTTTGAAAACATTGTGGGAACAGGAAAAAATGCTGGTGACCAGCATTTTCTCCTTTTTCCGCAATATTTTCTACCTATTCAAGGTCAAAAACTATCATTTGAAAAACATTGGAATGTAGTCTGTAAATACCTTCAATATGGACTAGTCCATTTTTTTTTTTTTTATTATTTTGTGCGTGTGTGTGTGTGTGTTGGCCAGGGTTTAAACAACAGCTCTTTTTAAAATAGGGAACAGATTGTCTAGACCAAAGTGCAGCACCCAACTTGTGTGCAGTTTTTAACTTGTGTTCAGCATCCAAATCTTCCCCCGTTTGGCGGCTGCTGTCCACAGGCTGGACCCTACTTTTATAGTCAAATATGGGATAATCCTTTATCAAACACTTGCATGTTTTAACTCTTTCAGCGCGAAATAAATAAACTCAACCTCTTTCGACGGGTCTAAATACACTTTGTTGAAACTTACAAAGATTTTGATTGTATATGCTTGACTAAACAAGCGGACGGTATAGATCGTTCTATGTAGTAGGATCTTGATCTGTGCCGTCCGCAAAACTCACTTATTTCGCCTATGGCGCCGAAAGGGTTAACAACCGTGAGGAAGAAGGCGTTAGAAAACATTCGGGAAAAGGAGAAATATGCTGCTGATGCACAAAGCTGGTTTCTAGCATTTTCTCGTACTCCAACAGTATTTTAGACTTACATGTACCATCAAATCGCGAGTCTTTTGCCATTAACAGTGACCCAGGTTCACATGTAAACAAAAAACTCTAAAGTTGCCAAATACTATAATTCTCTCTGTTAAATATGACATTGTTGACATGACATACAAAATCTCTACCACTCCAACTTGAATGATGTCTTCTTACAAAAGTTATAGACTGAACAAGATGTCATTGATAAGGTACAAGATGTTTGCTTATATGTAGCCTAATTTAGGTTAGTGACCGAAGCAAATCTAGTATTGGGTCTACTCAACAGAATTAATGTTGCTCATTAATATTCTTTTTGACTGCAATAAATTTTCGGTTCGAACTTTCTAAATATAGGTTTTCAAAAGATAATTTCCAAAAATCACGCTTTTCCAACAGTGAATATTTACCCAGGTAATGTGATTGGACCTCGATTCTGGGGTCATTGGTTCGAATTTGTCTTGGGTTATTATTTTTTATTATTTCTTTAAATATGTTACGTATTACCCAAAAAAAATTGGCCTGTCACTCATTTACTTTCGTCAATACTCGGTGAATTTCATGGGGTCATTTGTTTTGTAAAAACCCAATTTGAATTTGTAAGATTAGAAGTTTTAGTTTGACCCCGCAAAATTCACCGAGTATTGACGAAAGTAAATGAGTGACAAGTCAATTTTGTTGAGTAATAGCCTGTTATCGGTCTATCGGACGGTTACGGAAGATACAACGGGTAACAGTTTCAGGCAAATAAGGCTGATCTTTACCCATCCCATCGCAACCTCTTTCATCCTGGTATTTTTCGCGGATGTTGTATGTCTTGTCTAACTACGAGTTCGTCCAATCGATGAGATAGTGAAAAGGCATTGAAGGCATATTTAAAAGTGAACTCTAGAAGGTATTCAAATGAAAAATCATCAAACTGATCAGTACGTTCTTTTTTCGCAGTTTATTCAGTTGAAGATCAATAAAGATAATTTTTTCATGGTATTTCTATTTTGACAATAGCTGTATGAGCGGTGAGTAAAGTCACCGGATCTAACCAAATCGAACTTAATGACCGTACCGAACTGGATCAGTTGGACCATTTTTCTTCAATCTTGTTAGAACCAACGAAGTTTTATCTTTACCAAAGTCACTTATCCGTTAGTCCGTCAGTACATTCAGTACTTTATTAGTTGTACGGTCAGGTGGCAGGGGACTTGGAAACTTGTTCACGGCTGTGGTGAATCATGTCGCCCCAAGCCGAAGGCGAGGTGGCGACATGATTCACCACAGCTGTGAACAAGTTTCTAAGTCCCCTGCCACCTGACCGTACAACGAATTTATTATACTGCAAAGTTTTACCATTCCAACGTGTGTTAAGCGAAATTTACCTGTTTTTTGGTTTCAAAAATTGAGTACGCTGACGAAATAGAATTTCCCTTTTGAGTGCCCCAATTCAATAAAAACTGACGTCACTGAAACCTTGGAAAAAAGTGCAGTTTGGTACATAATCTTGATGTTAATCTTGATCGACGCCGCCATTTTAGATGTTCTGTTGAAAGTGTAGTCATGTATACGGGGCTCCCGAAAGGGAAACTGTTTTTACGTTGTTTTGCCAGTGTACATGATATATATGTTCGGGGCATAGTATCCAATCAGATCACGAGAAATTTCTTTGCAGTATAATAATAATCATAGTCTCCATCTCTCGAGATCTTCTAGCCGAGCGACGGCAGCTCAGTCGGTAGTGTACAGGACTTGAGAACGGGAGGTGGCTGGTTCGATCCCCGGCTCGGTCAATTTCTTTCCAAGGATTGATGATAGTCATTGCGATTAGATTCATTCCTCTCTCACCGCTGACCATTGTTTCGACGATGGTTATGTGGGAAAGCAGCCAGTGGCTTGGAAAGAATATTGTGCGCTGTAATCGTAACAGAAACTCCAGGAAAGCATGGAAAGATGCACTGGCCGACGCGATATAACTGAAATAATGTTGAAAACGGCGTTAAACACCATACAATGAATCAGTCGCGATCTTCTGGGAAAGAGGACGTTTCTGTGTTGGTTTCGTGTAGTAGACCTGTCATTTTGAGTTAGAATACATGTACAAGATTTCTGTAAAATTTCTGAAATATTGTTTGAGTTAGGAGTGAACATTTTTAAAACATACCTGTGGAACCAAAAATGTCTATCCTATTAGACAGATTATAAAGAAGTAATAAATATGCAATAATTGTTTCACGTGAGAAGTAAGAACTTCTTCTGCACTATTTTCAAGGTGACAAATTAGAATATGATAATTATGATGTGCAAAATTGAGATGCTCATTTCGATCATTTGGTGTATTTTAAGTTCATCAGCGACTGTGATGGGGGATTGCCTAGGAAAAGGGGAGAAAATATTGCGGGATTAGGAGATCATGATACGGAGTGATGAAAGATTTATCGCTGCCTGGAATCAGGCTCTCCGTAAAATATTTACTCACTCCATATTCAGCAAAATCTAAATCTGCATCATGTTGGCCAGTAGGCCTACTCCTGGGCCTGTATTCAACAATCATTCAAAATTGCATTCTTTGTCTTATTCTGGATTTTGAAGAAAAACAATATCTGATTGGACAAAGCATTTGGTTTAGCCAATCAGAACTTTCATTACTTTTGATTTTAGATATTCATCCGGAATTTGGAAAGAACGGTGTTAAGATTGGTATGTGGGTTCTCTGTATAAAATATAGTTTCTATATATGTCTATTATCCCACGGGTGAACGCGTTTCTCGCATCTGACCCTTATCTGAGCCCCAAAGCTGACCTCTGAACCTCGTACAAAAAGCTTAGTGTCGTCTGTGCCCGACCATTCTTTGACTTACAGTTACGGTAACTCAACTTCAAGGACAGGGTGTTTCATAGTATCTGTTACTCGTTCAAATGATAAAAAAGAAATCAGGTCTTAGGTTACATGCCTCATCGAGCACTAGAGGTAAACCATTTCCTGTCCACTGTGAAAAAAGCTTTCATCAATAATTGTGTTTCGAAACATCACCAGAAAGGAATGGTGTAGACTAAGATTACACTGCATAGGCTGACTGAACATTTTGTCAAACACAGGACAGAGAAATCTTTACATTTATAAATAATCCCAGTCTATCCCCCCCCTCCCAACACAATCACCAACCAAATTTGCAGACTTCCCACGTGCTTAATATAGAAACTTTTTGTATTCACTGTGAGTGTGTCAGTCACGTGTGTAAGATGTTTGTTTATGAGACTTTTTTTTGTAATTTGATGTGTTAATTATTTAGCTATTGGATAAACTCTGGAAAATAAACATCGAGGTGAGTGAATTTATTGCTGTGGTTTCCTCGTCTCTTCTTTAACGAATCATCATCATACTCTGTAGGCGTCTTCGTCTCTTGTTTTCATCACATCCCAAGTTACCCAACCCCAACGAGGTTAAATGGGCCGTTAAATGATAGTCGTCGTGATGGGCTCAGTCGGTATTATACGGGCTAGATAAATTAGGAATTGTGAGTTCGAGGTCGAGCCACGTAGCCCAGTTGGTGACAACCGTGCTTAAAATTTAGGGGTTGTGGGTTCGATGTCGAGTCCGGTTGCTCAGTTAGTGACGTAAAACACATGTGAATTCGATTCCGGGCTCGGCCAAAGAGTTTCAGCGTCGTAAAACACATGTGAATTCGATTCCGGGCTCGGCCAAAGAGTTTCAGCGTGGCCAAGTAGTTTAGGTGTAGGGTTAATAGGCCACCAGTCATGGGTTTGATCTCCCAGAAAGGGACTGGGGTTTCGCGCGAGTTCCCTTGAACAAAACGCTTCAAACATCCGCCCCACTGCCTGTGAGACGAAGAAAGACATGAAGCCCAGTCCAAATATTTAGACGTATATACATGCTTAGTTACCCTTTAACATTTATTTACCGAACATTTTACAATTTATTTTTCTTTCCATGTAACATCTAAAAGGGGTCCATTCAGTTCTGTATAGCAAATCTGATCTCTAAACCGATGACACGATGAATGTCAAAATGAAAGTTAACCTATGCAGGGATTTATTTATAAATAGGATTAACATGAAGACGTAATATGAGTAAAATACTGTTTTGAACAGCCGTCATGAACCCCTAATCTGAAACACCCCCGCAAGGCTACCGTGAGTTCGAGTCTTGCTTGCAGCATTGGGTTATTTTGTGGGAGTGTCACTGGGCAGGACACTTCAGGGCCGTAGGTTTGCACTGGTGAAACCCAGGAGACACATGAATATATATGCTGTACATAATCTCAATAATGAGAAGTTTACGGTGATTCTTTTCGTATTTTGACTTTTGCTGTGCACTGCACAAGTCAAAAATTATAATCGCCGTCGGGGACAGACTTTATCTGTACTAAATGTGGGCTGTCACCGTGATATGACTGGTGAAATGATTGCCATTGTGACAGAAATGGTTTCTCCTAAAATTTACAAGACGGAAAAGCAACTTTTACACCGTAGACTTAAATCTTTACCCTTTATCAGACGACAAAATTCAAAAAGGCTTGACCAAATTGAAAGCGTTTGTATGCGATAGATATAGAAGTGAAAGATAAATTTTCAAGTTGATAATAAAAACTATAATTTTGCTTATGCAGCGTTATTTTTGGGGGTTGAATTATCTCCTTATCGGACAGTGTAGATCCAAGATCAGACTGCACGTTTTGTGCAGTCTGATCTTGATCTACATTGTCCACAAAAGGTCCTTAAGTTGCGCTTAGTAGCCTAAGTTTCTTTTTTTTTTTTTGATTTGTCTTAGAAGAATGGAAAATATTGTGAACAATGAAGAAAACGCTGATTGTCCGGTAATCAATGACTTTCTTGCTTTTCACCAGTACTGGACCAGGGCTTTGCAGTTCTTTGTCCAGGGACACTCAACAAGAATAGCTTTGTAAGCGGGGATCGTTAAGAATTTGCTAGTAAATTACAAATCCAGCACCTTAACCGTTTACTTAATCTAGTATCTAAACGATCACGAGAGAGAAAGCTTTTAAAAAAAAAAGATATTGTGGTGAAAACATAAAATGCTTTTCCCCCACGGTATTTCCGGGTCTGTCATGGACAAATACTATAATGTCAGCCATATTTGAATTGTCGTCTGCAAATGCTTTGAACTTGGACAAGTTTACAAGTTTGCCGTCTGGTAAAGGTGATCGATATGAAATTCAGAGGTTCCGGGGTCGATACTCACCGTCTACGTTGGTTTTGCGTTGGACTGACCTTTGGTAAGGCAGGAAACCACCCCAGTACTTGTGATGCTCGGGTAACACGTAGCATACGATATGGATCAAGATCGCACCTAGCATGACAGGTAGTCTGATTACAGTCGTAGTCATCTCATATCTTAGTGTATTGGTTTTAGTTAAGCGTAGTAGATCTAATTTCTTCAGTCGTACATGTGGGCTATTTGTTTATTTTTTTCCTATTTCTCAGATAATCATGGACATTTTGAAGTAGGTCTTTGTTTTCCACGCATGTAGACTAGTAACGTTAATTTTCGCTAACATTGCAAGCTATAAACATGAAAGTGCGTGGGTTTTTGCTGAATAAAAAATGTTATGAATAAGCCACCGTGATATGATTGTACTTTTGAAAGCGGTATAACGACAGCCTGGTGTCGTCTGGTCATTTTTTTCTGCCTATCTATTTTTGAGTTACTTTCTGAACAACAACAAAAAAAAGTACAGATTTACAGATTATTTTTAAGAACTATTTAGACTGTGATAAGACTGGTAAGGCAGCTGGCCTCTATTTTGGATTACCTGTCCCTAACACTACATTATCTTGGGGTAGGGCAGAGTACCAGACTACCGGGACCCAAGCTGAACAGCTCCTTTCGTCACAACTTTTTCACATGCATTCATGTTTGGTATCATCACCATCATTATTAACAGGGATATTTTCCAAGTTATCTGCTGCATTCGTGTTTGATTGTAGAGGCGCTGGATTTTGTATTTTCAGTTGAATCCAACGCTTTTAACCAGACAACACAAATTAAACCTTTACGACATAATTACTAAGGAGTAAGCCTTTTTGAAAACATTGTGGGAAAAGGAGAAAATGCTGGTAACCAGCATTTTCTCCTTTTCCCACAATGTTTTCTACACTATTAAAAACAGAATTTATCATTTGTGCGATATTGTAATTATCGTCTGCAGATACTTTCAATTTGGACTAGTGTAAAATTTTGTCGCATGGTAGAGTTAAATGTGGCTCAAATTATAAGAATTTTCTTATAATGTCCAGAAAACGTTGTGGGAATAGAGAAAATGTCAGTTACAATGTTTTCAAAAGTCTTCTTTTTATGGTTTGCTAAAATACGGGTAAGTTTGGTAAAAAGTCTCGCTTGAAGAACTTAACTCACCTGTCGTTTTTAGCGAGACTTCCGGTAGAACTTTTTTTTTTTTAATGTTTTTACAAGACATTGTATTCAAATAAAAACTACAACCCTAATCTAATAGGCTCCAAATTGGTCTAATGGTTAAGGAACTAGACTCGGAAGTCGGCGAACCGAGATCGATTCCCACCTCCGCCAACACAAAATGGCACAGAGGGAGGGGAAAAAAGAGAAAGACACTTGGATAGAGAAACAAACAGCCTGACACAGAACGGGCAAGAAAGACACTTGGGTAGGCGATGGTGGGGCATTGGATAATTACCTTTTACTACTCAGTGTATTGGAAATTATTCATTTTATACAGTTGTGTTTATTAAGATTAATACTATGCAAGTTTTTCTTCTTTTTCTTTGTGTATAGTTATTCAAGCAAGAACAACAAATTTCAAGAAGACAATGTTTTAATACTCAAAATGAAATGTTGATACATCCAATAGAAACATACTACTAAAGCATCAAATTGAACGACATTAAATTAAAAAGAGGGCTCCAGAAAACATTGTTGAAAAGGAGAGAATGCTGATTGCCCTTTTTCCTCCTTTCCCACAATGTTTTCTACCCTTTCACATAGTTATTACTTGAATAAATTGACATGAAATAAATGACCTCTATTAACATATACATTACACGGTTGAATTACTGTCCAAACTGTGCTTCGGCTATTGTCGTCTGAATGTGGAATTACGTGAACGATTTTCAACTCTTCATAAGGCTATTTGATTTATCGTGTCTTTAAAGAATATTTAAAATACCTGAAATAAACATATTTTCTTTTTTGTTTGTTTGTTTGAATTGGTAATACGTGGCGGATGAGATTGATACAATAAGCAATTTACGTGCAGTCTGATCTTGATCCATTTATCATTTGCGAAAGTTTCTTGTTTTTACTACAGTAGAGAAAAGGTAAAACCCAAAATTTACCGTTAATAGAATTTCCGTATTGCCCGAGTATACGCGATGATAAAAATATTCATTCTCAAATTATTCTTTGCATAAAGGTCAATTTCAGGTCAATTTGTTCGAGTAATACCATCATTTGAACCATATATTTATTTGTTGACATCAGATGCCTTCAATACAGGTCAATCTAAAATTTTGTCCTCTGAAAAAAGGTGCATACACATATACTTAAGTCTTAAATAAAATCATTAAATAGATTGACACAAGTTCATTATCTCTCCACTAAATGACAAAATTTTAGACTGGTCCAAATTGAAAGACAACAAATTGGATATATATCCAACGATGAAGTCTCTCTTTCGAGGGATAGAAAACAATGTGGAATCGAGAAAATGCTCATTACAAACACATTCACCATTTTCCATAATGTTTTCAAGATCCTTGTACATCTTTTTGTACGAAAACAATGGCTGGTTTAACTCTCTACCAAACAACAAAATTTTAGACTGATCCAAATTTAGAGCATTTGCAGACTAAAATTTGAATGTGGCTCAAGAGATGGACTTTGTCCTGGAAAGGACAGAAAACTGTTGGAAAAGGAGAAAATGCTGGTGACTAGCATTTCCTCCTTTTTCCACAATGTTTTCAAAAGCCTTCTGCCTAAGGGTCATTAAAAATCGAGATTGTGTGGTAAAGAGTTTACAAAAAGTTAAAATCATGACAAATTCATTACAATACAGAATATTTTAACTCTTACACGGCTAAGCGCGACTCACTGACCTTTTGCGGACAGTGTAGATCAAGATCAGACTGCACCGAAATGTGCAGTCTGATCTTTGATCTACACTGTCCGATTAAGAGATGTTATTCAACAAAACATGACTTTGAAATAGCAATATTTGGGTTTTTACTATCGAATTAAAGATTTCATTTTAGTTATATAAGGGTTTAGAAACTCTTTACCAAATGATGAAATTTTGGACCTGTCCATATTGAAAGTATTTGCAGACGACAAAGCAGATGCCGCTGAAATGCTATGATTTTGTCTATCAAAACGCGGAGGAAAAGGTGTGAATGCTACTTACCAGCAGTTTCACCATTTTTCCCACAATGTTTCAAGAGCCCATTTAATGTTTTTTTTTTTTTAAATGATGCCTGGTTTAACCTTATACCAAACAACAAAATTTTCGACTTGTCCAAATTGAAAGCAATTGCAGATGACATTAAAGGTGGCAAAAATGACACAATTTTTCCTTGATAGAGCAGAAAACATTCTGGGAATAGGAGAAAATGCTGGTAACCAGCATTTTCTCCTTTTCTTACAATGTTTTCAAAAGGCTTCTTCCTCAGGGAAGTTAAAAGTCAGGACTGTGTGGTAGAGAGTTAAATACAGGGACAAAATTAACTCATCACAATACAGACTATTTTAACCTTTTACCAAACAACAAAATTTTGGCAGTGTCCAATTTGAAAGCATCTACAGAGGAGGATATGTGAAATTTGGGTCAAATGATACAGTTTGAATTTCAAGAGATACAAAACAATGTGTATAAGGAGAAAATACTGGTCACAAGCATTTCCACCATTTTCCACAATGTTTTCTATAGCCCAATACATATGAGCCGTGCTCTGGTAAAAGGGGGCTTAATGCATCTCTGTGATGCATCATGCCAAGTGGCAAGTCATCACGGTATTGTACGTACATGTATGTGCGTCCCTAAAATTCATTTTGTATAACAACCTACTGAATCATGAGGTACACTGGTCCTATGACATGCAGAAACTTGACCAACAGCAAAGAGTTTCAGCCCATGTCAGCCTGCAAGGAATGTGCAGGCTGACCTGCGTTGATACTTTTTGCAAATGCATTAAGCCCCCTTTTGCCAGAGCATGGCTCTTACAGTTTTTTTTTTCTTTTGATACAAAAATAATTGGCTTAATAAACAGTTAAAATCAATACAATAAACTCATCACAATACAGACTGTTTAAACTCGATACCAAATGACAAAATTTTAGACTCGTCGAAATTAAATGCATTTGCAGATGACAGTTTAGGTGTGGATCAAATGATTGGTTCGATTTTTGGGAAACTTCAAAATATTGCGGGACAAACAAAAATTGCAGATATGTCTTTGGAAAAGTAAAAAATGGTGATAACCAGCACATTCTCTTAGTCCCAAAATACTTTGAAGTTCATCAAAAAACCAATCCATCCTTTGAGCCGCCATTGTTTACTTTTCCCAAGACATATCTATGTGGCTCAAGTGATCTGATTTGTCTGTGTTAGCCTAGAATACATGGTATGAAAAGAAGATAAATGCTGTATACCATTATTTTCTCCTTTTCCCACAGTGTTTTCAAGAGTCTTCTTCCTCGAAGTTGACAAAAGTTTGGTTTTTTTTAGTAAACGGTTAAGACCAACCAACACGAATTACAAATGGCAAAAAGGACAAATATTTTCAGGAAAGGAAAACATCCCCTTTCAACCTTTTATCTCACAATGCCATTTTCTCCTTTTCCCACGATGTTTTCTACCCTAACAAAGAAAAATTGCAACATTTGAGTCACACTTAAATTGTCGTCTGCAAATGCTCTCAATTTGGACAAGGCTAAAATTCGTCGTCTGGTAAAGTATTAAACAACATGGGAAATATGTGAAACGTGTGTAAAAGCTATTTGCTTATAAAAAGCACTGACAACTTTACTCTGAACCCTCTACTAAATAATCACATGTTTTAATGACCCTGGGAAACATCTAAGAAAATATGGTGGGAAAAGGGGAGAATACCAATAATCAGCTCTCTCACCTTTTCCCCTATATTTTTACTCTCTTTCAAGACGGATTTACTCATAAGCCATATTTAATTTAAAACCTCACAAGCCACATTTGATTTTAAATCTCTAAGTCCAATAAAGAATTCATAATTTCTAAAAGTGTCCAAAAAATATAGTAAAGAGACTAATTTTTCATTCATCTGTAATGGGTTAACCCAGCATAGTATTATGATTATTCTAGACCTAAACTAAAACTAGCACAAATTTCATACAGGACTAACAAAGAAATGAAGGGAAAAAATGGTAAAACAATTTGGGAAAATGAGCAAATGCTTTTCAAGACCAAATGCTCCTTTTCTCACATTGTTTTCAAAAGCTGCAAAACTGAACCTGGTTTCACAAAAACACTTAAGACTGTTATTTCACCCAAATATACTGATGGTCCCATGTTCTGACTTAAGTCGAGTTTATCATTTGAAATGCATTTCAGTAAAATTAATAGATGTTCTCAAACCATGAGTTGACACCATGTTTCAGACTCAACTAAGCAAAATATGTGGACTTACGCAAGTTCATTAACAGACTACACTCCATTATTTTGCTGAGTTGAGTCTGAAACATTGGTTAACTTTGGATTTGAGAATGTTACGCAAGTCTGTTAATGTCAGTGAATTGTGTCTGGGATGAAAAACTCAACTGAAGTCCGAAAATAAGCCTGTTTACGGATTTGAGTAGAATAGGAGACACAAGTTTTTTCATGAAACAGGTCCCTGACTTTCAAAATTTTAAAACTCTTTACATTCTTACAGTATACTCTTTAACCTTTACCAAGTAATCCCGTATTTTGAGACATGGAAAGGAAGGCTTTTGAAAACATTAAAGTTAAGTAAGTTTGGCTAGGAGTTGAACAAATTCCAAGCTTCTACAACATAAATGACATCCTGAGCCCTGTCACCTTACACCAAAAACTTATACTATTCCAAACTCAAAACCTACAGACAAAAGATTGAAGACACAAAATTTTGAAATAGGTACTGGGTAATAAGAATGAACTCTTTCAACAAAACTAGAATCACACTTTTTAACAGCAACAATTATAAATCAATTACAAACTAAGAGTTCCATCATAGTTCAGAACAATGCAGCCATATTTCAAAGGCATGGCATCCATAATGCACAATTCCCAAGTAAGTAAAGTAGAGCTATGAATTAATGAAATGGTTCTATAAATTATGAAAAATCAGCCATATTGTTGCTATATCAAGGTTGCTTTGCCGTATGTTGTGAAATAGTGGGCAGTGGAGATCCAAGATCAGACTAAACATTCTGTGCAGTCTAATCTTGATCTTCACTATCTACAAAAGCAACTTACGCGGGTTTCAGGGCTCTAAGGGTTACTAAATTTGCAGCTGATGATTCTGAGTACTTAACATGAGAGCCATGGTGGTGCTGTATCACTCCACTGCCTTACACATACATGTAAGTGATCCACAAATAGCAAGAGTAAGATAAACGTTAACTTTTTAACTAAGGTTACATTTTTCTAAGAGATCAATTCAAAGTATTTGCAAATGACAAATTCAGTGCAGCTCAAAAGATAATTTCTGTTCTTGAAATGATAGTAGAAATTGTGGATAAAGGTGAAAACAGCATTTTCTCTTTTCCCCTCAAGTTCTCAAGAGCCATCTGCTTCAACACTGTTTTAGTTATATCATGGCAGGCAGTGCATCTATCCGTGCATTGCTCTGTATTTTTTAATCAGTACTACATACAATATTTTGCCCAAGCCACAAAACCATCATTGAAACTATGATCAGCATTGAGAGAGGAATGAATCCTGTTGCAATGGCTATCATCAATCCTCGGAAAGAAATTCACCAAGCAGGGGATTTGAACCAGTGACCTCCCGCTCTCAAGTCCTGTACTCTACCAATTGCACTACCGGGGCTCAAAAGGTAAGTCCAAAAGATTCTATAATACTGTAGTCTATACAGAAAATAAGCTAAATCTACAAAACTTATGTTTTTCAACACAAAAAGCTTATGTCAGTAAATATAACAACAGTCTGTCCTATAATCATTCATGCCAAAAGTGAATTCTGACAAACTGTTTTTTGACAGAAGATGTCCAAAATCATGAAGGTGAAAACCCCTTTTTCCACTGTTATAAATGGTACAGTTTTTGAAGAAAATACTGCAATTATACAAGCATTGCACCATGCTTAACCCTTTACCACGTGGCAAAATTTTAGACCTATCCCAATTGAAAGCATTCGCAGACGACAATTTCATAGTGGCACAAATGACGCAATTTTTCTTTGATAGGGTAGAAAACTTTGTTGGAAAAGGAGAAAATGCTGGTTACCAGCATTTTCTCCTTTTCCCACAATGTTTTCAAAAGGCTTCTTCCTCGGGGTAGTTAAAAGTCACTATGTGGTAAAAGGTCAATATGAAACACATCTAGGTAAAATCTAAAATACAAGTAGCAAAATCAATCATTAAAATTGAACATTTTTTAACCTGCAAAACTCGGAAGTGTACAATACTAACCATGCTGCATTCAGTTATTTCCCTTTGATCATTGTAAAACATACTTGGTTACTCTGAGAAAACAAACCAACCTCACAGCAGCCATTACATTTGCAAGATCCAAATTCTTTAAAACAAGAGGGTCATGATCACTCATCTGAGCCTTTTGACCAAACATGATCCATTGTAAATCCTTTGAGATATTCAGACAAACATTCTAACAAGCTTTCATGATTATTGGACTGTAAATTTGGCCTCTAGCTTGTACACAAGCTTTTTTCTAAACCCATCCAATATGTCATCAAGGCAAACATTTTGACAAAGTTTCTTGAGTATTAAACTTAACTTGTGGGCTCTAGAATGTAAACAAGGTTTTTCTAAGATTTGACCAAGTAACCTAGTTTTTCATCCAACCTGACCCATTTAGAAACTCATTTAAGATATAATCAAAACAAACATTCTGACCAACTTTATAGAGTATTTGCCTGAAAATGTGGCCTCTAGAGGGTAAACAAGATTTACCTAAGATTTGACCTAAAGACCTAGTTGTTGACCCAACGTGACACATTTTCAAACTCGTGTAAGATATTACCAAGACAAACATTCTGACAACCTTTCAAAAGTATTGGACTGAAAATGTGGTCTCTATAGCGTACACAAGATTTTTCTAACGTTTGACCAAGTGACCTAGCTTTTGACCGAACATGACCCATTTTCAAACTCATCTGAGATATCACAAAGACAATTATTCTGACCAACTTTCAAGAGTATTGGACTGAAAATGTGGCCTCTAGAGTGTACACAAGGTTTTTCTAAGATTTGACCTAGTGACCTAGTTTTTGACCAGACCTGACCCATTTTCAAACTCGGCTGAGATATTATCAAGACAAACATTCTGATTAACTTTCAAGAGTATTGGACTAAAAACGTGGTCTCTAGAGCGTACACAAGGTTTTTCTAAGATTTGACCTAGTGACCTAGTTTTTGACCCCATATGACCCATTTCTGAACTCGTCCGAGATATCATCACGGTAATCATTCTAACCAAGTTTCGTGAGTATCAGACTGAAAATGTGGCCTCTAGAACGTACACAAGGTAAAAGCTGACGACGAACGAAGGACACAGCACGATCACAAAAGCTCACCTTGAGCACTTTGTGCTCAGGTGAGCAAAAAAAAATTGTTGAAAGTCTGCACATAGATCTAGAAACTCTTTACCAAATGACAAAAAATTTAGACTAAAAGTATTTTGCAGACATCAAATTAAATTGGGCTGAAATTACAGCATTTGCTTCCAAAAGTGAAACGCTGGTTACCAGCATTTTTTTCCACAATATTTTCGAAGTCTCATCTTTTTAAGATTTGTTATAACTGGGGATTGTATGGTAAAGGGTTAGTATTCTAAACAAGGTACAAGCAGTTCTGGACAAATATTCTTGTGTTTTTTTTTTTCAATACTTCCCATTTTTGTTGCATTGGCAACCAAGTTCTTGATGGAATCAAATTCTTAACGCTTTTCCACATAATCCGAAGTGTTGACAAACCCGAGAAAGAATGCTTTCAAAAGCATTGTGGGAAAAGGAGAAAATGCTGGTAACCAGCATTTTCTTCTTTTCCCGCTATGTTTTCTACTCCATCAAAGATAGAAATCATCCTTTGGGCTACATTAATTTGTTGTTTCCAAATGCTTTCAATTTGGTCCAGTCCAAATTTTTGTCGTTTGATAAAGGCTTAAGAGGAATTCTAAATTTTGGTCAAAATTAATTAAGGCATTTCATCAGAGAATGTTTTTAACATCAAAGTAGCACTGACAGGTGCACTGACAGACATTGGCAATCTCTGGCACAAGTTCAAGACATTCTAAGCTTGCTTGCCTTGGACTAGAGGAGTCAAAAGTGAAGGTGATGAGCATCAATTATATCAAATTCAAAACATTAAACTTGTCAAAACAATATAGTAAAAGGGGAAACTGCTCCTTTTGAGAAATTTCTCCTTTTGCAACAATGTTTTATGAACTGGTTTGCTGCAAGTAAGTAGACTTGTATTCAGGCGGTAATGTGTTAAACCTCTCCTAAACAATCCCACAATTTTACAACCCAGTGGGGTATAATTTTGAAAACATATTGTGCAAAAAGGAGATAATGTTGGTAACCAGCATTTTCTCTCTTTCCTACAACATTTTCTACCATTTCAAAGACAGATTCCATCATTTAACTCATTACCAAACAATCCAGTATTTTAAGAACCCATACTACCTTTGAAAACATTGTACGAAAAGGAGAATATAAGGGTGTAACATCAGTACATGTATGTATTTACAAACATTATAATACAATTAACTTTGAGGCTAAATTTGATCCCGTAACTCTTTCACTACTGAATATTAAATAAACTGCATTTTCTCAATGGCTAAAAATGCATTTCCTCTGAAAAATCAAGAGACAGTTTGGTCATAATCTAGAATATAGCAGTGGACAGTGCAGATAAGAGATCAGACTGCACAGAATGTGCAGTCTGATCTTGATCTACACTGTCCACAAAAGCTTCTGGTGTTGTCTATGGTATGGAAAGAGTTCAATCTTTCCCACATGACCAAGTTTTGGACTAATCCAAGTTGAAGGCATTTTGCAGTTGAAAATTGTAGTTAAATCCAGGTTTTTGTCTTTGACATGGAAGGAAACATTGTGGGAAAAGAAGAAAATGCTAGTTACCATTTTATCTTTTTCCCACAATATTTTCAAAAGCATACTCTGTCAGGGTCATTAAAATTGCCAATCGTGTGTTTACGGGTTAACCCTTTCCCACACAATCCCAAGTTTTAAAGACCCTGAGGAAAAAGCCTTTTGAAAACTTTGTGAGAAAAGGAGAAAATGCTGATGACCAGTAATTTCTCCTTTTCCCACAATGTTTTCTACCATATTATAGACAAATTCCATCGTTTGAGCCACATTTAAATTGCCGTCTGCAAATGCTTTGAATTTGGACAAGTCTACATTTTTGTCGTTTGGTGAAGAGTTAATCACTAAATAAACACTTAGGTCTGACACAAAAATCTTTATAAATGCAGTATCAAGGTTGCTTTCGTTGAGAATGTCTCAGCAATGCAGACAGCAGATCAAAGATCTGACTGCATGTTTTGTACAGATTGATCTTGATCTACATTGGCCAAAAAGGCAACTTAACTTGTGAAAGGCACTCAAAGGATAAATAGATAAAGAAAAATAGAAACAATCCACAAAATTACAATTAACAAAATTTGCTAATACAATTCAGACCTCCCTTTCATCAAACAGTTAATCTTTGTGTAGATGAAGACCAGACAGGAGGTAGGCATTCTAATCTTCACCTACATTATCCTGTTTCAATATTTTGCGAGATATTCTGGCAAAATGGGATTCAGACATTGCAGTGTCTCATTTTCCACAGACTATAAACTGTTTGTTTTACTAATTTGTCACCCTACACATTGAAAATTACAAACAAAAGATACTTTAAAGCTGGATATCTTTTAACCCTTAGGCTGCTAAGCACGACTCACTGACATTTTGTGGACAGTGTAGATCAAGATCAGACTGCACAGAACGTGCAGTCTGATCTTGGATCTACACTGTCCGATAAGGAGATATCTTTGTCCAAATATTCAGCTTAATTTACTTTTATTCCGGGTTTTACTATCGGTCTGAAGGTTTCATTTATTTTTTTTAAGCAGGATAAGGGTTAGTTAACCCTTTATCAAACAATCCCACATTTTAACAAACCTAAAGACAAAAAGACAATTAAAAATGTTATGGGAAAAGGAGAATACACTGGTAACCAGCATTTTACCTTTTTCCGCAATGTTTCCTACACTATTAAAGACAAATCCCATCATTTGAGCAACATTTGTCATCTGCAAAATGCTTTCAGCAGAGACCAGTCTAAAACTGGGTTGTTTTATAAAGAGCGAAACTGACAAGAGCCTTGAAAATATTGTAGCAAATGGACAGAAACCTCACTAAAAATATCTTATAAATTTGTCACATTATTTTCATTATCTGCATGTAAAAAAAGATTGCAAAGAAAAGGAATCAAATTGGACTGCATTTTAATTTAAAGCAATTTTTTACCTTTTTTTTTTTTTACCATAGAATGTCAAACTAAGTTCTGTTTTCAAAATATTAAAGACATGAAAATATTGTGGGAAAATGGAGAAAATGAAGGTTACCAACAAGTTCAAAATTTGGTTGTCTCTTAAACAGATAACAGAACACAGATATTTTAACTCTTTCCTTACTGTTCACAACATCAGAAGCTTTTATGGACAGCATAGATCAAGATCAGACTGCACAGAGTGTGCAGTCTGATCTCTGATCTACACTGTCCACTACTTTATCTTAGATAAAGGCCAAACTGTCTCTACATATTGCAGTGGAACTATATTTATAGCCAATGAAAAATTGTAAATTATTTACTTGGTAGTGAAAGACAGCGATACATCCTTGATCAGACTGCCTGTTCTGTGCAGTCTGATCTTGATTCGCACCTGCCTAAAATGCTGTTATTTCTTAGAACTCATTTCAAAGATTACTACTTGTACCGAAGAAATTTATTCTTTTTCATAAAACCCCTGTAAACATAGTTGGGAAAAAAATAGGTATCAGGCTTATTTCTCCCTTTACCAAACAATGCCTGGTTTTCACAACCCTGGGACAGAAGACTTTTGAAAACATTGTGGGAAAATGAGAATATGCTGGTAACCAGCATTTTCTCCTTTTTCCATAATGTCTTTTTAACCCTATCAGAGAGCTAAAGCTCATTTGCACCAATTCTGAATTTGTCTTCTGCTGTTGCTTTCAGTTTGGAGGAGTCTAAGATTTGTCATATGGGAAAGGGTTAAAATTAATTGACATTGAGGGGCTGTCTTTAACTTTTTACCACACAATCCAGACTTTTAACGACACTAAGAAAGAAGCTTTTTGAAAACAATGTGGGAAAAGGAGAAAATGCAGGTAACCAGCATTATCTCCTTTTCCCACAACGTTTTCTACCCTTCCCAAACCAAATTTCAGTTTTTCCGTCACATTTATTTTGTCCTCTGCATATGCTTTGAATTTGGACCAGTTGATAATTTTGTTGTTTGGTAAAGAGTTAACCTCATGGGGCATAACTAAAAATAAGTATAGGTGTACCAGATGTTGCCTTTCAGTTTGGAAAAAAAAGATTTTTTTAAAATTTTCACACTGTAAGCCTGCATCAAAATTGTAAATCCCTGGCCAGTGGTAATTCTTTTTTCCAGTCTTGGTAAAGGTCCATTAGAGTAATCTACATGTATACCAAATTTTGTAGGCTAAGCTTTATTGTTTATACAAGTCAATTCTGGAAGATCTGCTACATTTCTTCATGGGACAAAATAGCCTTGAAACTGAAATTCTTTTTTTCAGGCAGTAACAGGTTAAATCTTCATAGTCCAATACTCCTAGCTGGAAAGATTCAGTCTGATACCCATCTCTACATCGTATTATCTTCCTGAAAATAGAAAGCAAAATTTAGATTGATTTCAATTCGTCTTTAACACCCTTTAAGTGACTTTCACAAGTACAGTTGTCTTTGCAGCCAGTGAAGATCCAAGATCAGAATGCAGGTTTACCGCAGACTGACCTGGGAGCTCTACCAACCATTATGGTCTGTCTACAGGCAGTTTCACAACTATACTAGCATTTGCAGCCAGTGAAAATCCAAGATCAGTCACCATCCAAGATCAGACAGCATGTTTACTACAGACTGACCTAGAATCTACACCAACCATAATGTTCTGTCTACATGCAGTTTCACAACTACAGCTGCCTGTACAGCCAGTGAAGATCCAATAGAAGACTGCATGTTTATTACAGACTGACCTGGATCTACACTGACCACTATGCAGAGACATTTCATCCCAAGGTAGTTCTGAAATGGCTCTGAAATTAGTTGGCTTATTTTTCCTGATATAAATTCTGGAGTTTGCTTACTTCACTCTTTCAGAGTAAATGCATTACTGATGATTATAATGTAAACATACATGTAAGCACATAAAAATCAACTGAGAAGCAAAAGATTAAAGATGCCCGTCTACAGCCGGTGAGCAAAAACGCTGTTAAATTTTTAAAAAAATTTAGAATGGTACAGAAATCAGCCCTTTGTGTAAACATGGATACATTACTGACATATATGGTGTAATTGAAAAAAAGAAACACGGAGATTTGTATTAGAAACTGAACACTGGTCAGAAGAAAACTGGCTGACGATCGAAGCTGTAAACAATGGCGGTGCGTCACGGAAATTTATCGTTGGTTTCTGTCTAGAGTCGGATACGGTGTAATTTGCATATAGGCCGCGACCTCTGTCTGAAAATTGAGGCTGCAACAGAGAAGCCTTCATTTTCCTTTGTTTACCTCATTAGACGCAGGACGAAGGTCAAATATAGTCATGTGACAGAATGCATGATCATCATACGAATCTACCCGAGTGTATAACAGATATATCGAAAATCTTCGATTCAAAAACCGGAAACGACGAGTCTGTTTACATGGAAGGCTGCAACTCAGCGAAATGCATTTTCTATCGACTGTAACCTAAGCAACCTTGCAACCGTCAGGCGCAATATTTGGCATGAAGATATAAGAATGACTATAGTTTTAGACAAAATGAGTTAAAACTGGCTGAAAATGAGTATAAGGGCCTCTTTAAGGTGCAATTGATAGTTTTATTGATTGTTATGAACAGAGTTTTCACCACTTTCACCACTTTTTAAAGCATATCACAGCAACAGCTAATTCAAGTATGTCCTCGGTTTCAACAGTACAATGTTAGGGCTCTGTAGCTTCCATGAAAAAACCCACCCTACATCAAATCTGACATGTCTTCTATGATAATATAACTGTGTAAAATATCAAATCCAATAAAAAAAATATTTCAGTAGATAACGAAAGGAAACCTTTAAAATACCAAAAATGAAGTTGAAAAATGGTCATAATTATGAGTTGACTCGTTTAATAATTGGTGGATCCTACCACAGATCAAGCTCCAGCTTCCTGACCTATGACCTGTATTTTTTCATTATTTACCTGGGTGTGTTTAACCCTTTATAACACAATCCAAAGTTTTAAAGACCCTGAGGAAGAAGCCTTTTGAAAACATTGTGGGAAAAGGAGAAAATACTGGAAACCAGCATTTTCTCCTTTTCCCACAATGTTTTCTATCCTTCTAAAAACAATTTTCAATTTTTTAGTTGCATTTATTTTGTTGTCTGCAGGATGAGTCTACATTTTTCTACAGTGGTAAAGAGTTAGGTATCAATCCTATTCTACAGGTATTCAAAGATGACAAACAGAAACCATTTTACCTATTATTAGCAAAATGTCCATGCAGGGTTCTCCCTAGGTCCAGAATCCCAAGAGTCATTGACTCTTGGGCCCAAATTTTCAAGAGTCAAAATGGAATTTCCAAGTGTCTAATAGAAATGTCCAAGGGTCAAAATTATCACTGAGAGATAAGGGTGAAATAATGAAAACTTTCCATTTGTGTTCTTTGTTTATGGATAGGAATTAGATAAGAAAATACCCTATCTTATGTAGATACTTGTTGGAATGAAGTGGACAGAAGAATTTTAAATTGCAGCCCTAGCATGCAATTCATCTTGATGAATAAATGGACATAAACAACTTTTGAACTGTTTACCAAACAACAAAAACTTTTGACTAGATAATAATTATTTTAGACATTTGCAGACAACAAGTCAAATGTGGCTGGAACGACTTGATTTGTCTTTCTTACCCCAGAACATTGTGGAAAAGGTAGAAAACAAAGGTCACATCCATTAAATTACGTGTGATAAACAGAGCTGCGTGTGTCTGTACACAGTTGACACTGATGGTGTTTGTTATAGGCTACATTCCTGCTGGATACATGCAACAAAATTTATATGACCCCTTGGCTGGTAATCTCATGCGTCAGATTGACGCATAGGCAGATATTTTTGAGCGTCAAAAACAGGTCATTTTGGATTTCCATGCATCAAAACCCGGAGTCCCGGGTCAAAGGAGAACCCTGCCATGATATACCTACAGACAGCAAGGATACTATGTGGCACCTGCATTTACAATGGCAGGAGCATCAAAAGAACTTAAAAGACTATTTGGAACAAAGTTTGTACATTTACCTCTCTGTCCAATGTTCATCTCAAATCAGTCACACAATTTTGTCACCATCTGGTGTTTTACGCCACTTTCAACAGTATACCAGTTACATCATGGCAACAGCTAACTTGTTCATCTGTTTTCTGGGTCTCTTCAGGCTTAGACTAGGGCTGTGCAGTGTAATTCTCCAGGATACAACCATGAATACAACATCTGCAAGTGAGGAACAAATCCAGAACATCTACATAACAAATCTTGATATAGGTTCACCATGTTACCTGTAAGTAAATAAGCATTCAAAGTCAGTTACTTTGGCATTTTCGTTTTTTCTCTGTCACAATTGATTTTCTTTGTCTTCTTTCTAAAACACCATGATTTCAATTATTACCAAACAGCCTTATGTCATGGCGAACTAGATTCGACCAATATCTAGATGGGAAGATGGACTTTGATGGTCATGAAAGACCGATGATCGCTAGAAAATTACAAAAAATTGCCTGTTGCAAAGTGGGTTGGGAAGGATTGACCATTTCGCGTAAGATAATTCAGCATGTAACCCTAACATTTGTCAATTTTTTATTGCTAAGATGATATTTGATTTTGGAAAATTGCTTACCCATATGTTAATTTCGAAATCCAACCACGGACAACAATTTAATCATTGTTGCAAATATTCAAGTCAAGAATGTTAACACATTTTCATCACACACAAACATACAAGAAAGTAATGAAAACAAAATCAGTTAAACCAAATAAAAATCGTAATAGATGCAGCAAAAACTTCATCAGGAAAAGTTATGTCAAGTACATTAACTACATCATAAAACCAAGTGGAAATATGTAATACACGTGTCATAGATGCTTTCTAGTATAAACATACGTAGATGTTGCTAAATATTTAGCAGTTTCAGCGTTCGCATCAGTTTTATCAATTTCTACATGTTCCAGCGTCTGTGTTCCATGGTTAGGTAGTGAAAAGCTATTGTACTGTGAAAACGTCAAGTCATAAAATGACCCCATTCACGTTCTCCAATGGAGTTTAGGTTAGTGAGTGATAAAGTTAAAAATTTATCAACATGGCTTTCATTTTCGATCATTTTCTAGCATGAACTTCTTCTTCTTACTGATTTTGAATGAAGATATATAATGAATAAACTCCCCTACCAGAAAACAACAATTAGATCTACTGTTGTTACAATTGTTCCAATTGAGAAAATGCTGGTTATAATTAGATCTATCATTTTCTCCTTTTCCACAATATCTGCACCTGCCAATCAAAGGTATTATCTTTCAGTCACTATCGATTCCTAAAAAGATTTTGCTTGGATACCTTTCAGACTGTCTCTGTTTGATCGTATACTGTACAGATCTATTTGACTTCAGAAAAGATTTTTTACAACAAGATTCTGCACGTGCATCTTAGGCCACTTCCGCCATCCTCCATTTCCGTTTCAGCTGGTGCCTGCGTTTGGAACAGACCTTTTCGTCCATGGACTTGTTCGCACTTACTTGTTCGTCTCAATCTTGAGACAAATCTGACGTGAACAACGAAACCTCTACCACTTCAACTTGAGGGGTGTATACCAACAAACTTATCCCAACGCAATCTTAAATTCATCCTCACTGTTTTGAGGGTGTGGTAGGTCTCGTTTAACTATGATTTCGCCTAAGAAAGTTAAGAAAAAACATGGAAAATTCACCTAAAAGTTTAGAAAGTATTCAAATGCCAAATCATCGCATTGATATATCTATATTCTTTATTTTCTTTTTTCTTAATTAAAGATCAACAAGTAAGTGGGTTGGACCACAGGAATTTGACATTCTATAATGAAAATATATGATTAAATATGAAAAAAATACTCCCCTATATATAAAGAAACTATATAGGGAAGTATTTTTTTCATATTTAATCATATATTTTCATTATAGAATGTCAAATTCCTGTGGTTGGACTTTGCCAAACTCGATCGAACACGATAACCGAATCGGACCGGGTCTGACTTTATCACCGGATTGGATAATTTTTCTTCAAACTTGTATAGACCAAACGAGATTTATCTTTACCAAGGCTGCTTATTCTACATTCGTATCATCTTTACCACATTTGAATTGTCGTCTGCGCTAGCTTTCAATTTGAACAGGTCTTAATTCAGTTTGCCGTCTGGTAAAGAGTTGATGCATATTTATTGAAACAAGAGCCATGTGGACAAGGCCATCCCCTGCCGAATGCTTGCTCAATAGAAGATGAGTATCTTGTAGGTTGGTTTAAAGGCTAAAACAGCTAGATTTCAGTATTAATTTTCTAGCATTACTAAATACAAAGTACAATAAAAACATCAACAAGGTACACTTTTCTTAGTCTCACATTAATACCTTTTATGGTTTTCGAGTTATGCTCCGAAAAAAATCATGAAAGTATGAAAAATAACAAAGGGCAATAACTCCAAAATTATGCAATCAAGAGTTATAGTTCTTGTACACTGCACTTGTCCTCAACGTCATCTGTCAACCTGTGAAGTTTCATGTTTCTATCTCATATAGTTTTCAAGCTATGCTCTGGACAAATTAAAGGAAAAAAAAAAAAAAGGGGGGGGGCAATAAATCCTAAACTATGCAACCAAAAGTAATGGTTCTTGTGCATTGCACTTTTTCTCAATGTGATCTATGCACCTGTGAAGTATCATGTTTACACCTCGAATAATTTTTGAGTTATGCTCCAGAAAAAATTTAAATATGAAAAATAACAAAGGGCAATAACTCCTAAAGCATGACAGTGAAATATGGTTCATGTACACTGCACTTCTCCTCAATGTCATCTATCAAGCTGTGAAGTTTCATGTTTATATCTTATGTAGTTTTCAAGATATGCTCTTAAAATTTAAGAAAGAAAAATAACAAAGGGCAATAACTCCTAAATTAAGCAATCCATAGTTATAATTATTGTGCACTGCACTTTTCCTTAATAAGATCAATTAGCCTGTGAAGTTTCGTGTTTATATCTCATGTAGTTTTCAAGTTATGCTCTGGAGAAAATTTAAGAAAGAAAATTAACAAAGGGCAATAACTCCTAAATTGTGCAATCCAGAGTTATGGTTCTTGTGCACTTCACTTTTTCTTGATGAGATCTATCTACCTGTGAAGTTTCATGTTTACACCTCTTACAGTTCTTGAGTTATGCTCCGGACAAAAAGTGGGACGGACGGACGGCTACTATTACCATATCCCCCTCCGCCTTTTCGGCGGGGGATAATAATTAATCGATGGTATGAATGCTTTGGTAACTCGAGCAACATTCTTAGTCCTGCTCGTACTAGAGTGATTTCACAATAATTTGGTAATGAGGGAACGGCTTCGCTCACTACGGAGTTGGATATATGCCCAGGCTGATAAGGGCATTATAGCCCACTTTCCAGACGGGTAAATTAAATTTCATAATCAAAGTACGTCAACACTGTATGGACAGTAAATACCGACAATGAGAATAAGGAAATATTTTCGGTCACTGATCTTTGCGTGTTTTTTAGCTGGAATTTTTGCTAGCCAGGTATTGTTTTCATTTTCTACATAGGCTTTCTATGGAAACATAGTCTTTCTTTCATAGTATTCCCTCGCTGTCTATATCGCTCTTCTTATTGTAGTTAAATAATGTTCGCCGAATTCGTCGCGGAAAAGGCGTAGTGATATACGGCTCTTAAATAAATTACATACCAAAAAATCTGGTGGCTGAAAACTTTGGAATTATCTTTGTTATGTATGGATTATGCTTCTACTGTTGAAAAACATCCCAAGCTTGTAAATGCTATTTCAGACATGCTCTGACAAAAGGGGATTTAATTCGTCTCCCTGAAACATTGTACCAAGCAAGTCATCACATATTTATAGATCCATAAAACCCATTTTGTTTAACAGCCTACTAAATCTAGAGACAGATTGGTCCTTAGACATGCAGAAAATTCTAAGATGGCAAAAAGTTTCGACTGCGCAGGCTGACATAGGTCGATACTTTTTTTTGCAGATAGATTAGTCCCTGTCACGGAGCATGCATAGGCTCATTTCTTAGTAATTTATCAAAGCCATGCGTATTGCTTATTATCAACCTTGAGCGAGACTGATTAATTGCCATTTTATGAAATGTGCTTTCTCGGCACTTACTTAGACAACATTAAAACGTTATACTATATAGTTATCAAATAGGTATTTCTAAACAGGTAATTAAATAAAATAAGATAACGTATTTAACTTTTATCTCGCTAAATCAGTTAAATGAAATTCTTGAGCCGATAGTAAAAAAATAATGTTTGCTATTTCAAATTTATTTTTTGGGCGGACAATATGTCCTTATCAGACGGTGAAGATCAAGATCAGACTGAATGTTCTTTGCAGTCTGATCTTGATCTACACTGTCCGCATAAGGTCAGGGAGTCGCGCTTATCAGCCTAAAGGTTAATAACAATTTGTTGATTTTGTTCATCGGTGTTACCGTGGTTCTTCAGAATGGCTGGTTGCGGTTAATAAGTTTTGCTCAGCGAAGTCCTTCAGAGAGGACAAAGACCAGGGCCCGGTTTCACGAAAAAACTCAAGTCTCTTATTTTACTCAAATCCAACAAAGGTCCCAGGTTCTGACTTAAGTTGAGTTCATTATTTGAGATGCATTTCAGAAACATTAATAGACTGTAGTAACGTTCTCAAATCCGGAGTTGACACAATGTTTCAGACTTAGCTCAGCAAAATAATGGATTTAAGTCATTTCAACAGACTTAAGTCCATTATTTTGCTGAGTTGAGTGAGAAATGTTGTGTCAACTCAAGATTTGAGAATGTTTCTTAAGTCCGAGTCTTTAAATGTTAGTAAAATGGGTCTCAAATAACAAACTCAGCTGAAGTCGGAAATGAAGTCCATCAGCAGACTTGGGTAAAATAAGAGACTTAAGTTTTTTCGTGAAACTGGGCTCTGGGTCCATAATCACCAACTATTCTTAAGATCATTTTTAGTCTTATTCTCAAGAATTTTCAAAATTTGAAAGTGACACAATTTGTGGTTGCGAGACAAAAATGGAGTTCATGTAGATCTATCCATAATTATGTGGTGCTTGGTAAAATGCATCATGCAGGTGCATTAAATCCCCTTTTTGCCAGAGCATGGCTCAAATGTTAAAGTCACAATTACTCAATATCTGATTTCAGTGCAGTGTTGTGCCGAAATGTACATGTACGATCGGGGATGAGCAGATAGAGGTAGCGGAACAGTATACAGGGTCAGAGGCCCTTACAGGGGCCGTTGGTGCCCTTGGATCTATGGTTGTGACGGGTGGCGGTCTTGGGTTGTGGTATTACATCAAGAGGAGAAAAATGAACTGTGTGTCCTCGGATGCACTGCGTAGATCTGACAGCGACGTGTCTACACCCAGGGATAGAAATCGTTACAATAGAAAGGAGTTTACTTCACAGTCTAGACCACCGAACATCTACACCGCGAGCAAGAGGGATACTTTAATGCCAAATGTTGGGGTGCGCAATAATTGGGACATCTGAGTTGGAATGTTACGAAATTCATGTATGATTTATAATCGTAACGGTTTTTTTTTTTAGTTACTATTGACTTTCTGTAAATAATGTATTTCCTACAATTTACAGATTTTACACATTTTCACCAAACTTGTACACTGTCCACAATAGGCCTACATTCCCAGCCATGGAAAATTTAATTCTTGAAATATCGTTTTCATTAATACTAGTATTCATGACTGAAAATGAGTAACAGTTCAATCAATCAAATTTCGTGTTTCAATCATAATCTCTTCAATATGGAGTCCAACCACAACGTCACATTGGGGATTTTATTACTTAAATTAGGCCAGAAGAAAAAAAAAAATGCTTTCGTATAAGTGAATTGTAATGTGCTATTCACTTAGTTGAAAGTTCTGAAATGGCGTTATCGTGAAACCAGTGAAATTCTTCATGCAACGTTCAAGAGATGGAGATTCTAACATCACGATGCCTCTCAGTATTAAAGCGTAACGTAATTTTGGTACGCATATCTAATCATAACTGCTGTTTAGAGCATCTGTAGACGGCAAAATAAAATATGTCTTAAATGAAGGTGTCTTTTTTTGAAAAGTAGAAAACACTGTGGAAAAGGAGAAAATCCTTTTAACCAGGGTTTTCTTCTATTCTCATGGTGTTTTCAATTGTCTTCAACCTCGGGTTATTAAAAGTTTGGTACAGGGTTTTTTTTATAAAAATGTCATTTTTTTCCGTAATTTGACAAAATCATCCCCTGTTTCTAATTTTTACATGACGCCCTTACGTACCGTGCCTTATTGACGTGACGTCCTGGCATTTTAATAGTTAAAGTCAGTATCTTTAGGTTTACAAAAGTCGTTATGATATGCTTTAAGTCTTAGACAGGCGTTCAACCATAATGGGTGATGTTGATATTTTATAAGGAAGAATCGTAAGGACAAGACTGTTTACCCTAAGGTGGGATTCGAACCCATGATCTCCAAAACCAGAATCAGTGACTGTCCCAAATGAGTTATAGTGCCAACCGATGGTATGGCGAGTTAAAAATGTAAATACGCCTTGTTATACAATAATAGCTATACAGTTACTAACGGAGTAGGAAATTTTCCTGTACAAATACAAAGACTCTGTAACTCCTCGTATTTTCTACATGTTTTTCTATCCGTTTTATCATTGATGCCATCTATGCACCCGAATGAAAAATAGCTGTCTGCGTTCAGATTTTCAAAAACTTACGAAAAAAACCTAGTTTTATGACCCTTTAAAGGTATGCCTGTATATAAGCGTTGATATTCCGACATATCTTTAAAACTCTTTGCTGCTGTAGTTTGCTTTTTAAACCTGAAAGATTTAAAGCATTGCTTCATTGTTGTAAATTTTGTTGTGAATGTCCTTCTTGTAAATAGTGATTTTCTATTTATTCATAAAGTTTCTGTGATAGATACATGTATAGTGTTGGTACTTTTACGGTTTCTGTTCAGTTTTTATAAGAAAGGCATTGTTAATAACCATGTATGGTCTTAATTATTGTAAATTTTGGGTTGTGCTTTAGGTCTTTTTCTAGAAAGGGCGAAATGATTCTTGAATTGCGGACGGTGTAGATCAAGATCAGACTGCACATTCTGTGCAGTCTGATCTTGACCTGAACCGCCCGCTGGTTAACCACCTAACGCGCATCTATGATCAAAATGAATTCCAACTGCAGTAGAAATCATTTTTTACGATCTCGAAATTAGACTTTATTTAGTTGGTCGTGGAAGAGTAAGGTCTTTCAGCGTCAAATATCTTAACTCGACCACAATGAACGCATGAAAATATGACTTCCATTTTGAAATTCAGAGACATTTTTATCACAAGGGCGTGACTACACAGGTGGACGGTATACATTTAAGATCAGACTGCACAATATGTGCAGTCTGATCTTGATCTATGTCGTGTGTGAAATGCCCGTGTTTTCACTAATGGCACTGAAAGTGTTTATATACTGATACAGGTGAATCAACTCTGCTTATTTTTTTCTTCTCCAAATTCTGAGGATAAATTTATGTTGTAACACAAATAATTGTGTAAGTGATATTTTCATTGGAAGACTTCATCTGTCTATCAAAAGACAGATAGCGTTGAAATATTCAGTTTGAAGTAAAAAATCTTCTTCACACTTTTTGTGTCGAAGAACGGTTACAAAAGTATTTCAAAAAGAAGAAAAATCATTATCCTGTTTTTGCTTTTTGGAACGGCTTTCAGTGCAATGTTCAAAACCATGGCATACTTGTGGCGTTGAAAAATATATATATATAATAATAATCTTGATTTACTTCTGAACAAAACATTGTTGCAGAAGGTGTTAAAAGTAAATAGCTCGTATAACAGATTTCATGAAATAATAATTTAATTTTCTCTAAAATGACAATTGCTCTCTACCGAGCAAAAATCAGTGTATAGATATTGATACGTTTTTGTATTAAAATGTTGACTTGTGCTCTCTTGAATTGTGTTCTTGTGTTCATGTTATTTTTAGACTTAAATTGTCTCACTTAGAAAACGAACTATTAGCGACTAACGAACGCGAAAATCAGAGAGGATACCTCTAACTTACCATTGTCTCAAGACGACCTTATTCGTCTCGAAACTTACCGATTTTTAACCTTTTTCAAGCAATCTCGTGTTGAAACTTTTTACCACACAACAATATTTTGGACTCGTCGAAATTGAAATCATTTGCAGACGACGAATTATTGGATTTTTCTCTTAAAGGTTAGGAAACATTGTGGGAAAAGTAGAAAATGCTGGTTACCAGCATTTTCTCCTTTTCCCACCATGTTTTCAATAGGTCTTATTTCCCAGTGTCGTTAAAACTCTAGATTGTATGGTAATGGGTAAAACAGCCTTGAGAAAGAATGCTTATAAAAACACTATGGGGAACGCAGAAAATGCTGGTAGTCAGGGGTTTCCTTAGATTTAATCAAATGATGGTCGTTTCATCATCCCCTTCTACTGACTTTGAAATAAGATAAAAAATTTTAAAGTTTTGAGGACTGCAAGTAAATTTGGGGTAAAAAGTCGCTTACGTTTCCTTCAGTGACTCTTGATATTCAACGTTTAGGGAAGGTTCATTGTCATAAAGCGAATCAATTTCTTTAAGAAAGGATTTGAACAAAATAAATGTTAGATAGTTATAAATGATTGTTGAGCCAGTGGGGTCTCACGCAAAGCTGATATTTTTAAATTGTATAACATTTCCTTCAGTGACTCCAAATTTTGGCGAAAGTTTTTTTTTTTTTTAACGATATCTTTTTTTTTTTTTAAAGAAAAAGGTTGCACAAAATGAATCAGTGACTTTTGATTTTTAAACTTTTGCGAAAGTTTCTTACAAAGTTTTTCATTTTCAAGTCTCTAACTTTTCCTTGATTGACTCCAAAACATGTAGGTGCAAAATTTGGCGAAAGTTTGGTTCTTATGAAAGAGATCATTCCTTTTTTTTTTTTTAAACGAATCAGTTTCCACAAAATGGGTTTTAAATGATTTAAAATGATTGTCACAATCAATTGTGTATCGCGTAAAGGTGATATTTACAAAGCCTTTAACGTTTGCTGGAGCCCTCCCAAGACCTATTTTTTTTTTTCTTTTACAGAAAAACCTGATACTAATCAATCCAGTGTTAACGACCCTGTGGAAGATGACTCGAAAACATCGTAGGAAAAGGAGAAAATGCTGGTAACCAGCATTTTCTCCTTTTCCCACAATGTTTTCCAACATCACAAAGAAAAATTCAATCACTTGAGCCACATTTAGTTTGTCGCCTGCAAGAGTTTTCACTATGGACTGGTCTAAAATATTGCCTTCAGGTAAAACGTTAACCCGAATTTAATAAAAAATATAATCCTAGTTGACACGAAATAACCGATAGTATGATTACACAACGCTACTCACACTTTGTAAATCACTTCTCGTCATCCTTCCCATTGTGGATATGCAGTCATAAATATGGGCCATACTCTGGTACAATGGGGGCCTTGTTCCTCTCCTTGACGCATGATACCTAGTAAATCATCACATAATTATTGATCCATGCTCTGGTGTGAGGGGGGCCTATGTATCTCCATGACGTATGATACCATGCAAGTCATCACATAATTATGGATCCATAAAATCTATTTAGTATATAACAGTTAACTGGATCTGCAGGTAGAATGGTTTATGGACTTGTAGGAAAATGACCAAAAGCAAAAGGTTTGGACCAATGTCATACTGCGCAGACTGCGTAGGCTGACATGGAAAATGTGTTTTGCAGAGCATGGCTCATGTTCCTTTCATGTTGGTATATATTGGACCGACTGAAACGCATTTGAGCAAATGGTAATGCTAATAATAGAAAAATTGATACAGCTACTGCTGCTGCCGATGATAACGATGACTTGGTAATGATAATGATGATGATGATACTGGTGGTAGTGAAGAAGAAGAAGGAGGAAAAGGAGGAGGAGGAAAGGAGGATGAGGAGGAGGAGGAGGAGGAGAAAAAGAAGAAGAAGGAGATGATGATGATGATGATGATGATGGTAATAAGAACCATCAACATGTACTGTGTATAAAGATAAATCTGTTTATAAAGATTATTGATTGTTGGAGTGTACATATACGAGATTAAAAGTAGCATAGATCAGTTTGGAACAAACTTGATTACTTCAAGAAATATGAAGCAAGATGAGCATAACGATTTGAAAACAGCGAAAGCGGAATCACGAAAGAGTATGGACTCTGCGTTGGTCGAAAATTTAAAGCTGCTTCCCACAATGCCTATCTACATGACGTCACCAGCAGATCAACGTACCTGTAATCAATACGAGGTATCGACTGGTTAGATAAGATTTTCAAAATCCGACGCCTTATTAAAGTTACTAAGATATTTAAATCCTAGTATCGACTATCCGTTATCGAACTCACAGTTTGTGATTGATTGCAAACTTGAAAATCTCTCGGGAGCGATTATCACCACAAAATTCATACGTAAAATAAACAGGTTACAATTTCCGTTGGAATAAGATAAAGACCGACGGCACGATGTTCAGTCTATACGTCAGGTGCGCGTTATTTGCAACTCTCTTGGTATTTTCAGTTTCAGAGGTACGTTTCTTGCAATGTTTTATTGTGCAATTTTACTGAAGCTGAATAAGTTAAACTTAATCATGTGACACTATTCAAAATTCATGTTTGTAAATGTAATAACACTTATCCTGGCGAATAAAAATTGTTGATGATTACACAATAGTATTTTGCGAAATGTACGGGCATTGGGCTTGGCTTATATGACCCAAACCGCCGATAAAGCAGCGGAGGGTGTGGAGCAAGATCAGACTGCACGTATGTGCAGGCTGATCTTGCTGTACACTCTCCGCAAAAGTCATCCATGGTCGCGAACGGCAAGATAGGGATAAAGACAATGCATGTTGAACACGTCTGATTAAAGTGACAATGAATGCCAAAAGTAAACAAAGCGGGTGTTTAAATGCATTTAAATTAATCAGACGTGTTCAACATGCAATGTCTTTATCCTTATCCTGCCGTTCGCGACCATGGATGACTTTTGCGGAGATTAAAGTAACAATGAAGGCCAAAAGTAAACAAAGCGGGTGTTTATATGCATTTAAATTTATATCATACCATTTAAAAGTATGGAAATTATTGTGAAGATGACAATCTGTCATTGTACGGTCGGTCCAAGTGTTAGTCGCTGACAGAGAAATTCATTTCAAAACTAGGTTAAAACCTGCCAGGTACAGTAGCTGTGTCTTTTGTTTACATTTTGCCTGTTTTTAAAATTCTTTTTTCTGCCAGCAACTAACACATGGCCCGACCACACGATAACAGACTGTCATTTCCACAATATTTTCCATACTTTTAAATGGTATGGTTTATATTTAATTGTATTATGACACCTGCTTTGATATTTTGGCCTCTACTGGGCCTTTAAACAAAATGTTCAGTTCTGTCAGTCTGTTTTAAAAAGAATATCAGTGATGCTCTGGCAAAGTGGGGTTTAATGCATCTCCGTGATGCATGATACTAAGCAAGTCATCACATCATTATGGATTTATAAAATCTATGCAGTCTCACAACCGACTGAATCATGAGGTAGACTGGTCCTTTGACATGCAGAAAATTGACTAATAGCAAAAAGTTTCCATCCAGGTCAGCCTGCGCTGATTGCGCAGGCTGACATGGGTCAATACTTTTTTTGCAGATGCATTAAGCCCCCTTTCTTACAGAGTATGGCTCAAAGATACAAGTATTCATTCCAGCTGAAGATGATTTTTGTCATACTTAGGCAGCAACCAGCCGAAGATGTAGATAAAAGATCAGGGCGCACGTTCTGTGCCGTCAGATCTTGATCTAGGTCATCCGCAAAAAAGCAACTGAAGTCGTAAATGGCAATGAAAAAGTTAAAATGTATTCGCAAGCATGAACACCATAGGCGGACATGAAAAAATTGTTTGGTTTGTTTGTTTGCTACAAGTATGATGTTTAAAGCCGTTTTTAACATTATTTCAGTTATATAAGGGTGGCCACTGCACCTACCCATGCTTTACTCTTGAGGCTTTTTTTAAATCAGTACTTCGCACAATATTCTTAATAAGCCACTAGCTGCTTTCCCACAACGGAATAGTGATCAGTTGTGAGAGAGGAGTGACTCCTGTCGTAATGACTATCATCAATTTTCTGAAAGGAATTCGCCGAGCTGAAGGTTCAAACCAGCGACCTTTGGTTTCAAGTCGGTGCCCTGCCGACTGCGTTGTAAATCAGGCTCTACCAAAATACATGTATTAATACTATTTGATAAAAATATCTATAAAATTGTTATTTCCACTCGCTTTAAGGTGGCATTTTCTCTCTTTCTCTCCATGGAAAATATCCAAACAAAAACAGTCCGTAATTTGACAAAGTTTTTTTTTTAAACTCTCGGACACATGAAAACACGGATCGTATAACAAATATACAATCCTTGATGAAAATAACGAGTCTTCGATTAAATAGTCATCTTATACAACAGGCCCCAAAGCAACCGGTAAAAAAATGCTAATCAGGAATTATTACATTATTATAATTTGCTGTTTTTGTCAACAAGTAAAAGTTATATTTAAAAAAGCCTGTTATTTTACTGGCCTGGGCTTCCCTTGTGACCAACCAGTATTTTATTCTGATTTTTGTTACATTGTAACGTTACATGTCAACAGTTTCGAAAAATATGCTTATAAGTGTCTAGGCGTATAGGTGTAAAAAATATGTACCTTGCTCTGGAAAAATGGGGTTAAATACTAGTACATCTTCGAAAAGCATTGTGCCAAGCAAGTCGTTGCACAATATGGACTCATTTTGACTAAAAACCGGCTAAACCATATGGTAGAATGGCCCTTTAACTTTGACATCCAGAAAATTTAACCTCAACAAAAGGTTTCGACCCAGGTCAGCCTGCGCAGACTGCGCAGGCTGACCTGGGTCGATACCTTTTGCAGATGCTTCATGTCCTTTCAACATGAGTTTGGCTCATTCAAAACAGGCAAGCGTTTTTTTTTTTTTTATAGAAATACATGTATAATAATTGGAGCTGTATAGCTATAAAGCAGGTATGTTTAATTTAGAATTTAATAACTTTGTAAACGGTGTATACTTTGATAAAGTTTATAGAAAATATTTTTAAATAAAGAATAGGGAGGGACGAACAATCTATGAATTTTCATGTAATTTACATGTACGTGTATTTTACTTCAATCATAATAATTGGAATTAAGTGTGCTATAATTCGTGTCGGGAAATCGCCCGTACACAGCTTTGATATTGATGATGGTGGTGATAGTGATTCAGCTGATGATTATGATGATGATGAAAGATCATGATAATGATCATGATAATGATCCTGCCTTCATATGATATAAAGTACACAAATATTGTATTGATTCTAAGGAAACTTGCCCAGCCGTCTCAGACCAGTGTACGTGCGAATTCAACGCCGATGCAGAAGATGGCGGTGAACCCGTGGTCGCAGACACCATCACCAAGTCGGAAGCACTTGCCGCGGCGGCAGGAGCAATGACGCCGTTATTACTGACAGGGGCCGGGTTCGGTATATACAAATTTATCAAGAGCCGTGGAGACGACTCACTGGGAATGGACCGGTCCAATTCACGGCTGTCAGATGGCATGGACGATACCAATCCGAATAGAAAACCGCCTCCTTATTACAGTGGGCGCGGTAGGCTTTAGTATTTTCTTTTTCTTAATATTCCTATTACTTACGGTTTGTTGGAATCAGTTTTAACTCTTAGTCTCAAGATCCTGAGAAAGGGAGAAATCATTATGGGGGAAAATGCTGGTTACAAGAATCTTCTCCTTTTCCCACATTGTTTTCCATCCTTTTGAGTAAAAATCCTATTATTTGATACCAAACGACAAACTTTGATTTTAGTCGAGACCAAATTCAAAGCATCTTCAGACGATAAAATTTCGAGAAGGATAGAAACATTGTGGGCAAAGGATAAAATGCTGATTACCAGCATTTGCTCCTTTTCCCACAATATTTTCACAAGGCCTTTTCCTTCTAGGGTCGTGACAACTCGTGATTGTATGGTAAATGGTTAAAACAATCATCATGCGATCCCGTGTTTTAACGAACCTGATGAAACTGGCTTATGAAAACACTATTGGCTTATGAAAACATTGAGGGAAAAAGAAAAAATCATTAGTAACCAGCATTTAAACCTTTTTCCCGCAATGTTTTCAATCGTTTCAAAGACAAATCCCGTGATTTTAGCCACAAAGAATAAATCGTCTGTAATCGGTTTAACTCTTTACCAAACGATACTATTTTGGACTCGACCAAATTCAAAGCATTTGCAGACGGCAAAATAAATGTGACTCAAAAATTAAAATTTGTTTTGGGAAGGATAGAAACATTGTTGGAAAAGGAGAAAATGCTGGTAACCAGCATTTTCTCCTTTTCTAACAATGTTTTCAAAAGCATTTATCACTAGGTTGCTAAAAGTCGAGATTCTGTTGTAAAGGGTTAAACATGGATGAGTCTATCAAATGTGTCGTCTGGAAAGATAATAAGGTTAACGGCCCCTATCTCATCGGTAAACATCGACGTTTTCGTAAAGGCTATTCAGCCCATCTCGGCAGCTTCCGTCTTTTAATATGAGAGTTAGGGGCCGTAGACTCACTAACTCATCGGTAAATATCGTGTAACATCGACGTTTTCGTAAAGGTTATTCGGCCCATCTCGGCAGCTTCCGTCTTTTAATATGAGAATTAGGGGCCGTATACCTTAAATCCAAGATTTATGTGAATGCATTTAATCTGGCGAGCGCGGTAGTGCAGTCGGTAGCTTGCAGGACTTGGAACCAGGGGGTCGCTGTCCAGATTCCAGCTCGACCGATTCCTTTCCGAGCAATGGTGATTGTCATTGTGACAGAATTCATTCCGCTGTCACCGCGGATCATTTTTTCTTTGGATGATGCTTAGAACTATTAAAGCAGCCAGTGGCTTTGAAAGAATATCGCGCGAAATAATGGTAAACTGAGAAACCCCATGGAAGCATGGATAGGTGCACTGGTCGCTGCAGTATTACTGAAATAATGTTGAAAACGTTGTTAAACACTCGGCAAGCCATACAGACAAATTTTCTTGAAGATACAGGATTTTTGGCAAAGGTAAATGTAAATATAGACACCTTCACCGAATAATCTTGTGTTTTAACGACCTAATAAAATAGACAGACGAAAACATTGTGGCAAAAGAAGAAAATGCTTGTGACTATCATTTTATTATTCTTTTCTCATAAAGTTTTCGACCCTGTTAGAAAATCTAAATAAGTAAACCTACGTTGTGAGGTGATGCGTTTGACAGTTAACTTAGACCGGTACAATGATTGTTGTAATTTCAGGATCCGGTGCGGTATCTTTAACAGACGCTGGCAATAACCAGTCTGCACAGTCTGGGCAGAAAAATAATATGGCTTTTTGAGTTAAAGACTCTCTTCTTTTTCGGTGACTGCATGACTAGAAGCTGACTTTGAATTCCAGTTGTGATTTTTTTTCTTTAGATAGAGAGAGAGGGGGGGGGGAAGAATGAGAGTCAATACCGAGGGAATCTGTTTTCACTACGTTTATAAATACAGGGTGACCCCCCCCCCCCCCCCCAAAAAAAAAAAAAATGCCACCCATAAAATTGTTAATAAAATTCACAATCTTTTAGGCAATCCAACCATATTTAGTACAAATGAACTTCACTCTATGCCTGACGTGTCCACCAAGTTTCAGCCATGAATGTCCAACAGTCTTTGTTTTAATCTCCATTCCATGATATGCTTCAAATGTGCACCTTTGCATTGCAAGCGACATGCAAAATTGACAATAACTCTGACACACTCGTCCCTTAGTATTGATTGCTTTGAGTGAACTCAAAGAATAACATCTTCTGGGGGACAACCCCACCAGAAGATTGTCTGCAGAGGCCTGGGTTCCCTCCATCAAGTACACTGCATGGGTTGCAATATCAAAACATGGGATCATCAGTCCCTACTGGTTTGAACACCAGAATGAACGGTCAGTCACAATCAATACTGAGCGCTACCTAGTGGTCATTAAGAAGTTTTGGGCAGACAAAGAGGTGTTGTTAGGGATGAACAGTGGTTTCAACGGATGAAGCAACTCCCTAACTTCTAATGACTCGTTGGAATGGCTGCTGGGACACTTTGGTGATCGTCTCATCAGAATGAGGTGTGATCTTGAACGGGCTTCACACTCACCAGACCTTAACTCCCCAGATTTATTCCTGTGGGGTTATCTCAATGATAATGTCTATCAGAACAACCCCTAGACTATTCCTGAACTGAAAAGGGCCATCACAGCCAAAATCAGGGCAATACTGAGGGAGGAGTGTGTGTCAGAGTTATTGACAATTTTGCATGTCGTATCCAGGTGTGCTTGCATCGCAGATGTGCACATTTGGAGGAAATCATGGAACGGAGATAAAACAAAGACTGTTGGACATTCATAGCTGAAATTTGATGGACATGTCGGACATAGACTGAAGTTCATTTGTACCAAATATGGTTGGATTGCAGAAAGAATTGTGAAATTTATTAACGATTTCATGGGTGGCATTTTTTTTTTTTTTGGGGGGGGGGGGTCACCCTGTACTAGAATATTATCATGCAAATGCCGATTCCCGGATTTCAGTCAAAAGAACAGGTAATAGAGGAAGTTGAAGAAGAAATAGGAAGTAAATGTTTGCCTTGAAATTCAACAATAAGAATTGAGATCTACACGTTCTTTTCAGTCTGACACTGATCAATTACTGTGAAACCAATAAAATTCGTTGGATTATATTTTCGTTGATTTTGTTGGTTCGTGGGCCCACGAACTCAAGTTCATGACTACAAGTTAGTTTCCCCTGAGTCAGTTTTTATTGATTATGATTTTACCGCAGTAAGGGATACATGAATACAAACTTAACTAGTCAGAATCTTATTTTCACTTCAGAGCCTGCATTCACTAGCCATTCTTATATAACATTATAAGTCTAACTCTCAAGAATCAGACCTATTTGAAAGTAACGCAATTTCTAATTTGCTAAACCTAATGGTTTAGCCAATTAGAAACTGCGTTACGTGTACTTTCCAAATCTAGTATCAAATAAAATTAAGAACGCAAATCTGATCAGAATGGTTTGTGAATACGGTGTCTTCAAAATATAAAAAGTTAAATGCTCCGAGTCGACAAGAGTTTTTGAAGTAGAAAATACCCAAGTGTTTGTAACACTGTTTGTGTAAAAGAAGTGTTCTGGGTTCGATTTAGATAAATTTGTTTGTAAGATTTTAGTCCAGAGTTCATGCCTTAATCCTCTGATAAAGATCTTCGACCCACTCGTAGGCCGATAAAACTCCATTGGTCTATCGAAACATCCCAAAATTTTCATTGCCCAATCATTGAACACTGTGTCTAAAATAGCGAATTGGCGCGTCGCATCTGTATCATACATGTATATAATCATATACGGTATAAAAGCAATGAGCCAATTTACTATTTTAAGCAACAGTGTTCGACGATCGACCAATGAAAATATTCGGTGTTCCTTGGTTGAACAATGGAGCTTCAAAGGCCTGTGGATCCTAATGGACTGATCTATGTGACGTAAGCTTCCGTTTAGGGCAAAATATATAGACTGCCACAGCCCCTTTTTGAAGAATTACGGTAATACCGATGAGAAATCAGGCAATTGTTACGAGATGGGTTACTCCATTTTATTTCAATGAAATTTCAGAATTTTAGACAGAAGTCTTTGATAAAATTGTATGATTATGATTTTTCAATTTTGTTCGAGCAAAAAAATCATACTTTATTTCCATGTTTAAAGTCGAGACGGTTTACAAGAATTATTGAGTTTAGTCAGAGGTATACATATTTCCTTCTGTCGACGACTTGTTGCGTCATGCAGCAGACCACTTATAAAAACAGTGTGACAAAAGGAGAACTTGCTCGTAACGAGCTATTTCTCCTTTTATCACATTGTTTTTATTTGAAGTTGTGTATCGAGCCTTATTAGAAATAGTGTTACAGAGCTCCAGATAAGAGGGAGTGATGGTATTCCAAATCCATTATTTCTCTTCGAAACCGTATGTTGTGGGTACTCATTAGAATCGTCTCGATGAGACAATTCTAATGAGTATCCACAACATAGGGTTTAGTGGAGAACAACATTTTTAATTTTGAAATCTAAATCACTCCGCCTATCTGGAGCTCTTGTGTTACTTTTTCCAAAATGAAAGAGTAGTCAGAGACATTCTTTCATTCCTTAGCGCCCCCCCCCCCCCTTCCCCCCTGCTCCGTTTCCCTCCTGCTGCTGCATTGGCAAAATAAAATAAACTACAAGACAGTTTCAGTCGGTAGAAAATATCCGAAAAATTGCGAATCAACCTTTTCTCAGTTTCTTCCGCAATGAAAATCGCTCCCGCCCAGCACCTAAAATGTCCCCCTTTTTAAACCTTGCCTACACCCATGAACATGTCAGGCAAGGATCCTTTACCAGATTAACTATTTCCCTGCTGTGAGAGACAGACAGAGCTTTTGCGGACGGCGTAGATCAAGATCAGACTGCACAGAATGTGCAAAAGCTCTGTTGATCTGCACAGAACGTGCAGTCTGATCTTTTATCTACTATGTCCGATATATTTTATTCTGTATTATTTCATCAAAATTCCATTACTTGCAGGAAAAAATTGTATTTTTGAAACCTCTAAAAAAATAAAATGTTTGTACGCATTTGGAAAAAATCAGCAATATCGCGATAATAATAATAATAATTATATATGTGTGTGTGTGTGTGTGTGTGTGTGTGATCAGTAATCCCTATATTTATCCTGTATAAACACGGATTTATTCCGATCTATCTTATACCATATGAGCCATGCTCTGTGAAAAGATGGTTTAGTCCATGTGCAAAAAGTATCGACCCATGTCAGCCTGCGCAGTCCGACATGGGTCGATACTTTTTGCTTTATGTAAATTTTTTCTGCCTGCCCTAGGACCATTCTACCTCATAATCCAGTCGGTTAAGGTTGTTAAACAGTGGATGTCATTGATCCATTATTATGATGACTTGCTGGGCATAATGCTTAATTAAGATAATTATGTCAAACCCCCTATTGCCCGAGTATGGCTAATTATAATTGGCCTGCAACACGCGGAAAGGGGCATTCGGACATTTGCGTAAAGTGTCGTCTCGGATCAGCCTGCGCAGTCCGCGCAGGCCAATCCGAAACGACCCTTTCCGTTTCTATGTATTTTTCTGTTTTGCGCCAGTCTACTGTAGCACAAATTCTAATGTAGTCGTAAAGTGCTGTCTCGGATTAGCCTGCGCGGCATGCGCAGGCTGATCCGAGACATTTTACGCAAATGTCCCAATGCCCTTTTTCGCGTCTTGCAGGCCAATTATTATAGACTGTGGACATTCTTGTTTATACCTTTCCGTGACCGGCTCGTCTGGTTGCGGAATGGGCTTTTAATTTTAACATTCTGTGTATGTTAAGCTTTATAACTCCCCTTGTCAGTAGTGCTACACTGAGGTAGTAAACAAGGCGTTGCAAGAAAGAATTCCCGGCTTGAGGATTGGTGTAAGTCAGTCCCACAGGATTAATTTCTCTTTAGCCGCAGACTAATGGTTCGACTTTTTGCTCATTTGGGAGAACAGCCAGTGCTTTGAAAATTGTGTTGTGCTAAGTAAACGACACGCATGGGTTAGTGCACTGGGTCACGTGATATAACTGAAAAATCTGATGAAAACGGCGTCATAACTATGTAATTTATTTTTCTTATATCAATTGTTGATTCTGAATAAGGTCTAGCCAAGGACCTTCACTCCCTTTTAGCGCCATCATATAAAGGGACTTTTGCAGGCAGCACAGATCAAGATCAGACTGCACATAACGTTCAGTCTGATCTTGCACCTATACCACCTGTTGTTCAATCAAGCCTTTAGGATCATGTATCTGACTCAGTTGACTGTATTTACAGCTGTCGAAAGAGGTCAAGTTCATAATTGGCCTGCAACACGCGAAAAGGGGCATTCGGACATTTGCGTAAAGTGTCGTCTCGGATCAGCCTGCGCAGTCCGCGCAGGCTAATCCGAGACGGCACTTTACGACTTCATTAGATTTTGTGCTACAGTACTCTTGCGCAAAACAGAAAATTACATAAAAACGGAATGTGTCGTTTCGGATTAGCCTACGCGGACTGCAAAGGCTGATCCGAGACGACACTTTACGCAAATGTCCGAATGCCTCTTTTCGCGTGTTGCAGGCCAATTATATTTGTCGCTTTTAAGATTTAAAAATCAAAATCACTATGTTCGAAATATGGACATCAACAGACACAAATACAGACATATGGACTGATGCACGACGGAGACTCTACCATGGAGCAATTTATACTCGTTCTCACTGTCATTTGGTAAGTCCACTAACACCCCAAACACTTGCTTGTAAAACTACGTTCCCTTTCTCAATGTGATGGTTAGCTTAGAAGACAAACACGGAGATACAAAAGAAAGGCCAACCTTCCTTTCACATTCAATCGTGTGATTTTATTTTTTCTAGCATCATTATTTAAATAACATCAAAACTGACGCAATAACTTAACAAAAATCATAAAAGTAAACGAGATACTAGTATGTCTGCTTTACCAGTTTTCGAAAGCCAAGCTCTAACGGTTCACCCACGTTTTCCTATGATGGAGATCAATATATTTTACAAAAATGTGATGGGGTGTTTTGAAAACGATAACGAATCACAGGCGGTTAAAGTAATGTTTCGCCTGAATGAAAATATACAACATAAGCCATGCTCTGTGATAAGGGGGCTTAATGCATCTGCAAAAAGTATCGACCCAGGTCAGCCTGCGCGGAATGGGTCGAAAAATTTTGCCACTTGTCAATCTGCTGCATGTCAAAGGGCCATTCTACCTCTTGACTCAATAGGTTGTACAAATAGATTTTATGGGTCAATGATCATACGATGACTTGCTTGGTTTAAAGAATTACTGAGATGCATTAAGTCCCCTATTCACAGAGCATGATTCGTACGTACATGTATATTAAAAATTGCAAGTAAACTTATGTCTGAACAAGAGCGGCAAATTGTCGCAAGATACGCCCGTCCCACCGCCAGTTGTCGAGGGGGAATAATAATCGTAAAGGGCAGGTAGAGAAAAATAGTAGTACAGCAGACATCATGTAAGTGATTGAAACAGGCATGAATGTCTCCTCTAATGTTAAGGAAACATGCATATAAAGTTTCAGGTCATTCCAACATGAAAAGACAAAGTTATATTGTACAGAAGCATGAAAAGCTGTAAAAAAAAAATTAATGAATAGGGAATAATTCCAAAAGGGCATTAGGTAAGGTTATGGCTTCAGTGCATTGCACTTTTTGTAACTGCAACAAACAAATTTTTATAAGTCTCAAGTCAATTTGACTTGAGGTGACAAAGTTCCCTTCCGAACAAGCAAGAAATACTGTAAAAATGAAGATCAAAGTGGAATTACTCAAAATCTGCACTAGGTAGAGTTATTGTTCTTGAGCACTGTACTCCGTTATATTGCAACAAACATGCATACCAAGTTTGAAGTCGTTCTGACTTGAGATGACAAAGTTATATTCCGGACAAGCACTAAATGCTGTAAAAATGACGATCAAAGGGAAATAACTCAAAGACAGCACGATGTAGAGTTACAATTCTTGCTCACTGCACTTCCAAATATTGCAATAAATAAGCATACAATATTTCAAGTCATTCCTACTTAAGATGACAAAGTTATATTCTGGACAAGCAGAAAATGCTGTAAAAATGACGATCAAAGGGAAATAACTCAGCACGAGATAGAGTTATGGTTCTTTCGCACTGCACTCCGTATTATTGCAACAAAACAAATGCCAAGTTTCAAGTCAATCGGACTGAAGATGATAAAGTTATGCTCCGGACAAGCAGAAAATGCTGTAAAAATGATGATCAAAGGGAAATAACTCAAAGACAGCACGAGGTAGAGTTATAGTTCTTTCGCACTGCACTCCGTATTATTGCAACAAACACAAATGCCAAGTTTCAAGTCAATCGGACTGAAGATGACAAAGTTGTACTCCGGACAAGCAGAAAATGTTGTAAAAATGACGATCAAAGGGAAATAACTCAAAGACAGCACGAGGTAGAGTTATGGTTCTTTTGCACTGCACTCCGTATTATTGCAACGAACACAATTGCCAAGATTGAAGTCAATCGGACTGCAGATGAGAAAGTTATGCTCCGGACAAAGAACTGGACGCTGCCCGCTCGTAGGCCCGCCCACCTGCCCGTACGTCATGGGTGATCCCATAATATGTCCCGTCTTCGACGGGCGTATAAAAATGTATAAATATATTTGACATGATTTAGGTTTGCATGATGATTATCTTTACAGTATTTCACTACAAAGGAGCTTTTAAAACATGAATTTGAGACAACAGAATCTAGATTTCAGGGTATTAACATTCACGCTGCTTTTGCGAAGTGTTAATCAAGATCAGACTGCACAGAACGTGCAGTCTGATCTTTGATCTACACTGTCCGATATGGACATATTTTCCCCAAACAATTATTTTTAAAAGAACAAAGTTTCGGTTTTTACCATCGGCTTAAGAGTTTCATTTTACTTACTTAGCAGGAAAAAGTTAAATACTTGTCGTAACCTTTCTAGTGCTATAAAAATGAAATGAACATTCTCAGTCAGTACTACAGTTGAAAATACATTGATTGATTGTATGGTGTTTAACTCTTTAACAAACAAACGAACGAAAAATTGGATAGGTCCTAATTTAAAGCCTTTACAGACAAAAACGAAATGATACACGAATTAGGAGGTTTTCTTTAACCGTTTACCTCATAATCACGATTTTTAATGACCCTGCAGAAGAGGGCTTTTGAAAATATTGTGGGAAAAGGAGAAAATGCTGGTAACCAGCATTTTCTCCTTTTCCCACAATATTTGCTACCTTTTCAAAGGCAAAAGTCATCTGCTGAGCTACCTTTAATTTGTCGTCTGCAAATACTTTCAATTTTGTTGTTTGGTGAAGAGTTAAAAGGGTAGAAAACATTGTGTGAAAAGGAGAAAATGCTGAATACCAGCATTTTCTCCCTTTCCCAGGATGTTTTCAGAAAGCCTTTACATTGGGGTCGTTAAAACCAGGGATTGTGTGGTAAAGGGTTAACACCGTTTTCAACATTATTTCAGTTATATCGCAGCAGTCAGTGCACCTATCCATGCTTTCCTGGAGTTTCTTTTACCAGTACTCCGCACAATAATATTCTTTCCATGCCACTGGCAGCTTTACCACATAACCATAGTTGAAACAATGGTCAGCGGTGAGAGAAGAATGAATCCCGTCGCAATGACTATCATCAATCCTTGGAAAGAAAATGGCCGAGCCGAGATCGAACCAGCGACCTCCTGTTCTCAAGTCCTGCACGCTACCGACTGAGCTACTAGGACTCTGCTGAAAATTGAAAGCTGTTATAAGAATACCTGACAGTGAAGCGGACAGTACAGATCCAAGGTTAGACTGCACGTTCTGTGCAATCTGATCTTGATCTACACTGTCTGCATATGCAATTAAATCCGGGTTCAGTACTACCAGGCTTACAACATAAAAAAAGACACACTGGTCTAAATTATGAGCCATGCTCCGTGAAAATGGGGCTTATTGCCTCTGCAAAAAGTATCGCCACGTCAACCTGCGCATTTGGCGCGGGCTGACCTGGGCCGAAACTTTTTGCTATTAGTCAATTTTTTGCATGTCAAAGGACCAATATACCCCATGATTCATTTGGTTGTTTGAAAACCTGGATTTTATGGATCCCTAATACTATGATGACTTGCTTGGTATCATGCTTCTCGGAGATGCATTAAGCCCCCTTTTCACAGAACATGGCTCATTTATGTTTGGTTGGAAGCATGGCAACATCAAAGTTCCTTCGAATGTGATTAAACACCTCTGTTGCTCTTGTAGTTGACATTTTACCTTTTCTCTCAATTTCAGCCACTGGGCTTTTCAGAAACTGTGAGACACTTTTAAATCCATCACAAAGGTTCAAAGCATGAACGTAACTCAGTTTTGGGAACGACGCATAAAATTTCACCATGTCTGTTTTCAGGGGACCTAAATCCACTGGCACAGTTATGTCCATATCTTTACGCTTTTCCAGAAGGCAGAGCTCTGCTAGAACAGAAGCAGTTTCCGTCTGTGTATCTGTAAAGAGCAGTTTAATGTTAGATTTGAGTAGCATTGCACATGTTCTTTCTATATACTTGGTCCAGTGTGCAGGTTTCTCAGATTTAGCATCATCAGATTTTACCCGATCTTTTTCTATGATAAGACAGGGTCTGTCATACAAGTCCCTAAGATGTTGTATTCGTTCAATAAGCTTTGTCCTGTTTGCACCATTACTGAAGTCAGACCATTGTTTTCTTTCCACTGCCATTCTATTACTGACGATATAGTCACAACCAGGAAGCTGTGCAGCAGAGACGCGGATTTTATGTTTGAATCGTAGATTTGAAATGATATCTTGTGCTCCCGATATTTCTTTAGAGTCTACAAGTATACATGCGCTGTTAGACGTCTTAGGATTCTGATTGAGAAGAAGACTTGTATCATCAAAATCTGTGATTTCCTTTAAATTAAAACCCTCTTTTGAACTTATATCTTTTATCTTTGTCATATTAAGTGATTCTTTGTTTATGCACTGATCAGCAGATCCTAGTTTCTTTATACTGGCCTCTGTCATTTTCCTTTTAAATTCTTCTTGTAACACTTTCTGTTTTTGTATTCTCTCCTCTCTCGTTTTGTTTCCGGGACTGTGTTGTTTGTTTCCAAATTGATTGCTTGATGGATTATTATCAAAGACATCACTTCCTAGTTCAATTTCACTTGTAGATTTATTATTTCTCTCAATATTTTGATTAAGCGACAAATTCCACGGTTTTTTACCAGTGTGTTGACTTTGTTGTGAACAAACTAATTTTGGTTTCTGTATTTCTTCATCACTGCTTGATAATAATCTAACACGTTTTCTTTTCTTAGTAATCTGCAAGGTAGGAGACATAATATTACCTCCCCCATGACTTGTAACATTCATGTCTTCATCACTTGATGACTCTTCTAGTATTTGGATTCTTGTAGTCCTAGGAAGTTTCTGTTGGTAATCTTCAGTTCCTTGTTTAGATTGCACACATTTATCTTTCTTGAAAACATTACATTTATTTTTCTTAGCCAGTTTAGATTTTATTTCATTTAATGCTTTCATTCTGCCAAAATGTATTGCACGTTGCCTACCCGTTTGTAAATTTGAAACACCTTTACGTCTTTTTTTACCCGACTGTAAAACTGCTGACTGATTGTGGCACACAGTTATCTCCCCATGATAATCGTCCTGGGCTAGCCAATCATCTTCTTCAGAGCCAACACAAAATGAATCCTCCATATACTGTGACTCATCTTCCTTAGGAACCTGAGAGTAAACATCTACATTCTTATGATTGTACTGAAGTTTAAACCCAACTCTATCATTCACTGGACTCTTCACAGATTTCAGATATAGTGCTTGGATGTCTGTCTGATCCAAACCCTGTGATTGACTGAACTGAGAGTCATGGATAAAACTATTGTCATACTGATCAAGATCACTGGCATCAGTTTCATCACTTGTTGCTTTATCATCCTCATCTTCACTGATCTCTGCTTCTTCCTCAAGAAATGGATTGGAAGGTCTCTTTGATTTTGATTTTCTTTTCAACTCTACATGGTTTTTTGACCGTGAATTGGATAGCTTTTCTTTATGACCAATATTAGTTTTATCATCAGACTTATCATGCATTCCCGGTACCTTTTCAAAATCTTCCTCAGAGTCACTGTTTATGTGCACAATGTTGTTTGTTTTACTAAAATAATTGTTCTTCTTCATCAGAAGTCTATCATCAAAATCATCATCTTCACTCCAATTCATATCTGCATTCACAGTCTTCTCATTATATTTAGCGACAAATTGTTTGTTAGTTTCCTTCATGTTACCTGCTGATTGCACATTCATTTGACTAACAGGTGACTCTAACTGTGCTGGTTTCTTTTTCTTTTTTCTAATGACAAAACTGTCATCCATGTCAGCATCATCAAGTACCTCTTCTTCAATATTGGCTGTACCAGAATAATTTAAAGGCTCTTTGAGTTTTTTACATTCAACAGGGGTGACTACAGGTGAGCTTAAATTCACCTTTACTGTACCATTCTTGGCCACGGGTGTGCTTGTGTTTTCAAGTTTTCTAGGTTTTACAGAATTTGAAATGTTATCAATTACATTTCTATCACCACAGTTATCATGAAATGAAAATGAATCCTCAAATGATAAATCAGAAGGACAAAATACAGATTTTCTACTGTGAGACATCAGGTGTTTTTTCTTTTTGGTATTCTGATCTAAATTAGTGTGTGGTTTTCCCCGATTTGTAATACTAATACATGTTTGATTTCCATGAACAGTTTTCTCAGTATTTACAGCTTGAGTGGTTAACTTATCAAAAGATGTATTTTTAGCATCACTATTTTTGTTTACATCCACATTTAATTTTTCTGCATCACTGACAAACCATTCATCAAAATCATCATCAACTAAAGCAAATGATGATTCAAAATCATTTTCCATTGCTGTCACTTCTTCTGTCTTATCTAGGGTCCCGCCTCCTTTAAAGTTCACAATGTTCTCAGAAATACATGTACCTATTTCACTGAAATTTTCTTCAGACTCTGAAGGCCTTTGAATCACAGGTTTATCTTTTCTTGTTAAATCTGCGATGGAATTGAAATAAATTTTGTCTCTAACATACTTAGATCTATCGTCATCTAGTAATGACTGGCTTTCTTTCTCTTCCTCAAGAGGTTCAAGTCTTAACCCAGTGAAACAGTTATCATCTAATCTTAGAGATCTTTTGCTCTTGAGATCATGACGCATGTCAATGTTTGTGGTGTCAGTTGCCATGTTTTGATCACTTTTACTTTCATCACACGGAAGGTTAGATGTCAATCTGCTCTGACTCAATCTAGAAGTAAATGTTTGACTGAGGCGATTCTTCCCAGTGCACTGGAATGGTTGTGATGTATTGGGAGAAGGCGGGATAATGTCCTCATCAATGTCAAACCCAAGGTCAAACTGTGGTTGCTCTCCCTCATCAGATGATGTTGAGGGTCTTCTTAAGTTATTTTTTGTACACATATCTGGTATCTGTTTTTTGGAGGAGTTACTTGTAAATGGTGGTTGACTTCTTGAATCAAGATTTTCATAAAGATCATTGTTTGTGAATTCATTGCCCGTTTTCTTTGAAGCACATGTTTGATCTTTAAGCATTGTGCAATCAGTTGAAGTACTCTGTCTATCTGAATCAATTTTCATACCTACTACCTGTTTATCTTTTGAACACTCTTTATGTCCATCCATATCTCTACTAGAACCTGATTCCGATGCAATACTTTCACTATGTAAACAGTTCAATGCCTGAGTAAAAGTAAACTGTGTACTAGAGTCACGTGAAAATCTTGGACTAGAGGCTTCCTTCGTACAAGAGATATCAGGAGTTGTAAAATTTCCAAATAGGTCATCATCAGAATCTTCAATCCCCCACTCTGACATTACTATATCAACCTTGTCGTGCAGCCTTGCTGAGTTTTTATTCTTAGTGCTTGCTTTGACACCTGATTCTAAATTATCAGAACCTTTTTGCAGTTTCTTACTTTTGCCACCCTTGGTAACCAAAGATTTTCGTTCAACACTCACACCATTAGTAATTTTTTTGTTCTGGTCTCTGATACCTGGTGCAACATTCAAATTATGTGATAAATCAATGCTTTTTTCAATGTCTGAATCAAACATTTTTGTACTTTTAGCTACCTGGTACCTTTGATCACTAAATTTTTCAGAGTTAGTCATACTATCTATTCCCTTATCCTTCTGATCTACTATGTTTTCCACATAATCTGGAATCAGGGGTGTAAATGAACCTGAAAGTTTAACATCTTGATTGGTATCAATAGCTGATAAAAGATTGTTGCTGTCAATCTTAGATTTTTTCTTCACTACACTTACTTCGTTCTTGACTTCAGCTTCATGGTCATTGATACATGCCCTTGTACTAACAGAACCAGTTTTGGGAGTGTTGTATTTTGATGTTATGTCCTTAATTTCTTCCAAGCTGTTTATTTGATCTCCATCTTTACATTGTACCGAACTTTTAGGAATTGCTACAGGATTAATACAAATATCACTGATTGATTCAGACATCTTTTGAACTTTCTTGGATGAATTCATCGTGGCATATAAATTTCTCGAGTCTTGCTTGGTAAGTAGTACCAAATACTTTCCATTTTCATTTTCTCTATGCCATTCATCAATTAGTTCTAAAAGATCAATTTTCACTCTATCTGCTTCTAAATCAGCAGCTTCACAATGCCTAATAGCATCCTCTACAGTTGGGGGTGTTCTTATCACATATTGTCTTTGATAATTCTTTCTATTGGGCGACACAAAATCCTCATTACATTTGACAGAACTGTCTCTCTTTACCACACAATCATCTGAAGTTAGATCAACAGGATCATTCAGTGTAACTGTATTGGTGGATTTATCTGGTGGTGTGCTATCAAAGTCATTTTCATCTGTGACTTTCAGCAGCTCTATTACAGACCTATTAAAGCCACTTACTTTCTTACGCTTACCAGTCTTCATGTTACGTTTCATTTTCTGATCAAGAGCTTTTGCCTTGCTGTTTATGACTATATCTGACTTTCTGTTTTTGCTTTTACTTGATGGATCCCTCTTTTTTGCAACAGTGATATTAGACTGGTCAAAGCCTGAGTCCTCCACATAACATTTCTCACCATCTTTGAACATAATATCTGATGCAATTTCACAAAAATTGTTACTATCTGGGACACAATGACTACTTTCTTTGTTCTTTAACACTTCATCATCATTTCTGTTTGGAGATCTATGGTGTGTAAAACAAGGTACAGGGGGAAGTTCATCTTCACTTTCTTCATCCAACTCATTAACTTCAAGGTCAAAGGTAGGTAACATATCACTGTGTCTTTTCCTAGACTTTGGGTCTTTTGCTTTTGACTCTCCTGTTCGAGGAGCATATCTGCTTCCATCCTGAAAGGCAAAACAGTAATTCATTGAACCTTTCCAAAACAACAATTTTTACTCCTCTAAACTGAAAGCATCTGCAGACAACTTTGATACTCAAGATTGAAAAAGCTAAGCCAGGGTTCTAGTATGTTCATTTTTTTCCTTTTGTTTCTATAATTCAGACGTTATATTGTCAAAAATGACATTCGAAAACTGATCGCAGCGACACCTACTTTATTCCATCTCACAGTGGGGTAAAGTAGATGTCGCTGCAATCAGTTTTCAAATGTGAATGACTAAAAATAGATACTGAAATTCCATTAACCTCAGTTTGATCACTTCCTGTTTGTTAGCCATCTTCGAAAATACTGACAACAGAATTTCAAATGTGTTATTGACAATGACTTTGGAAATAGTTTAACACTAAAAAGTGTTGTTAAAGGTCACAATGTATTTTTGATGGCACCGACTCGTTGGGGAAAGTCACTCATATGTGAAATCACCCAGATGTATTTGAACTGGTCTAAAAATACCTGTTTTCAACATTGTAACATCATGCTATAAACAAGTCTATCATTAGATTATCTGTACAGTTCATAATCATGGGGAGACCGTCGAATGTCCCAAGGCGGTAATAATAATGGAAGCCATAAACAGATAGCTGCCAAAGATCTATAGTGGATCTCAATTTAGAGAGAGTGATATTGAGTAATTAGGAAATTATTACTGCCTGGGCACAGGCTAGAAAAAACTTAACTATAGTTCTCCAAAAAGGCAAAAAACATCCTGGCAAAAAGAGAAAATGCTGGTTACCAACATTTTCTCCTTTTCACAGAATGATTTCAATAACCTTTTTCCTCGCGGTTGTCAAACACTCGGGAGGGTACGGTAAAGGTTAAAACCATTACCATACAACTTTCAACTTCTCAGCAATAGAAAAATTTAGTCAATATCACAGAAAAAGGAGCACTAGCTTGTTACGAAGAAAGTTAATTTTTGGTGATAGTTTAGAATCAAGTAGCAAGCAGATGGTATAGATCCAAAATCTCTCCAGACCACATGATGAATGAATTCAACACAACATATTTAAATGAGATGATCCAACAATGCTTTTCACAGAAATAAGGTTTTTTCCCTCTCCTGTGAAAATTTTCCAAAATGCAGATGGCATAGTTTTGCATTCACTCCTCTAAATGTTCTTTGTAGATTGTTCTATGCCATCTGCAAAGCTTCTTCAGTCATCTCCGGTCGAAGCTTCAGTTTACTAAAATCTATATGCATCTTTTAGCGTAGTGTGCATGCCCTGTACATTCTTTTTTTTTTTTTAATTTTGTAAACAACATGGTTGGTACAGAGTATTGGTAGCAAAAATTTCAATCTTTTTTATCTTTATGCTCTGAAAGAAAAGGACTAGAAATATTAAAAGAAAAAGAAAAACGTCAGTAAAGGCCGAAAAAATAAATTGGCAATACATTTGTAACATCATTCATAATGAAACATGTTACTCTGTGACAGATATCATTTGAAATCCATTTTTTTTTCAAACTTCTTTCCATTAAAATAATGAAAAAATCTTTTTACTTATCATACAGTGCTCTTCTATTGCATGATTATGCTAGCGTATTCTGGGTCTAGTGTGTTACTAGCACCAGGCCCTGTGTAGATATTTTTAGTTAAAACACAACATTACCTCACATGTGGTGCTAACACAAAATTTGGCTATAGAATCTGATGATTTTTCTTTTCCTCCCGTATGTATGTCTTCTTCATTTAGGTAAGCAGCCATTTCTAGCCCATAAGGATCTGCATCTTTATCCAGATTACCTAGGAGATATAAATATATAGGATCTAATATAAGTTGGTGTTTCAGATAAACTTTCATTAAATGAGTCTAAGGAAAATGTTACTAAGTGACCCTTTGGCCAGTTTAATGAAATTTTATCTCAAACACCAACGAATGTCAATTTTTTTTTAATCACATAACGATTTTTCACAAGTTATAGATCAGAAGATGCAAAACCATCTACATCTATAGATGCATCCGCAGAAATATACATAAAACCCATTCACTTCTATGAAGTACATACAAAATGACATCAAAAAATGATGTCACACAACTGTGATATCAAATGTGTTTAAGACAGGAAAATTCATAATGGCTATATTACACAGAAAACAAGGAAGTTTATATAATAAAAAATGATTCTTTCTCATGGGATACAGATTTTTCAGTCATTTAAAATTTAACACTACAGAAATAATACTACACTCTTTACAAGACGGAAATATTTCAAACTTGTCAAAATCCAGCATTTTCTTCTTTTCCGAAAATGTTTTCAAAAGATTTCTTTTGAGGGTTCTTAAAACATAGGATTGTCTGGTAAAGGTTTAAAACTGAAATCAGTGTTTTCATTGTTATGCCGTGGCTGCAATTCAATACTTTGACACTAAATTTGAACTCTTTTCATGATCATTTAATGATCTGTATTTCAAAAACCTGTATCCTAGATATATTCAAGGTAGTTCACTATGATCAAATCTGGTTCTATCAGGTGCTTGCTTAACCATTTACCAAACGATAAAATCATAGCTTTGCGTAAATTGGAAGGCATTTGCAGACAAAGAATTAATTGTTATTCAAAGCATGAAATTCCATATCTACAGGGAAGGAAAATATTGTGGGAAAAGGAGAAAATGCTGGTTACCAGCATTTTCTCCTTTTCCCACAATGTTTCCAAATGCTTTCTTCCTTAGGTTGGTTAAAAGTGCTGAATGTGCAGTAAGGGGTTAACGCAAACTTGGCTGTATACATTTCAGTAGCTCATAAAATTTTAGCAATACTAAACTATGGGGGGAAAATTTGTAAAAAAAAACCCCTGAGAAAACCATCTCATTTTTCAGACAAAAGAAACTTTCTGAACAAATATACAATTATATCAAAGAATCCAAAATTCTACAATTAATATCAAGAAATACAGTCATGGAATCACTGTCATGGAAATTGGTCCTTACTTTGTAATTGTATGAATTCCATCAGTTCTACATAGTGTTTAGCTTGCATCGAGTGATCTATCAAATCTGATGTCTCCTGGAGGGTAGTTTGCCACGGACTCCATTCTGACAGTGAAAGAAAACAGCCCTGTGGAACAACAGGCTCCTGAAAACATTCGTAATCAACTCTTAACCAGAGGAGAAAATTGTGGACCCCTCCATGTTGAAAGCATCTGCAGACAACAAATCAAATGTGACTCAAATGCAGGTATGCCTCTCTGATTGGATTGAAAACATTGTAAGAAAAGGAGAAAATGCTGGTTACCAGCATTTTCTCCTTTTCCTACAATGTTCCCTAAAGCATTTGTCTTTAGGGTCTTGTAAACATGGAATCGTTCGATAAAGGGTTGAACTTAATATCACCAACTGAATCAAAATTTGCAAAAGAAAACTTTAAAAACATTCTTGTAAAATATGAATGAACTCCCTTTAGTCACAATCCTTCAAGAAAAAGTGGTCAGCCAACTGTTCTGTGGTAAAGTGTTCATTCAGTTTATAATTTTGTTTTGAACCAGTAATTTTCGGTTGAATGGTGTTTGAATATATTTATATAAAGACAAACAACAAAACTGACATCTGACAAAAATTTCAGATAACAATCAACAAGTACCCAGCATGGCACTGAGAAACATACAAAGCCATTAACCAAGAGAATTATCAATACAAAATACTCAGACTTTTCAAGTATGCTGACACAGAAATTAAAAAAAAAAAAGGAACAGTGAGCATATTTGCAGAAAGTTTAGATCAAAATCAGACGGATAGGATATAAGCCCTTAGACAATAAATTCTTTACCAAGACGACAAAATTTTAGAGTTGTCTAAATTCAGAACAATTGCAGACGCCAAATCAAATGTGGCTTAAATGACATTTGTCTCTAGAAGGGTAGAAAATATTGTGGCGAAAGGAGAAATCCTGCTTAGCAGCATATTGTCCTTTTTCAAAATATTTTCCACCCTTTTGGAAACAACCCCCCACCATTTGATCCATGATTCATTTGTGGTCTGCAACAACTTTCAATTTCATTAAATCTAAAATTTTGTTGTCTGGTCAAGATTTTGAAAAAAAAAAAAAAATCATAATAGTCAAGTTAAGTACAACAGTTGGTTTACGTTTTCATATTAATCCTTTGGCAGTTGAATCTAACAAAAACATAAACAACTGAATTGTGTAATCTACCTCTGTGCTCTCTTGATCTTTAGACAAACAACCTAAATCGAAACGATGAAGTTTAGGTATATTCTCCTCTGGAACAAGCCATGGTTTCAATTCCTCATATTCTTCTCTGGTTATCAACCCATCTGATACATCTTGCTTATCTAAATAAAATGTAAATACAGTAAAACCTGTCTTAGCGGCCACCTCTATTAAGCAAGCAACCTATTTTGACCCTTTCCCAAAAAATCCTGTGTTTTAGCAACTCTTGGGAAGAAGCCTTTTAAAACACATTGTGGGAAAAGGAGAAAATGCTGGTATTTTCTCCACTTTCCACAAAGTTTTCTATTCTATCAAGGACAAATCTCACTATTTGATGAAGAGTTAATTTGTTGTCTGCAAATCCTTTCCATTTAGACGAGTTTAAAATTTTGGTGGCTGGTAAAGGCTTAAGCGAACATAGAAAAGAGTTTCAAAAGAAGGCAAACATGACAAAATGGACCAGTATTAAGATAGCTCCTGCCTTGCAACCACATTTTCAGTGTCACTTGGGTGCCTGCTTAACTCTTTACCAAACGAAAAAGTTTGGGACCAGTCCAAAATCAAAGCATATGAAGATGACAAAATTAACTTGACTCAAAAATTGAAGTATGTTTTGGAAAGGATAGAAAACATTGTGGGAAAAGGAGAAAATGCTGGGCACCAGCATTTTCTCCTTTTCCCTCAATGTTTTCAAAAGCTCTCTTTCCCAGGGTCGTTAAAAGTCAGGATTGTGTGGTAAAGGATTAATACTGGTTGGACTGGTAGGGAAAACTTGATATTACCCCTTTATTGAACAATCCCATGTTTTTCAACCCTTTGCAAAAAATTCTTATCGGACAGTGTAGATCAAAGATCAGACTGCACATTCTGTGCAGTCTGATCTTGATCTACACTGCCTAAAAAAGGTCAGTGAGTCGCGCTTAGCAGTCAAGCATTTAAAATGTGGGAAAAGGAGAAAATGCTCATCACCAGCATTTTCTCTTTTCTACACTTTAAAAGTCAAATCGCATCATTTGAGCCGCACCGAGATTGGCCTCTGCAAACGATTTTAGTGTGGACAAGTCTGAAATCTTTTAGACCAGTAAACTCCTAGTACCAAAGAATGAATATGAATTATGGGCTAAGGAAGTATACAACAAAGAATGCATTTGACCTTATTTGTAATACATGATTTCACCTTCTCTTACAATGTTTGTTTGTTTGTATCAGAGTTTAATTCTATTTTAACAGCTTAGGCCATATCATGGCAGATAATGCACTTACGAACATGTTTCCTGGCTTTCTCACACCAGTTCTGACACAACTTTCTTTCAAAGCCACTGACTACCGGTACTTTTCTCATGTGCATCAGAGTTGAGAGGCAAAAAATTGCCCAAAAGAAAGTTTGCATAGGGAACTCGCAGCCACCAGGTCAAAGTCAGATACTCTAACTACCAGGCTCTTACAATATCAATCATACCATCAAATACAAGGACCAATAAAACAGTTAGCTGTAGTGGTGTTCAAATTCATATCCACATGGCAGTAGAGTAATACAGTGCAAACAGAGGCAACAAGGAAAAAAAATTCCATACCTTTACTGAACAAATTGGTTATCTTAGCAGTCTTTTCAGGTTTAAGATCAGTATTTAATTTCTTTGTAGGTTTGAAATTTTCATTAACAGTGATGTGCATCTTATGTACAACTGGGTTTACACCATCTGGTACCATTCTGACACTGTGCTGGTAAAAATGTAGAGATTTGGCTCCATTCAATATAGCCCTGTGTATACTTCTCTTGGAGTACTGGCTCTGATTATATATCTGTTAAGATAGATGAAAACTGATTTGAAACTAGAGCAAATAAATGTTGAGATAAATGCATCTACACCCACAGACAGTGCAGGTATCCATGGTCTCTTGTAGTTTCATTTCCAGTACTCTGCACAGCATTCTTCCCAAGCAACTGGCTGCATTCCCATATATCCATTGTGGAACCGGTGAGAACTAAGAGAAATGAATCCTGTTGCAATGACTATCGTTTATGCTGAGAGAGAAATAAGCAGAGCTGGAGATTCGAAGCATCAAGCCCCTAGTTTCAAACCCTGTGTGTTACTTGACTGTTCTGGTGGGCTTGACTTGTTTACAACTCAAGCCATAAAGTTTTTCTTTGCATTTTCTGGGATAACAACTTTTAACTCACCTCCTATTGATACACTTTCATTAGACAACTTAAAGAGACATCCTCCTACGACAGGAGTAGACTAGATAGCCAACACGGCTTTTTGATCAATGTATAAAGATGAAATTGCTGATTACCAGCAATTTCTCCATTTTCAAATTTTGTATTGAAGGGTAGTCAGCTAAAAAGCAGAAAAAGCTAAATGCAGATAGTGAAAATTTGTGCATTTATTATATTTACCCTTACCCAGACAATAAAATCTTAGACTTGTCTAAATTGAAAGTATTTGCAGTAGGCAAATAAAAGGGTTTGCATTTAAATGGGTAGAATGCATGGGAAAAAGAGAAAATGCTGGTTACCAGAGGAAAGAATGCTGGTAATTTTGGACTCGTCAAGTTTAACTCTTTACCAAACAACAAAATTTTAGACTTGTCCAACTTGAAAGCATTTGCAGACGACAAAATAAACGCTATTGAATATTTGAAACTTGACTTTAGAAGAGTAGAAAACATTGTGGGAAAAGGAGAAAATGCTGGTTACCAGAGGAAAGAATGCTGGTAACCAGCATTTTCTCTTTTTCCTCCGATGTCTTCAAAAGCACTCTATCTCAGGGTTGTTTAAACCTGAGGTCATTTGGTAAAGGGTTAATCAAAGATCAGACTGCAATTCCTGTGCATTCTAGTTTCTAATTGGACCTATCCATCAAAGCCAAGCAAAAGTCGAACCCTTGAAACTGGAACATTCTGTGCTGTCTGATCTTGATGTACACTGCCAAAAAAGCACCCCAGAATTCTAAAATGTCCACAGATTTACTACCTGTTCTTCCTTCCCCTGTGTAACAAGCATGACAATTCTGCCTTCTCTTTTACGCCCAGTTCTTCCCATTCTTTGAACAAGCCTTATAGGACTTTTGTGAGCATCAAAACAAATAATAAGGTCTACATCTCCAATATCCAGACCTTCCTCTCCCACACAAGTTGACACTAAAGTGTTGTATCCGCCCTCACGAAACTCTTTCATTACCTGTAAATACAGTATAATCAAACTTATTACACAGAGAAATAACTTTTCACGTAATTGTCTGCTTGAGTGATGTTGTACTTTGCTTCCATAATTCAGTTAATTGGCATCAAAATATATTAACTCTGTCTCTTTTGAGAGCTGAAAATACAATTCGATGACACACACAAAAATTTTATCTTAAAGGCTTGACTAAACAAACAGATGGTATAGATCAAAGACCAGACTGCATGTTCTGTGTAGTAAGATCTTGATATATGCTATTTGTAAAAGCGAATGTTTTCACCTTTTTTACCAAAAGGATTAAATCACATCGGTAGCATACTAGGCTGGGCACCTGTACTGTCTTGTCAAAGCACATTCAATGGTGTTTGGTGCTTCCAGGTGAAATTAAACATTGATAAAATAATAATCTTTCTACATCATTTAGAGCAAATAAGGTTTATTTTTTGCAGGCATTGTTGATGAAGATCAGAGAGTACAAAACATGCAGTCTGGCCTTAAATCAACACTGTAAAATTCTGTGTAAGATTTTACGGTGAAGTTTCCACCCTGAAATTCAAGTCATCTTATAATCCAAATTACATAAAATGTATGCAAGTTTTCTAGCAGTCCAGATGTTACAGACTTGGACATGTATCTATAAATAGCTTTCTCTGTGTGTGTTTGTTTTTGATTCCATCAGAAATTCAAATATCATAACACCCTCTGAGACTGACCTGGAGCACATAGCTTCGACAGTATTCTTAAAAAATAAATATAACCAAAATGTGATTCCTCTTTTCATCACAACAATTTAAACGAGTGCCGCATGCAGTTGCCAATGCTTGTCTGCAAGTACTTAATTTGCAGTAAAAATTAAAAGTTGAAAAAGGGGCATAACTGTGTCAAAAATATTTTGATGGTTACCTGCCCCAGTTGGATGAGTTCCCAATTCGAAATATAACAAATCGTCCTGATAGTTTATAACTTGTCTAAGTTTGAAGTAAATATCTTCAGTAATAACAGAGATATTACAAAATGTCAAAGTTTTTGCATCAAGATGACAATGCAGACCATGCCAGGGCTGTGACAATAACATGTCATTTTCCTCAAAAACAGCAAAGCTAAGAAAGTTAGGTGTTATTTTTGAAAAGTGTTATGTTCTTAAAAAATCTGTATTAATATTGCAGCAATCTATACTGCATAAACAGACATACTTTAAGCTGTTCCTTTTGAGTAAAGCCTTTTGTTGATTTCCCAGCTGATGACTGACCAATAAAACTCATGACCTTGACCAGTGGTCTGTGCAGGTTCAACATGTCTGTGATCTCCTGTACACTGTCTCTGTACTGGGAAAAAATCATCACTCTAGTAGTGGCTGAAACACACCACAAATAAATATGTCATTCTCTGTGAAAAGAGGGCTTAATGCATCTGCAAACAAGAGCAGCAAATTGTCGCAAGATACGCCCGTCCCACCGCAAAGGGCAATAACTCAAAAATTAAGGAAGCAAGAGTTATGATTCCTGTGCACTGCACTCCCCCTTGATAAGATCTATCCACCCATGAAGTTTCATAACCGTAGCTAGTATAGTTTTGGAGATATGCTCCGGACAAAATTCAAGTATGAAAAACAACAAAGGGCAATAACTCAAAAATTAAGCAAGCGAGAGTTATGATTCCTGTGCACTGCACTCCGCCTTGATGAGATCTATCCACCCATGAAATTTCATAATTGTAGCTAGCATAGTTTTGGAGATATGCTCCGGACAAAGAATGGGGACGCCACCCGCCTGTCCGCCCGCCCGCCACGGGTGATCCCATAATACGTCCCGTCTTTGACGGGCGTATAAAAAGTATCGACCCATGTCAGCCTGCGCGGTCCGCGCAGGCTGACATGGGTTGAAACTTTTTGCTATTTGTCAATTTTATGCATGTCCAAAGGATGCTTGCACCCGCATATCCAGGCAATTGTCATCGAAAATTGATTTATGGATCCCTAATTATATGATGTCTTGCTTGGTATGATGAATTACAGAGATGCATTAAACCCCCTTTTGCCAGAGCATGGCTCATATATGCACATGAATAGAGTATAATACCTATGTTGAGGCTGCTAATAATAGTTTGAATTGCCCTCTTTTCAGATTATTGTACAACTACATATTTGCAAAATTAAGATTAACTTTTGCACAAATGATAAAAGGACAAACAATTGAAGAAAGAGAAAATATTTTTTTCAAAGTTCAACTCTTTACCAAAAGACAAAACCTATGACTTTTTTACAATCAAAGCATTTGCAGTTAACAAATTAAATGTGGCTCAAATGATGACTTTATGAGTGAATGGGCAGAAAACTTTGTAGGAAAAGGAGAAAATGCTTATGACCAGTATTTGCTGGTCACAATTATTTTCTCCTATTCCCACAAAGTTTTTAAAAGCTGTCTTACATGGGGTTGTTAAAACTTGGGATTGTGTGGCAAATGGATAAATTGTATGTGAAGTAATTTCTTGTAACAAACAATCGTTCGACAAGGAAGTAATCACTCTTTTTGCAAGAATGTCTACTGTGTGGGTGGGGTTGGGGGATTCCAAATTGGTAATTTTGATTCGACTGGTCAAAAGTAAAAACAGTGTTCAGTAATAGAAAAGAAATTGATCTTAACACCATCTCAATGTTCAAACCTTCAATAGGATTTTCACTAATCCATGTTTTCAGTCCTTAATGGCTTTAGAAAAGATGATGTTAAAGAAATTTGTGAATTCATGTTTACCATTGCTGGCTTCAAATTTCTTAAAATGCTCCAACACAATCTCTTGAAGTTTCTCCATTTTTGGGTGACCAATCACAAATGGTCTGGACTGTGCTTGACTTGGTGTTTCACTATTTCAAAAAGAAAAAAAGAAAGACTTAACCCTTTGGCTGCTAAGCACGACTCACTGACCTTTTGCGGACAGTGTAGATCAAGATCAGACTGCACAGAACGTGCAGTCTGATCTTGGATCTACACTGTCTGATGAGGGGATACTATTCCCCAAAACATAACTTGGAAATAGCAATTTTTTGCGTTTTTACTATCTATTTGAAAGTTTCATGTTAGTTATTTAGCAGGATAAGGGTTAAACACTAACACATTATGTTAACCCTTTACCATATGGCAAACTTTTAGATCAATCCATGTTGAAGCACGCTCAGGCAACAATTCAACTGATACTGGTTCTCATGATAGTATTTCTGGTAACCAGCATTTTCTCCTTTTCCCACAATGTTTTCAAAAGTTTTCTATCTTAAGGTCATTAAAACTAAGGACTGTGTGCTTATGACCATATGACCATTTCTTTCAGTGAAGGACTGCTGATGAATTCAAAAAGGCTAACACAAGGACATGTATGCAGTATACTCATACTAAGTTTGTATAAAGGTGTCTTCATACAAATCAGCTCTATGTTCTGTTAAGTTCAACATTTCTGCATTCATAACTCATATTGGCAACTGATCCTTAAAGATTCCCCAATATAAAGCTGTAACAAAAACAAAAAAACAAACACACACAAAAAAAAACAGAATTACCAGTAAAATACAACAGGCCATATATGTGAGAGATAAGAATGTTTACCCTCCATCAGTTTTCTGTGTTACAAAGCTTCAGAAAAAGACACATAGATGCCACCCAGTGTCTTTTTTTGTGTGTGTGTTTCTTTTTGTACAGTGGTATGTTATTTTTGAAGTCATTATCACAAGCAATTTGTCCTTTGCTTTCATTTGTATTGATATATTAAACCTTGAATGATGTTGATTGCCCTTTTGAAAAACATTTTTTTCAAACACAATCCTTTTGAGTATCCAACAAACAAACAATACATACTCTTGTGGAACAGAGTATTTCTGTCTAAGCATATCTATCAGCTCATTAAAGTCCCCATTTCTGGATAGTTCTGTCCTAGTCCTCCCATATCCCTTATCGCCTGTCAGAATTCCCTCCAAAAAATTGTACAGTGATCTTGACCCATGAAGCTGTAATAACTCGTAACCATGGTACAGACTCATTGCCAGTGCAAAATCTCCCTCGACAATACCATACTGGGATCTCTGAAAGAAACAAAGTGCTGTGAGAAAATACAATTAAAGGTTAACTGTATTCACTCTGTTACAATGTGTGACAGTGAAGCTTAAAATTTCCTTCCATTGTGTACAGTTTAAACATGACAAACAGATATTTGAGGAATGAAAAAACAAAAAAAAGGAAGAAAAAAAAAATCTTGTACAGGGAAAGTAAAGGAAGAAACAAAGTGCTGTGAGAGAATACAAGTAAAGGTAGTGTATTCACTCTGTTAAGGCTTGGTCAGACCGGCTAACGGATATGTAACGGGGGGGAAAAAGGACAAAAACATGCAGAATTTGGTTATCTGGTGACAAAATTCATCTCCTCTGCCGCTCGAGGCTCACGCGATCGGTGTGTGGAGCGAGGAAGCCACACAATGATCGCACAAGTACCGCACATGTAACGGAAAAAACGCACGTTTAACGGATATGTACAGGATAATAAACGGTCTATTAACGGATATCACCGTACAAGTAAGGGACTTGTACCGGATAAAATGGAAGTGCAACGCATGAGAACCGGACAAAACGTACGATGAACGGAAATGTACCGAACACCAACGTATGAGGAACGTACCGGTCACGTGACATGCCGAGGGTATAAATTGTCAGATGCATCCAAAGTCTATCATTTGCATGTCTCTGTCCGTTTTGTCCGGTGGAAAGTTTTGAATATGCTCAAAACTTCCCACTGGACGAAACGGACATCGCCGGACAAGTAGCGGATTCACCAGATAAGAAACAGACATAAAACGGATACGAACGGATGAAATGATTTTTTATCCGTTACTCGTCCGTTAGCTCGGTGTGACCAAGGCTTTACAATGAATGATGGTAAAGATTAAAATTTTGATAGGATAACAGACACAAACAATTAACTCTAAAATCTTTATCAAACAACAAAATTCTACCAGTTATTGCATACCTGCAGCCTTTCTGGAGGGTTCTGTCTGAATGCATCCCTTGCTTTTAGAATCAAAAACTTTGACAAACTTGTAGTGTCCCTGTTGTACAAAACACCATGTCTTTTCAGCTTGGTTACTACCATGTCCATTATCTGTAAGAATTTTTCAGGATTGACAAGGTATCTAGAACTGTCTGAAGACATAACTTAACTCTTTACCAGACGACAAAATTCAACTCTTGTCCAAATTGAAAGCATTTGCAGACGACAAAATAAATGGGACTCAAAATTTGAAATTATTATGGGAAGGGTAGAAAACATTGTAGGAAAAGAAGAAAATGCTGGTTACCAGCATTTTCCCCTTTTCCTACAATGTTTTCCAAAGCTTTCTTTCTCAGGGTCGTTGAAAGTCGGGATTGTGTGGTAAACAGTTGATGACCCCTACCAAATGCTTTGATAAAGAAGGCTAATGTTCAAACTCTATTACTAAACTACTATTGCAAATATGCAGTATCAACAACAATATTTTAAATTTGAGAACATAAAAAAAATTATGGACCTTCAATGCTTTTTTTTTCTTGGGTGGTGTTTCATGCCGTTTTCAACATTATTTCAGACATATCATGGCGGCCAGTGGGCCTATTCATGCTTTCAAAGAGTTTCTTTTACAAGTACTTCAAGCATGTTCTCCCCAAGCCACTGACTCCTATCCCACATAACCATCATCAAAACAATGATCAGTGGTGAGAGAAGAATGAATCTTGTGACAATGACTACCATCAATCCTTCAAAAGAAATTGGCTGAGCTAGGATTTCAAACCAGCAATCCTGTTTTCAAGCCCTGTACAATAATGAGTTACCCAGCTTGACTTGAATGGACTGAGGAAAAAATTTGAAAACTGTGTCTTGCACATTTAACCTTCTGATATACTCTTTTCTAGTTGTCAAAATTTAGGCGTTGTCTGAATTGAATGCATTTGCTGATGGCATGTTGAATGTTGCGCAAATGATGTGATTTGTCAGTACAAGAGTAGATGACATAGTACAAAAAGAAGAAAATGTTAGTTATCAGCATTTTCTCCTTTTCCCATAATGTTTTTAAAAGTCTACTTCTTCAAAGCCTTTTAAACCTGTCATTCTTTGGATAAAGGTTACCCATTATTGTCGTAAGTATTTTCAGTATCAGGTTAGCAAAACTGAAGGAAAACTTCTCAACACAAATCAACCCAAGGGCAAACTGCATCTACAGACAGACACACAAACAGATGCCAGTATACCCTCAAAAATGAACAGTTTGTTTCAGAGGCTGGGTGAAGTTTTCTGTTATTTATAACGCAGCTTACTTTAGAAGGACCTTTTATTAGGATTTTCGGGATAAATTTATAGCCTCTACAAAGCATTGCAACCTTAAATACTGAAATGCTTAGCTGAATGTAGGTACTTATATGAAAAGTGGAGCAAAATCAGGCAACAAAAAACCTGCAATCTAATCTTTGATCTACACTGTGCAACAAGTTTACATATTTAATGATCACTTTATTTATATAAAATTCTATGCAGCAACGAATACTTGAATCTGAATCCATATGCTAAATGCTTTAAGGATAAAGGCACACTCTAATTTTTTTTAGAACTCCGAGATAGTTCTTATACTCACATGTATATACTTTGCCTTGACTTTAGTTAGCTCATCTCCCAACGGTACCACAACCTTATCAACTACCCTTTCATGGGAGTACTGTTTGATATCTATAGAATCTTCTGTTCTAATCTCAATGTGGGATATCAGTAAGTTACTAAGGACCTGCTGTACTGCCTGCAAAATAAAATGATTGACATCCCAGCAAAACGAGGTATAATGCATCTCGATGATGCATTATACAAAGGAACATGAATGTCATCATAAAATTATGGATCAATTACATCCATCTTGTCTAGCAACCTTAACCCTTTCCCAAACATCAATAGTTTGGACTAGACCAAATTGAAAGCACTTGCAGACGACAAAATAAACGTAACTCAAAAATTGAAATTTGTTTCCAGCAGGGTAGTAAACATTGTGGAAAAAGGAGAAAATGCTGGTTACCAGCATTTTCTCCTTTTCCCACAATGTTTCCAAAAGGTTTCTATCTCAGGGTCGTAAAAACCAGGGTTTGATTGGTAAAGGGTTAAAAAAGACCAGCCCGTACAGCTCAACTGGTATGGCTTGTAAACATTAAGACTTGGGTCACTTGAGGGTGTGGGTCCGAGCCCCTAGGCTGGTTATCCAAAATTAATAATAGTCCTTCTGATGAGACATTAAACCCAGGTCCAAAGTGATGATGCTATACACTGAGCACGTTAAGGAATCAGGTGTAACTTAGGATGTGTTTCTTCCTGTATCTCTAACTATCTTTGGTAACATAACTAACAGTCTTTAGAGGGCGTGGCCCACATGTGCAACTGTTGGCGACAATAAATAAATGGAAAACCAAATCAACCAACTGATTCATGAAGTAAGATAATGATCTTTGACATATAGTTTCAACAGCCAGAAAAAAAGGGTAAAATTTAAAAACTAGCTAGGATCTAACCATTCAAACTTACCTTGATGTCACTTCCAGGTGTAGCACTGAGAGCCAAAACTCGGAATTGTTCTGTATATTTGATTAACTCCCTCACAACCTTCAATAAAGTATGTATACAAACTTTTCGTGTTTTTTTTCCTTTCTTCTTCCATGTTTAACCCTTTACCAGACGGCAAAATTTAAGACCTATCCAAATTGAAAGCATTTGCAGACGACAATTTCATAGTGGCTCAAATGACGCACCTTTTCTTTGATAGGGTAGAAAACTTTGTGGGAAAAGGAGAAAATGCTGGTTACAAGCATTTTCTCCTTTTCCCACAATGTTTTCAAAAGGCCTCTTCGTCAGGGGCGTTAAAAGGCGTCAATGTGTGGTAAAGGGTTAAAGGCCCAGTAAAGGCCAAAAGATCAAAGCAGGTGTCATAATACATTCAAATTTAAATAATACCATTTAAAAGTATGAAAAATATTGTGGAGATGGCAGTATGTTATAGTTTGGTTGGGCTATATGTTAGTCGCTAGCAGAAAAAAGAATTTCAAAATCAGGCAGAAAGTAAACAAAAGACACAGCTACCTGGCAGGTTATAACCTAAGTTTGAAATTAATTTCTCTGTCAGCAACTAAAACTTGGACCAACCGTACAATGACAGATTGTCATCTTCACAATAATTTCCATACTTTTAAATGGTATGATATAAATTCAAATGCATTTAAACACCTGCTTTGTCTACTTTCGGGCTTTATTGTTACTTAAACTCTTTACCAAACAACAAATTTTACGCCAGTCAAAACTGAAAGCACTTGCAGATGAAAAAATAAATGAGACTGAAAAATTGAAATCTGTTTTGGGAAGGGTAGAAAACATTGTGGGGAATCAGAAAATGCTGGTTACCATCATTTTCTTCTTTTCCCACAATGTTTTCAAAAGGCATCTTTCTCAGGGTTGTTAGAAGTCTGGATTGTGTTGTAAAGGGATAACTCTCAGATATAGCACTAGATCAAAGTTGCAGAAATGTCAATGTTGCAAAACATGAAACCTTTTTTTTTCAAGGTCAGAAACTTTACTGTTATACAATATTATTGTAAGTGTACTATTTTTGGATAGAAACATTTCTTAGCAATTTTCATAAAATATTACTGATCCTAGATAATACCACATATTCATGATTCTGTATGGCTTGCAACATGCGAACAGGGACATTCGGACACTTGCATAAAGTGTCATCTCGGATCAGCCTGCACAGTCTGCGCAGGCTAATCCCAGACGGCACTTTACGACTACATTAAATTTTGTGCTACAGTAGACTTGCGCAAAAAAATAATTATAAAAAAACGGAAAGTGTCGTTTCGGATTAGCCTGCACGGACTGTGCAGGTTGATCCGAGATGATACTTTACGCAAATGTCCGAACATCCCTTTTTGCGTGGTGGAGGCCATAGGGTCTGTACCTCGATCTACTCGGTCTAAAAATGGCATCTGGGAAGATGACTATCTCTGTATTTGATATCACCTAACATGTAAACAAAAATGTTTCCACAGAAATCCAGTTAAAAATTCTACTGCATTTTTCATGATATACCATGTAGTGCATGTGTTTTAGAAATCCTCTCAGAGACAGTATATTAAAAGCAGATGGCATCATAACTATGCTTTATAATAAAAAATTCACTTGTTTTTATGCTATTTATGCTATTATTATGGATTACACAGTTCAATAAACATCTTAAGTTTTACAGAAAATAAGTAATACCTGTATCATCAGACAACAAATTTTACACTACTTCCTATTAAAAGCATTTGCATAAGACAAATCAAATGTGGCTCTAATGATAAAATTCATTTTTGAAAGGGTAGGACACATTAGGGAAAAAGGAGAAAATTTTGGTTACCTGCCTTGCCTCCTTTTTCAAAGATATTTTCAAGAGCCTTCTTCACAGGTTTGTTAAAAACATGGGATCGTTTCATAAAGGTTCAACCCTCTACCACAAAATCCTTGGTTCTAAAGACCCTGAGAAAGAGGCCATTTGAAAACAATGTGGGAAAAGGAGAAAATGCTGGTAACCAGCATTTTCTTCTTTTCCCACAATGTTTTCTCATCTATCAAAGACAAAAAATTCCAATATTTGAGTCTCGTTAGTTGTCTGCAAATGCTTCCAATTTGAACAAGTCAAAAATTTTGTCCTTAGGTGTAGTGTTAACCCTTTACCGTACAATGGTAAGTTTTAAAGACCCTGGGAAAGAAGCCTTCTCAAAACATTATGGGAAAAGGAGAAAATGCTTATAACCAGCATTTTCTCCTTTTCCCATGATGTTTTCTACCCCATCAAAGTCAAATTTTACCATTTGAGCCATACTGAAATTGTCGTCTGCAAATGCTTTTAATTTGGACAAGTCCAAAATTTTGTCGTCTGATAAAGGTTTAACTCTTTACCAAACGAAAAAATCTTAGTCTGGTCCAAATTGAAAGCATTTGCAGATGACAAAATAAACGTGACTCAAAAATGGAAACTTGACTTTGGAAGAGTAGAAAACACTGTGGGAAAAGGAGAAAATGCTGGTTACCAGCATTTTCTCCTTTTCCCACAGTGTTATCAGAAGGCTTCTTCCTCGGGGTTGTAAAAATCAGGGATTGTTTGGTAAAGGGTTAAATAAGCTATACACAAACCTGGCAGTAAGCATGATTGCCCAAAGCTTTGTGTGCTTCATCTATCACTAAACACTTCACAAAATGAGCTGGACAGGAACCACGGCTCAAATCATTGGTCAGTACTTGTGGTGTAAGAAAGAATACCCTTTTTTCATTCCAAGCCTTTTCCCGTTTAGGTGGACCCATACTACCTAGAATGAGATATAAGTTCACCATACATCATGAACAAACACTAAGAAAGTCTTTTACAGACATATTTATCAGCAAAAAATTCAAATGCTAAAAAAAAAAATCAAAGACAAAAAAAAAAAAAAAAAAAAAAAACAGTTTCAATGAGCAAATCTGATAAATCGATCATTTTTGCAATTGTATGATTTCTTTTTTTTTTTAATCTTAATTTACAGAAAACGCCTTTTGAAAAAAAATGAGGTAAAATTATAACTTCTTATAACACTATTACATGTACCCCCTCACAACATTTAACATTTAGTTGAAGGTATCTTCCTTTTCTTCATATGTTACAATCAATCTTTCACTTGAAGTAGATTTCAGGTTTTCATTCCTTTACGACACAATCCCTAATTTTAATGACCCTGAGGAAAAAGGCTTTTTTCCTGGCAACCAGCATTTTCTCCTTTTCCCCAATGTTTCCTATCCTATCAGAGAAATACAAATCATTTGTATCAATTTATAATATGTCATTTGCAGATACTTTTCATTTGGAAGAGTAAACAATTTGTTGTTTGGGGAAGGTTTAATTTCGTCTGTGTATTAATGGGTGAACAAAATGCTGCTGTACATTTTTAACTTGATATGAATCCAACAGACCTTGAGACAAACATATTAGTACTTCACAAGTAAAGACTAGGCAGCTGCACACAAAAGGTACTCTACCTACGATCAAGTCTGTAATATCTTATGCAAGACCTCTGCTGTTCTTTGGCAAATGTCTTACAAAATCTTATAAAAAAAAAAAAAAAAAGAGTCTAAAAGACCTTAACAGATACACAACCTTACAGTAAAAGCCAGTAAAAGCCATACTATAAACTCATTGTTGTACAAATATGTATCACATTTTAGACCCCACAAAAGGTTTGGAAAGAATTGTGGGAAAGGAGCAATGGAATGTCATAAGCAAGCACATGTACTTTTTCCCTGCAATGTTTTAACCCTTTACCACACAGCAAAATTTAAGACCTATCCAAATGGAAAGCATTTGCAGACGACAATTTCATAGTGGCTCAAATGATGCAACTTTTCGTTGATAGTGTAGAAAACTTTGTGGGAAAAGGATAAAATGCTGGTTACCAGCATTTTCTCCTTTTCCCACAATGTTTTCAAAAGGCCTCTTCTTCAGGGGCGTTAAAAGGTGTCATTGTGTCGTAAAGGGTTAAATAAAGTCGATAAAAAATCAATTTTATTCTCTAAAAATGTTTCTCCATTGTTTGGTTTGTAATAGTTTTTGGTACGTAAAAAAAAAATATCATTACTGTAAAACAATGGGTTAAAACTTGCCTGTCATTTCAGCTGTATGATCTTGTGGAATACCCATTATATTATAGCAAGCCTCTATCTGCTGAGCCACAAGGGGTTTAGTTGGAGCCATAAAAATCACTTTGCCTTGGGGATACCAGCGATAAAAATTGTACATAACCACAGCTGCAATAAATGTCTTACCAAGACCTGTAGGAAGCGTAACCATCGTATTCTTGAACAGAGACTGGTTAACAATGTTAAACTGATACTCCCGTACTGGATAATTAGTAGGGTAAATCCATAGTTTTCCAGCTGACATGTCAAACCCTGGACAGGATGTATTCTGGCTTTCTCCTTGAGTTGGTGCAAAGCCATCTGCACCGATGGAAATGTTGGTTGGGTTTTCATTGTCATGTTGAACAGACAGTCCATTTGTTGAGAACTCTGCTTCACAAAGTAAATCATCATCCCCATCTTCAAAGCTGTCGCATAAATCAACAATATCGTTCAAAGTATAAGTGTCTTCTGAGGGAGGTTTTTCACTGACAAGCTTCTGTTTTTGATTGCCCCAGCTTTGGAATAGTGTTTTCTGCTTTGACATGCTACATCTATGGAAACCTGAAAAGGAAAATATTACCCATTTCTCACACAACCCTGAGTTTTAACAACCCTAGGGAAGAATGGTTTTGAAAAAATTGTGGGAAAAGGAGAAAATACTGGTAACCAGCATTTTCTCTTTTTCCAATGTTTAAATAGGATTTGTCTTTGTAACAATAGAAAAAATTGAGCTAGAAGATGAAAAAGCTGGTTACGAGCATTTCATCCTTTTTCTCTTGATTTTTTCAAACTCCTTTTAATTTGGGTCTTTAAAACTTGGGATTGTGTGGTAAACAATTAACCCTTTACCACACAATGACGCCTTTTGACGCCCCTAAAAAAGAGGCTTTTTGAAAACATTGTGGGAAAAGGAGAAAATGCTGGTAACCAGCATTTTCTCCTTTTCCCACAAAGTTTTCTACCCTATCAAAGAAAAGTTGCGTCATTTGAGCCACTATGAAATTGTCGTCTGCAAATGCTTTCAATTTGGATAGGTCTTAAATTTTGCCGTCTGGTAAAGGGTTAAAACAATATTTTCAGCAATCCAAATTTATGATAACTACATTTTAAGTTATGCATCCAGTTAAGCATCATCATGAAAGTACATGGTCACCTCAAACATATTTGCTGATGACAAATTAAATGTGACTCAAATAGTGGGGATTGCCTTTTAAGTTCGAAGAGAAGAGAATATTTTGGGAAAAAAAAAGAAGAAATGCTAGTTGCAAGTTCTCCTTTGTCCACACGTTTATATAAAAACCTTCTTCCTCTGGGTCATTATAAAAAGAGATTGTCTGGTACAGGTCTAAACTAACAGGCCTTCGTATAACTGAATAAGAATGCTGGAGAAATCGTCCCCTGGAGAAATCGTCCCCTGAAGAATTCGTCCCCAAATTGCTCGGGGACGATTTCTCTGGAGATATCGTCCCCAAATTAAATTTTGGAGATATCGTCTCCATCTTCAAAATTCAAATATATTGTTTTAGTTGTCTTTGAAGGACATTTTTTAAGTTTTTTTTTTTTCTTCAGTATTTACTTTGTGAGACGATTTTCTTCAGTCAAAAGCTATTTGATTACACTGTCATTGTTTATACGGCAATTTTCACAATTACAAGTTGTTGTTCACACCTGTCACAGCTTTACACCTGTAGATTTTTAAAAAGTTCTACTAGCTAATTTTGATTTTAAAACAATTTAAAGGTATTTATGTTCTTAAAACAGTAGTTTTAAGGTCGTTAAATGTATTTTTATACTAAAATTATGAGTCTGCATCTCCCTCTACCTCTCCCTCATTCGACAAGGATAAATTTATGTAATGTATATGGGTTCCTGTCCAAACACCTGTCTGTCTGACTGTTTCTCTGTCTCTCTCATCAGTCGGCAAGAGAAATTGATTATGCTTATTTGATTTTAGTGACTGTTACAAAGATTCATCCTCTCATCACAGAACTAACTACATAAGTTATTTCCCTATTAACGAAAGGCTTATCAGTGTTCCAACTTACGCAAATTATTGCGTAAATCACGTCATAGAATTGAAATTCACGTAACAAATTTTGGTTACATGCGAGACCTCACGTAAGAACAACAAAAAGTTAAAAAAAAAGGCATTATCCACTTAACTTGTGTAAATTGACAAGATTTGTAGTTAATTGCTACCCGTATTGAAAATTATTGTCAAATCACACGGAAATACCTATCCATAAATTAACACTTATGAAAAAATGCTCGATGCAAAAAACACGGAAACCCATGACACAACAAAATGTTCCTTTTGACATTGTCCGACCAGAGTCACTTCAGACCGTCTTTTCAGCTTTCTAATGACTTAAAACAGTACATTTCCACAGATATCTTGATATAACAGACTTTTTTGTTGCAAATCATCCATATTGATTGCTTTACCTCTAGTTGAGAACCATTATTGTCATACCCTCTAATATGAAATCTTACCCCCAGATTTACAGCTCAGGGGGTAAGTGTACCCTTGAAATAAAAAGCTAGTGGGAACACTGCTTATAAAGATATCAATGATGCTTAAAAAAATCACCTCATACATAAACAGTACAAGGGGAAAAAATGCACAGCAAGAAGAAAGTCCCAGAGCTGGTTAAATGTATTTCCTCCTTTTCAGGGATGTTTTCGAAATTTCTGTAAAGCACTGTCAGGAAATTTACGTTTACAAGGGCAGGAAAGTTATGTGTAGACTGCAAGTAATCAGCCTTTTCAGTTAATGTTTTCTGAACAAGGAATCGTCTAGAAAATGTTTACTTGTACAGACTATAGAGATCAGAGTCAATAATTACTCTTACGGTGATCAAGTCAATGAAAACTTTCACGATTGAAAGGCCGAAATGAACCAAAAACTGTAAAACGTAAATCCCAGCTATTTAAAAAAAGAACTCGATACAAAAAAAAAGAAAAAAAATAAGCAGCCCATGCAGAGAGAGAGAGATCAACAGACGAAAAAAAAAATTATTCAAAACAAATAAATTAACACCCTCATGTTGAATGATTGAAAGACAGGAGGGGGAGATCTACGAAGATAAAGACAGATCTACGGTCGTATAATTAAGAGAAATAAAACAAAAATTAATATTCCTTGCCAAGTGATGGAAGAAGAGATAGAGAGAGAGAAAAGAGAAGAGATACTGAGACAGAGACATACGGAGAGAGAATCTAAAGACTGACACCCATTATAATACATGAAAGACCCATGCCGATTGAGAGAAAGACAAAGGGAGGAAGCGCGATATTGATTCCAATTAATGACCCATGACTGCTGTTTTATGAACATATATATTTCGTAATTGCTTTGGTTTAAAATCCAATTCAAACAAACAGGAAAAATAAAAAATATTTCAGGTGTAAAGCTACTTGTGGAAGGCGTGATAGGTGTTAACAACAACTTGTAAGTGTGAAAATTGCTGTATAAAGAATGACAGTGTAATCAAATAGATCTTGACTAAAGAAAATCGTTACACAAAGTAAATACTGAAGCCAAAAAACAAACTTCAAAAATGTTTTTCAAAGACAAATTTAACAACAATATGATTATATGAATTATGAATATAGGGATGGGGACGATATCTCCAAAATTTAATTTGTGGACGGTATCTCCAGAGAATTCGTCCCCAGGGGACGATTTCTCCAGAGAAATCGTCCCCAAGCAGTTTGGGGACGATTTCTCCAGGGGACGATTTCTCCTGACACCCTGAATAAGCCAGTCCCTTTCAGTAGGGTAAATCCGGCAAAACTCGGACAGCGTCAATATTCGGACATTGGGGAAAAACGGGATATTACGGGCGTTTCACAGCTGGAAACTGCTCAAAGAGTAGTTTCGATGACTCCTACACCGTTTATTAAGCAAATCTCATAGCTACAGAGTCTTAACTGAGCACCGGTTACGTTTATACATGAAGAAATAACGTAACAGCCACTTTCTTTCTGACGCAAACAAAAACTTCCAACGGCCGAGACGTGCAAACCCGAGGTATATGCCGGACTTTTACGTGGTTGTTTGGGACAGTCCACAAAAAAATCTAAACAATTAAATAAAAAGCTACTTAGATATCTGAAAAGAAAGTCATTAAAAGAAGAAATGACACTCTTCCTTAGAAATATTAGGAAAAAATTGAAGTGTCCGAAGATCAACGATCTTTTCGATAAGTTGTTAAAAGTCGGACAAGGAGAAAAATGTGAATTCAATAGAAAACTGACACCTTTAGAATGGATCTATCAGTTTAAAAAGAAACAAAATGTCTATTAGTGTTTTTGAAACAAAACATTCTAACTGTTCTCTCTCTATTTAGTAACAATATTTTCTTCAGAGCAGGTAACGGGCGAGGCTTTAGAAGCTCAGAAGGGAAAACGAGGGAGAGGAGGGGTGTAGAGGAAACCGAAAATTCCCCTTTTTAAAAGAGCTTAATTAACCTTTCCCTGATATTTGTTTTAACACATAAGAATGAGGTATCTTTGGAAAACCTTGTTGGAAAAGGTCAAATTGTTCGTAACCATGGAAAATTTCCTGTCCGAACTTATATGATGGTATGTCCGAAGTTTTACGATGCTGCCCGAGTTATGCCGTTTTGCACAATAGTGCATTTTCTCCTGTTTTTCGGAATAATTTTGACTTTGTCTTTGTTTCAGTTATAAAATACGAAACTGTAATGAACGAATTATCAAGGGAGGTCACCCGACGATGATTCTCTTCAAGTTCAAGCTCTCAGCGACGTTTTATGTGAGCACCAATGATTTTCGTCCGACTTTTGCCGGATTTACCCTACATTTCTATTAAACTTTATCCTGTACGTTATCGCGAAAACACATGAACTTTTGAGCTACTGCCATTGCAATGCAGAACAATACAATTTGTAAGTATGAGTTAATAATCTATTATGATTTTTGTTTGGACAGTACCTCCAGTTGTCTACACAGAACAGGTTCTTACGTAAATAAGACGTATTGGAACAACGTTTATGGGTTTGAAACTCGCTCCGTTCTACACATTACTGGACTAGTCTAAAACACGACATGGCCGGATCCCGGAAATCAGCTGTAAGCCGTTGACAGGGAATCACTCGATATGTGTATGTGATTAAAATGGTGAGATTCGGAAATTTTCTGAGACGAATGATACCGCTTAAAATTACTGTATCTACGAAGCTTTATGCATATAGAGTGTTGAAAGAGATCATATAAATGACATACACAGACAGAGAGACAAGACTGACATGAATGGATGGATGTCTAAAGGAAGGAAGGAAAGGGAATGGAAGGGAAGGGAAGGAAGGAAGGAAGGAAGGAAGGAAGGAAAGGAAAGGAAAGGGAAAGGGAACGGAAGGGAAGGGAAGGGAAGGGAAGGAAGGAAAGGAAGGGAAAGGCAAGGGAAGGGAAGGAAAGAAAGAAGGAAGGAAGGAAAGAAGGAAAGGAAAGAAAGGAAGGAAGGAAGGAAGGAAGGAAGGAAGGAAGGAAGGAAGGAAGGGAGGGAGGGAGGGAGGGAGGGAGGGAGGGAGGGAGGGAGGAAGGAAGGAAGAAAGGAAGGATTCTTGGGTAGGTACTAGAAGGTAGTAAGGCGAACATGGTGTATGAATTGATCGATGGAAAAATTGTGGGTGGATGACTAGTTGACATATATTTTTTTAGTAAGTGGCTAAGTTGATTGATCATCTGAGTTGTGGATGGTGTGGTTGAAGCGGATTGGCTTACCTTGCCGGTTATTAGATCCATCGGTCGGGGGGAGAGAGAGAGAGAGAGGCATAGTGGGGCGCTTTCTATTTCCTATCAAGTAATTGGCTGCTGTAAATGGAGGTACCGACACGAATGATCACTTAAATTTCGTTTTGGTCGTCTGGTCATTTTCCCACCTGAGTTCGAAAAATTAGAGTTGATAGTTAATAAACTCTTAAATCATGAAATTTAGCTTTGCAATTAGAAATTGTGATGAACAAATCTAAAACTTCAGAAAGCAATAAAGCGCAGTGTATGAAAATATAGTCAACGACTCTATGAAACTAATTAACTTTATCCGCGAAAATGAGAGCCGCTTCCTTAACTGTCACTTCGGATGATAACCGAGTCATCCGAATCCCTAGATATGTTTAGACATGGCGGATGTACGAAATGAACAGCATTAAATGTAGCGAAATGCCTCACTCTCCTCAGGAACCTTTTTAATCTGTATAATCTGGATTGTGAATCAGAATCTGTCTTTTGGATTTTTTATTTGCAGTGAGGAGAAATGGCACTGACCAAAGAGTCGTTATTTTCGCTTGAGCTTGTTGTGGAAAAGCTTTATGTTCCATATGTAGCTTGCAGATTTCCCGCGGTTGCTTTTAGATTGTTAGATTTCCCAACCATACTCATTAGTCATGTGGAGCAGGAATTATCGGAGACGATAAAGAGAAAAATAAAAAGTGATCCATACTATCACGTGCCAAACCAGTTTGCGGACTTGCAAGATAAACATGGAAATTTCATGTTGAAGAAAGGCAAATCTTGTCTGTTCAAAATAGCGTTTGAGACTCTAGCAATGCATTTAGAAAACACACCTTTATACATAATGGTGATTGATGAATTTCCAGAGGTGCCGAAATTGCTTGGAAATAGTTCACTTGCAATGAATGAAATAACATCGTCTATTAAACAAGACATCAAGAAAAATGGTTTCACAGTACCTTCAGTGCATGGTGATAAAGGATTGTTTAAGATCTATAGTCTAATGGGAAAGGAAATTGGTTACATGATCCTTGGTTTTAGACTTTTAAGTCTTGGCCCAGGACTTATTGCTCATTTACCAGCCACAGCAATAGCCAAGAGGGCTTCTGATAGAAAGGGATATAGTGAACCTAAATCAATTATTGAAGAAGTTACAGAAGTGAAGCAACAACAGTCTCTAAGTGCAGCTGTACCTCCAAGAGCTTCTGCCAGACAGAAGCAAACTGATGGCAAAATGGACCTGCTTGCAAACAAACTAAATTCAACTCGAGAAATTGGATCAATGACAGACGTTGAGAAATGTGATGCTTTAATGCAGACAGTAGATATGGATAATCAGAATATTCATATTGCTATATCAACTCAGGAAAATAAAAGGACAGCTGAAACTCAAACTGAGAGAAGACAAAAACTGAAACAAGGAAAAGTTCTGCAAGATTTTAAAGTTTCAGAAGAAGAAAGCGATGAAGATGATGGAATTGTTATTAACCCAAACATCATTTGTCCACCGCCTCTCTTCTACAATAGTGAGGCAAAACCTCAAGTTGAAATTGAAAATGATATGAAAGGCCAGTTTTATACTGAGAGCACTTTTGATGATTTTACAGTGGATGAGTTATCTGATGATGAATTAGTTGTAACAGAGAAAAACCAACAAGAAAGATCAGATGTTCCTCCCACAAGAATGATTCAAGAATTACCAAATATTCATGACCCAAAAACAGTAGTCCTAACATCTGTTAAGGGTGCTCCATTGGTTCAGAATTTAGATACTGTGAGCATCAATCCCAGTCAGCCAGTTTTTCCTATTTTAACAGCACTACTCACCGAGCTAACAAAAATTCAAAATCCAGAATTTGTCAATCAGGCATTGAGACAGGTCCAAGCATCGAGTTCATCTGCTCAACAAGCAGCTTTGTCTAAACAAAAAGAAAAAGAAAGAAAAAGCAACAAAGTTTCACAGAAAAGTCAGAATGAGGAAAATTTGTCAGATGTTAGTGATGAGGGAGGCCAAAAGGCAAATATTTCTTCACGAAGAAAGGGAAGAAAGATACAAAAAGCACAAGCTGCTAAGGCTGATGTTGCACCAAAACAAAAAGGATGGATACGACAGCAACCAGAGGCAGCAGTGCGGAAAACTAAACTTGTATTTGGTTTGACAAACACACAGAGACTAAGGTTAGCTAAACAGAATCCAACATGGTTGGAAACAGCTGAGAAAGAGGAAAAAACTGCAAAGGCACAAAGACAGAAACTTAAGAAACCTGGAGAACTGGATCAAGAATTGGACACTGGAAATCTATCAGACACATATACCGAAGTAAGACGACTGGCAGCTGCTGAATTAGAAAAGAGCACAATGGCAGGTCCTTTAATGACAGAAACTGCAGCGAGAAAACCCAAACAAAAAAGGTCCAAGTCTAGAGATACTTCACAGAGCAGGGCAAATCAAAACAGAACTCGCAGTAATTCACCTTCAAAGACAAGGAATGTGAGAGATAGAAGTAAATCACCAAAATCAAAGAAAGGGTTAAAGAAGACTGCAGAACTAGGAAGAGATGTCGGAGTGGAAGACTTGGAAATCTATGATGGGTATTCACCAGATCCAGGAAAAGCTGACAAAGTGGAATCTGTGGCAGAAAGTATGCCAAGCTCTAAAATAGAGGTATGAGCTCTCAACATGTTATCCCAGGTTCATTGTTTCAGTGGTTTTTTTAAAATATTGTGGGAAAAGGAGAAAATGCTGATAACCAGCACTTTCTTCTTTTTCCTCAAAGTTTTTTACCACATTGATGACATTCCTTGATTTGAACCATGATTCATTTGGTATCTGGTTGTCTGTAAATGGTTATACCAGCAGTATAGCTCTTTACCAAACGACAAATTCTAGATTCTTCCAAATTGAACACTTCTGGAGGCAACAATTCCGAAAGTGATACAAATAAACTGTTATTTTTTTGACAGGGTGGAAAGCATTGTGGGGAAAGAAGAAATTGCTGGATATTTTTCAAAAGTCTTCAATAACAGGGTCGTTGGAAAGTCGGGATTGTGTGGTAAAGGGTTAAAGAAGTAAAAAATTTTCTTTGGTTAAAAGTTGATTTCCCACAGGGACACTCTCAAAGGCAATGAATTCAGTTAGCTGGTTGGCTGACCAACTGTGATTTTACCTGGCTTTGTTTTTTTCTTTCAAGTAATGTATTCAATACATGTGAGTGATGAAATTCATATTTTTTAATCCTCCATATCATTGCAAAATGCTGCCAAGAGGTGAGAGGCAAAAAATCGCCAGAAAGAAAGTTTGCCTCAACCGGGTATCGAACTCACAACCACCAGGTCACAAGTCGGATATGCTAACTACTGAGCTACTCGGCCAAGCCCTGGAAAAAGGAAAAAATACTGGCTACCAGCATTTTATTCTTTTCCCAAATTGTTTTCAAAAGCCGCCTCTGCCAGGTTTGTTAAAACTCAGGATTGTGTAATACAGGATCAACATTTATTTCCAAATTTGATGATCATTGCAGGTTCATATTCCCAGTGCCAGACAAGATGACAGTGATGCCGAGAATACATTCTCTGATACATTTGAAGAGATCACACCCACAGAAAGAAAAGATCCCCAGGCTAGATTTCCGGGATTCAACAAAGGTATTATTCTTACAGAGTATGCTTGCCATTACCATTTTCCCCCTGGCAGATGACTTAAGTGTTTTGTACCTTACCACTTCTAGAACCATTAGGGCGTAAGGAGAAATTGCTTGCAATATGCAGTTTCTCCTAATTGCCACGAGTTTTCATTCATGCATTCAGTTCACAAACATAATTTCTTGTTGATTATTCATGTTTTTCAAGAATGTTTGCAGAGGTTGTCTGTTTTCCTGTCCCTCAAATGGTTCAGGTGCACTTTCCATTGTCTATCTGCTTTGTGTTTTGTCTTTGTCTTGATTATGAAATAAAGTCAGCATTTGTAGCTTTGTGTTTCTGAAACTTCCATAGTATAGTTATATCAACTTGAACAAGAATCAAAACTGACGGATATTCAGCAGTTTATCCTTTCTTCTTTTGCTACAATTTGTTTAACTGTGGTCTGCAGCTGGACGAATGAGGTGGTCAGTAGGCGATAATAGTTCCACTTAACCGATACATTCCCATCAACCAATGATTTCAAACATTACCAAACAATCCCAGGATTAATCAATTCTATGAAAGAAAGCTTTTGAAAACTTTGTGGGAAAAGGAGAAAATGTTGGTTACCAGCATTTTCTCCTTTTCCTACAAAGTTTTCTATCCTATCAAACTCCATCCTGTGAACCAAATTTAGTTTGTTGTCTGCAAACCTTTTCAACCTGGATGTCTCAAAGTCAACAATTGTACTATTGTCAGATAAAGGGTTATAATGCAGATAAAACTGTACATGTATTTAATAATTACAGATGATGACACCTTGCCAGAGCCTATAGCAGCGGATGGGAGTGCCTCCATGAATTCAACAACGGCATTTGATGATGATTCTCCTCTGGAATCGACAAGAGTTTCCAAACAATTCAGACCAGATATTCCTAAAACTGATTCCTTGTTTAAATCAACGGATGACTACGACACTAAACAGTTCCATTCAACTGATGAGCCTGAACTCCAGAAATTGATATCCGATGATGAAAAGTCTGAGACTTTGCCCACACCCCAGACAGACAGGTCTAGTATTGTTCAGAGTCCTGCAACACAAGCTGCAGACAACACTCGTCTCTCCATGAAGTTTGAAGTAATCAATCCTAAAGCATCTCTTCAGTCACCCTTACCTGCTATGAGACGGTCTCAGCAGATTAAAGTAGACAGTATGAATGCCCGACCTTCTCCCACTGGTACACCAAGGTCAAGGTCATCTCAGGGAAGCTCAAAACAACCTACTCCACGCCCCAGGAAACAGCTACGTGAAAAACGACTCGAGTTTAAAAAGGAATCCATTCATACGGAGTCTGTCAGTTCATACCAGCCCTCTGAATCAGAGAATATTCTGTCTCTTATTAGTGACGGGAGTTATTCTGATGATTTTAACATGAGTAGTGATAAAGATGGAAGTAGATCTAGTAATATTTCCATACCTGAGTTACCAAAACTAATTCCTTCCACTAAGTTAGGCTTTACTATCACTTGATTTCTTTTTCCTAGAATTTTATTACATTCAATATTTCATCTTCCATTCTATTGCGTATGCCTTGCAATTACCAAAAAAATAACAAACAACAAAATCTTAGACTTGTCAAAATCGAAAGCATTTTTAGACAACAATTTAAATATTACTCAAATGATGGAATGTGTCTTTGATAGGGTAGAAAACATTTTGAGAAAAGGAGAAAATGCTGGTAACCAGCATTTTCTCCATTTTCCACAATGTTTTCAAAAGGCTTCTTCATCAGGGTCAAAAAAACTCAGTTGTGTGGGAAAGGTTAAAACTTTACCAAATAATCTCATGTTTTTATGACCCAAAGCAAGAAGCCTTGGAATTATTATAGTAATGGGAAAAAACATTGATTACATAAAATGCTGGTGACCAGCATTTTTTTCTTGTTCCCTAAATGTTTTCTACCCTTTTTAAAGGTGAATCCCATCATACATGTATAAGCAACATTTAGCTTCAAATACTTTCAGTATAGACCTGTGTAAAGTTTTGTTGTATGGCTAAGAGTTAAGTCATTAGATGAAGATATCTAGAATACATTGTGAAAAATGGCTCACAATAAACAGTTACCTCTCTGGTATATTGCCTCAAAAGTGACCTTAATTAAATCATATACATTAAAGTTAATCCACTCTGATTGTTAGCGAAGATACAAGCTCCATAGTTTTATTGGAAAGTGGTTTAGCCGTCAGAGTAACAAATACCAGTAACTGGATTGTACATCTTCAGTTTTTGGACAAAGAGCTGGTATTTAAGTTCGAGGCTTTTTTTTTGTTGGATACCTAGCAACATATGATGTAGAACATAGCTCTTATTTGATCTATACTTTCAGATATTCATCTAAATTGTCCGGAAAGCTGCTTTGTTTTTTTGGCGTTGTGTGGGTAAAGAAATTATCATTTTTCCTCAGATTGTTGCAGGCTGCCCATATAATGTTATCTTGGAAGGCAAATAAATTTACCAGAGGAAAAAAAAAAAAAACCTTGAAAAAATGTCATCCAGATGGATCAGTGATTTACCGTTATCCTGCTAAATAAGTAAAATGACATTTGTAAAAACCCAAAGTTTGAAATTTCAAAGGTATTTTTTGGGTAAAGATAATTCCATAATGGACAGTGTGGATCCAAGATCAGACTGCATGTTCTCTGCAGTCTGATCTTGATCTACACTGTCTGCAAAAGGTCTGCAAGTTGCGCTAGAGACTCCGTTGGGCTAGAGAAGTGTATACAGTACTTCATTGTAGAAAAATAGCATTTTACAGTTATTGGCTATAGGGTAAATGGTATTAAAACACAATTATAGTTATGTGGATATATGTGTCAACTTTAATTCAGTGTACATGTACATTAATATTTATTAAAGTTTCTGTGATATTTCCAGTACATGTATTTTCTATTCTTTCTGTCGAAAAAAAAAAAGGCATTGATAAGATGTAAGAAAAAAGATAGATAACACAACATTTAATTATTTTCCAAACAGTCCTGTGTTTTTACAATCCTTCAGAAGAAGGCTTTGGTAACCAGCATTTTCTCCTTTTACCACAATGTTTTCTACTCTTCCAAAAAACGATGATATCATTTGAGCAACTTCTTATTTGTCACTGCAAATGCTCTCAAAATGGATAAGTCTAAAATTTTGTTATGTGGTGAAGAGATAGGAAAGAGGAGAAATGGCTTATACTAGAAGTTTCCGTAAGTTGTCTGCTGGGCTGGAAATAAGTTGTCTGCATGTGTGTGTGTTTGTGTGGAGGGGTTCACACATTTCCATATAGGCTGCTTTTAGACTAATCAAAAACTTGTTTATATCACAAAAGGCAAAACTTTAAACCATTTTAGAGCTGGAAGTAAAAACTCGACCTCTCTTGACTGAAAATACATTCCATGGGATTTTTTTTTTGTATTTATCTTATATGCTTGACCAAACAAATGGACAGTGTTGATCCAAGATCAGACTGCATACTCTATACAGTCTGATCTTGGTCTTTGGGGCCTGCTTAAGTCTATGTTTTTGCCTACGGTGCTGAACGGATTTGAAAAAAAAAAGTTGTATGGTTGTATGGTGTTTAACGCCGTTTTCAACATTATTTCAGTTATATCGCGGCGGCCAGTGCACCTATCCATGCTTTCCTGGAGTCTCTTTTACCAGTACACCGCACAATTTTCTTTCCAAGCCACTGGCTGCTTTCCTACATAATCGTCGAGACAATGGTCAGCGGTGGGAGAGGAATGAATCTTGTCGCAACGACTATCATCAATCCTCGGAAAGAAATTGGCCGAGCCAGGGGTCGTAGCCAGGGATCGAACCCTGGACCCCGTGTTCTCAAGTCCTGCACGCTACCGACTGAGCTATCGGGGCTCGGCAAAAAAAAAAAAAAAAAGGATGAAATCTTTTTGTGCAGCTGGACAAATACCACTTGCAGACTTCTGGCAGAAAGAGAAATGATTCGTAACAATGCTTGTTTAGTTATTCAGCGGTTCTGGGTATGATCCTGTTGGAGAGTCCTTTGGCAAGGCTCTACAGTCTGGGCCCAGTACTTAACCCCTGGAAACATACAAACAAGTGAGCTGCTGCCAAGACATAACCGAGACAACATTGAAAACTGCATAACACCCTCCAATCATAAGAGAACCTCATACTAGTTATCGGTTGGTTTATAGTTTATACACAACTGATCAATACTCTGTTGAACATGATTAACTCTACCAAACAGCAAAATTTTAGACCAGTCCGAACTGAAAGCAATTGCAGATGACAAAATAATTATGAATGAAAAATTGAAATTTGGTATGAGAGGAGTAGAAAACATTGTGGGAAAAGGAGAAAATACTGGTAACCAGCATTTTCTCCTTTTCCCACAATGTTTTCAAAAAAATTCCTCCTCAGGTTCATAAAAAGTTATCATGTGATAAGGGTTTAGAGATTTTTTAAGTAGGGGGCCTGTGAGCATCAGAACAGACTTTCCAGTGCCAAAGCGATACAAGGAGAAAATGCTGGTAACTAGCATTTTTCCTTTTTCCACAATGTTTCCACCCTTTCACAGACAAATACCGTAATTTGAGCCGCATGTTATTTGTTGTCTTTAATTGCTTTCAATACATGTGCCTAAAATGTTTTCATTTGGTCATGGGTTATCTCTTTTCCAGATGCCAAAATTTGAGTCTTACCAAAATTGACAGCTTAATTTGCAGATTACAAATGTGACTCAAACAATGGGGTTTATATCTGAAAGACAAGAAAACAATGTAGGAAAAGGAGAAAATGTTGGTTACCAGGGTTCTACCCTTACAAGGAGTATTTTTGTCACTTGAATTACACATGATTTGTTGCCTACAAATGCTTTGGATGAGGGATATCAAAGCTTTTGCCAATATAGAGTTTATGTTCAGAAAACCAATGTAGTGAGTAGTACTCAGTCCATCTTTACGAGTAAACAAAATTTTAGGTATACGAGGGGTGATCAGAAAGAACGTGGACCAGTGCCGGTATCGGAATATTGTTATAAAAAGCAACTTGGAGTGTTCACTATTTTTGAAAGTAACCTCCTCTGAGTTCTATGCACTTATTCATTCTTGATTTCCATGAGCGAAGCACGTGTGGGAGCGCGTCACGTGACGTTACCATCAAGGACCCGGTCATAGCGAGGGTTAGCTCCTCTTTGTTCTCGTAGTGCATGCCACACAGAGAATCTTTCAAAACAGGAACTAGTCAGAGGAAACATGGAGTCAGGACTAAATTATACGGAGCGTTGGCAAGTGTTTCCATGTTTAGTTTTTGCAAAGTTTCCAGTACAAGTGTGGCTCTGTGAGCTAGGGCGTTATTTTGGTGTAAAATGACGTCACTCTGCAGGACTTCTGGCTAAGTCTTTCGTACGGTGTATGTGAAATTTATTTGAATAATGTGGGCATAAAACTCGGTATTGACTGTAGTATGTATAGATACAACATGATTTAGAAGAAAAACAGGAAAACAAAAATACTTGATGTAGATAACTTTGCCAAGTGACTTAGAAAGGTTAGCTTTACCAGCGGAAGGCGATGTTGAATGTTTCAAAACACTACTTTGTTGTTTAGATTCAGTCTCGTTATAGTGTGCCTATCTTTCATAGCAGGTTACAATACGATCAGTAAAGTTTGACCCCTCTACCCTAATGCATTCAGAAATTTCTTTAAAGATTTCGATCCTAACCCTGATTTTCTCGGGCGTCAGTTGCCGAGGTACCCACATTGTGCAATTACGCAACATTCCAAGATTTCCTGTCAAAATCTCCTGGGCACTTCTATATGAAAGGTCAAATGTATAAGCTATTTTCCTGACAGTACCTCGGCGATCTTGTTTTACATGCTGCACTACAGCCGTTATGATTTTGTCTGTGACTGATGTTGATGGACGGCCAGATTTAGGGTCATCTTTAACAGTATCGCACCCTTGTCTAAACCAGTCCGATCCATGTACAAATATCAGATTTCTTGAGTGCAGAGTCCCCTTTAACTGGTTCTATATCGCTTTTGATTTCCGATAAATACTTTTAGAGTTTGACGTAAAAATTTATGATTACTCTCGCTCAAATAAAACGTCGTCCGATATTTTAGACCACTAATGCAGTATATGACGTCATTAAAATGACGTCATACTTTACCTACTTGAATATGACGACATTTGAAAGCTTGAGTCAGTTACCAGATAATTGATGCTCATCTATGCAAAATTTTGTAATTCTATGTGTAGTAGTTTTCAAAATAACGAGGTAGTCCGCGATCTTTTTGATCACCCCACGTACATACATGTCAATATTGAAAGTGTTTGCTGAAAACATATTTGACATGGCTCATATCGTGACAAGATATCTTTGGAAGGGTAGAAAGCTTTTTTCGCAATCTTTTCTATTCTTCCTCAGGGTAGGAAATGTACATATCATACGATACAGGGTTACAAACTATTAATTTTTGCATGAGAACTTGGCTGCCTATGCCAATCTGGTATGAATTAAATCTCACTTTCTTGCTAGAATTGTGTGTATTTATGATTCGAACATAGCATATCTTCATTCTTTACCAAACAACCACAGTTTGAGACATTTCCATGTCAGAAGAATATATATACATGTACAGACAACAATTTAGCTGTTGCTCAAAAGATGGTATTTGTGTTTGAAAGATATGTAGAGGATATTTGTTTTTTTCGGTGAAAGATCGAAATTTATTTCATCGAGTGAACACCATCGGTAATATTTTCACGAGTGGCTGAACCACTCGTGAAAATATTACCGATGGTGTTCACTCGATGAAATAAATTTCGATCTTTCACCGAAAAAAAACAAATATTCTATTTATTTCATGCTTTTAACCCTTTCTGGGAGGAGCTTTATCAAAATCCAGAACAGTTCTTTTCAGTTATTCCCCGTGGCGTACCCCTCCCGCATAGCAACGCATTACAATATTATGTCAAGCGCGAGAAATGTAAGGTAAATGACGTCATATTTCCATCTGGTTGTGAGGCACGCGCAATTTACCTAGGCAACAAGAACATGAAAATCGGTATTTTCACTGGTCGTACCAGTGTAATATCAAAAAATATTTTCACTGCTATTTCTCGATATCCTACCGGAAAGCATGAAATAATACAAAATAATTGTGAAAAGGGAAGAAATGCTAGTTACCACGTTTTCCTCATGTCTGTTTTCGAAAGCCCTCTACTTCAGGGTTGTAGAAAGAAGCTGTTCTTTGGCAAAGCATATGCATCATTTTTCGGCAGTAAAACTAGGCTTTTTTGTGTGTACTTCACTAAAGCTTATATAGTAGGCATTGATATAAATCTTCTGACCCAGAACATTCACTCTCTACCAAACAACAAAACTTTGGGCTGGTCCAATTTGAGAGCATTTGCAGATTACAACTTAAATGTGGCCTAAAGTATGGAATTTGTTTCTATAAGAGACGAAAACTTTGTGGGAAAAGAGAAAATGCTGGTTACCAGCATTTTTCCCTTTTTCCATAATGTTTTCACAGATTTTTCTTCAGGGTTATTTAAACTGTGGGTTGTGTGGTAAAGGATTAGTGGGAATACCCACAGCATGTGTTCTGGTAAAGAATCAATGATTTTAGAAAAACTTCACTGTCTGTCATTCTGATTACGCAACTGGATCAAAAACTTGCGAGGATCAAACTTTGGTCTTTCAGATGGATTTGCAGTCCTTACTAGAAAATAAATTACAACACATTTTTTCAATTGCTGTACAAAAATTTATTCTATAAACACAAAAAAGACATATTTAATACACTTTTATGATACAGGAGACAAGCCCATGATGGTAATCATCAATTCTGTAAATGCCAAAAACGTCTCAAATTATTCTAGCAAAAGATATAGACCTAGATCAGACTGCTATTCTGACCAGTCTCATCACAGACCTATAATGTTAAAAATGTTTAGATACATTATGGTATGACCAAATAGCCTTGAAATTAAAACATGTTTGGTACCTTTCCCTAAACTGTGTACACATGAAATTTGGTTACTTTATGTAAGCATGCATAAAGTCTGAAAACAAGTTTCACTGAACTGTATAACTTTACAGTTTGAGTAAATATTTGCATAACTTTACGCCAACAAAGTGCACCACACACTGCAAATAAAATGCGGATCAAATGATGGAATATTTCTTTGAAAAGAATGTGAACATTTTGGGAAAAACTAGAAAATGCTGATCACCTTTTTTTCTCTATTTCTCACAACATTAAATTCTACAGCAGATCACTTGTGACATTTTTGTTGCAAAATGAGAAAATGCATCAATCAGCTTTTCCATCCGTCATAATTTTCCCATATTTCATTCAAAATGAAATCGGAATTTGTACTATCAGTATTCTAAAAGAATGTTTTCAATGTCATCTTTAAAACTTTGGATTATAATTTGTTTGGTAAAGGGTTTTGATGGGATAGAAAAAGTTGTAGGAAAAGGAGAAAATGCTGGTTACAACCATTTTCAAAAGCTTTCTTTTTGGGGTCGTTAAAACTTGGGATTGTGTGGTACAGATTTTAAACTGATTTGCAGCAGATAAGTTTGGAAACATCTCTGTAAAATATGGATTACAACAACAAGAGGGCCATGATGGCCATGAAGTCGCTCACCTGAGTCTTTTGACCAAACATGACCCATTTTCAATCTCTTTTGAGATATCATGACAAATATTCTACTAAGATTTTATAATTATTGGACTGAAAATTTGGCCTCTAGTATGAACACAAGCTTTTTCTAGAATTTCTCTCAGTGACCTACTTTTTAGCCAACCATAGCCAATTTTCCCATTGTAGATATTATCAAAACAAAGATCCTGACCACCTTTCATAAGTATTGGACAGAAAATGTGGCCTATAGAGCATACACAGGCTTTTTTTAAGATTTGACCTAATGACCTAGTTTTTCACCCAACATGACCGATTTTTGAAGTCGTCTGAGATGTCATCAAGACAAACAATCTGACCAAGTTTCATGAGTTTTGGACTGAAAATGTGGCCTCTAGAGCATACACAAGGTTTTTCTAAGATTTGACCTAGTAACATAGTTTTTGACCAAACATGAACAATTTTTTAACTCTTCCTAGATATCATCAAGTCAAACATTCTGACCAACTTTCAAGAAATTTGGACTGAAAATGTGACCTCAAGAGCGTACACAAGGTTTTTCTAAGATCTGACCTAGTGACCTAGTTTTTGACCCGAAATGACCCATTTTCAAACTCATCTGAGATATGATCAAGACAAAAATTCTGACTAAATTTCAAGAGTATTGGACTGAAAATGTGGCCTCTAGAGTGTGCACAAGGTTTTTCTAAGATTTGACCCAGTGACCTACTTTTTGACCCAACATGACCCATTTTCCAACTCGTCTGAGATATCATCAAGACAAACATTCTGACCAAGTTTCATGAGTATCTGACTGAAAATGTGGCCTATAGAGCGTACACAAAGTTTTTCTAAGATTTGACCTAGTGACCTAGTTTTTGACCCGACATGACCCATTTCCAAACTCCTCTGAGATATCATCAAGACAAACATTCTGACCAACTTTCAAGAGTTTTGGGCTGAAAATGTGACCTCTAGAGCGTACACAAGGTTTTTCTAAGATCTGACCTAGTGACCTAGTTTTTGACCTGAAATGACCCATTTTCAAACTCATCTGAGACATTATCAAGACAAACATTCTGACCAAGCTTCATGAGTATCTGACTGAAAATGTGGCCTCTAGAGCATAAACAAGGTTTTTCTAAGATTTGACCTAGTGACCTAGTTTTTGGCCTGACATGAACCATTTTCAAAGTCGTCCGAGATATCATCAAGACAAACCTTCTGACCAAGTTTCATTAGTATCTGACTAAAAATGTGGCCTCTACAGCGTACACAACGTTTTTTTTTAAGATTTGACCTAGTGACCTAGTTTTTGACCCAATGTGACCCATTTTCGAACTCGTCCGAGATATCGTCCAGACAAACATTCTGACCAAGTTTCATGAGTATCTGACTGAAAATGTGGCCTCTAGAGCGTACACAAGGTAAAAGTTGACGATGGACGAAGGACACAGCACGATCACAAAAGCTCACCTTGAGCACTTTGTGCTCAGGTGAGCTAAAAAGTAGGGTCTGCTATTGTACATATGACAAAATGGTAGCAGATAAAATTGCTTTTTACCACAAATTTCTCCTCTAACCACATTGTTTTCAAACTTCTTTGCTGTCATCTGCTTTGTTGTGAAGTTTTAACATGGTTAATCAACGCTTTTATCAAACAATCCACTTTCTCCAATCCTCAGGCAGAAAGCCTTTGAAAAGATCTTGGGGGAAAAGAAAAAATGCTTTCCCACAATGTTCTACCATTTCAAGGGCAAACTTCCGCCATTTGAGCCACATCTAATTTGTACCGGTAATCTGCAAATTCTTACAATGCAGACGAGACCATTTGTTTTTATTGGAGTTTAGTACCAATTTTACAGCTTGGGTCATATCTAAGTGGTCAGTGTACTTATGCATGTGTTTCGTGGCTTTCTCACACCAGTACTGTCACAACTTTCAATTGCCGCAAAGAAAGTTCGCCTCTTCCCAGCTATCAACCCGCAACCACCAGATATGCTAACCACTGAGCTACCTAGGCTTGTGCAAGCAAGTCTAAAATTTAATTTTCTGGTAAAAGATTCAGCAATGGACTACCAAAATATAGAAGATATTATCATTATAATCAGTCTGGTTAGGAAAAGAGATGTCAATATCAAGGCTATTTTGGTTACAAGGCCTCACACAGTATCAAACTGTCCATCTCTCATAATGTCAGACTGCATATTCTTTGCAGTTTAATCTTGAACTGAACAGCAACACTCAAGCTTAAAATTGCAGAAATTCACGCTTTGGTCTTCTCAAATTTCTGAATTCTGTTATTATACAAAGTTGATGTTGTTTTGAACTCTTTACAAAAGGCATGAAAGTCTTTGAAAAGGCATGAAACATTCTGCAAAGCAGAGAAAATGCTGGCTTCCAGCATTTTCTCCTTTTCCCAAAATGTTTTCCAAAGTCTTATCCTTCTAGTTATGTAGAACTTGGGATTGATTGGTACAGGCTTAATTCATCAACAACCCATACTTACATACAAATACTCTACAAAACTTACATGTACATTAAACATCCCCTAGGCAGGTGTTATAGGGGAAAAAATTGCCCTTCTGGCCCCTAGGTGGGTGATACAGGGGTCAACCATCGTCTTTAGACATCTGACAGAAAGAAAAACAAATCTATACACTAACACAAGTTCAATTAAGTCTTTAACCCTTTACTAAACAATCCGGTTTTAACAACCCTGAAGACTTAAGCTTCTGAAAACATTGTGGGAAAAGGAGATAATGCTGTTAACCAGCATTTTCTCCTTTTCCAACAATGTTTTCTATCCTATCAAAGACAAATTCCATCATTTGAACCACACATAATTTGTCGTCTGCATTTACTTTCAATTTAGATGAGTCTGAAACTTTGTCGATTGGAAAAAGAGGAAGATTTTAAGACTAATCCATACAGGAAGCATTGAGTGCTGCCTCAATTATGGGAATTATCATGGTTACCAGCATTTTCTCCATTTCCCATATTACTTTCGTAACTTTTCTTCAGCAACAGACTAAACACAACAGATCTTTTCATAACAGCTAAAATACTGTAGCTGGCCCCTATCAATGTTACAATAACCTTATACACATATTTTTTCAACATACCAAATACTGGTATAAAACGTAAACCAGAAAATTTAAAAAACAGTGCAAGGAAAAAAATTACAGTTTTTTAAAAGAAACAAAAATATGTGGGGCAAAAACATGCAATAGCTTTTTATAATTACATGTGAAAAAACTTAGAAAGGCTATAAACAGCAGAAAAATTGCTCTGACTACCATTTTTTCTTACAGTCACAATACTTGTTGGATAGGAGTCTTTGCCTCTTTCAATTATATATTATTATTATCATTATAGCACACTTGTTCATGTGGTTCCTGGTTTTCACTAGTACTTGAGTCAAGGTCTGCAGTGCTTTGCCTTCTGACACTCCCACATGAAACCGGGGTTACACAAGAGGATCGAACCAAAAACCTCTGGACTAAAAATCCACCTCTATGATCACTGAGCCACATGGGATCCCTGCTCAAAATGTTTTGTATTGTAATTCAATTCAAAAAGTATCTACATGAGGGGAAGAGCCATTGTTATAGACATTTTGTTTCGGACAAACAATCTTCATAAAATCTTGAGTATCAAATGAACAAAACTGTCAATTCAGTTTGGTTAAAAAAATATCAATATTGCAAGCTCAAAATTCTTTTCGGCTCGATATCCCAAGAAAGTGCACACAATGCAGATTCAAAAACAGGCTGTACATTCAGTGCAGTTTGTACTGACACTGCACCAACCACACTGTCCACAAAAGCAATAAAGGTTTAACCCTTTGCCACACATAGACTCATTCATATTGAAGGAATTTACAGATTACAATTCAAATGTTTTCAAATGGTTGTAATAGTGCTTAACTCATTACCAAACGACAAAATTGTAGACTGGCCCAAAATGAAAGCATTTGCAGACAACAAAATAAGTATGGTTCAAAAACTGAAAATTGTTTTGGAAGGGTAGAAAACATTGTGGGAAAAGGAGAAAATGCTGGTTACCAGCACTTTCTCCTTTTCCTACAATGTTTTCAAAAGGCTTCTTTGTCAGGGTCATTAAAAGTCGGGATTGTGTGGTAAAGAGTTAAATAGGTAGAAAACATTATGACAAAAGGAGATGATGCTGATTACCTTCATTTTCTCCTTTTCTAACAATATTTTCAGAAGGCTTCTTCCTCGGGGTCCTTAAAAGTCAGAATCATATGGGAAAATGTTAAAATATGAAAATATGAGAAACTAATGAAGCAAAGGGAGAAACTGCTTTTGAAAAACATTTCCTCCTTTTGCCCCCATCTTTTCTCCTTCTACTGAAAGCCAGAGTAACCTACGTAAGATAATGGTTCAAGTTTTAGCTCTGTACTCTGACTGTTAAAAAAACTGAAGCCTTGCTCAAACATTGAGACTTCAGTAAAAAGTCGCCATTAGAGGCACAACTAGTGTGTTCAGTCCATCACTGAATGTACATTTAATTTTTTTTAATTTCTCCATGCTTCTGATAAATTCATTTACAAGTACCATACCCAGATGGCTACATACAAAGCTTACACTCAATAATATAACCAGCACATGATTGCAAAATAAATTCTATATATCAATATCTCCACAATATTATCATACAACTAGCACACATACATGAAAAACTAGCAAAAGTTTATCATTTGTACAGTCTAAATTTTTTTCAAAGTAAGTAAGAAAGCCCACAAGTAATCCAATTCTTGACTTTAAAAAATTAACAAAAATGAAATACAATACAAGATAATCAAAAAAAAATATTCATTACCATTTTCTAACTTTGAATTAAACTATAACCCCGCTTCTCATAAATTCATCGCTTCTCAGCACAAAGTCCTGAAAGAGAAATTTAGATAGAATTTAAAGCACATGTATCATGAAAGAAACAATCTCCACCCCCTTCCCTGGGAAGGCCAGCCAAAACATTGATATCCCATAACGCCTAGAGCAGCAAACAAATCTGACATTTGCAGTCCAAATGAAAGACCCAAACAAGTGAGCCATGCTCTGGCAAAAGGGGGGCTAAATACGTCTCCGTGATCTATGGTACCAAGCAAGCCATCACATACTTATGGATCCATAATGTCTGCTCTTTTCTATCTATCAACTTAATAAGGTAGACTGCTCCTTGGACATACAGAAAATTAACCAATAGCAAAAAGTTTCGGCCCAGGTCAACCTGCGCGGACTGCGCAGGCTGACCTGGGTCGATACTTTTCGCAAATGCATTAAGCCCCCTTTTCACAGAGCATGGCCCAATTGTAACTTCAAGGGTGCTCTTGTTTGAATGTCTCACTGAAGCGTACAAAGTAGATCAAATATCAGTTTGCATAATCTACATGCAGTCTGATCTTGATCTATACTGACCCAAATAAACGCAATTTTAAGGCTGCTCTTCTCTCACTTTCTTAGCAAAGCGGACAAGGCAGATCAAAGATCAGACTGCATGTTCTATGCAGTCTGATCTTGACCAATGCCATCCGCAGAGGCAGCTTTAGCGTTGAACGCCACTTTAGATTTAAATTTGTTACTGGTTCTTAGTGTTCTTACAATCTTACATGTTATGTACCTTATTCATACTCTCTTAAAAATACCCGCAGACAAAGTTAAAAACATCTTGGTGAAATATGGATAATCAAATGAATTGGGTCTAATTATGTTTTTACATTTTGGCAAAACCAGTAATTCTCACATGAAGCAAGTTCTCCTTATAACAGAATTTTTTGAAAATTGGTTAGCTGCAAGGAGACAAGAGTCACCTGCAGAGAGTCATGTGTTAATCCATCCACCCATTACCAAACAATCTCAACTTTTTAACAACCTTGAGGAAGAAGTCAGACTGTCTATTTAAAACATTGTGGGAAAAGGTGAAAATGCTAGTAACCAGCATCTTCTCCTTTTCCACAAAGTTTTCCATCCTTTCACAGACTAATTTTATTATTTGGGCCAACTTTAATTTGTTGCCTGCAAAAATGCTTTTAATTTGGATGAGTCAAAAATTTTTGGTCTGGTAAAGGATTAACAGATTTTACACGAAACTTATTAAAAGTGAGACAAATCAGATAGATTTGAAGGACTGAAAATGTCATTCTGGAATAAAAAATGTGGTCTGCATTGTGTAGATGTAAAAACAGCTAAAAAATACCGAAAATTTGATAATTTTCCCATGTGATATATATATATATATATATGTATTTGAAAGCTGCCTAGTTGAAACTTGTTAATTTTAAAGGCATAAGAGAAATGAAAGAAATAGAAGGCTGGGGGTTTCAACAATCTGAGACAGTTTCTTTACAAAAATTAATTATGGGGACTCGGTACTCAGTTGAAACAAATGTTTTAATCTTTTACTGAAAGATTCTTTGTGACACCAACCCTAAGGATGGCCTCTTTTGAAAACATTGAGGGAAAAGGAGAAAATGCTGGTGACAAGCATATTCCCCTGATCCTTTTTTCTTCACTTTCAAAGACAAATTTATCATTTGAGCCACATCTAATTATAGTCTGCAAACGCTTTTAACTTGGACAAGTTGTAAATTTTGATGTCTGATTAACCCTTTACCAAACAATCCCTGGTTTTTACGACCATGAGATAGAAGCCTTTTGAAAATATTGTGGGAAAAGGAGAAAATGCTGGTAACCAGCATTTTCTCCTTTTCCCACAATGCTTTCTACCCAGCTGGAAACAAATTTCAATTTTTTGAGTTTCGTTTATTGTCTTCTGCAAGTGCTTTCAATTTGGACCAGTCCGAAATTTTGTCGTTTGGTAAAGAATTAAGGGTCAATAAGTGCCCAATGAGAATATTTGTACTGCTACTGTTAAATATTATTTATATAATCAGGTCAGAACAGCCTTGAAAGTACAATACATTTTGATAGTTTTTGGCTAGGTCAATGAAATGCACATTTCCCGGCAGAAAAAATTGGACCTACATATTGCAACTTTAACCCTTTGCCAACTGACGAGATTTTAGGCAAGTCCAAATTCAAAGCATTTTCAGACAAATTAAATGTAGTTGAAATGGGATTTGTCTTTAAAAGGGTACAAAACATTGTGGGAAATGGAGAAAATGCTGGTAACCAGTATTTTCTCCTTTTCTCCCAGGGTTTTATGTTTTTCATTAGGGTCATCAGAACTCGGGTTGTGTATTAAAGGGTTAAGTCTGTCTTGGTCCAAACACTCCCAAAATATGGTATGTATGGTTGTATATGGTAGATCAAAGATCAAACTTCAAAGACCAAGCTGTATGATCTTGATGTACGGTCTAATCTTGATGATCTACTTCTGTTACTTCTGTAAAAGTATCTAAGGTTGAACTTAGCACTCTAAGAATAAAGAGCAATGAGGGATGAAAAACATGTGGAAGGAAAAAAGGATGTTTAACAGAAAATAAAAAATAAGAGTATGAAATTGACACAGACCATTTAAGGTCATACTACACCGTGTACTTTCTCTTTCTTTTATCTTTTTTCATTTCTTATTCTTCTGCGCTTTGCTGTAAAAGTAAATAAATGCAGGTAATATCATGATAAAGTACATACATAATTTGATAATGAAATACAATATTTATATTAACATTTTCCCTACAAAAAAAAAATATATAGCTCTTCCAAAGTTGTCAGTCATACAAGCTTCCTAAAACTCATCAGCATTCTACTTGTTGTACTCACAAAAAAATAATTAAACAAATTATTAAACAAGATATGCAACAATCACATTAAACTGACTCAATTAAATTTATTTATCTGAAATACAATTTTTTTTTATAGCTACAGAGCAAAATTTACATTCACAAACTCTAGTGAATGTGGAAAGCACTCTTTTGTTTCAGAAACATTTCAAAACCTTTATTCCTTTTATAAGTATTTTATTCCATTAGACTTTAGATACCGTCATCACCATCTTGTTTGAAATATGAATGATCATCAGCTATTTCCCAGGAATTTTTTGCACTGCTAGCACATGATGAACACAACTCTATTGAAACTTTATCATTTGAAACATGAAGGCACACTCCACCTGTGGTTCGATCTAACTGATCATGCTCTACAGGTACAGAACCTTTCTGTATTCGATCTTCATCAGGCTTGCTTGAATATGACTCATCAAAAGTTAAAGTTTTCTGCAGTGCAGGATCAGACTCTGATCTTTTCTCCTTTTCATTCACTAAATACATCCCATTCCTTGTTTTCTTGACGGAAACACTGTCAGTTGAGTTGGAAGCAGTATCTTGCATTTGTCTTTTGCACCTCTTGTTAATACCAGCGCACTTGTTTGCTTCATTTAACTGTAGATCATCACTGTTTTCAAGATTGTTATTTGAAAAGACAAGAGACGCATTTAATTTTACACCTGCAGTATTTGAAATATTACCCAACAGAGACATAAGACCTTTCTGATTTGAGATAACACTTCTCAAGTATGTTATTTCTTGCTGAGCCTCAAGTAACTTTTTTGTTTTTACTTTAAGTTTGTCTTTCACTTTAGCATTCTCATTTGACAGATTAGCTACCTTTTTCTCCAAGTCAGACAGATATTTTTTCTTCCTCATTCTATTAAGTCTTGCATTAATAGCATTTCTGTTTGTACATTTACCTTTCTCTTCCAATTCAAAAATGTTTATTTTTGGTACCTTTGTGTCAACACTGTTACTGTATGCAGGGTCATTTTCCAGACTGTTTTCGTCAGAATACAATGAGGATATACAGGATGAAGCTTTGTCTCTACAGTTACTAGGCATCTTAGAGAAGTCAGCAGATGGGCAGTGGGCTGACCTTTTTGTGTTAGGGGAAGACCTTTTGTTGAACTGGGCCAAATAACCTGTAATTTCGTCATCATTACTGTCCGAATCTCGATCTATTGTATCCTCAGACTTTCCTGACATGATTATTGCTTCATGAGAAGAATCATTAACGAAATCATCGAATAGAGAGGCAAAATCATCAGAAAGTGGCACTTCTAGACTGCCTTGATTCTCCGCAGACACTGAATTAGCTTCCTGTTTCCCAGGGCTATCGAAAAGAGTCGAATGGAATTCTTCCAACATGATGATATTTGTCACCGATCGATAATTATCAAAACTGACCCCAAAGTAACTGTATGTATACCTGTTGATAACACACTATCAACACCTTAGAAAGCTTATCTTACCAGTTTATTCTTGCATTTATTTCCTTTGTAGTCTACAAACATGGAGGACGATAAAACGTTTTTCTCGGTTCCGGTCGAGGTGCTGGTACCCATCTCTGTTCATTGGTGCAGGCTTTAACGTGGAAAACCAGTACAACTACAAGGCACTTTTGTTCGAATAATTTTGGATTCCAAATTCAGATTAATAATTTACAGCTTTGAGTACCTTTTTGAGTCAATGTAATAAATACCTTTTTTGGCCATCATCTATGGGCTTCACAAATCTTGTCGCTGTTTCCTAAAACTAGATGGATACAGATTACTGCTGATTTCTTTTCTCGAAATGAAGCCTAAAAAGGAAAAAAAAAAAAAAAAAACCCGATAAATTTAACGATGGAGGAGGAATGAAATCTTGGACTGTCAAAACTTTCCTTCACGTTTCATTGATGAATTTTCCTCTTTCTAAGAGCCACTTAAGGTACCTAAAGGCTCTCTTATGGGTAGAGGATTTTCAAGTGTTTTTTTTTTTATTTTATTTTAAGCTAGATCTAGTGTAGAGTTATAGCAGGGATCCTATATATACGATCCCTGGTTATAGGCTGCCCAAACTTTTTGTTACAGGCATATTGAGTTGTCAGTAGCCTACTAGTCAGTGGCTATCTCTATATATGATAGTGCAGACTGCAAACGCCAATTTTCATAATCTGATCTGGTTGAAAGGGTTCCAAACCATGGTCCAAACTGCCCATCCATGTCTTATAGAATAATATGGTACTGTCTCAAAATAGGCCTATCAATGTTACTTGGCGAGACTGGGATAATTTACAAGACTAGGTTGAAAGTTGCCGGGTCAATCTATCTTAAAATTGTTTAATTTTTGCCTGAATTTTATACTGATTTTTCTGCCAGCAACTAACACTTGGACCGACCATACAATAATAGATCGCCATCTACCCAATATATTCCATACTTTTAAATGATATGATTTAAATTTAAATGCACTTTCACACATTCGTTGATTTTTGGACGCTATTGGGCCTTTAAGGTTTTGACTGAAAAGTTTTAATTGTTTTCACGGTTGCAATCTGTAGGCCTACCTTTGGAAAGTTATCCATTTCATCCACCCATTAGGATTTTAAGTATCTTCTGATGTATGAAACTTTCGGGATAAGCTTAATTGGGGAGGAAAAATAACCAAAATACTGCATTACGAGCAATAACGCATCGTGCCACAACTTTCTTACCTACAAATAATCATTACAGATTTTTTTATAGTTTGATTTGGCTCCAAACGGGAGATTAGTTCACTCTGAATATGAAAAGCTACCGCAAATCTCGTGAAAGATAAGGTAACGAATTGAGGGCGTTTCCGCTTGTTCTGGGACAACATCGCTCTTTATCCGATCTTTGCATATCTGCATCGTACTTGGATTTCTGGTTCGAACCTCGAATTCTTTCCGACGTTTCATTGGATGATAGTAACTGCGATAAGAATCTCGCATTGCATCCGATTGAAGCACGTGATGACTTTATGTATCGGAAAGCAGATTGTGACCGATAAAAAATAGAGGTATAGTGTTCTAGCAGGGATCGTATACATAGATATAACATCCCTGGTTCTAGGAACGCGTACTACAGGTGGAGTGTTCGCCATGGATTGGTTGTATACTGTTGTTGAAAGAGACTGACAAAACAACTGAATTCATGGTCATATATGGCTTGCAACACGCGAAAAGGGGCATTCGGACATTTGCGTAAATTGTCGTCTGGGATCAGCCTGCGCAGTCCCCGCAGGCTAATCCGTGACGGCACTTTACGACTACATTATTAGTTGTACGGTCAGGTGGCAGGGGACTTGGAAACTTGTTCACGGCTGTGGTGAATCATGTCGCCCCGAGCCGAAGGCGAGGTGGCGACATCATTCACCACAGCCGTGAACAAGTTTCCAAGTCCCCTGCCACCTTACCGTACAACGAAATTATTATACTGCAAAGTTTTACCATTCCAACGTGTGTTAAGCGAAATTTACCTGCTTTTTGGTTTCAAAAATTGAATACGCTGACAAAGTAGAATTTCCCTTCTGAGTGCCCCAATTCAATGAAAACTGACATTGAGAACTGACGTCACTGAAACCTTAGTAAAACGTGCAGTTTGATACATAATCTTGATGTTAATCTTGATCGATGCCGCCATTTTGATATATATGTTCGGGGCATATTATCCAATCAGATCACGAGAAATTTCTTTGCAGTACAATAATAGATTTTGTCCTTCAGCGGACATGCACAAAACAGACAATTAACGTTACATGAAAACGGAGAGTGTCGTTTCGGATTAGCCTGCGCGGACTGCGCAGGCTGATCCGAGACAACGCTATACGCAAATGTCCGAGTACCCCTTTTCGCGTGTTGCAGGCCAATTATGGCTACTAATCTTTCATACTTACGTGCGATTTTCAACACATATATCTACAGAAAAACAAAGTGATTGACATGAACTGTTAACCCGTATCGTGCTAAATAATTTAAATGAAACTGAGACTTTTAAGCCGAGAGTAAAAACCCGAACAATACTACTTCAAACTTATTTTTTTTTTGAGAAAAATATCTCCTTATCGGACAGTGTAGATCTAAGATCAGACTGCACATTATGTGCAGTCTGACCTTGATCTACACTGTCTGCAAAAGGTCAGCGAGTCGCGCTTAGCAGCCTTCGGATTAGCTACTGGAGCAACGAATTTACCTAGCAGACAAGTGAAAAAAAAAACAAATCAAACAAACCACAAATTATTGCAATTTTATGGTTCTGTTGTCTAACGTTATAAAGTGTTTCAGTCAAGCGGCCAGTGCAGATCCGAGATCAGACTGCACTTTCTGATTTTGATCTTCACTGGCCGCAAAGACAACTGCAGCTGTGAATGGGACTTAGGGGTTATTTAAGGGCACACTCAGGACTATCTCCCTTATATGCAGGACCTCAAAGCATTTAAGTTAGATTGGAGTGAATAAACGTTGTGACAGGAGAAAACATGCTGGAACCTGGAACAGATTTTGTATCCATCTATGATTTTACTCTTGTTATCATTGATCGTACCTGCTACACAGGAATGCTTTCAAGGTCGCCTACGGCAAGCCTGGGTTCCAGCTCGATCATTTTTTGCTTTTATAGGCCTATAATCGGACGTTACGTTTTAAAAAAATGAGGTAATAACTACGGAAGCGATAACCCGTTTTGCCACAGATCTGTATGGACCGTGAAAGGAGACCAAGATAAAGAATGATTAAAAGATTATTACCGCCTGGACCAAGGCTACCTACGGCAGGTAATTAGGTAATGTTCAACCCTATATATTCAAATTTGGTTTCAGCCCTTTCAGCAAGACAAAACTGGGGCTTTAAATAGCATAGCCTAGATCAAGATCAGACTGCAAAGCACATACAGCCCGATCTTTGATCTATTTAGCCCGCTTGTATCAGCATGTATAGTCAATCTTATATGGTAGGCTAAAATCTTTTTAAGTTTCTGTCGCTGACCATCTGCGCAAGCCAATGGTGACGATCTCTAAGATGCTCTATACACGTGAATAGAGCAACGCAGTTATTGGAACCCTTGGCTAGCGTAAGATGGTGGATTAGATTTTCAGCCGCCGAGGTGGACGTTATAAATTTGGCGTTGACAGAATTAAGACAGTGGGTCAAGCCAACTATCCGAACACAATAAGTTGTAACTTTTATTTTCTAAACATATAACATTATCATTAGATCTAGATCTATATATTTAATAATCGTAAGTAAGGAAACTTACACTATTTATAAATAAACTGTAGTAAAAACTTTTCTCATGTGCATGTACATCATGATGTACATGTAGTTTTGTAGTAAAATTGAAACTATCGTCTGATGGATGATGATGGAGGACGGGGAGAAAGAAGAAGAAGAAGAAGGAAAAGAAGAAGAAGAAGAAGTGGAAGAAGAAGTGGAAGAAGAAGAAGAAGAAGAAAAAGAAGAAAAGGAAGAAGAAGAAGAAGAAGAAGAAGAAAGAAAAAAAAAAAAAAAAAAAGAAAGAAAGAAAGAAAGAAAAAACAAAAGAAGAAGAAGGAGAAGGGAGGGGGAATAGAAAGAGATTATAAAGGAAAAGACGATTGAGGAAAAGGAGGAGGAGGAGGAGGAGGAGGAGGAGTGCGGCGGTGACGACAACGGTTTGTATACTGTTTCTGTAGAAACATCTCCTCAAACAACTATTTTGATATCATATAGATATATTCGATTAACACTTGTTTGAAAAATCGAGATTTCACAATAAAATCAATTCCTAACATATAACATTTTGTTAATAATAACAACGGAAAATCTAAAATATATTAGAACATACATATGAACTACAAGTGAAGCAAATGTTTGCAAGTTGAGTTACATGAGACAGCGGTTTCCTTTTTTATTGGATCGAAGGTTTCTGTTTAACCTTTAACCTGCGAAATAGGTGAAATGAAACTTTTAAGTTGATAGTAAAAACCCAAATGTTGATTTTTTTTTTGTTGAGGAAATATCTCCTTATTGGACGGTGTAGATCCAAGATCAGACTGCACATTCTGTGCAGTCTGATCTTGGTCTACACTGTCCGCAAAAGGTCTTTGAGTCCCCCTTAGCAGCCTCTGGTACTATCATGAACCACTGAACGAAATGTACTTCTAATGCTGTTTAATCATTGTACCAAAACAATCAGTACTCGTATTTTGACAGCCTTGGGAGGGAAGGGTTTTGAAAACAATGAGGAAAAAGGAGAAAATGCTGGTAACTAGCATATTCTCTTTTTTCCACATTGTTTTTCACTCTTTATCGATAAATCCCATTATTTTTGCCGTATTTAATATCTCGTCTGCAAACACTTTTAATTTGGACTAGTTGTGGCAAAGATTCGTCGCTTGGTTAAAAGTAAAAAAAATTGATGAGTAACGAAGAATGATGAAGTGTATACAAGGATTTCAATAAATGATAGTAATAATAATAATAAAAGAAAATGTGTACACATTACAGTAATATCACAGATTGCTTTTTGTGCATTTCTACAATGTCTACAAAATGAGATTTCTAAAACGTTCATAATTGATGATAACATGCATGGCGACAACACTTAGTGCGTATGAATCATTGCATGGTATTATATAATTTTGCTTAATAAGTTACTCGTAAGTAAACCCATCTTTACCGGCAGATAAAAAAAGTTCCTATGATGTTTTACACCGTTTTCAACATTATTGCAGTTACTGCATGGCTGCAAGCGCAACTGTTCTTGCTTTCCAAGAGTTTCTTTTACCAGTGTTTCGCACCGTATTCTTTCAAAACCACTTGCTACTTTTTCTACATATAACTATCGCCAAAACAATGGTCAGCAGAGAATAGAATGAATCTTGTTGCAATGACGATCATCAAACCCAGGAAAAAAAAGTGACCGAGCTGGGGTTTTGAACTAGCGACCCTATGGTCTCAAGTCTACTACCTACTGAGCTACCAGACATTGGTGAAAAATTTAGACTCGGCAATAGAAAGCATTAGTTTTCGATTAAATCCAAGAGGACTCACTGATAATAAATTGAGTCATTACCATAATTGGCCTGCAGCACGCGAAAAGGGGCATTCGGACATTTGCGTAAAGTGTCGTCTCGGATCAGCCTGCGCAGTCCGCGCAGCTGATCCGAAACGACACTTTCCGTTTTTATGTAAATTTCTGTTTTGCAAAAGTCTACTGAAGAATAAAATCTAATGTAGTCGTTAAGTGCCGTCTCGGATTAGCCTGCGCGGACTGCGCAGGCTGATCCGAGACGACACTTTACGCAAATGTCCAAATGCCCCTTTTCGCGTGATGTAAGCCAATTACGTGCTGAGCTCGGTCGCTCTGTCGTTTACGTGAAGGGTTTGAAACCAGGGGGTTGCTAGTTCGAATTCCTACCTCGGTCTATTTACTTTGTGAGGATGGATGATAGCGACATAACTCATTTCTCTTCCACCGCTGTTCATTGTTTAGACGATGGTTACGTGGGAAAGCAGCTTGTGGCTCTAGGAAGAACCCTTTACCATACAAGCCCTTGATATAGCGACCTTCGAGAAATTGGTTCTGAAAACATTGCGGGGAAAGGAGAAAAATGCTGGTAACCACCATTTTCTCTTTTTCCCTTAATGCTTTCTACTCCCTCAAAGACAATTATTCGAGTCACATTTCATTTGCCCTCAGCAATTTCTTTCAATTTGGACAAGTCTACAAGTTTGTCATCTGGTACTGGAGTAACTGATTTTTAATACTCATTTTATAAAAATGTTTCTTTTAGTCATCGGCTGCTAATTTTGTTTCAGAAGGGGGAGAGGGGACAGTAAGTTGACTCCCCTTTATCAGACGACAAATTGAATGAGGCTCACAGACAAAGCATGAAATTTGTCTTTGAAAGGACAGAAAACACTGCGGGAGAAGGAGAAAATGCTAGCTGGCAGCACTTTCTGCTTATCCAATAGTGTTTTCAAAAGCCCTTTTCGTTAAAACTTGTATTCTTGTTAAGACTTTGGATTGTTTGGTTAATCGTTAACAGGGAGAGTGAAAGATTTCTATATCAAATTGATAGACGTCAAACGTGGCACTACAAACGTCAGTGAAATCAAAAATGCTTCTGATTTGTTTCCTTATACCGCGTCATTGGTATACACTCAAAGTGTTTCTCTCTTGGCACAGATTCCAAAGAAAGGTTCTTCCTGTTTTCACCTGTGAAGTCAAAACTGTTTGTACGACTTTCTGATTCATCGTGACTGATTGTCCTGCCCACAAACAGCCGTGAAACTAATTCAGGAGTCTTTGAACTTGTTTTAGTATCTTCTTCCGGCTTGCTCATTTGCGCATGCGCAGTGACGGGACTAAAAGAATGGTTGACATGATTATAGGAATGATTTGTCGTTTTATCGGTCGCTTGTTCCCGACATACAGCAGTATTTACTTTCTGTTTGTCCAATGCTGGTGAGTTGGGATCGGATAGTCTTTCATAGGGGACTGATGCACTACTGTCTGATGAAATATCACAGACTGTTGTCGAAGAGTTATTTCTATCACATGACTGGAATGCTTCTGGATCTGCCCATGGACCTACGGCTCCATTTGGCCAATACTTTGGGTGAATCGGACTTTTCCCGAAATTTGGTACAAGAAAATCTTCTTCCGGCGTGCACGGTGAGTTAGTCCTTGAAAACAATTTTGTACTTGAGATTCGTCTTTGTCGATGAGTGGCGTCCTCCCCCTCCAGAAAGTAGGTCAGCATTTCTCCCTTTCCCTGAAATCACAGAAACAAACTTTTAGAGTTTATTTTCCATATAGACACATAACCTTTACGTAACTAAACTGATTGAAAAAGAAAAACCCTTCATTACACCCCTTTGCACAATAATTCTTCGGTTAATACAAGGGGGAGAGAGAGAGAGAGAGAGAGAGAGAGAGAGAGAGAGATATATATATATACACACACACACACACACACACACACACACACACACACACACACACACACACACACACACACACACACACACATATATATATATATATATATATATATATATATATATATATATATATATATATTTTTTTTTTTTTTTTTTTTTTTTTTTTTTCAAAAACTCGATGGACCTTGTTAACCGGAAAAAAAAAAAATCAAAATCAACATAAAGAACCTGCAAATTTTTATTTAAGCCTCAGTGCTAGTAATTTTTTTTTATTATAAACATCATAAACTACTATTGCACATAAGGGAAATAAATTCGACTTTATCCTGCTAAGTGAAATGAAACTTTCAAGCCGATAGTATAAACCCAAATTTTGCTATTTCGTAGTATTTTATGGGGGAAATATATCTCCTTATCGGACAGTGTAGATCCAAGATCAGACTGCACGTTTTGTGCAGTCTGATCTTGGATCTACACTGTCCGCAAAAGGTTATTTAGTCGCGCTTAGCTTTATAAATTGCATGTTTAGGAGGAAAGAATACTCTCTACAGGCAAAAACGAGATAGATAATGTTCAAAGTTTAAATGATCATTCTGTATAAGGTCTTAATGAACCAATTTACAGAAGGCACTGCCTGATTTCAGAGGACATGTTATGCAATTTCAGCGATTTAAACCTTTAGACTGCTAAATGAATTAAACAGATTTAGATTTTTCCAGCCGAGTGTCACAGACCAAACATTGCAATTTCAAAGTTCTTATCGAAAAAAATCCCACCATTTGATATCGGACAGTGTAGATCTAAGATCAGACTGCACGTTCAGTGCAGTCTGATCTTAATCTACACTGTCCGCAAAATCGGGTTGAATCGCACTAAGCAGCAGTAGTGTTCAATGATACTATGGAGCTCACCTTTGCAGTGACGTAGCCTCTCTTGGACAAACGGTACCCTCCTAGTTTTTCAAGCAGTTTAGTTATGGTTTCACTGCAGTGGATCTTCAAAGCTGAAATATCGAGATTGTCCTATCAACATACAAGACAATTAAGATGAATCATTAAAAGGTATAGGTTACCCAGTACAAAAATGTTGAAGCGAATGAAACAGACTTCTTTGAATGATATGAAAAACACTGTGGCCAACGCAGCAATCGCTCGTCACAATTAGCTTCTCCATTCCCAACCATATAATCCCCCCATTGATTTAAAAACTATTCCTTTGAGGCACTTTCCGAAACTGATATAGATAAAAAGTTTTGCAGGATTAATGACAGTCATTTGACAGGTCCCATTTCTTAATCATAGTTGTACATTGGTACGATTTTTTTTTATTGAAAACCTGCCGGCCACCATACAGCTAAGGTGTTTTTGAACATGGTATCAAAGCAAACAACAGCGATGTAAAGGATTCCTCACGTTCGCCCGTCGTTTCCATTCTCGACGCCGTATTTACCGTGTCACCAAATAGAGTATAGCGTGGCATCTTTAACCCAACAACACCAGCAACACAAGGACCTAAATATGAATAATAAAATGATGCAGTTACTTCTGACAGAGAACTGTTTAAATATACACGTATAACATAGTCTTAAATAAATGAAAATGAACATTTTCTGCCTTTAATAAAAAAAAAAAAACATAAATTATAAGTATTACAGGAAGCAACCCAACCCAGCCTTTGATATGGCCTGCAACACGCGAAAAGGGGCATTCCGACATTTGCGTAAAGTGTCGTTCCGGATCAACCTATCCGGTCCCCGCAGACTTATCCGAAAGGACACTTTCCATTTTTATGTAATTTTCTGATCCGAGACGACACTTTACGCAAATGTCCGAATATCCCTTTTCGCGTGATGCAAGCCAATTTTAATTATTATATAGGAGCACCGCATGCGGTTGCCAACGCTCACCTGCAATTGCTTGATTTTCAGTGAAAATCTTAAGTCCCTAAAGGGGCATATAGTTTGATAGTTACCTGCTCATGTTGTATTAGTTCCCCTTTTGATAGTTAACAACTTGTTTAAATTTGAAGTAAACATCTTCAGTAATAATATATATGTTACAAAATGTCAGTTTTTACGCCACAACGACGACGCCAGGGCTAGGACAATAACCCGTCGTTTTGTTTGAAAACAGTCGAGCTAAAAATGTCTTTATAAAGTATGTTCAACTATCAAAATAAAACGGAAAGGGGAAAACCCGCTCACCTGAATGTATTCCAATCCGTAGTTTTAAAGATTGATCAGGTTTGTGCTTGATTTTAAATGTTGAGATCTCTCGAAGCATATGTAACGACATCGAGGCTATTTCCCCGGCATGCAACTCGTCATTACGAACCGGAAGTCCGCTCACAACGAAATAAGCATCCCCGATTGTCTCTATTTTATAAACATCATAGTTCTCAATGATTGCATCGAAACACGTGTAAAGATCATTCAACATGCAAACCACCTGGAATATAAGAATGGATATCTTACTTTCACTATTTACCAGACTTTCAGACCTGTTCGTATTTAAAGACCTTTCGAACATTAACGCAACAAAATGTGGCTCACTGAATACTGTGTCATTTTTTTCTTCATAACCCTTAGCGCGACCCACTGACCTTTTGCGGACAGTGTAGATCAAGATCAGACTACACAGAACGTGCAGTCTGATCTTGGATCTACACTGTCCGATAAGGACATATTCCCTCCCCCCCCCCCCCCCAAAAAAAAATACCTTTGAAATAGCTACATTTTGGTTTTTACTACCGACTTGAAAGTTTCATGTTTGTTATTTAGTAGGATACGGGTTAAAAAAATAAAAATAAAAAAGATAACCGGAAAAGAAGAAAATGGTGGTAACTTCCACTGTCTACCATTCCCACAATTTTTCTCAAAGGCTTTCTTTCCCAGTTAATAAATGAAAATTAATAATATGGTTATTTTAATCTTTAAGGTGCTAATTAAGTTAAATGCAAATAAAACTTTTAAGCCGATAGTAGAATTCTGAATGTTGCTAATCCATTTTTTTAGCTCACCTGAGCACGAAGTGCTCAGGATGAGCTATTGTTATCACTCACCGTCCGTCGGCGTCCGTCGTCCGTCCGTCCGTCGTCCGTTCACATTTTTTTGTTTACACTCTAGCATCTACAAATATCAACCAATCAGCACCAAACTTGGTCAAAATATATATCACCATAAGATCTCGGATGAGTTCGATTATGAGTCTAATCGGACCAGAATAACTGGAGTTATTTGCCCTTGAATTAGAAAAATTGCTATATTTGACTTTGTTTACAATATAGCATCTACAAATATCAACCAATCAGCACCAAACTTGGTAAAAATACTTATGACCATAAGATCTGGGATGAGTTCGATTATGAGTCTAATCCGACCAGAATGGCTGGAGTTATTTGCCCTTGAATTAGGAATTTCTGTAGAATAGTTCTTTGTCCGGAGCATAACTTTATCATGTCCAATCCGATTGACTTGAAACTTGGCATTTGTGTTTGTTGCAATAATACGGAGTGCATTGCAAAAGAACCATAACTCTACCTCGTGCTGTCTGAGTTATTTCACTTTGATCTTCATTTTTACAGCATTTTCTGCTTGTCCGGAGCATAACTTTGTCATCTCCAGTCCGATTGACTTGAAACTTGTCATTTGTGTTTTTTGCAATATAACGGGGTTCAGTGCGCAAGAACAATAACTCTCCCTAGCGCGGATTTTGAGTAATTCCACTTTGATCTTCATTTTTACAGTCCAGTTCTTTGTCCAGAGCTTATCTTTGTCATCACCAGTCCGATTGTCTTGAAACTTGGAATTTGTGTTTGTTGCAATAATACGGAGTGCTGTGCAAAAGAACCATAACTCTACCTTGTGCTGTCTTTGAGTTATTTCCCTTTGATTGTCATTTTTACGGCATTTTCTGCTTGTCCGGAATACAACTTTTGTCATTTTTAGTCTGAACATCTTCAAATTTGGTATGCATGTTTATTGAAAAATTACAGAGTGCTGTGCACAAGAACCATAACTCTTCCTAGCACAAATTTTGAGCTATTCCCCCTTAGATCTTCATATTTATAGCATTTCTCGCTTGTCCGGAGCATAACTTTGTCATCTTAAGTAGGAATGATTTGAAATATGGTATGCTTATTTGTTGCAATATTTGGAAGTGCAGTGCGCAAGAATTGTAACTCTACCTCGTGCTATCTTTGAGCTATTTCCCTTTGATCGTCATTTTTACAGTATTTAGTGCTTGTCCGGAATATAACTTTGTCATCTCAAGTCAAAACGACTTCAAACTTGGTATGCATGTTTGTTGCAATATTACGGAGTTCAGTGCACAAGAACAATAACTCTACCTAGCGCGGATTTTGAGTAATTCCACTTTTATCTTCATTTTTACAGTATTTCTTGCTTGTCCGGAACGGAACTTTGTCACCTCAAGTCAAATTGACTTGAGACTTGGTAAACATGTTTGTTACAGTGACGAAAAGTGCAATGCACTGGAGCCGTAACCTTACCTAATGCCCTTTTGGAATTATTCCCGATTCATTATTATTTTTTTTTTACAGCTTTTCACGCTTCTCTACAATATAACTTTGTCTTTTCATGTTGGAATGACCTGAAACTTTACATGCATGTTTCCTTAACATTAGAGGAGACATTCATGCCTATTTCAATCACTTACATGATTTCTGCTGCACTACTATTTTCCTGTACCTGCCCTTTACGATTATTATCCCCCCTCGACAACTGGCGGTGGGATGGGCGTATCTTGCGACAATTTGCCGCTTTTGTTCATTAAATGTCATGTCATGGAAAAAGGGGGCTTTACAAATATTTTCATTATGGACCAATATCTCTTTCACTACCGGGCAAAATGCAATTAAACTTCATCTTTATTAAGCCACAGACAATAGTTATTTGATTTTATTTCATGAAATGCCATGTCATGAAAAAAGGGGGCTAAATGTATAATTTCATTATGGACCAATAACAGTTAGTTCGCCGATTCGTCCGCCTGGACAGATATCTTCTGAAGTCCTTGACGAACATTTATGAAACTTCATACATGTCTTCCTAAGGATAGTCCGTTGATACAATTTTCTTTTATATATAATGACGTGTCATGAAAAAAGGGGGCTTGATGTTTATTTTCATCATTTGTTTTCATTTAATGAAATGCCATGTTATGGTAAAAGGAAACTTAATGTATTATCTCATTATGGACCGCTTATATATTTTTCATTTAATGAAATGCTGTGCCATGGAAAAAGGGGGCTTAATGTGTAATTTTTTCATGGACCGTTAACAAAAAGGCCACTGTTCATGCAACACGCAATACCTCTAATATGTTTGTATCAAATTAGTCTTTTTTGGCCGGGGATCTCATTTCAACGAAATTGCTTGTTTCATTATCATTTGGCCTTGAACCTCCATATTTGGTATTTTTCTTCATTGTAGACCTTTACTGCTTAGTACTCAGGTGAGCGATATAGGACCATCATGGTCCTTTTTTTTTTTTTTTTTATTTTGGTGAAAAATATTTCACTGTTGAACGGTGGAGATACAAGATCGGACTGCACGTTCTGTGCAGTCTGATCTTGATCTACACTGTCGGCAAGAAGTCCTAGCGTTGCCATCTGAAGCCTTAGGGTTAACCCTTTACCAAACAATCCCTTGTTGTAAAGACTCTGAAGAAATAGACTTTTGAAAAAAATTATGGCAAGAAGAGAATGCTGGTAACCAGCAATTTCTCCTTTCCCCTCAAAGCCGATCCCCGGTAGCTCAGTCGGTAGCATACAGGACTTGAGAACAGGGGGTCGTGAGTTCGATCCCCGGCTCGGCCAATTTCTTTCCGAGGATTGATGATAGTCATTGCGACAGGATTCATTCCTGTCTCACCGCTGATCGTTGTTTCGACGATGGTTATGTGGGAAAGCAGCCAGTGGTTTGGAAAGAATATTGTGCGGAGTACTGGTAACAGAAACTCCAGGAAAGTATGGATAGGTGCACTGGCCGCCGCGATATAACTGAAATAATGTTGAAAACGGCGTTAAACACCATACAACCAACCATCTTTTCCCCTCAAGCTTTTCTTCACTTTCAAAGACAAATTCAATCATTTGAGACATATTTAATTTGACATCTGCGAATGCCTTCATTTTGGAATAGTCTAAAATTTTGTCGTCTGGTAGACAATAGGAAAAAAGACAAGGGACAACAAAGTGTCTCTATCAAAGTGCTTGCAGTTTTCACATGTAGTAAAAGCGTTAACTGATACAAGGTAAAAATCCACTGTCAGACGTGAAACTAAAATGTACATAAACGGTACTTTATGCTACGATTATCAGAAGCTTACCCTTAAAAGTCATGATAATCATAGAATCTTGTTTCCAATTAAAAGACCAAAAACCAGTGACTACAGATACTAGTATGCTAATTCTCTTGTGAATATCATAACTAATATAACTCCTTCTACTACTTCTGCTGCCTCTTCTACTTCTCCTACTTTTAATACATACATTCATACTACTTCTAACATGTATTTACGTACCTCCATGGGTGTGCTTTCGGCAGACAAGGCGGTAAATCCGACAATATCCGAAAAGTATATCGAGACAGAATCGTATTGCTCCGGAATTACTGGTTCCCCTTTCTTCAGGCGGTCAGCAACAAACCTGTAAGATATTTGTTTGTACCAACTTACTGAGGGTTTCTTTATTCCAGAACTGCTGGCAAAGAAACAATTGATTTTAGGTAATAGGCCCTATATAAGACTGAAAAACTGCAGAGTCGACGCTGTTTGGCAGATATATAAAGGATATTTGTTTTTTTCGGTGAAAGATCGAAATTTATTTCATCGAGTGAACATCATCGGTAATATTTTCACGAGTGGCGCTGCCACGAGTGAAAATATTACCGATGGTGTTCACTCGATGAAATAAATTTCGATCTTTCACCGAAAAAAACAAATATTCTATTTATTTCACGCTTTTAACCCTTTCTGGGAGGAACTTTATCAAAATCCAGTACAGTCTTTTCAGTTATTTCCCGTGGCGTACCCCCTCCGCATAGCAACGCATTACAATATTACGTCAAGCGCGAGAAATGTAAGGTAAATGACATCATATTTCCATCTGGTTGTGAGGCACGCGCAATTTACCTAGGCAACAAGAACATGAAAATCGGTATTTTCACTGGTTGTACCCGTGTAATATCGAAAACTATTTTCACTGCTATTTCTCGATATCCTACCGGAAAGCATGAAATAAACACTAGTATCTCTCAAAGTATCAGATTAGGTGCCAGATCGGACACCACCTTCTTCAGCAATTATTGATTTGTTTATAAATAAAAAACGTCTGAATGAAGTATTTTTTGAGGCCTTGATCTGTTATGGTGTTTCATAAAGTACATGTACCTTTAATTTTTCGGTTACTTGAACCGTGACATTCTATCTTTTCCTATTCTAGGGCTGTTTTTAACCAGACCATAATCAATCACATTATTCTGACCCGTTATAAGATGATACCTTCTGGGCCCCAAGCTGATCACTAATTATGGCCATTGTCTCTTAGATATGGCTTAGCCGGGCTCGAACATCTCTACTCCCGTCTCCAACTTACACACTCATACAAAATGGCCACATATGCGCCTTTTATTATCCCCCGCCACAGGCGGGGGGATATAGTTTTAGCGTTGTCCGTCCGTCCGTCCATCCGTCCGTCCGTCCGTCTGTCCGTCCTTCCGTCCGTCCGTCCGTGTGTCCGTCCGGGTGAAGATCTCCAATACCATTGGACGGAATTTCGTGAAACTTTAAAAAAAAAAAAATTATGTGTGTACAATAACCCATTCCGCCGAGACATTTTTTTTGTTTTTTTGATTCGATGCAAAATGGCCGACTGGGAGCGATTTTAAGTTACGCGGTTGAGTGAATTTTTGGTCTTCATTTTTACAGCATTTTCTGCTTGTCCAGAGCATAACTTTGTCATCTCCAGTCCGATTGACTTGAAACTTGGCATTTGTGTTTGTTGCAATAATATGGAGTGCAGTGCGAAAGAAACATAACTCTACCTGGTGCTGTCTTTGAGTTATTTCCCTTTGATTGTCATTTTTACAGCATTTTCTGCTTGTCCGGAGCATAACTTTGTCATCTCCAGTCCGATTGACTTGAAACTTGGCATTTGTGTTTGTTGCAATAATACGGAGTGCAGTGCGAAAGAACCTTAACTCTACCTGGTGCTGTCTTTGAGTTATTTCCCTTTGATTGTCATTTTTACAGCATTTTCTGCTTGTCCGGAGCATAACTTTGTCATCTCCAGTCCGATTGACTTGAAACTTGGCATTTGTGTTTGTTGCAATAATATGGAGTGCAGTGCGAAAGAAACGTAACTCTACCTGGTGCTGTCTTTGAGTTATTTCCCTTTGATCGTCATTTTTACAGCATTTTCTGCTTGTCCGGAGCTTAACTTTGTCATCTCCAGTCCGATTGACTTGAAACTTGGCATTTGTGTTTGTTGCAATAATACGGAGTGTAGTGCGAAAGAACCATAACTGTACCTCGTGCTGTCTTTGAGTTATTTCCCTTTGATCGTCATTGTTACAGCATTTTCTGCTTGTCCATAATACAACTTTGTCATTTTTAGTCTGAACATCTTCAAATTTGGTATGCATGATTGTTGGAAAATAACAGAGTGCCGTGCACAAGAACCATAACTCTTCCTAGCACAAATTTTGAGTTATTCCCCCTTATATCTTCATTTTTATAGCATTTCTTGCTTGTCCGGAGCATAACTTTGTCATCTTAAGTAGGAATGATTTGAAATATGGTATGCTTATTTGTTGCAATATTTGGAAGTGCAGTGCGTAAGAATTGTAACTCTACCTCGTGCTGTCTTTGAGTTATTTCCCTCTGATCATCATTTTCACAGCATTTAGTGCTTGTCTGGAATATAACTTTATCATTTCAAGTCAGAACGATTTCAAACTTGGTATGCATGTTTGTTGCAATATTACGGAGTACAGTGCGCAAGAACAATAATTCTACCTAACGCGGATTTTGAGTAATTCCACTTTGATCTTCATTTTTACAGTATTTCTTGCTTGTCCGGAACGGAACTTTGTCACCTCAAGTCAAATTGACTTGAGACTTGGTAAACATGTTTGTTGCAGTTACGAAAAGTGCAATGCACTGGAGCCGTAACCTTACCTAATGCCTTTTGTGAATGATTCCCTATTCATTATTTTTTTTTACAGCTTTTCATGCTTCTGTACAATATAATTTGTCTTTTCATGTTAGAATGACCTGAAACTTTATATGCATGTTTCCTTAACATTAGAGGAGACATTTATGCCTATTTCAATCACTTACATGATTTCTGCTGCACTACTATTTTCCTGTACCTGTCCTTTACGATTATTATCCCCCCTCGACAACTGGCGGTGGGACGGGCGTATCTTGCAACAATTTGCCGCTCTTGTTCATTAAATGTCATGTCATGGAAAAAGGGGGCTTGACAAATATTTTCATCATGGACCAATATCTCTTTCACTACAGGACAAAATGCAATTAAACTTCATCTTTATTAAGCCACAGACAATAGTTATTTGATTTCATTTCATGAAATGCCATGTCATGAAAAAAGGGGGCTAAACGTATAATTTCATTATGGACCAATAACAGTTAGTTCGCCCATTCGTCCACCTGGACAGATATCTTCTAAAGTCCTTGACGAACATTTATGAAACTTCATGCATGTCTTCCTTAGGATAGTCCGTTGATACAATTTTCTTTTATATATACTGACGTGTCATGAAAAAAGGGGGCTTGATGTATATTTTTATCATCTGTTTTCATTTATTGAAATGCCATGTTATGGTAAAAGGGGACTTAATGTATTATCTCATATGGACCGCTTATATATTTTTCATTTAATGAAATGCTGTGCCATGGAAAAAGGGGGCTTAATGTGTAATTTTATCATGGACCATTAACAAAAAGGCCACATGTTCATGCAACACACAATACCTCTAATATGTTTGTATCAAAAAAGGTCTTTTTCGGCGGGGGATATCATTTCAACGAAATTGCTTGTTCTTATAGGGATTATGGCAACACTAAAATAAACCCAGAAAATATTACGACCATTGACTTGAACACACCCACTGCATCTCCGTGATGCAGTCTTCCAAGCAAGTCATCACATAGTTATGCATCTATAAAGTCTATTTTGTCTAACAACCAACTGTTTCATGAGGTGGACTGGTCCTTTGGCATGCAGATAATTGACTACACGTAACTGCAAAATGTTTCGACTCAGGTCAGCCTGCGCGAAGTGCCCAGGCTGACCTCGGTCGATCCTGTTTACAGATGCGTTAAACACTCTTTTCATCGAAGATGGCTCGTTTTAAGTGATGAATGAAGGGACCCAATCATGTGAAAATTATCTAAAGGTAAAACTAAATGTTTCATTACCTTGGAAGCATTCGGAGGAGTAGATTTTCCGTCATCTTCTTTTCCTCGGATAAAGCCTCGGTTCTTTCCGCTACCAGGCCTTCTAAATTGTTGGCATATTTCTCCATTCTTGATAGCAGGTTGTCGAAGATATTTGAATTTCTGTAGAATAGAGGGATATTATGTATGGAAGTACAGATAACTCTCCACGAATACGATTTTAGTTTTTGATGAGTTGCCTTCAGGTATACAGAGACGATCGCTAAAACGAAAAAAATAAAGGTTGAAACTCCGCACAAATTTTGTGCACACTTTTAAACTCTCATGTTTTCACAAACAGACGAAAAAACTAGAATTTGAACACACCTGTTCCTTGCGTGTTCAAATAATTTGTCTTTTGTCATATGTTTCACTTAAAAATTTGTTAAATTTCGCTGCAAAACAGATTAAACCGACGAAACAAAAAGTTAGTATAGCGCTCTAGCTTTGCTACCGGAAAATTCATGATGGACTTTCAAGAGACGGTACGGTGCACAATAAATGTCCAAATATGAACAGAAACACCATAAACGTCTCATGATTGGGATTATCAGGTGTGTTAGATCTTAGGCCCGTTTGCTCAGCGGTAAGGTATTTTACTGGGGAGCCAAGAGCTTGTGAGTTTCAATCCTGACCCAGCAAAAAATCTGTCAGTTGGTCGGATTCATCCTGGTTTAATCTTTTATCACTGATAATTTATATAACATTCATGCAAATCAAAAGATATGAACCCTGTTCTGGCAAAGAGCGTTTAAATGCAACTCCGTGATACATTATACCAAACGAGTGGGTTAGTGGTTAAAGCGTTTGAATTGTAGTCCGGGAATCCTAGTTCAAACCCGGTCAGCCGCGCTATCATGTGAGAGTTTCCCTTGGCAAGCCACTACAGAATCCTGCCTAAGTAGCGTAGAAACTTAGAAGAGATATAGTGGAAAGCGAGATACAACCCTACTAGTATTTAGTTAAACAAACAAACTTACATTTCTGTGAACATATCCTTCAGTTTATCTTTGACACGTTTGAAGTCGGGTCTCAGATCCGGATCCTCTTGCCAACAATCCTTGATACAGTCCTTCACAAAGTTTTCACAGGTCAGTGATGACACGTCAGGTCGAAAGGGTTGTCCGAGTGTGTCACCACATTTTACATTTTCAACGATTACTGCGTAAATAAAAACGGAATACTTCGTCACAACTAGTTACTTTCTTGGGGCTATTATTTGCTTCGCGTGCGTGACAAAATTTGATATCTGGCGAGTTCGAAGTCTGATCTTGAGCTATGCCGGTGTAATGCAGAGAAATGACCCTCCCCTACAAAATGACCCATGGGTCATTTTGTAGGGGAGGGTCATTTCTCTGCATTACACCAGCCGCAAGAGCCCCTGGTTTCGCCTATAGAGCTGGGAAGGATAACAATCTCTACACATACCATTTACGATGTAAATAATGTCCTTTCGGAAAGACATGCACCGCCCAATCAAATTTCTACACTCAACAAAACTTATAAACCGCCACGTTTAAGCTGTAGTTCCCCGTAGACCTGTTTCTTTTTCATTATGTCCAGAAATGAAATGTTTCGTTTGGTATGATTTTCATACAGATTGACTGATTTCTGTAAAATCATACCTCAGTCTGAAAAGACTTCATTGACTTGTTCTGGTTAACGGAGCTTATTCAATATCCATTTACTCAACATTGAAAATCGAAAAATCAAATTCTTTAAAACTTCATACTCGTTCGCTCGTATCATATCTTTATGCAGAAAAATATTTTCATGGTCTTTCTTATTGCTGACAAAATTTCAGTAATCTAAGCTTTTCTCCTTAAGTTGTTTTGGCTCATAGACACCACGCATGCGCAACCTATGTGCTTTCCCTCTTTTAAAAAAAGACATGCCTTCTGTTGGCCGAATCGGGAATCATTTCATAACAATACCATGGCTAAAGTCAAGATATATGTCACATCTTATTTCAATTTACCTGTCTATTACTTGGTCATATTTGCAGCAGAAACAAAAGTGGCGGTTTATAAGTGTTGCTGAGTGTATATTCACCTGAGCGTGCAACTCGAGATATTCTTAACCAAAGATCACATGATACATCTTCAGTGTCTGCATTTAGTATATGCCATTGATTTAGCCCATCAGTTTTTGTATCAGTTATATCGTTTGTTATGGTGGTTTTGCCCTTTTGTTTGTCAGATAGACCTATTTTGCCATTTCATTGGCCATTTTTTTTTTCTTTAATATGAGTGGCGCTCTGGCATATGGGGTATTGAATGCATCTCCCTGATGCATTATACGAAGCAAGTCATTATATAAATATCGATCCGTAATACTCATTCTGTTTAACATACGTCTGAATCATGAGGTAGAACTGGTCGTTTGACATGCAGAAAATCGACCAATAGCAAAAAGTTTCGAATCAGGTCAGCCTGCGCGGACTGCGCAGGCTGACCTGAGTCGATACTTTTTACAGAGTATGACTTATATGAAAAGTACGATGTCGTATTATTAGAATATTAGTTCATCGTCTGAAAATATCGCTGTTGCCATATAACACGCAAAAAGGGGCATTCGGACATTTGCGTAAAGTTTCGTTTCGGATCAGACTGCGCAGTCCGCGCAGGCTAATCCGAAACAACACTTTCCGTTTTTATGCAATTATCTATTTTGTGCAAGTCTACTGTAGCACAATATCTAATGAAGTCGTACAGTGCCGTCTCGGATTAGCCTGTGCGGACTGCGCAGGCTCATCCGAGACGACACTTTACGCAAATGTCCGAATGCCCCTTTTCGCGTGTTGCAAGCCATATTTAGCGAACATTTGTTACCTCGACTTGAGTATGATGTGTCTCCCCATGGTCCCTTTCGTCCGAACATTTCAAACAGAATAAATGCAAAAGAATAGACGTCCGCTTTTTGTGTCCCTGCAGGGTCCCTGTTTGTACTTCTTAAAAGTTCAGGTGCTTTCCACAATAAACCTTGAATGAAAGTTAAGGATATCTTCAAAACAGAAAAAAACGGAATGAAGTACTGAGTTTGTATTCGTTATTAAGACGAAACTAACATTTTTAGTTCGTAGAATTTAAATGGGGTTTCAACAGTGTTAGTGTCTTATCAAGGGGGCACGTCACTTATTAATGTTATTTCTGAATGCTATGTTGGGGCCTTTGCATTTGGTTTGCACAGAACGTGCATTCTGATTTTAGATCTACACCATCCGCTACCCGATGTTCGAGCATGACTGAATTCATCTTCAATAGCAGTGGAAGTCTAGATCTACTTTTAGACTTCGGTAAAAAAGTGGAATTCTTCAGCTGGTAACGAAGCAGTACATGACTTACTATCATAGTATTTCTTCATGTCTGTGACACTACCGGACCGCTCGTTGACTAGTTTATGAATCCCAAAGTCTGTCACCAACAACACCCATCGGGAGTCAACCAAACAATTACCGGTCTTCAAGTTTCCATGAGAACCGATGTAGCTTTCGTGGATAAATGTCATCGCCTGTTGTCAAGAAAATGAACTTGTAACTAGCTTTAAAGTTTTCTTTGAATAATCCATTTACCCGAACGTCCGATAATTGCCTCCTTTGTATTATGATATTCGATATTTAAAGATACGTCTTAACTCGTTTTCATTCAGTTTTTAAACCAATTTCATCTTTATATTATGAAACTATAATCACTCTTGTATCTTCATGCCAAATCTTTTCCCTGATGGTTGCAAGGTTGCACAGATGACGATGGTTAGAAAATGCATTTCATTCTCTGGGGGCTATCCAAGACATCACTGTGGTCGTTTCCGGTTTTAAATCGAAGACAAATCCCATACACCTTATATATTGATTATTTATCTATGTTAAACAGTTGACTAGATTCAACACAATAGCAAGTTTTTCTCTCTGGCTGTAAAGAAGTTACTTTAAGAAATTGAAGATTTTTGTTTGTATCAGAGATAAACGCCATTTTAACAGCTTCGGTCATACCGTGGCGGTTAGTGCACCTACGCATGTGTTTCCTGGCTTTCTCACACTAGTTCTGACACAACTTTCTTTCCAAGCTACTGACTACTTTTCTCACATGCAACAGAGGTGAGAGGCGACAAATCGCCGGAAACGAATTAAAGTAATGTATTTATTGAAATTATGCTTTCAAATCGGCGTGTATGTCGAATATGCAAAAACAAAGCATTGAATATTGTGGGAGTATATTCTCTGCTTTTAGAAATAAAACTTTCAGATAAGATTTAAAAACCGGCCTTCCGCAGTTTCACAGTTCTTGTACCTTTGTACACATTTTCTTTAAATAGTATGAGCCATGCTTGGTAAAAAGCGGGTTTAATGCACCTGCAAAAAGTATCGACCCAGGTCAGCCTGCGCAGTCCGCGCAGGCTGACCTGTGTCGGAACTTTTTAGCCTATGTGAATTTTATGCATGTTCAATGACTAATTCTACCTAAAAATTCAACCGGTTGTTGAACAAAATGGATTTTATAGACCCGTAAGTATGCGATGACGTTCTTGGCATAATGTATCACGGAGATGCATTAAGTTCCCATCTGCCAGAGCATGGCTCATATTCATGTAAGATAACCTTGTATTCAGATGTTTAAAATTTTTAAGGGATACTAATATACTGATCGATCTTGACACAGAAGAGGCTTTTTGAGGATTACAAAGAAATATTTAATGTCTGCTAGGTACTTCTTTCGACCTAAGGTTGCTTGTAAAATCACAAGATGTTAATTGAGGAAATGCACGGGGGATTCAAGGATCTCCACACTGAATTGGCCTAAAATAAGATTGGATGTTGAGCTGCCATGTCATAGAAGACAGGGGTTTAAAATGCAGTACATTTCTAAGATAGGTTTTTGCGCACCCCCCCCCCCAAAAAAAAAATAAAATAAAATAAAAATAATACTAGTAAATAAATAAATAAATAAATAAATAAATAAATAAATAAATAACAATAATAACTGCATATTTTCATGAATCCCACATACTACTACCTTTTCATTCTTATTACACGTGTCCACGAGTTTTATGAGTTAAATGATAGAGTAAATATTGTTTTCTGTATTTATCAGCCAGTCAAAATTCAAATTAGATCTTGATTTTTTTTACTCTTAAAGAAATACAAAAAAGGAAAAAAAAATCTTTCTTTTTTTAAACGAGAAATATGACTAGAAAAGAAAGTACCTTGATTAAATCTGATATAAGTGACGTAATGAACATATCGTCCAATGAAATATCCTCATCGTTGAGAATGTCCTGAAAGACAAAAAAAAAATAGGCGTACTTGAATAAGAATTTCATTTTCTCATTACTTCATGAAACAAGTATGCTGCAAGTGTGCTCGGATACGTTTGGCTATTCAACATGGCTTTTCCCTTTACCGCACAATCCCAAATTCTAACGACTCTTAGGAAGAAGTCCTTTGAAAACATTGCGGGAAAAGGAGAAAATGCTGGTAACCAGCATTTTCTCCTTTTCCCACAATGTTTTCTACCCTATCAAAGAGACAAATAATAATTTTAGCAGCATTCAATGTTTAGTCTGCAAATGCTTTCAATTTGGTCCAGCGCAAAATTTTGTCGTTTGGTATAGAGTTCAATACTTGGATATATGAAAATACATTGTGGCTGAAAGAGAAATTGTTAGGTACTCACTTTTTCCATAAGTTTTCAGAAAGTAGTCAACTGAAAGACCCAGAAGGTCGTAGACAGGGGGTACAGTGTTTAAACCTATACCAAAAGATTATGAATTTTAACGATCCACTGGATAAAAGTTTCTGAAGCATTGTTGGAAAAAGAGAAAATGCTCGTTACCAGTATGTTGTCCTTTTCCAATAGTGTTTTCTATATTTTCAAGAGGATTTTTTTTTTTATTTCAGCCGCATTTAATTTGTCGTCTGCAATGAAGTGCTTTTAATTTGGACACGTCTAAAACTCTGTCTTGTGCTAAAGAGTTAAATTTAACGAAAAGGTTTGTTACATTTCAAGAACGGTCTTGTCCATTTGACAAAATATTAATTTAAAAATTAAAGAAATGAGTACATAGTTACTGTTGTCAAGAACAGTTAAAAGACTAAAGCAACTGCGACGTCATGTGTACCCGTTGCTACCATACCAATCTGGTAACATCACATGGTACAATATGACTAAAATTTTACAATATTGTGACGGGGAGATAGTAACCTATCTAAGTCTTAAATCGGATTCCCAGCCACGTCAATATGCGCAACTTTCTACCTAACCTTGCTGCACCTAATATTCGTACTCGAATTTCTCAGAGACAAGTACCATTCTGAAACATTATCTACCGCTAGATGGCATTCTACAAATACACATCTATCTAATATGGGCATTCTGGGGACAGAACCGGACTACTTTTCAAAACAACCGTTACTCAATAAAACGCTACCTGGTGCGATTCATTCAGCTATGATCGGCTAGCATGTAACTTACGCAAAGGCCATTTATTAAAACAGCCCCTACATGCTTGGGTAATAGGCTAACAGCCTCGGGATAAGGCCTACTTTCCCCAGGTATACGGGCGTGGGTGATGCGTCATAGCAGACAGGTCGAATCTTCGAAGAATATGACATGCGGAGACAACGCCATTCTGAAACGGTCATGGGGCATTTGAGTGTAGCACTACTTATCAAGTTTTAGCGGGTGTGATTTAGTTTTAAACAAAGCAAAACATGTGCGGTGTCGGTGACACCATTGGCAATTTATGTGCTGGGCCGGTAAGTATCTTTCACATGAAGGGGATCGGACCCACAACCGTTAGATTAAGAAGTAAAGACTATATCACGTTGCTTCCATGGCTAGCTCAGTTTAGTACACGTTGCAACATTTCCTTTTTCAAAGATTTGGGTATCATTCAAAGCAACAGTTTTAAACAATGATCAACGTTGTAGTTGGAAAGGAAACATAATCACCTGCAAGCTTCCTCTCGAACATTGTTGTGAGAGGATATAAACGTAGGGTGTTTCTACGCATGCGCCAATAAAGCGGGCTATGTTGTCATGGTTTAGCTCTTTCCGTAGCTGTAACTGTTTCTTCAAGTCTCTGTCTATTTCTACATTCTTTTTCACGATCCTTTTGATTGACACATTGGTTCCCTTGTAACAGCCAATCAGATTCTTCTTGCCGATTTCACTGCTGAAGGATTGTTCACGGCGGGTGTCCCCAAGAAGTGTGGCTCTACTTTCTGACTCGTCGTCATAGGATAGGAACTTCTTAAAAGGATGACTTTTTGTCCCGTTTTTCTGAAAATACATTGACATGATTCATCACTGACATTTGTGGGAGAAACAAAAACTGATACTTTTTCCTGAATTTTGTCATTTTGTCCATAAAACCTTCACAGAAAACCTAAACCTTTGAATCTTTTCAACAAAGGCCGATTTTTTTTTTGACACAAATATGTGAACCAAGCTCTGTGAAAAGGGGATTTTAATGCATTTGCAAAAAGTATCGACCCAGGTCAGCCAGCGCAGTCCGCGCAGGCTGACCTGGATCGAAACTTTTTGCTATTGGTCAATTTTCTGCGTGCCAAAGGATGAGTCTACCTCATGGTTTAGTCGGTTGTTGGACAAAATGAATTTTATGGATACATAATTATATGTTTCCTTCCTTGGTATAATGTCTTACGAACAAAGTCCGTAACAAAGAAACAAATGAACAAATGCATAGCAGAAATACTGGGACCGGGCAGGATTCGAACCTAGAACGCCCGGGCGAAAGGCCAATACCATAACCACTGAGCTAAAGAGAATTCTTCCTAACGCTGTATTTAGGTATTGTATTTAAATCGGGATGAAGCCATGCATGAAGGAGTGGTCTCCCGTAACACACCCCGTCTTAAAGTCATCATTTGTTGATGACTCAAAGCCTTATTGGGCAGAAAGTCCGTTTTTGGACAACAAATGGGATTAATGGCTCAATGGCCAATCCCGGACGAGCCCCCATCTTACGAACAAAGTGACAAACGAACAAATGCATGGCAGAAATACAGGGACCGGGCAGGATTCGAACCTAGAACGCCCGGACGAAAGGCCATAACCACTGAGCTAAACGAGAATTCTCCCTAACGCAGTAGTTAGGTATTGTATTTAAATTGGGATGAAGCCATGCATGAAGGAGTGGTCTCCCGTAATAAATGAGACATGGAGATGCATTAAACCTGCTTTTCTCAGAGCATGACCCATAAGATGTAAAACAAGGAAACGTCCAGACTGACTCAATTCAGCTACGACGCTTCCTTATTCAATATTAGATTGAAATTAAATTGAAATTTTATACTAGACATAAAACTGTCAAATTCAGAAAACAAACTTGTCCAAACAAATAAAATAAAGACCTGTAAAAAAGTATTTGTATCACATGAGTAAGACATTGCATCAGAAAGATGTCACTTTTATTGTCGATTTAAGAGAAGAAAAAACTGCTTAGAACTGAGTCGCAGGAAACAACCATTAATCAGTTGTAACAGGAGATAATAGTGGATTGGGGATGATACCAAGCCTTGGGGATGCAAGAAATATTATTTCAGGGACATTCTTTTTATTATATTTTAATGTCATAATCGCCCTGTGTAGCAAATAGATATATGTGAGCAAAAGGGGGCTTAATGCATCTCCATGATACATGATACAGGACAAGTCATCACATAAGTATCGATCCAAAATAGCCACTTTTTTTTAAACATCCGACTTAAATATGAGTTAGACTCGCTCTTGGATATACAGAAAATCGACCAATAGCGGAAAGTTTCGGCCCAGGTTAGCCTGCGCGGACTGCGCAGGCTGACCTGGGTCGATAGTTTTCGCAGATGCATTAAGCCCCCTTTTCACAGAGTATGGCTCATGTATGTTTAATGAGTTTAGAGTTATGTTTGGATCAGAATGTTTCACCAGCGGGGTATCTTATTGTATTGTCGAAGTATTAGGGATACTGGCTTTAAAAATTGATCGCATAATTGCAGCATTTGTCCGATTGGTGGTTAAAACTTTACCATGTAGGTTTTGGGTTTTCTTCTTATTCGTTTAAATACTTTATGCTCTATAAACAGGGTCCATGAAAACATACTTTTAGATTTTTTTTCCCATACTATAGTTGCAATATACAATAACATTCAATTAAAGAACATTCAAAAAGGAAAACGCGGTTATTTATTGATTGATTATATGGTGTTTAACGCCATTTTCAACATTATTTCAGTTCTGTTGCGGCGGCCGTGCACCTGTTTATGCTTTCCTGGATTTTTGTTACCAGTACTTCGCACAATATTCTTCCCAAACCATTGGATGATCTGTGGTGAGAGGGAAATGTATCATGTTGCAATGACTGTCATCAAACCTCGGACAGATATTGGCCGAGCCAGGAACTCGAACCAGTGACTCCTTATTCTCAAGTTCCGGACGCTAACGATTATGCTAAAGGGGCTCAGAAGATTGGTGGTAGTGAAAATAAAAATGTAAAACGCTTTTGTCTACTTTTAATGCCCTTTGCGAAGACAATGGCCCGAGATCAGCCGCACGTAGTCTACATGCTGACTGATCTAGATCTGCTCTTTTTATGCATATATTATTATTATTTAAGCTTTAAAGCAACCATTCAAATCCACGCAAGGAGTCCGCAGCAATGAGTAGATTCTGTTGGCTTTTTTGATCCATTAAATACTTAACAAACTACTGTCATTGTAAATCAGAAGTAGAGCTCAAAATATAGAAACGTTCAAGCCTTTTTACTAAATTATCATACAAAAATAGCAGACAGTGTAGCCCCAATACCGAACTGTCCGTTTTGTGCCGTCTAATCTGATCTACATCTACAAAATCCCATTTGTTTGAGCCAAACATTTTGGGCTTAACTCAGCAGAATAAAGGTTAGCGAAGTCCCCAAGAACGAAAGGTCGAAAGGCAAACGATAAATCACTGCACCTATAGAACAGTTAATAAGAAATTTCAGTAGTCTTTCAGCGAAAAATATGTAAACCAGACCACTTTCGACGGCTTAAATACAATCCATTGACACTTAAAAAGTGTTTTCTCACATAGGCTTGACTAAACAAGTGGACGGTATAGATCTAAGATCAGACTACACGTTCTGTGCAGTCTGATCTTAGATCTTTACCGTCCGCATAAGTCCCTGTGCCCGCATATGGCACTGAGATAGTTAATGGTAAAATCCCAGAGAAATGTTTCGAGATCTCCGAAATCTACTTTACAGATTTAACGTAACTTAGACATGGAAATATTTTCTCATTATTCCTCAATGTTTACGGGGATCGGGAACTAAAATACTTTTATGGGTTTCTGTATGGAATATTTTATCTCTTTTATCGAATATCCGACAGAAACAACGGAAGGGAGATGGGTATGGTCTTAATTAATTATGGATAAGATAACATTTTCACCATAAAAAATGTAGATTTACGTATTTTCGGTGTTTCCCTTTTCCCGGTTTTCTGTAACTGTGTGTTTTTTTTTTTTGCGGGGGGGGGGTGTCTAAAATAGAAGTGACGTACTTGGGATGGGGATCACTGTGTGGGAAGGAGGAATTGCTCGGCGTGAGCAATTTCTTCTTCTCATACACTGATTGTGATGAATTTTGTAAATGTAGATCTACAATCGTTAATGTAAGAACATAGGAAAAAAAATCGAAACTAGATATGTTATAAAGAAAGTTTTTAAGATATTGGTTAAGGGGGAGTTTCATATATGTGTATGCTGGTATTGTACGAATTGTATTATGGGCCGGTGGCCTTGTGTTACGCAATAAAGTTTATTGTATTGTATTGTATTGGTTTTCTGTAACTGAAATAGTTACATAAAGATTTCCTTATTTAGCCCTACACCAGATGACAAAAGTTTAGACTTGTCCAAACTGAAAGCGTTTGCAGCCTACAGATTAAAATTGGCTAAAATGTTGGGATTTGGCTTTGAAATGGATAAGATAACATTGTGAGAAAATAAGAAGAAAAAGAAGAAGAAGAAGAAGAAGGAAATAAAAACGCTCTTGTCTTGTTTCACATTACACCTTGTGTATACTCTTCCATCACGTTGAATACTATAACGACGCCAAACTTTTGAGGCCTTTTTGTGATGAAAGCATCACAATTTTTGCATCGTGCCTGTCAGTGCTTTGAAATTAGTTGCTTGCTTGATTGACTGATTGATTGATTGATTGATTGTATGGTGTTTAACACCGTTTTCAACGTTATTTCAGTTATATCGCGGCGGCCAGTGCATCTATCCATGCTTTCCTGGAATATTGTTAACCGGTACCCCGCACAATATTCTTTCCAAGTCACTGGCTGCTCTCCCACATAACCATCCCCAAAGCAATGGCCAGCGGTGAGAGAGCAATGAATCCTGTCGCAATGACTATCATCAATTCTCGGAAAGAAACTGGCCAAGCCGGGGATCGAACCAGCGACCCCCTGTTCTCAAGTCCTGTGTGCTACCGACTGAGGTATCAGGGCTCGGCGCTTTGAACTTCGAAACAAGGATTAAATCATAACCAAAGCATAAAATTTATAATAGGTCCAAACTGAAAGCACTTGCAGACGATAGATTAAATGTGGCGCAGATAATGGAATTCGTCTCTGAAAGAATAGAAAAAATTGTGGGAAAAGGAGAAAATGCTGGTTACCAGCATTTTCTCTTTTTCGCACAATGTTTTCATAAGCCCTCCTCTAAAGAGACATTAAAACTCGAAATTATTTGGTAAAGCATCAAATACTTTACAATAAATAATACAAGTTCATGTACATTTTATTGTAACGTTACCTTTAATGTTACCTTGTAAAACTGTGCAAACAAGTTTAAAGCAAAAGCTTTGAAAAATACTTGCAATATATACGTAGATAATCAAAATGAATAAAAGTATGACGTTTAAATGCTGTAAACGTGGATATATACGCGTGTCGAAAAATTTGCGAAATATCGATTACGGACATTTTGCGTATTGAAATGTTTGCGAATTCATGACACTCGTTATTTGTTGGTATACCTGTAGTAAAATACGCGAACAGAAAAGTTTGCGAATTTTTCAAATTCGCGAAATCGCAAAAATTTCCACTTTGCAAAAAATTCCACTTATACAATAAACGTACCCAGAAATTTGGCAAAAGGACAATATGCTCGAGACTATCTATTCTTCATTTGACAAAAATGTTTTCAAAATGGGTCTGTATTGAGACATAAAAAATAGGTCTTTCACAGAATGCGGTTTGTGACAAAACGACAGCATGTTGCATGGACATGCAATCAATTATCTCAATCTGTCGCATGCAGGCCCAATTTTGTCCAAATTTAGCGTCATTAAAGGCTTGTGTGTGTGTGAAATGAACGATGTTTAGCTTCAAACGATCATGGGTGCCCACATCGCACTATCCCATTTGTGGTCTTTCGTGCTTTTTTTTTTTTTAAATTTCTATCATCGTTTAAAGACCGGTCAGTCAGCAAGCAACAGAAAAGGGGGGGGGGAGAGAGAGAGAGAGAGAGAGAGAGAGAGAGAGAGAGAGAGAGAGAGAGAGAGAGCAAGCGAGAGAGCAAGCGAGAGAACAAGCGAGAGAAGGAGAGAGAGAGAGAAGACAGACAGACAGACAGACAGGAAGAGGGGGCGGGCAGGTAGGTGGGCAGACAAATAGGTTTGTTGGAAACAGTGACCAAAAACTGACTCACTCGTTTTTTCTGCTTCAGGGGTACGGTATAGTCTTCTGATAAGTTAAATTCCACTTCCTTGAAGTCGACCTTCCACAACAGTCGGTCCAACTTTTGTTCGTACAAATAGTGCCTGAAAGAAAAGTGCCAGTACTTTCTTACCGTTTAAAACAACGTTCTGGTTCCATCTGTCAAAACTAGCTATTTAATTGGTCAATTACCTCATACCTCATCTGGACCAATTTGAGGCCTATCTTGGATCCAAGAATTGAGACCTGTTTTTGGCAACAGGAGGTTAAATGTATCTCCGTGATGAATAATACCAAGCAAGCCGTCACGTAATTATGGATCCCTAAAATGAAGTTTGTCTGTCAACCCACTGAATCATGGGGTAGACTGGTCCTTTGACAAGCAGGAAATTGAACAATAGCAAAAAGGTTCGACCCATGTCAGCCTGCGCGACTGCGCAGGCTGACATGGATCGATACTTTTTGTAGATGCATTAAGCCCCCTTTTCACAGATCATGGCTCAATCATAGCTTAATCTTTATGGGTTGGTGAAGACGGCGCCAGAACGTTTTACGTTAGAAAACTTTCGATTCATTATCAGACGACAAAACTTTGGATTGGTCCAAATCGAAAGTTTTTTCAGACGGCGTATCAAACAATGGATAATTGATACAATTTATCATTGGTAAAGTAGAAAACATTGTGGGAAAAGGAGACAATGCTGGTCACCAACATGTTCTCCTTTTCTGACAATTTTTTTTTTTTTTCGAGAGCCTTTTCCCCTCGGGGTCGTTAAAACACGTGAAACCTATTTCAACGCTGAAAATGCGTTTTGAAAAGTATCTTATGACAAGCAAGAACCCGACAACATATAAAGCGGGCATAATGTCAACCTTGTGACTTAGGCAAACAGTGTATCTCAAGATCAGACTGCACCGAAAAGTGTAATCGAATGAGGTTTGTTAAAAAAAAAAGTCCGGTTTTTTTTTTTGTACATTTAAGTCAGATTTATGTACGGGGGAAAAAAACACTGGCCAACAATTGCACACATAGATTTTCACCTAAAATGCTGAGATGAAACGTTTAATTGCTCACATTGTTCAGCAAAGCAGATGACGAAAGGCCAAAATGCGAAAGAGAGAGAGAGAGAGAGAGAGAGAGATGAAGAGAGAGGAGACAGACAGACAGACAGACAGACAGAGAAAGATAAAGAGATAAGGAGAAAAGCAGACATCGAATAAAGAACGATAAATAAACTGACATTCATGCACGAAGAAATAAAGTTAAAATAAAACACAGACACCCTAAATTAAGCACATTTCTCATTCCCTCCAAAGATAAAAAAGATCTGCCTGGTTCATTGATACGAGAATTTTTTGGAGGATATTCTATTTTGTTTTATTCTGAAGTACATTTCATGATAATCGTCTTTCCTAAAGGCAGAGGAAAGACTGGTTCGAAAAAATAACCCTTTACCGGATGACAAAATTTTAGACCTGTCAAAATTGTAAGAATTTGCAGACAGCTAATTAAAAGTGACTTTAATGGTTGGATTTACCGTAGAAGGGGTAGAAAACATTGTGGAAAAAGGAGAAAATGCTGGTTACCAGCATTTTCTCCTTTTCCCACGATGTTTTCAAAAGCTCTTTTTCCCAGGTTCGTTAAACCGCAGGACTGTGTGGTAAAGTTTTTGAAGCACTGCACCCTCTTTTAATAGCATTAAAACATTGCCGAAAATAGAAACCGTCTTATTGTAGTTCGTTGTAAAACCCACCAACGCAACTTTTAAGTCAACAACAATAACAAAAATAACGACAACCACGAAAAGACATAAACGTTATTGCACATATAACCAACGTTAATTATCGGTAAAACCATCCTAATGTCAGGATTTTATCGACCCCATGATAAATATCAATCCATATTCTGCAAAAATTAAATTGTTCACTTTCCCGAAAATACATTCCGCTCATTTTTCTTGAATTCACCAGGATCATAGGAAGAGGAGCGGAGAATGTTGACCAAGATCAGACTGCACGAAATTTCAGGCTGTTCTTGGTTTACACAGTACGCCCCAAAAAAACTCATTGGGTCCTTATATAGAGGATCTTACATGAGTGTTTATGTATTATCATTTTTATCAAACGAGTTGACTGAAATTGTATGACGCGAGCCTTGGCCAGCGTCATACAATTTTAGTCAACTCGTTTGATAAAAATGATAATACATAAACACTCATGTAAGATTCTATTTATCACATAAAACGAATGACAGACAGAAAATATCCCTCATCATCACGTTTAGCCTCTATACCGTTCACGGGTCCATGTTTATTGTTGTAGTTTGGTTTCAAATGTGTACATACACAAGTAGATAGTTCTTTGACATTTACACGGAAAGAAGAATGAAATAGTTAATAGTGGGGTTAAGTCCACCTATTTTCGCAATAATATTGATTTTAAGATACTTTCGCTGCATTTCTTGGTTTTTTTTCAAACATGAAAATCAAAAACTTTCCACGCGTATACGTCTTAGCAACAGTGACGTCATTTTTCTCCGAAACGGCGTAACAGTACAAATTTCCGCACAAACTGTGGTTGGTTTCTCTGGCTGCACGCGCTCATGACTGAAAACTGATCAGAACCGGGACTCAAAAAACGATAATACACTAGTGTATTATCGAAAATAAGTCACGGGTTTAATACACTGCCGGAGGAGGTTTTATGTGATAAAATGGGAAAACGGTTAAAATAATTGCCAAGATTCTTATTTAGGCAATTATTCTAGGTTCCGTATTCGCCATTATTTTTTAAGAATATTCTTAGTCTTATATTAAAAAATTTTATGAATTTGAAAGTAACACAATTTCTGATTAGCTACACAAATAGTTTAGCCAATCAGAAATTGCGTTACTTTCTAAATCATGAATGAATAAGGCTAAGAATGAAATTTGGGATGGTTGGTGAAATCAAGTAGGCCCTACATGTCTCAGTCGCTGGAATGGGGTAGGGGGTTCTTCGGGTCTTCCCTTAGCTTAAGTTAAGTCATTCAGGACCCCTTGTCTGGAATCCCGAGTTTTAAAAACCCTGAGGAAGAAAGCTTTTGAAAAAATTGTGGGAAAAGGAGAAAATGCCAGTAACCAACATTGTCTCTTTTTTTCCCAAAATGTTTTCTATTATTTCAGAGAACTTAAGCTCATTTGTACAAATTTCTAATTTGTAGACTTCAGGAGTACCTTTCACTAAATTGCGTACGCACGAAATTTGCGTATGCAGTTTTTGTATGCAAGTATTAAGGCTGAAAACAAGTTTCTCTAGACTGCATAACTTTACGATGTGAGTAAATATTTGCACAACTTTACGCCAGTTCATATCTTTGGGTAAAACAAGGATCGTGTGTGTGTGTGTGTGTGTGTGTGTGTGTGTGTGTGTGTGTGTGTGTGTGTGTGTGTGTGTGTGTGTGTGTGTGTATGTGTGTGTGTGTGTGTGTGTATACACACACACACACACACACACACACACAATTCCCCCCCCCCCCCCAAAAAAAAAAAAAATGCGTAAGTCTTCGCAATTTAGTGAAAGGTGCCATAGATGTTTTTGAAGCTGGAAAGGTCTGAATTTGTCGTTAAAGACAGGGCTGAATGTCGCTTGTGCTTGTGTTTACTAAAAAAGTTATTGCAATGTTTTGTACCAGCAAAGCGAGAATAAAGATTATGAGAAACGGATTCCGAAATCACTTGACGTTTTCATTTGTGTTTGCCTGTGCAATGTGATAAACCTTGAAGCTCTAATCTAATTGCTGTCTGCGATTCAACGACAAATGTTTACTTTGCATTTCAAACCAGAAATAAACAATCACAGAAGCTACCTCCATCAAAACAAAACTTTGCAAACAATTTTCGCTATGCTGTGTGAAAGAGGGGCTTAATGCATTTGCTAAAAGTATCGATTAGGTCAGCCTACGCAGTCCGCGCAGGCTGACCTGAGTCGAAACTTTTTGCCTATAGGTCAATTTTCTGCATGTCAAAGGACCAGTCTACTTTATGATTCAGTCGATTCCTAGACAAAAATGGATTGTATGGACCCCCATAATCACGTGATATCTCGCTTGATACAATTCATTCACGGAGATGCATTTAACTTGCTTTCGCGACAGCATGGCTCATTCTTATTGCATATCACCTATTTTTTTTTTCAATTCTCGTTATTTTTTTCGATTGATTGATTGTATGGTGTTTAACGCCGTTTTCAACATTATTTCAGTTATATCGCGGCGGCTATTTTTGCTCGAACCCTATGAGAAAGTTTATTCAATTACAGAGCATCCCGGATCCATTTGTTCTTTGACACAGTTTATATTTCTTTTTAAACAGCTAAAAACAAACTTCAGCATGCTAATTTTATTCTTTTGGAAACTGTGAATTTGTGTGTTTAACAGCGCTGTTGGTTATTAAGTCATTTCACGACAGACAGTACTTATATATTTGAGTCATGCTCCGGCAAAAGGGGGCTTAATGCATCTCCGGGATTCACGGTACAAAGTAAGCCATCAAATACGCATGGATCCATGACAGCCAGTTTTTCTTTTTTTTTAAACAACCGACTTAATCATGAGGTAGACTGGTCCTTGGACATTCAGAAAATTGACCAATAGCGAAAAGTTACGACCCAGGTCAGCCTGCGCGGAGTGCGCAGGCTGACCTGGGTCGAAACTTTTCGCAGATGTGTTTAGCCCCCTTTTCACAGAGCATAGCTCATTTGCGATTAATAAATAAATAATGCATCTTTTTTTTTGGATATACTACCTGCTATTTTGCGGCGACTAAATCTAGTCATTTGATTGGCTAAGTGAGAATAATCAGGGCCCGTTTTCACCAACCATTCCCAAGAACATTCTTTGTCTCATTCTGGATTTAGAAAGTAACACAACTTCTTATTGGCTAAATCATTTGGTTGAGCCAATCACAAGTTGTGTAACTTTCAAATGCAGAAAACCTTGAAAAATAAAGATTGAAAAATGTTCTTTAGACTTAAAGAGTGATTGTTGAAAACGGACCCAAGTGTGTTGTGTTTGAATTCGAAATTGGATTTTAATGGGGAATATTGAGTATATATAGTCCTTTTTCTAACCAGGGAATCAAAGCAAAGGTCAAAACATACATACCTCAGGAAAAAGCCGCCAGCGATCAGTGTTATAGTGACCACGACTATGCATATGGTTACTAGTCGCCATTCTAGAAATGACAAGAATAAGATAGTAAATAACTATACATAATTTACAAATGGAATCTTTTCTTTCTGGTACTGATTATTTTAACCTTTTTTTAACCACACAATTTCGTGTTTATCGAACCTGACGAAAAGGGCGTTTGAAAAATTTGTGGGAAAAGGAGAAAATACTGGTTACCAGCATTTTCTCCTTTTCCCACAATGTTTTCTATCATTTCAAAGACAAATACCATCATTTGAGCTACATTAGGTTTGTCGTCTGCAAGTGCTTTCAATTTGGACGAATGTTAATTTTATCGTCTGGTAGAGAGCTAATACCTTAAGGTTCGACATTGCAACCATCAACCAGAATACATAGATGTATTTGTTTGCTTGTTTCTTTATGTGTTGCTTTACGCTGTTTTAAACAGTATTTCAGTTACATCACGGATGCGAGTACATGTAATTTTTGGTGTCACTGTGCTATTTCTCGGCTACTGGCTGCTTTTCAAACACGGACCAAATAGAGTAGAAAAATTTTCCAGCTGCCAGAGGGGAAGGAATCCTGACGGAATGACTGTTGTCAATCCTCGGAAATAATTATAGCAGAGCCGTAATGCGAACTCAGTACCCTGGAGGATATGCCATGTTTTGTATCGACCCAGCAACAAGGTCTCAAGGGCTCTGTTTGGCAGCGAAGGCTTAGCCCGAATAATGGTTATACAAATACCCAACAAGTCATTTTGAATTACAGTTCCTGTCTATATATGGCCTGCAAAACGCGAAAAGAGGCATTCGGACATTTGCGTAAATTGTCATCTCGGATCAGCCTGTGCAGTCCGCGCAGGCTAATCCGAAAAGACACTTTCCTTTTTTGTGTAATTTTCTGTTTTGTGCAAGTCTATAGTAGGACAAAATCTAATGTAGTCGTAAAGTGCCGTCTCGGATTAGCCTACGCGGATTGTGCAGGATGATCCGAGACGACACTTTACGCAAATGTCCAAATGCCCCTTTTCGCGTGTTGCATGCAATATGACCCAGCCACAAGGGCCCAGCCCGAATAAAGGTAATGTCTATTAAGCCATTTCAATGTTGAACAAAAATATCACTTCACTCAGAGGTTTTTAATATTCCGGGGCAGTAATCTTCAACCACTTCTAAATTCATTTATAGTTCAACATCTGATTGGCTGAGACGGCAAGTCTCAGCCAATCAGATCGCTGGCCTTGGAATTGAAATGATTAACAATATTTAGATTCAATAGTGACTACGAATCCAATCTTTCCTTTTTTTTTTATAGGTCGAAGCGTCTATTAAAAAATTAACAAGTCAAAAGATCGTAAAATTAGGAATGAGAACTATTGATTTTTTTTCTGGTACTTTTTTCTCAGTCGTCGATAGAATTTTGATAATCTGACATGGAATACATCGTCCCGAGACATACTCGTGAGTTTAGATGTACTTGTATGGGAATAAGACGCTCCTAAATATGTCTGTGTGGGCTTTTTATATCAGATTCTGACATTCCATATACTGATTTGGAAATTGAACACACGTGATCTTAAATTCTTTAGCAAAAAACAAAAATTTTAGACGTGTTTAAATTGAAAGCATTTGCAGGCAACAAATGAAAGGTTGGACAAATGGTGAGGTTTGATATTTGAAAGGGGTAGAAAACATTGTGGGAGAACGAGAAAATGCTTGTTACCAGCATTTTTTTTTCGATAATGTTTTCAAAAGGCATCTGTCTCAGGGTCGCTAAAACTCGGTTCTGTCCGGGATAGGGGTTCGGCAGAGAAATATAAAATAAATGATTGAGCCACAGGTTGCGGAAAAAGAAGTTTAATCCATATGCAAAAGGTATGCCAGCCTTCCCACTCCAGGCAGGCTGACCCGGGTTGAATCTTTGCGTTATTGGTAAATATTCTGTATATATATATATGAAAGGATTATTGAACCTCATGATTCAACTTGTAGTTAGACAAAATGGATCCGTATTGTGCGACGCTTTGCTTGGTTTAATGCATTACGAGTGAGCCACGCTCTGGCAAAAGGGGGCTTCATGCATTTCCGTGATCCATGACACCAAGCAAACCATCACATATTTATGTATCTATACAATCCATTTTGTATAACAACCGACTAAATTATGGGGTATACTGGTCCTTTGAGCTGCAGAAAATTAATCAGTAACAAAAAGTTTTGGCCCAGGTCAACCTGCGCGAACTGCGCAGGTTGACCTGGGTCGATACTTTTTGCAAATGCAATAAGCCCCCTTTTTATATAGCATAGCTCAAATGCATTAAATTGCAATATTTTTGGAGAGCACCACTAAGTCTATTGATAATAACAGGTATTACACCATGTAAAAGCTTATAGATGTCCGACTCATGGAATTACGCCATTCTCTGTCTTCCTTACTATGCAAGTTTTTAGGGAAGAAAAAGTCATCATGAAAAAGAAAAATATACTGCTATTACCAAATTCTTGAATGCATTTTTCTCCACCAAAGCCACATTTTGGCTCATCAGGCGGCGGGGATCCACGTTTCCATTTTATTTCATGGAATAGATTGAAACTCTGAAATATAAGAATTATAAATTTAAAAAAAAAAATCAATGAATAATTCATAATAATAAGTCGATACTGAAAATCTAAATAGTGCTATTTCAACGTTATTTTGCGGGAAAAATATCTCATTATCGGATAGTGTAGATCCAAGACCAGACTGCACGTTCTGTGCAGTCTGATCTTGATCTACACTGTCCGCAATTGATCCTTGAGTTGTGCTTAATAGCCTAAGGATTAATATTCCATTTTGTCGACGATTAAGGAAAATGATGAAGCAAAATTCTAACACGACACGTGAATTCGGCTCTATAACCACAGTGCAACGAAAGCGTGGTAAAATCTACGTCATTCTATAAAGAGTGACTCTTTTCATATTTACCGACTGGGCAGTGGGGTTTTGTTTTGGTAAGTAAGTGGAACAGCCATGGTTTATTCAAAGAAATATAAAACCGCATCCGCCTTTTTACACTAAGTATGAACTTGTTTTCCTGTGATTAAAAGTTGTTCATAGAATCGAAATAATCTTCTTTCGGTCGAGGTTTATCGTTCAATAAACCACGTTGTGAGTTATAAGCCGCAATGAATAAAGCACTCGGGCTATCGCCCTTGTGGATTATTTATTGCACCTGATAACTAACAACCGTCGTTTATTGAATGATAAACCACTATAGAAAGAAGATTATCTAAGCAAAATAGACATACAGACAATTCACTTATGCAGCGACACGTATTTCTCAAGAATTAAAACCGAGTTATTTTGCGTTACTCTTCAACAATACTATGATTCATTAATCCCTGTTGCAAACTTGCAGCAAAATACCGGTAAAAATAGACTTGACACTTCACCACATGACGCCATTTTTGACTTGTCTGAATCCAAAGCATTTGCAGACGACATATCAAAAGTGGTCCAAATTCGTCTTTGAGAAGGTAGAAAACATTGTGGGAAAAGGAGAAAATGCTGGTTACCAGCATTTTCTCCTTTTCCCACAATGTTTTTAAAAGCCTTCATCCTCATGGTCGATAAAAATTCGGGATTGTGGTAAAGTGTTAACCGCAAGGAAAAACTGTTTAAATACACAACCTTAGAGCTAGAGAGAAAAAAACGATGTTTAAACTTTAAAGTGTGTAGAATGGCTCAGCTGTGTAAACATAGATAATTACCAAGATATATGGTGTAACTGATCGAAAAACTCAAGGAATTTGTCCTCATTTGAAACTAGAAACAACAACAGCGATCGCTTTAAAGGCCTCCAAAACATGAAATGCATTTTCTATCTGTCGTAATCCGTGCAATCTTCAAAGATCAGGGACAACGTTTGGCAAGAAGATACACGAATGATTATAGTTTCATAAAATAAGGATAAGATGGGCCAAAAACTGAAAACTGGCTGGAAACGAGTATAGATGTATGTGTAAGATAAAAATACGAGCCACGAATGTTTCAAAAGTGGTCTGCGGCAAGACTCTCAGACTCTTTACCAGACGACAAAAATTTAGACTCTTCCAAATTGAGAGCGTTTGCAGACGACAAATTAAATGTTGCTCAAATTCTGAAATTTGTCTTTGAACAAGTAGAAAATATAGTAGAAAAGGGAGACTGTATGATTGTATGGTGTTAAACGCCGTTTACAACATTATTTCAGTTATATCGCGGTGGTCAATGCACCTATCCATGCTTTTCTGGAGTTTCTTTTACCGGTACTCCGCGCAATATTCTTTCCAAGCCACTGACTGCTTTCCCACATAACCATCGTCGAAACAATGGTCAGCGGTGAGAAAGGAATGAATCTTGTCGCAATGACAATCATCATTCTCGAAAAGAAATTGGCCGTGCTGAGTGTCGGGCCAGCGACCCCCTGTTCTCAAGTCCTGTGCGAAAAAACCCCATGATGTGTTTAAAAAGCATTCTTTTATAGGGTCGTAAAAAAGTGGGATTGTAACGCAAGAAGTCTTTCGTCTGCAGACAAGATTAAAGAATTTGTTAAAAGGTCTGTCGGGAGTTATAGTTAAGTCTTTCAGCGCAAAAAATAAAACGCCAAAAGAGTAAATGAGCCGCGCTCTGTGAAAAAGTGGCTTAATAAGTTTTCAAAAAAGCATCGTCTCAAGTAAACCTGCTGACCTGTGCCGAAACTTTTTTCCTTTTTGTAAATTTTCTGCGTGTCAAAGGATCAGTGTGCCTCGATGTTCAGTCGGTTGTTATACAAAACGGATTATATGGATCTATAATACTGTGATGACTTGCTTGAAGTGCTGTATTACGGAGATGCCTTATGCTGCCTGTTTCACAAAGCAAGGCTCAAAGAAATTCGACTTCATTCGACAGCCAAAAGTACAATCTACTGAAAATAAGAAAGACTCTTTTTATCGTAAAGGCTTATCAATAAGCGGACGGTGTAAATCAAAGATTAGACGAGACGATCTATGCAGTCTGACCTCAAGCTCCTCCTTTCTCTTATCACGCCGAACGGCCAATAACTATTTTTCAGCCATTTGTACATCTGAGCACGGTTTAAAAAACCTGATGTCTCTTATTTTACTCAAATCTACTGACAATCCAAGGTTCTGACTCGAGTTTGTTATGTGAGACGTATTTCAGTAACAGTAACAAACTGTAGAAACGTTCTCAAATCCTGATGTGACACTATGTTTCAGATTCAACTAAGCAAAATACATGGACTTAAGGCAATTAACAGATTTAAGTCGTTATTTTGCTGAGTTGAGTTTAAAACGTTGTGTCAATACAGGATTTGAAAATGTTACATAGGTAATGTTAGTTTAACCATACTTATTTTACATCGATTGAGAAACAAGTTATTACAATTTATACTAATCTCTCTCGATTCTGCCTCCTGGGAACTACACCAGTACTCGCGCCGAATGTGTGCATTAATAAAAAATCGCAAAGTTGACACCCGCTCCCGGATATCAAACTGTTAGTGAAATGCGTCTGGAATAACAAACTCAACTTAAGTCGGAAAATAAGTCTGCGGATTTCAGTGAAATAAGAGATGTTAAGTGTTTTCGTGAAACCAGGCCATGGTTTTTAATTGAATACAATTTGGCTGATTACCGGTATCCCAAGGCCACCGTATGACATTTTAAAGTTGCCTGCGGTAACCAGCTCGACTGATTCCCCGTCGTCAGGAGAGTAAAATGTCAGAATGGTATAATTTCCCTCTGCGTCGCCATCTTTGTCGATATAGACCTCATATCCTAGAATACCTAGGTAATGAAAACGAAGACAGTTAAGGTTTTAACAATGCTATGCTTTGTTTTTACGATCCAAAGGGAGAAGGCTTTTGAAAAACATGGTAGAAAAAGAAGAAAATGCTGGTAACCAGGATTTTCTTCTTTTCCCACGATGTTTTCTATCCTATCAAAGACAAATCTCATCATTTGAGGCACTTTGACTTGTCGTCTGCAATTGCTTCCAATTTAAAGGAGTCTACAAATTTGTCGTTTGGTTAAGTACGTAAATAAGTTGATAAATACAGTGTGACGACGTTGTATAGAAAATCAACAGGAATATAAGCAGTTCAACTCAAAAACAAATATCATTTCAACTTCCCAAACGATCGTTTCAAACTTAAACAAGAACTGTCAAAGACCTGGTGCCTCGTCAGTGGATCCATAAGCTTCAACTCCCACAAAAATCAAAGGGCTGTAACACCCGTAACAGTTGATGAATCTCAATGAAAATTGCAGGTACAAAAGCTCTTATGGTACGCTTCAACGAGGATATCAGTCACTCGTCTTCGCTGTTTATTCGTGTATATCGTAAGATTCCTGCTTAGAGTAGGTTTCATAGTGTTTTGTTCTGAAGGCTTAAATTTGACCATTCATGGGCAACATTATTGAACATGTTGATTGTCAACATGCGTTACACTGCAATATTTATGCAAAAATCGTGACAAAAGTATTCCGCTTGAAAACGAAAACCTGTGTGCAGGAAATACTGAGTGAAACCAAGGAATAGATTTATCTGTCAAATTATTTGTTTCCTCCACTGAGAACATCTCAAGAATTGAGATACTGCATCATGATCTAAAAATCTTGTCAACTTTAACATGTAATAATAGAAGCAGTTACAACTGACGATAACAAAGATGATGATGATTATGATGGTGATAATGATGATAATACCTACTTTTGATGGTTTTGTTTCGAATTTGAGCGATAATTGCTGTTCCATCTGTTGCGTTCCCGCCAGTTTTGAGTACAGCATCTAATGCCAAAGCGTATGTGTACACTGCGTCATACAAGTAGGCCGCAGTGATAGGAACCCGGATCTAAGTGTAAGAAAAAAAAAACTTGATTACCAACTCTTTCAGGGCGAAGCATATATCATTATACTGCAAAGAAATTTCTCGTGATCTGATTGGATAATATGCCCCGAACATATATATCATGTCCACTGGCAAAACCAACGTAAAAGCAGTTTCCCTTTCGGGAGCCCCGTATACATGACTACACTTTCAACACGACATCCAAAATGGCGGCGTCGATCAAGATTAACATCAAGATTATGCACCAAACTGCACGTTTTTCCAAGGTTTCAGTGACGTCAATTCCCAGTGACGTCATTTTTCATTGAATTGGGGCACTCAGAAGGGAAATTCTACTCCGTCAGCGTACTCTATTTTTGAAACCAAAAAAGAAAACAGGTAAATTTCGCTTAACACACGTTGGAATAGTAAAACTTTGCAGTATAATAAATTCGTTGTACGGTCAGGTGGCAGGGGACTTAGAAACTTGTTCACGGCTGTGGAGAATAATATCGCCCCGAGCCTCCTCGCCTTCGGCTCGGGGCGACATTATTCTCCACAGCCGTGAACAAGTTTCCAAGTCCCCTGCCACCTGACCGTACAACTAATAAAGTCGACGATCTCTTTCGACGGCTGAAAATACAATCCAGTGAAACATACGGAAGGTATGAATCAAGATCAGACTGCCTGTTCTGTTCAGTATGATCTTGATAAAAGCCATTGTCTTCACTTATGGGCGCTAAAAGGTGTAAGCGTTATGTTCACTGAATTTAAAACAACTCAATTCGGAACATGATAAGAAATTGACCAAAGGGCAAATGCCTGCTTGTTTGTTTTGTGTTAAATGTCTTTTTTAACAGTATCAACTTATGTCAGTGCACCTATCCATGTATTTTTGGAGTTTCTTTAATTCAGGTAAAAAACTTTTTTCCAGGTCACACTAGCTGTTTCCCCCACCCTCCAACACACACACAAGAAAAATCGAAGCTACATGTATGCTCAGCGAACAGAGGGCAATGAATTTTGTCGCAATGACTCTCATTAATCCTCGGAATGAGTTTAAACCTTGCCAGAATTAAAATGCATAATCTCTTGATAACTACTGTAGCTCTGACCTTCGCCACTGGGCTACCAAGGGTCGACAAAAGGTAACTGAAGTGATTTTAGTCGAGGTTAATGTTTTTGTTCCTGACATACTGACTCAGAGACCCTTTGATTGATCAGAGACCCTTTGATCGATGGCTTGTTTGATGCTCGAACCTTGTCCAGAAAGGCTTCCGTATTTTCAGTCATTGTCATGTTTTGACACTATGTGACTTTTTGTAGCGAAGCTTGTAGAGCTCAAAATACCTTGTCGCCGTTATGATGACTCGGAGCTCCATTGATCGGTGGTTGTTCGTTTTTCGCTCGGACCTTGTCCAGAAATGTTTCCCAGTTGGGGTTTAGAGGTGGTCCAGGAACAAGCTGTAGGACGGTCTCAAAGGATTCTACATATTCGGGAATCATCGGATCTTGTCCTTCAAACGGCACTGTAATTTTAAATGCATATATTCAGTGACACTCTGGCATCTGCAAAAAGTATCGACCCGTGTCAGCCTGCGCATTTTGCTACTTCTAAATTTCATATCAAACAACCATTTTCACTCATGATTCAGCCATTTTGTTTTTGTAAACAAAACTGGAAATTACTACAGTACATGCAATTTTATATAAAGCAATGCGCTGAACCCCCTATTCCCGAAGCACGGCTCGTGTATATTGTTCCTATATATGGCCTGCAACACGCGAAAAGGGGCATTCGGACATTTGCGTAAAGTGTCGTCTCGGATTAGCCTGCGCAGTCCGCGCAGGCTAATCCGAGACGGCACTTTACGACTACATTAGATTGTGTGCTACAGCAGACTTGCGCAAAACAGAAAATTGCATAAAAACGGAAAGTATCCTTTCGGATTAGCCTGCGCGGACTGCGCAGGCTAATCCGAGACGACACTTTACGCAAAATGTCCGAATGCCCCTTTTCGCGTGTTGCAAGCCATATAGTTTCATGTTTATTGTCCCTAATTATATTTCATCTAATTTCATCATTTTCTTGTAAATGGTTTTGGGTATACTTGTTTGTCGAAAGCCAAATTAAATAAAACGAAATTGATATGTAGTTTTTTTAATTTTTTTGTTCTAGTATAAACGAACACCCTGAGAGAAAGTTGTTGGAATTTATGTAAGGATTCACAGCCCTGAAAAGGTCGCTGTTCAAATATATACCTTAGATAACTATATAAGATACATAGGATCTGAAATGAATAGCATTTGAGATAAAATTTAATTACACGAGCCAATAAAGTTTTGTTTTTTTTTAAAGCAAAGCTTTGGCGAGCTTAATAACAAGATTTTTTGTCAACGAGTTAAATAAAATTTTGCCTCAAAAGTCAACGACTGTTTGCTGTTTATCGCATAAGTGTATCTAATGAATTTTAGTGTATGATGTGTCAAAACATAGGCCTACATGTACTGAAATTTACATAGTCCAAAACAAACTTGCATTTAATAATCATTAAATCTAAAGTTGATAAAATTCGCAGCTTTGTCAGAATCATCAATTGTGACAGTTAATTTCACATAGCAATCATGGTCAGCAATGTTTAAGAAACAGTTTAAAACTTCCATGGCGACTACGTGGAGACTCCCGGATCACCAAACTTCTTCTGAATCATTACGGTCCTCGACTGACAGGTCTATACAATGCTATTACGATTTATGACAATGTGCCATGTTTTTTTTTTAAAATAATCGTGGTAAACCACAGCTTGAAGGATGAATAAGTCATTATGGCTAAATTAGGCGAACCTTCCATACACAGTTTTGTCTTATTTTTGTATTTTTTTCCTATATTTATATAAATTGCAATGTTTTGTTTAAAATTTACAGACTATGGTAGCTGATTAACACTGAAAAGTAGAACGATATATACTGAACCAAAAAAGAAACTTCCCCTGTGTTTAAGTGCAAATGCAATGTTATTAAAAAAAATCAAAATATCAGATGACCTACATATATTCGGGCGAACGATTATGTGTCCGATAAAACAAATTTTAAATCGATTGAAAGCATTTTGCAGAAGAAACCCACTGAAAGCGATTTTCACGTGCATGCACGGACCAGTATAATTCGTGTATATTTTTTGAAACCTTTCAGTCTAATTTTATAGACTTTCATGTCAATAAGAGAAAGACGTTGAAAAAAATTAAATTCTTTTTAGTTTTCTTTATTTTTGATATGCCTAGAATTCCGCAAAATTTACGCGAACGTGCCATTGGCATGCTTAATGCTGGTATGACGATGAATGCTGTTGCTATGAATATTGGATGCTCTGCTCGTGCTAGTCGACACCTTAGGCAACGTTTTCAAGCAACAGGGCGTACGGAAGATCGACCACGTAGTGGACGTCCTCGGGTCACAACGGGCGGCCAAGACCGCTATATTCGGAACACCCACCTACGCAATCGCTTCCAAACTGCCACAGCCACTGCTGCTAACACCCCTGGTACACATAACAACCGTATATCTGCCCAAACTGTGCGCAATCGCTTGCGCGAGGGTGGGCTACGTGCACGTCGTCCATACGTTGGTTGTGTTTTGACGCGACGTCACCGCGAAAATCGTGTTAATTTGGCACGTACACACCAACGCTGGCTTAGGCAACAATGGAATAGCGTTCTTTTCTCTGACGAGTCCAGGTTTTCCATTCATCGAGGTGATGGTAGGGTTCGAGTATACCGTAGGAGAAATGAACGTTATGCCGACTGTTGCGTACTTGAACGAGATCGTTTTGGGGGTGGGGGTTCTGTCTTGGTCTGGGCGGGCATTGCACATGGCTTTCGCACTAATCTCGTCGTTATCGAAGGGAATTTGAACGCCCAACGCTACCGAGATGAAATTCTTGCGAGGCACGTTATCCCACTGTTTCAAAATAATGCCAATATCACTCTTTTTCAGCATGATAATGCCACAAGCCATACAGCTAGGGACAATGTGAATTTCCTCAGGGCGAATAACATTGCATTTATTAATGACTGGCCTGCCAAAAGCCCTGATCTGAATCCCATTGAACACCTTTGGGATAATTTGGACCAGCGTGTTAGACGTCGCCCTATTCCACCGTCAAACGTCATTCAGCTAAGACAAGCCTTAATTCAGGAATGGAACAACATTCCACAAGCTGAAATCAATACACATCCGTTCTATGCGCCAACGATGCCAGGCAGTCCTTCATGCTGAAGATGGTCATACCCGGTATTAATTTGTGATTTTGGTGAGCGACCCCTTCCGCATTTTAACTACCATTTCACTACTTTTGGATAAACCCTCAGCAATAATTTTTTTCACACAAAGTCGCAATAAAATACTCTTTCAATGCATATAAATCTAGTTTAATCCTGATTTTCATATTTGTGTATATCTGCACTTAAACACAGGGGAAGTTTCTTTTTTGGTTCAGTATATATATATAATTCAAAGTAGAAATCTGTAGATCATAAAACTTCTGAAATGTTTTCGATATTCGATATCAATCCCTTAAAAAAAAAAAAAATCCCGCCTAACGGCCTCAAGTAAGAAGACTTTTGAAAACTTTGTTGAAAAATGAGAAAATGCTGGTAAGCAGCATTTTCTCATTTCCCACAATGTTTTCTATCCTTTCAGGGACAAATCTTTTCATTTGAGACGAATCCAGTTTATTATCTGCATCTGCTTTCAATTTGGAATAGTGTAATTCTTTTGTAGTCTGGTAAAGAGTTAAAATAGTTCGTTATAGACAGCTTCTAGAGTACATCCGGTATTTCTTTAGAAACTTGAGAAAATTGTCGTCTGCGTCTGTAGAGTTTGTTTTCTCCATTGTATGCAAGATAATAAACTATATTTGCTATGATTTAAATCTTTACCAAACGGCAAAATTTTAGACTGGTCCATATTGAAAGCATTTGCAGACGACAATTTAGATGTTGTATCAAACATTGTTTGGTACATGGTTAAACGAGTTCTATTCTGTGCTGATGCATTAGGTAGCCTACAAAACATTTTAGAAAGAGGAGGAATTGTTCCTTTATTGGGTTTTCGATTTTCGAAATAATAGCAGTTGGCGACAGATGGCTTCTCAAGTACTTCCGGTATGCCTTGAGAACCTGGAGAAAGTTGTTGTCTGTGTCTGTTTTGTTTGACAACCTTTCTAATTTAGGCGAGACATTCGACTATATTTCTACAAGGTATTTTATATATTATATAGAAAAAAAAAAAATAGTGAATTATAACGTGATAATTTCACAGATGTATCATTACTACTCACTCAGCATGTTATCACTGTATAGCGCACTAAGTGCAATTTGGCTGTTTTGAATCTGGGTTAGAAATATTGATGACGTAACTCAAAATGTCGTCATAAACGTGACCCAACGAAAAGACCATAGTAGAAATGTTGATTATTCATTTCTCTAAGTTTTTGGAATGTTAAAAAAAAAAGATCATTTGAATGTAAAGTCAAGATATAATTTCATCGTGAACAGTAAAATTCAGTTTATACTCTATTATCCTCCATTTCTTTATTATCCCCCGCCGAAGGCGGAGGGATATAGTTTTAGCGTTGTCCGTCCGTCCGTTCGTCCGTCCGTCCGTGTGTCCGTCCGGGAGAATATCTCCAATACCATGGGACGGAATTTCGTGAAACTTTATACATGTGTACAATAACCCATTCTGCCAAGACACTTTTCTTTTTTGGATTCGATGAAAAATGGCCAACTGGGAGCGATTTTAAGTTACGCGGTCAAGTAAATTTTTCGGCGGGGGATATCATTTCAACGAAATTGCTTGTTCTTGTTACAAGCATACATAAGTCTCTAAAAGTCTTGGATATAACACTGAAGACGGTCCCTTTTACCTTAATTCTTTATTACCAAACGACGAATTTTAGACTTGTCCAAACTTAAAACATTCGCTGACGACATGTCAAATGTGGCTCAAATGACGGAATTTGTTTTTCAAAGGGAGGAAAACATCGTTGGAAAAGGAGAAAAAGCTGGTTTCCAGCATTTTCTCCTTTTTCGACAATGTTTTCAAGACTTCTTCAAGGTCTTTAAAATTCGGGACTTTGTGGTAAAGGGTTAGACAATACAAATAAATCACATTAAACTTTTAATTTCAGATTAGATTTTTACTAGTTATAAATAGGATTCGGGTGCAATCGGGTCAGAAATTTTATTAGATTACCGTGTTTTTATTGTTCCATAGGGTTGCTTTATGGATAAATTACATTCTCGTATCACCATGGATTCTGATTGGCTGTTCGCTAAGTGATTTCCGGACTTCCGTAAACGTTATAAATTGTTTCCCATGTACTCGTAAATTACTTTTTCCGTTCAAATACTTCTTAGTACCTCTTAGTACCTCTTCTACTATTTAATGGTAAGCTTGAAATTAACCTGCTATGTGCAGCCAGAAAATTTGGCAGTAACAACGTTATACTGTGTGTCGGTGGGGTAAAAACGGAATTTTCAATATCTGGCACCGACTTCAAAATGAAAGGCTTTAAAATCATAAAAATCAGAAAATACATGTACATGTAATTGGTTGTCTTTCATGAATTTTCCTGTGCCGTTTTATCCCGAAATTACATAAGCATCAAAGTTTTGATAACTCAATACCAAACGACAAAATATTAGACTCGTCAAATTTTAGGGTTTTTTTTTTTTTTGCAGACGACATTAGAATTTTAGCTAAAAAGATGATTTCTGTCCTTGAATTGTTTGAAAACATTGTGGGAAATGCAGAAAATGCTGGTTACCACCATTTTCTCCTTTTCCAACAATGTTTTCAAAGCCTTTCTTCTTCAGGGTCGTTAAAATTCGGGATTGTTCGGTAAAGAGTTAAAACATTGCCTGACCAGTTTATCTCACATGTTTTTTTCCAAGGAACACATAGAATTACGAATAATGATAAAAACCCTGTCGTTGTCGAGGTTGTCGTCATTGTCGTGCTAAAACTGCAGCTTTTTTTCTTTCTGATATATCTGTCATCGCTGAAAATAGATCTATTTACTTCAAAGTCGGGCAAGTTGTGAAGTTTCAAAAGGGGACACCCATACCACATGAGTAGGTAACCTTTAAACTATTTTGACACAGTTATGCCTCTTTTTCGACTTAGAATCTTCACTAAAAAATGCAACAGCCGACGGTTTTGAACTCGCACGTGATTCTCTAGTTTCGTTTTGCATTAGAGAACTTTTGAAAGCACTGCTGCAAAATAGATAACAAGCATCTTCTCTTTGCCATTATATTTTCATTTGTATTCATATATGAATACCTTGATTCATACTGATTATCCTTTTTTACAAAGGCGTTCAAACATATTTATTTTACATCGATTGAGAAACAAATTCTTGCAACTTATACTAATCTCTGTATATATCTTCTTCTTGGAAACTGAACCAGTACTCGCGCTGAATATCTGCGCTGATGAACAGACCCAAATTTGACACACGCTCCCAGGAATCGAACTCGGGACCTTATGGTTACGATGCCGACGATCTACCTCACATTCACTGACACCACATCATGCAAAATCGTCTGCTGCAATCCATTCCATGGGGTAATGAAATAAGGTCTAGTTTCGTAACATGACGTAAGAGTTTGTTTTCCTGTTTTGAATTATTCATTAGTTTCATAACTGAGAGGGAGAGGGAAGCATTTACTGTAAACTGATACGGGAAACGCTTGACAGAAAGCGTGCGTTGACATCACTTCCGTTTTATCTTTTTCAAATCCGATTTATTGCACAATGTTGAAATTAGGACAAATATGCACAAGTGACAGAGATAAAATTGGAGGCTTTTAATCTTATATAGTTCTTCTTCAAATAAAGTATACTACTGCAAGCAATCCCATTGTTTTAACGGCACCGACGAAGAAAAGTTACACATTTAACATTTGAAAACATTGTGCGGAAAAAGGAGAAAATGCTGTTAACCAGCATTTTCTCCTTTTTACACACAATGCTTTCTATTCTATTATAAATCAAATCCTTTAAGCCACATCTGATGATGTCGTCTTTAAACGCTTTGGATATGGACTAGTCCAAGATTTTGTGGCAAAGAGTTAATTATTGCTTAAATTTGACACTTAAAACCTGTAACTGTAACCTATAACATCAGGACAAAGTGCTTTACCAAAGCAAATATTTTTCAACCAACCATTCTAAAATGCATTCTAAGTCTTATTCTAGATTTAGAAAGTAATGCAGTTTCTAATTAGCTGAACCAATTAGATTAGCAAATCCGACATTGTTCAAGAGAATGCCATGAAGAATGGTAGATGATGACGGGCCCTGGAACTTCTAAAGGCGAGACGATATTTTCAAAGTGCAAAAGGTCATTTACAGTATGGTGGCTGACAGGGAAGATCTCACAAAGAACTGTCAGTTACAGGCTGGAGAAGGAAATACATGTATTAACCCTTCAGAGCGCCTGATAAACCAACCGACACTTTCAGTCTAGAAATAAGACCCAAATAATCATAATCTAAAGTTTGTCTTTGTCTAAAGCGTTTGAACAAAGTGGACAGTATAGGTCAAAGATCTTGATCTATACTGCAAGCAAAGGCAACTATAGTTGTAAAAGGCGCTTTATTATACACATATCAGTGAATTACTGGGATTTCACAGTGAATAACACCACTATTGATACTAATTATGGTATCATCACTAGTGACGATATAGTGTTTGAATGTTTGCCGGAACTACTTTTGTCCTATATTGCTCATATTGTACAATTCTTGGTAATTATCAGAATAAAAAAGGGTAAATTAGGAATATAATAAATAAGATAATCAACTGGTTGTGTGTGATATAAAAATCTGTCACTCGAATGGTGTTTGATGTGGTTAAAAAACTCGTCCTCCGGACTCGTTTTTTCAACCGCATCACACCCCATTCTAGTGACAGATTTTTAATATCACACACAACCAGTTGATTATCCTCTATTTATGGGTTAATAAAAGCGTCTTCTTTTGCATGCTCGCAAACTACAACTGCCTTGGTTGAACGGTTAAATTAGTGAGAGTGATGTTTCAAAACATACATCTAGAGACATATATGCGTCAGACTTTTCCCAGCAATCTTAATAGGCCTATTCACTGTATATTACATTTTACTGCGTGAAATCAAAATACATGTAGTAGTTTCCAACTTTTCAAATATAATTATGTTACAACTTGAATTCCTGTCCAGCTGTACGTACCTTATTCGTCCTTTTTTGGTTTGGATGGTGTCTTTTCTTTCGAAAATTGAATTTTCCATTGATTGTTGAAGTTATTTAAATGTTCTCATATATAGATCTAGGCTTAACTGTGATATTTTTCTTACAATAGTTTTTGTTTCATTCTTATTAAAAAAAAAAGACAATAATTTCGCTGGAAATGTTATTTGTATTAGGTCATCTTGATATACAATTTGTCAGTAAACTAATGCTCATTTTTTCAATGAAAGTCCCAGCTTTAAGAATTGAAGTTTAAAAAGAAAAAAAAAAAAAAAACATTGAAAAGCGTACATAAAAGAAAGTGAATCCGGTCCGTGCTTATAAAACTTGTTTCGTGCTCATCTCAGTTGGGGTTAAACTTTAACAGATATATACTCGTAAATGTCATTTCTTACATCTTATAGAGCTTTTACAGTTTCCGTTTTCATGTAAAATATGTCTTTATTTTCAAATGTTAAGACAACATCATGTACTCATTAATCTGAAAGGGGCATCATAGGATATTTTGTTGCGAATCAAATTTCTTGTGTAACACTGCTAAATTTTTTATTTGCAAGTGTAAGGGAACTGGACTGTTACATTCAGTAAAAAGGTGCTATTTCGACTTTGAAATAATATGACGGTCGTTCGCATTCGGAAACCTTGTTTTTTTATTCTATTTATTTATTTATCTATTTATTTATTTATTAACTGAGCCATGTTCTGGCAAAAAGGGGCTTAATGCATCTCCGTGATGCATGATACCAAGCGAATCATCATATGATCATGGGCCCATAAAGTCCATTTTGTCAAACAATCGACTTAATCATGAAGTAGAATGGTCCTTTGACATGCAGAAAATTTAAAGGTAGCAAAAAGTTTCGGCCCATGTCAGCCATGTACGCGGATTGCGCAGGCTGACATGGATCGATACTTTTTGCAGATGCATTAAGCCCCCTTTTCAAAGTGCATGGCTCGTTTTATTCATTTATTTTTTTAGATCAGATAGGACGTCATTTTCATTATTTGAATACAACCTCGTATTTTTGACACGTGTAACTTATCATGTGACATTCCCACGTGTTCTTGCAAATTTCTGGCGCAAAATTTAAAAATACTATAAGTGGCAACGTATTAAAATTTGGAAATCCCATTTTGAATCTTTCATTTTTTGCATTTCTCTGTCTTAATTAAGATGGTTTGCAAACTATATTTTTTACTTCTAAATACATGTATATGTACAGTGATCAAACATTTCTGAAGTTTGGTACGATCACAAGAATCTATATAGGCCCTCATTTTGGGCACGAACTCAGTAAACTTCACTCTTAAGATTTATAACCACCAACCCGGATGTAATGTGGGTCAGCAATATTCCAACTGACAAATAGCCAGACTGACAAATAGCATTTAGATTACGTCACACATCATCTTGAAGGCACATCCGAAACGTATTAGCACATTTTGACGGCCATATTGATCACACCTCTTTCAGGGCCGAATATATAAATTATAACACTTTCGACGGCCGAAACTGCAGTCAACTGAAACTCAAAATATAGATATTAAACTCACAGGCTGACCTAAACAAGCGAAAGGATGTAAAAGCAAGATCAGACTGCACGTTCTGTGCAGTCGGATCTGGATCTATGCCGTTTGTAAAAGTCCCAATTTTCGCCTTTAACGGTGAAAGGGTTAAACCAAACCATCCCAAATTTTATCGACCCCGAGGAGGAAGGCTTTCGAAAACATCACGGAAAATGAAGAAACTGCTGGAAAGCAGCGTTTTTCTTCTTTCCCCACAATATTTTTTACCATTAAAAAAAAATCAAATCATTTGAAAAAAAAATATATATTTTTCTTCTGCAAATCTCTTCAAATTGGACAAGTGCAAAGTTTTACCGCTTGGCAAAGGGTGAAAGCACTTTCCACTCCTACATCAGAAAAAAAAAACATCTGGCTAGAGGGCAGTCACCGGAAATGGATTCAATTTCCCCTGCATTAAACCCTTTACCATGCAATCCCAAGCTTTAATGACCCTGAGAAAGAAAGCCTTTGAAAACATTGTGAGACAAAGGAGAAAATGCTGGTAACCAGCATTTTCTCCTTTTCCCACAATGTTTTCTCTCCTTCCGTGGACAAATTTAAATTTTTGAGTCACAGTTATTTTGTCATCTGCAAATGCTTTCAATTTGGAACAATATAGAATTATGTTAATAAAAGTTAGCATGTACCGTAAGACCTGCAAATATATTTTAGAGTTACAGTAAATTGTTTTAGACAATTAGAGAGCTAAGTAAACTTAATTTGTATTTTAAGGTAAATACAGATTAAGATCAGACTGCCTCTTGCGAACGGTATTGATTAAGATAAATATGCACTGAAGGTGTAGGCTGATCTTTCATCTACACTGCCAGCTTTGCTGCAAAATATTCAGGCAAAGGTAACTCACGAAATTGTAATATTTAAGTCAATTTTCTTGACTGAACAGGTTCATTTGATTTATTTTGCACATTAATAGTTCACCTTTCGCTCCTAGAGCTACGAATAGAATGAAAAGGACAAAAATGTATACGAGCGGGGCTGCTGGCAAAAGAGCCGTAGGCGAGGTGGTGACATGATTTGCCACAGCCTTAAACAAGTTTCCAAGTCCCCTGCTACCTGACCGTACAACGAATTTATTATACTGCAAAGTTATACCATTCCAAAGTCTATTCAGCGAAATTCCCCCCTATTTATGGTCTCACGAATTGGGTACGCGGACGAAATAGTGCCCCAATTCAATGAAAACTGACGTCACTTAAAACTGACGTCACTGAAACCTTGGTAAAGCGTGCAGTTTGGTGCATAAACTTGATGATGTCACTGCGATAGACAATCGACGAATTCTTATTCAAACATGGATTTTAAACAACTTCAAGGTAAGTAAGTAGTATGCATTTTAAAGGTGGCCCTTCAGATTTTGGGACGAAAATTTTACAAAAATACAAAAAAAAAAATCATCTTTATACTCCCAAAGCCTTTTAATTTTCATTCATAAAACCCCAGTAGTCGAAAACCATCCGACAACAAGAGAAATTAGAGATTTACTACGGCCCAGGTCGACACCGACGGGAAACACGGTCTATTTTTACATGAGTAACTCGCTCATTTACATACACAGACGAAGCTTCAAACATAGCGTCCGAAGAAGACATTATGGAAAATAAGTACATGTTTGTTATGTTATGGAATTTTAAGCGTCATTTGTCACGTGCCAGTCACTGGACATTCCCACAATGCTTTTTTGATTTCTGGCGCGAAATATAAAAATACCTTAAGAGGCTACGTAGCCTTTTAAGGGAACACCATCAAAAAGATTTTTTTTTTTTTTTTTTTTTTTGTAATTTTATGATTCTTAATTATTGATGATTTGTATTGTTTTTCATATAAATTTCAGTGATATATATATTTTCTAATTTGGTGAGATGTGAAAAATCTAAATACCCACCTTTAATGATTTGTTGGCAAAAGTAAACGACCTTTGGTTGCATTAAATGACCATGAGGCTATCCTTTGAACGTTACAATGTATGAGTTTCGACACCTAACAATTTGTTTACCAGACGCAGAGATGGCTCGTTTTAACCCCGTGTATTTGTTTTGGAATAACAGCAAACGATAATATGTGTAACTATATTCATTTACTTAAAAAAAAATAATAATCTATTCTTTTAATCACAACCATCAAGGGAAACGAGTAATAATATGGTGCAAGCTACTCAGTATGTTTGTCTTGTGGGCGGCTCGTACCAATCGACGCCCCCATTTTGGATGTTTAGTTTAAACATATTTTATTTCATAAGTTGAAATGGGGTTGGGCCACAAGTTCTCACAACTTAGAATTGTCCCTTCCCCTACAGCACAAATTATACAGTTCTAACAACGGTATGTACAAATACAACAACACTGAAGTATGAGAAAGTAAAGAAACGCAGTAAGTGAGAGCTAAGAGTTGAAATAGAAAGATTACAAAGAATAACAAAAAGAAACAAAAAAAAAAAAGAAAAGTTCAAAACAGGAAAGAGAAAAAAGATGGTGTTCTCTGTGATTGCCTAAAATTTTATAAAGTTGTCATTAACACTTACAAAAATAGACTGAAAATTACGAAAACTGTTTTGATTCATTAACGTACAACTGAACTGCTTCAAATAGTAAACAATTTTGGTCGTGACTTAGGTCAGCACCGCCGAAAAGAAGTTTTATAGTATTTAGAGGATGAAATACTCTTGTTGCTTGGAAAAGTGAGATTCTTATATCTGTAAATCGAGAGCACTTGAAAAAATAATGTTCAGCATTTTCAATGCCATTACCACAGTCACATGTAGGGTCTGGTTTCAAGTGATTCTGAAAAAGGTCCCCATTTAAATTACTGCAATTGTTCCTTAATCGAGCATGAATTACTGATATACATGTATATCTATTACCAATACAGTAGAGACTTAAAACTCTCGCGGGCCCGGTATGTATTCTTAATTTTGATCTAAAAGAATGGTATGTTGCACTACATCGCATTTCTTGTTCGAGATTATTCCATAGAGAAATTGAGGATGGGATACATGACTTTTGTAACAAACTTGTTCTGGTGCGGACGTTTTCATAATTTTGGCTGTCTCTCAATTAGTATTGAGATATATTTCCAACTAATGGAGGAATTAATTCTTCTATGTAATGAGGAACAATATTGTTTGACACTTTATACATAAAACAGAGCTTAGAATTTTTCCTTCTAGATGATAAGGTTTCCCATCCACATTCTTTGTAAAGATTTTCCAGAGATACTGATCTTGTGAGGCCTGTTACAATACGTGCAGCTTCATTTTGTAATTTTTCAATGGAATCCGAACATGAAATGGAGCAACCGTCCAATACAATAGATGAATATTCGAGAATAGGTCTCACATATGATAAATAAATTTGATTTAATGCTGCGCGAGTAAGAATAAACTGATGTCTCCGCATAATTTGGATTATTTTGGATGCAGCCTCCAAATTATTATTGATGTGATCGTTCCATTGGCCTGAACTACTAAAAGTTAAAAGTTAAACCCAGATGTTTATGTTGATCTACAATTTTAATTTTAGTATTATCGAAAAAAAGAGCTGGTTTGCCGTGGTCTTTTTTCGATGAAAATATAACAGCTTCAGTTTTGTCTGGGTTGAAATCAACTAACAATTGTTTTGTCCATATTGAAACGTTTCTTAGGTCATAGTTAATTATACCCTCTATATCACGTACCGAAGAAGCGGAATAATATAAAGAGCTGTCATCGGCGTACAATCTTGTAAGACTCAAAAGAGATTCACCAATATTTTGGATGTTGTGTTGAAAGTGTAGTAATGTACTCGTATACGGGGCTCCAAAAAGGAAAAGTGGTTTTAGGTGGACTTTGCCAGTGTACAGGAATATATATTCGGTGCATATTATCCAATCAGATCGCGAGAAATTTCTTTGCAGTACAATAATGTTATTTTTTTAGTAACAGGCAAGAATACTATGCTTAAAAAACTGACATAACACTCCTTTATGACGTCACACAATGCTTATATCAAACGTGTGTAAGTGAATAAAAATTCGCTGTATTACACTGAAAACAAAGAAGGTTTTCTTTTTCGATCTGTTTATTCTTTAAAGATGCCCGTCTACAGCCGGTAAGCAAAAACGCTGTTAAATTTCAAACAATTTAGAATGGTACAGAAATCAGTCCTTTGTGTAAACATGGATAAATTACTGACATATATGGTGTAATTGAAAAAAAAAAGAAACACGGAGATTTGTATCAGAAACCGAACATTGGTCAGAAGAAAACTGGCTGACGATCGAAGCTGTAAACAGTGGCGGTGCGTCACGGAAATTTATCGTTGGTTTCCGCCTAGAGTCGGATACGGTGTGATTTGCATATAGGTCGCGACCTCCGTCTGAAAATCGAGGCTGCAACAGAGAAGCCTCCATTTTCCTTTGTTTACCTCATTAGACGCAGGGCGAAGGTCAAATATAGTCACGTGACAGAATGCATGATCTTCATACGAATCTACCCGAGTGTATAACGGATATATCGAAATCTTCGATTCAAAAACCGGAAACGACGAGTCTGTTTACATGGAAGGCCGCAACTCAGCGAAATGCGTTTTCTATCGACCGTAATCTAAGCAACCTTGCAACCGTCAGGCGCAATATTTGGCATGAAGGTATAAGAATGACTATAGTTTGATAAAATAAAGACAAAATGAGTTAAAACTCGCTGAAAATGAGTATAAGGGCCTCTTTAAGTTGTTTGAATGACGGTCTTTGACAAAAAGTAGAGGACATGTTGATCAAGATATTGAACTGTTAGCTCTTTGCAATCTGATCTTCATTAATGCGGTCACAAAAAACCCGTAAAGTTGTGAAAAAGCATTTTAAGATTATTCAATTTCCTTTCTGACGATCATTTAAGGTTTGTTAAAATAAGAATAAATTGAAAAGGAGATTAAAATGAACACAAAACGTGCGATTGAATCTGAATTCTCCGATTCTGAAAAGAGCATTCCGCTAATTGACTGAATGGCCCTTTATCATCGACCATTGAAATGGCGTTCAAATTCTAAACTACCAATGAACAAGGTACCACAGCATTCTGATTGGTCTGGACAAAACATCTCAGCCAATCAGAAGACTAGTTTAGAAAAGGGCTGTCGCTACGCACCGTCATGAATTCATGAATCTTGCAGGATTCGTATAAGCATGCAACCAAAATATAAACCTAGCTAAGCTAACCGCAGTGGTGCTGAAAATACTACGGCTTACTACGATATTGTCGACTAGGTCAAACCGTTCTAATCCATGTTGAAGCGTAAAATGGTCAGCAAATGCTTAGGAAGAATTCTTATGAAGAAAATAAATGAAATACGCTAGCTATTCCTCTTTACCCTCATTTTAAACACGAATAAGCCCGCAGAGACCCAGATAAACATTTGTACCAACTGCAAATAACTATTTTTTCATTCATTCCAAACAAGTACCGAGAAGTAGGTAAAATGCAAATTAAAATATTTGCGCAAATAAAAAGAAAGTTCAATAGGATAGCCATTTTTGACAGAATGGTTGCCCTTTTTTGTATAAATCTAGACCATGAAGTAAGTTTATTAATTTGCTAGGTCATTTCAGAGAGATAAAATTGATGTATCTGTAATCAATCTGTGTAAAAATAAAGTTATAATCAAATTATTGAGAGAGTGAGAGAGAGAGAGAGAGAGAGAGAGAGAGAGAGAGGAATGGACGGACGGACGGACGGACGGACGGACGAACGGACAGACAGAGTGACTGACAGCTGACAGACAGAGTGACTGACTGACTGTCAAAGGTTAATTGAGACTATCATACAAGAAATTCCAGTACAATTTATAGTATACCCATAATCGTCCAATTCTCAAAGGTCTTAAATAATTACACAGTGAAAATTTGCGAAGACATTTCAAGAAAATTTATAGGGCGGAACACGAAACCCAGTATAGAATAAAATCTCAGTATTAACCCTTTCAGTGCAATAAAAAAGGGGTTTTTGCAGAAGGCATAGATCAAGATCAGACTGCACAGAATGTGCAGTCTGATCTTGAATCTATGCCGTCCGTTTATTAAGTCAAACCCGTAAGATAAAATGTCTTTCTGAGAATCAAAAAATGATATACTCAACAAAAAAGTTGAGAAAATTGTGTTCGAGGGGCTATGACAAAAGATTTAAAACACTTTAAAAATTCTGAATTTCACAGTGTTATAAACATCCAATTTTCTGCAAAAGAACGCTTAATTTGAAATTATAGTATCAATAGCGGCTTAAATCATCACTGTCAAAGGTGACTGGTCTTCTCGACATTTTTCGCAAAATTGCGATATTGACTGGTAAGAGAAAAAAGTGTCACTGTATATAGAGTCTCACCCCCAAGAAAAGCCTTTATAAAATTGGCCGTCAGGCTATTTACTTATCTCAAATTGTTTGAGCAATACTTTCCAGACTGTGTCGACTTTTTAATTTTCAAATCGGTTCAATATCTCCATTGCAATCGTCCAGAACCGCCCAAGATTCTCTGGTCAGAACAACGTTGTGCTCATTGGCTGGCCAGCGTGCTCGCCAGACATATCTCCCATTAAACATGTGTGGGACATTCTGGGACTGAGGGTTCGACACACAACGCTCGCATCCCCGGGCTCTTGCTGTGACGCTACAGGAGGAATGGAGATTGGTTCTTCAGCTCCAAAGCACCAGAATTATTCGGAGTATGCAACCCCAGTGTGAGTCCCTATTTGCCACTGACAGGGGGTACACTCGTTACTGAAGGAATATTTCGTACATTCTCATCTTACATACGTGACATTCGAGGCTGTCATGAGAAGGGACTTACGTTAATTTCATGTGACATTCAAAGGATTTTAATTTCACGCTATAAAAACTTACAGCGTCTTCATGACTGTGTTTGCATTAAAAGTGGGAATTATTTGCGAAAAATGACCTTGACCCCTGGGTTACTTGACACAGTGCCACAAAAAGGATATTAGTACTATGAAACTAAATGAAACGTCTTTTTCAAAAGATGAAATGTATCTCATAAAATGAATAACAGTTGAATTATTATTCGTTAGGAATCATTTCCCATAGGAACTGTGAATTTGGATTTACGAATCGTCTGGTTCGAGTTTCACTTGACTGGATCATATTTTATCACTAAACTCCAAGTGTCTGTCAGTTTTGCACCGCTGCATATTATTTCTAAAACTAAATAAATAAATTGAAAAATGAGTTTTATGAAGTAATTTCGGTTTTCATCGCTTGGGAATATTATATTGTCTTTGGCATTCTTTCAGCAGTTTTGAAAGAGTCGGTGGGACGAAGAAGCTTTTGCATCAGGTGTGGCGTACCGCAAACACGCTACGTTGCAATGCCGAAATCATAGCTTTTTTTACCTTTAACCACACAATTGCGAGTTTAACAACACTGAGAGGGCTTTTGAAAACATTGTAGGAAAAGGTGAAAATGCTGGTAACCAGCATTTTCTCCTTTTCCTACAATGTTTTCTGCCCTTTCACAGACAATTACCATCACTGGAGCTACATTTAATGTTTGTCGTCTGCAACAGCTTTTAATTTGGACAGGTCTTAAATTTTGTCGTCTGGTAAAGAGTTAACTACATGTACTCAAAAGACAGCCTAAATTCTTGCAGATATAGACTATCTTTTACTGGAAGCATTAAAGAAAACCTGGGATTCTACGTAACTTATCAGACTGCTCGCACGTATCATAAAGTTAGACCTCGAAGCACCGAAAGGTTTCTATCAGAAATTGTAAGGACTTGCTCTATGAAGACCTTATATAGATTGATGACGATCGTTTTGACATACAAAAAAAAAAGTCCTTGAAATATTTTCCTCTGAAGAACAGTGTGCAAACATTTTTGTTGGTGGGAAAGCAGCGACTGCTGTGTGATGAATTATGTTTTGTTGTCGTAAATGCAACCCAGAAAACTGCTGACGCAATTTCGGATAAGATAGTCGATGTTGATCAGCCCGTATGTCCGTACAACATTATCTTCCGCTAGGTCACATTTTCCAAATAGTAACCTATCTGATTTGAGCATCCTTGGTAAAGAACCGGACTACTTTTCATGATGATAATCGATGCAGCGAATTTCAAAATAAAATCTACTAACTAGCATTTAACCTATTCACCAGTCATTTATAAACGCAGCCCCTATATGCCTGGGAAATAGCCCCGGTAAAAGCCCAGCGTCGTTTGGACTTCCTTTTTCGTTAACATCTCGGGAAAGACCCTGTACAAATACCGGTTTTCCCTATACCTATATCTAGAAACTGTATAGAAAGGTTTGCAGTAAACTATGTTGGTTTTTTTTTTTTGATAATTTTTTGCGTTTGAAATAATATTTTTCGAAAATTTGGAGTGAAAAACAAGCTTGATTTCTCTGAAGGCGTATTATTCAGAGCAAAGATCCGCTTGCTAAGTTTTAGCGGCAGGGTTTTGAGTTATGCACAACGCGTATTACTATTTGTCCTGCACAAGATAGTGATGTGTCAATGTAAACAAGTCAATCTTTGAAGAATATGACATGCACAGACACAGGTCATTACAATGCCCCCTCTTTCTACTCTGTTCGATACCCGTGTACCAATTCAAGTCTCTCTTTACTAATAAATGATAATACTAATAGTATTACGAATGATAAAAAGGCCGAAACGACTGAACAAATCTGCATGAAATAGATTAATCCGATACCAAACAATCCTGAGTTTAGATGACCCTGAGGAAGAAAGCTTTTGAAAACGGTTTGGATAAAGAAGAAATTCTTCTCCTTATCCCACAATGTTCTCTGTCATATTAAACATAAGTCCCATCAGTGCTTACCACTTTCAATTTGTCGTCTGTAAATGCTTTCGAATTGGACCGGGCTAAAATTTTTGCCGTCTGATAAAGAGTTGAAAAAGAATACCCGGAAGTAGCATGTAACCATGCATTTCTTTTTCATTCGAAAGCATGGCTCCGGAGAGTTTGTTAATTGTGTAGAAAAACATCAGATTGTACAGAACAAAGAGACACATCTTGAAACTATTCAGCCTGTTTTTTCAATTCCTTTGACAGCAACCTTGAAATTACAACATTAAGATTTTTTTTCTTCAGAATCCAAACAATGCCAAATCAATTTATCTGGTTGTCTTGGGCATTGGGGCCCTATAAAATGTCGTGTTTGTATTATGTTCAGCTTTAATTTAGCAATGAAAGCGATTGAAACAAACGCCCACGACTTAACTAAAATTTTCCCTGGCCAGCTTAGCAATTACATTCTTGAAAATAAATCAACCCTCTACCATTTTTTTTTGAGCGCAGAGTAAGCCAGTCAGATGAGATGTATTCATAGGATAAAAACAGAAATACCAAGAACTACTTTTTCCAGTAAAGCAAAAATAAAATCACAAAATGGCGATCCCACGTGACCCCACGATCATCGGAGTGCTTATTCACCAACCATTCTTATTCTTATCCTGCCGAGCCCCGGTAGCTCAGTCGGACTACATACACGACTTGAGAACAGGGGTCGCTGGTTCGATCCCCAGCTCGGCCAACTTCTTTCCGAGGATTGATAATAGTCATTGCGACAGGATTCATTCCCTCTCACCGCTGACCACTGTTTCGAGGATGGTTATGTGGGAAATCAGCCAGTATTGTGCGGTGTACTGGTAAAAGAAACTCCGGAATAGCATGGATAGGTGCATAGGCCGCCACGATATAACTGAAAATATGTTGAGAACGGCCTTAAACACCATACAATCAATCAATCTAAAGCTTATTTAACAACCCTTAAGAAGAAGGCTTTTGAAAAGATTGTTGGAAAAGGAGAAAATGCTGATAACAACCCTGCAAACAACAAATTTGAATTTTGAGCCACATTAATTTTGCCATCTGCAAATGCTTTCAATTTGGACATGTTCAAAATTTTGCCGTTTGATAAAGAGTTGACCAAGCGCGAAGACGTTGGCTTGCAAGAGCAGTGAATGTCGTCAGCAGGCTACGTTCGCCAAAACGTTGAACCGGCTGAAACAACTTGAACACTCCCCGGTTGAATTCGTGCTCAGCTGAGTCCATGTGCAAGCTATAAGTTTGATTGATGATCCGGATAGGACAAACATTTGAAATCAAAACTTTGGTTTCACAAGATAAAAGCAAAGCAATCCATCTAAAGTAGGGAGGAAAGCTTATGTGGCCTTTCGCAACCGCGTCATCAAGTCACTTATATAACCAAGGTAACGCAAAGTATTCCTTGGAACAAACATATCTGCAAAAAGTATCGACCATATCAGACTGCACAGTCCGCGCAGGCTGACATGGGCCGAAACTTTTTGCTATCTTTGAATTTTCTACATGTCAAAGAACCAGTCTACCCCATGATCTTGTCGGGTGTTAGACAAAGTGGATTTTATGGAACCTTAATTATGTGATGACTTGCTTGGTATATGCATCACAGAGATGCATTAGGCCCCTTTTTGCCAGAGCACGACTCAATTATAGAATTTCTGCAGAGCATAAAACAGGAAACACATCATAAAACACTTCAAACTTATACGCTAGTCTTTAAATAACTGCTATGAAAAGTTATTGCGGTTCTATCGTAAAGTAAGGAATTATTTGTGCCAATAAACCAACAAACCCTCTGTCTCCCCAATCTGTCTCTTTTGCAGCCTCTCTTTGTGCATTCTTCTCTTTGCCAAACCAGAACAACTGATTAATGCAGCCCATATTATCAGACTAAACAATTAATAGATATCTGGAAAAGTAAATTTGTTAAAAGCCAGAATCAGGGGCGTCGATAGAATGGGTCAATTAAGTTTGGCCGATTTCCTACTGTTGCATTGCAAGTATTTTACACACCCTGAATAGGACAGCTTTGGTAAACACTGGAACAAAGCATTTGCGTGTTGCTGGCAATTATTCCCTTTAACTCTATTTCAGATGAGTAAAATTTTAGACTCCTGGAAACTGAAAGAAACTGCAAACCATGAATCAAATGTGGCTTAACAGATTGTGGTTTGTCTTGAAAGGGTAGAAAACATTGTGGGGAGAGGGCAAAAATTCTGGTTACCAGCAAATCAAATCCTTCCTGCTTTAAATATTATGTTACTGGTTTAAAAGTAAAGAGTTGAATTCCAGCAACATTTTGAAAATGATTCATAAGATACACCTTCTTTCAGATAGTCGTAACTCCTTTCTTTTCATGTCCCATTTTGTGTGTAGCTGTGTAACCAAGCTTATTACTTACTTCTTTATATCAGTCTGGAATGGATGAGCAGTAATTTGCGATTGGTCGAAAAAGTGGACTTACGTTTTTTTTCTGTGGGCCTCTGCGGGCCTTTTTGAGGATCCATTTTGACATTGAATATACAAAGGTTGCTAACGTTAATCGATACTCCAGAGCGCCCATTCACACATCCGCAAATGGATGTAATAGGGGATAATTCTTCTCTTTGTACCAAGTTGTATTTCAGTATTTTCTTATGCGTTACCAATTAACACATCACTGCACAGTCTGCATGTATATTCAGAAACACTATTTTTAGACGCAACTGCTCCTTTTCAAAGGAGGAGGTGGACTTACATCGAATCTTGAAATATATCATGAGCCATCCTCTGTGAAAAGGGGGCTTAATGTATCTGCAAAAAAGTATCGACTCAGGTCAGCCTGCACAATCCGCGCAGGCTGACCTGGGCCGAAACTTATTGCTTTCGGTAAATTTTCTGCATGTTCAAGGACCATCGTACCTCTAGATTCAGTCGTTTGTTAGATTAAATGGATTTTATGAATCTTTAATTATGTGATGACTTCATTGCTACCGTGCATCACAGAATTGCATTAAGCCCCCTTTTGCCAGAGCATGTCTCATATCTAATTGAAAATTTCACCTTGCAAAATAATGAGACAAAAGAGGCAATTGCTATTTCTATTATTTTTCTTCATACTGAACAACAAAAGAGTTTCAATATTCATATTCAAGAACCTCTTACGCCCGAAACCCCTTTTTTTTCCCTTCTTTTTTAAAAAAGATCCTGCTCTAAATATCGTGTTACTGGTTTATTACCGATGTGGAAATTTGTTTGTAAACCTAATGTAAAAACTGCCAAAATATGATAAATTGTGTGGTGGAGGAGAAAATTACAGATATGATAGATTACTGCATTAGAATGATAACCGCATTCTGATTTCAATTTCTTTGGACTAAAACTGTGCAGAAAAACATAAATTTATTTCCAATATCAATCTAAATTACAAAAAGTTCAAATTTAACCCTTAGGCTGCTTAGCGCGACCCACTCACCTTTTGCGGACAGTGTAGATCAAGGTCAGACTGCACAAAACGTGCAGTCTGATCTTGAATCTACACTGTCCGATAAGGCGGTATCTTCCCCCCTCCCCAAAAAAAATACCTTTGTAATAGAAAATTTGGGGTTTTACTATCGGCTTGAAAGTTTCTTTTTCACTTACTTAACAGTGTAAGAGTTAAAGGAAACACAGCTAATGGATGTAATTCTAAAACCCGATTTCGTCTATCGTGCAAAATAAGGGTTGGAGGTGTCATATTCTACTTTTACCATGTAGTAAAGAATCGTTTTTTTAATGACCCTAAAGACGAAGGATTTACAAAGCTTGTGGAAAAAATAGAAAATGCCAGTCACCGCATTTTTCCTTTTCTCACTTTGTTTTTCTAAGCTCTAAAACAAAAATCGTCAGTTTAGCTACACTGAATTTGTGGGTTGCAAATGCTATCAATTTAGACTGGTCTAAAATTTTGTTTTGTGGTCGAGTTAAAAGCCTTTACTGAATGCTCAGAATCTTCCAGATAAACGCATACTAGTATTTAACCTGCTGTGTAATTACGTTTGGCTTGATGAGTAGCCAAAGTGAAGATTTGAGTTGCCTTTTGGAAAAAAAAAAAACTCAAAAGCATATATATTTATCAAATGAATAATTGGCCCATCTTCTAATTTGCAACTGGTCAATTTTGTCTTCTTAAATCTATTAGAATAATCAAACATATACGTGAAAAACGCGAGAAAAACGTTATTGTAGCCAAATCTATCAGAAATTACCTCCAAAATGCATTTAATACTGACCGAGCACAATTATAGTCTTGTCCTTATTTACCGGCTGTAGAAGGAAGCATTGAAATAACGTCTGCTCAAATAATTGAATTACTTCACCCCTTAACCAAACAATGCAGTGTTCTAACGACCCAGAGGAAATAGACTTTTCAAGACATTGTGGGAAAAGGAGAAAATACTAGTAACCAGCATTTTCTCCTTTTCCCGCAATGTTTTCTTCCTTTATAAGACAAATCCCATTATTTGAGTGAATTTGATTTGTCGTCTGCAGATACTTTCAAAATTTAAGTATTTAATGGGATGGTAAAGAGTAAAAGATCAAAATCAGCCTGCACTGAATGCGCAGTCAAATCTGATATCAGCCTGCCTTGCTTCCTTCCTTGTTTATTTTCCTGCTTCCTTCCTTGCTCCTTTCCTTCCCCCCTCTCTCCCTCCCCTTCTTCCTTTCCTCTTTCCGCCCTTGCCTTGCCTTGTCTTGTCTTCCCTTCCATTCCCTTTCCTTCCATTCCTTTTCCTTACCTTGCCTTGCCTTGCATTCCCTTCCTTTCCCTCCCCTCCCCTTCGCTCCCCTTGCCTTGCCTTGCCTTCCCTTGCCTTGCCTTTCCTCCCCTTCCCTTTGCCTTTCCTTCCATTGCCTTGCCTTGCCTTGCCTTGCCTTGCCTTCCCTTTAACAGTCACATGCTTCTTTGTCTTTTCCCGTTTTTGTCTCATATGCATATTTCCAGATTTTTCCTGTCAATAAGCCCAGCGTTTGTCTTGCAAGAATTCAATTTTAGAACAAGACTAATTGTTTTTGAGTTATAGTAACTAAATTTACAAACGAGAAAAGAAGAATAGAGGCTCCGATAATGAATCGATGAAGTTAAGCCCTTGAACTAGAAATTCATAATTGATATATGCTCTGTGAAAAGGGGGTTTAATGGATCTGCCAGAAGTATTGACCCATGTCTGTCTGCTCAGTCCGCGTAGGCTGACGTGGGTCGAAACTTTTTGCTATTAGTCAGTTTTCTGTATAACAAAGGACCAGCCAACCTCATGATTCAGTCTTTTGTTAGACACATTTTTATGTATCCATAATTATGTGACTACTTTCTTGGTATACTGCATCACGGAGATGTATTAAACTCCCTTTTCACAGAGCATGGTTCATTTTCAATGTCAATGTGAATTGTACCTATACCAAAATACCCCGTGTTTTAACAAACTGACAAAGAAAGCTTCGATGGATTTCCAAATTGCCAGATAGGATAGAGTACCAGGGTCGGTAACATCATCGGAAACATGGTTGTATTTATAGGAATTATAAATAAGTCGTAGTCTGGCAAAAGGGGGTTTAATACGTCTCCGTGATGCATCATACCAAGAAAGTCATCACCTAATTGTGGATCCATAAAATTCATCTGGATCTGGAGATATATAGAATGATACTTTGACATGCAGAAAGTTTACAACTAGCAAAAAGTTTCGACCCATGTCAGCCTGCGCAGACTGCGCAGGCTGATATGGGAGATACTTTTTACAATCAATCGATCAATCGATCAATCAATTGATCAAAGTACAATAAAAGATATACGAGAATTATACAAAATCATATACAACAAACTATACGTGACTACGAGGGGTCTATCTTTTCTTTTTACAGTAGGGGAATATTGGATAATCAAACTAAGATTTCTTCTAACAGATGCATTACGCCTCCTTTTCACAAAGCATGGTTCAAATGATTTGACGCTGTTAAAAGGCCATAACACAAAGTTAACGAAAAAGACCCGTTTTAAGTGTCGTATTCCATTTTCTAAATAAATTGCCTTGAGAAGTATAAGCTCATAAAATGCACAATAAAGAAAATGGATATTTGGGTCATAAACATGGGGAAAAAATATCCAAATCCCTCAGCTTTTTTTCCCCACTAGAAAACTGAAAATACTCTGACAAAAATATTCAGTTTTTTAAACCCTCTAATAAACAATCTTATACTATTCTAGCGAGGTCTGGGGCTTTGTGACCAGTGAACTTACAGAAAGACTTCACAGAAAATTTCTTCGAAAATTGTTAAATGTTAAGACCACAACTTCTAATTCAGCTATCTACGGCTATATCCCTTACATTTCAATATAAAACCTAGAATAATTAAGTACTTTATAAAACTTTTCAGAGACAAAAGATCTAATTGTATTTTACAAACTGTCCTGGTGGAATTAGATAAAATAGATAACTCTAACCTTTGGACCTACAAAGTTAAAGAGCTATTATAAAGGTCGGGCTTTTACGACTTATGGTTATTTCCCGCCTTAGTGAACTTAAATGTATTCATACCTATTTTCCGTAATCGACTGATTGACAGGGTTTAGGTGAATGGTTCCAAGATAACAATAATAGGCCTTCACTGTTTGTTTACAGACATCTTAAAGAAGGTTTTAGTTATTCAAATTATCTTAGTAAAATGAAAATAACAACATATAGAAACGCTGTTGCCAAATTACGTCTATCCGCGCATAACCTTTTTATTGAAACAGGTCGACACAGACACATTGTTAGAAGTGAAAGAATATTTTCACTGTGCACTCTAAATGAAGTGGAGGATGACTATCATTTTTTGTTAATTTGTCCAGCGTATAATGAATTAAGGCATTTGTATTTTAAAAAAGTATTATTATAATAAACCGAATATGTTTAAATTAATCCAGCTTTTAAACTGTGAAAATGTTAAAGTATTAAATGCAGTTGGACTTTTCTATATCAAAGCAAGTGAGAAAAGAAAAACTGAATTAAGCATTGTCAGTGATTACTTATTAGTCATTTTCCATACTATAATTATATATAATGTCTGCATCCCACAGTTTTGACTTTTAAAGGGTTACATATGGCACACTTGGAGGACGTTGTGGGGGAAGGATCACTTGCTTTAGCAAGCAATTGCTTCTTACACAGAAGCGACAATGATTACATTATTTTCTTTTGTTTAAAAGACTAACATATATGTAGTCTACATACACTATTAAAAGTATTTGTTAGTTGCTGAAGGCCCTTTTGGAGGGAGATTTCGCTTTTTACAAGCGACTTCTTTTGCCTCAACGACTTCCGTTGTTGATAGAACTTATTTCCCTTGTAATGTTTTTCATTATAAAGTTTGAGTATGATGGTATATATTATTATAATATACCCATAAGTATACTATACTGCTACTATATAAGACTGCAAGTGTACGCTTGACATCTTAGTTACTTAGTACTTTTCATTCTATAATGTGTTTTGTACATGTTTTACTTTTATGTATTCATTATTTACGCATTCGCTCATTCATTTTAGGATACCCATTTCATATCATTTTTTTGTTAGTTTGTTTTGTCCATACTCATGCATGTATTTACAATTAATGTGTTCGACGATGAACCTTATATGTTCAAAGTTTCTGTTCTGTTCTGTTCTGTTCTGTTAATAAACAATACCGAGTTTTAACGATCCCGAGGAATAAAGCTTTTTGAAAACATTGAGGGAAAAGGAGAAAATGCTGGTAACCAGCATTTTCTCCTTTTCCCTCAATGTTTTCACGCCTTTCAACGACAGTTCCCTTATTCTAGGCAACATTTGATTCTCGTCTGCAAATGCTTTGAATTTGGACAAGTATAATTCTTTTGTCGTCTGTTCTTCAGAAGCAACTGAAGTTGTGCTGAGTATTTTAAGAGTTAACTTTCTTTCAAACGACACCATATCTAGAAAAAAAAAAAAAAGTCCGTATTGGAAGCATCTGCAGACAATAAAAAAATCTTGGTTCAAAATGATCGAATCAGTCTATGAAAGTGGGGGAAGACATTGTGCGAAAACGAGAAAATGCTCGTTACCATAAATGTCACTATAATAGGTTGAATGTTGGTTCTTTCGTTCGTCTGGGATCAGAATCGAATTTGAACAATTTCTTTATCGTTTGCACGTGTTTGCTGTATTTCGAAAGTGTTACGCTGTATACGAGTACACAGTGCAACGCCCGTACCTTTGTTATTGTGAAGGTCATCGGACCTCTCAAACAGTGGTTAGTTGAAAAGGCAGACTACCTCAGAAATTGCTGTCTAAATCCATGTTTTTTTTTCTTCTCGAAATTGCTTGAAAAGGCAGACGACCTTAGAAATTGCTGTCTAAATCAATGTTTTTTTTTGCGAAATTGTTCTGATATATAGTCTGTTTCGTCATGGTTTTATAAATAAACCGAAATCAAAAAATGACATAGGATAGAGACGTGGTTTGGTTTTTATATGACGCACTAAATCGATTTGATTGCAAATGACCTCTCCAATACTTGTAATTTTCAATTAAACAAATAAATCCGAGAAAAAAATAGGTTAAAAAAGAGAAAGAACACCGCGGGAAAAGGTCACGCGACTTGAAAACGCGGAAAGACTATTTCTGTATCAGAATATATTTTGTTAACTGTCCACAGTCTATCAATGAGCATCTTTTGTGATGTGGTTGTTTGATTCACATGAAAGAGACCCAAAACAGTTATCTAGACAGACATGGTACAGCAGTTGTTTTGCAATTTCCCCTTATACCAGCGACATAAAAAAGTATTCTTTTCCTTATTCATTTAATGTCTTTCTTGTTTGTTTACATATACCAAGATATTGAAATTAAAAGCAGATAATTTTTTTGAAAACATTGATGCTGAATTCTCTTGGCTTCTTTTTTAAAGGACCCAACTTGCTGACTGAATGCGTTCACGAGAACCGGCAAGTACTAGTGTTATTTTTTTAAATATTTATTGGTTAGAGCAACGATGTCTGATCTTTGATCAAGTCGTCCGATACTTTGTTTGATTCTCTGGTTATTGTAGCTTTAAACCTTAAAGAGTCTTTTACTATTATAGCTACCTTTGCCACTAATGTAGATCGAGATCAGGCTGCACAAAACGTGCTTGATTAGTTGGTTGGTTGATTGATTGATTGAATGGTCTTTAAGCCGTTTCAACATTATTTGAGTTATATCGCAGCGGCCAGTGTACACATCCATGCTTTCCTGCAGTTTCTTTTACCAGTACTACGCACAATATTCTTTCCAAGTCACTGGCTGCTTTCCCACATAGCCATCGTCGAAACAATGACCAGCGGTGAGAGAAGAATGAATTCTGTCCTGACAATCATCAGTCCTCGGAAAGAAATTGGCCGAGCCGGAGATCGAACCAGCTACCCCCTGTTCTCAAGTCATGTAGTACGCTACCGACTGAGTTACCGGGGCTCAGCTAAAACACGTGCAGTCTGATATTTGATCTACATTGTCCACTTAGCTGAAAAACTATGTAAGACAAAAGGCAGCCAGGAAGTTGCGATTATCTGGGTTTTATTCCAAAATGAAAATGTCCAATGGGTTTATTCAGCGCATTCAGGGTTAACCCTTAGGCTATTAAGCGCGACTCACTAACCTATTGCGGACGGCGTAGATCAAGATCAGACTGCATAGAATGTGCAGTCTGATCTTGGATCTACACTGTCCGATAAGGAGATATCTTTCCTCTAAAAATACCTTTGAAATAGAAAAAATTGAGTTTTTACTATCGGCTTGAAAGTTTTATTTCCTTTATTTAGCAAAGGAAGGATTAAAACTGCAAACTTTGCGTCTATTTCATTGACAGAAAGTCTCTATTTCTGTCGTGTTGTAAGTCATAAATTAATTGTCTAGACTAAGTCATAAGTTTACTTCCGTTTCTTGAACCAAATTGTAAGGGTACTCTTGGTTCGAATTCGATTAGATGATGTGTTTATCACTTTCAGCCCCATTGGCGAAAGTTCAGGGGCTTTAGCAGACAGCATAGATCAAGATCAGACTGCACAGAACGTGCAGTCTGATCTTGGATCTATACCGTCTGCTTGTTAAGTCAAGTGTAAATGATGAAAAGTGTGTCTGGGGTTCAGTGGCTTGTATTGTCAGCCATCGAAAGAGGTTGGGTATATGGCCTGCAATACGCGAAAAGGGACATTCGGACTTTTGCGTAAAGTGTCGTCTCAGATCAGCCTATGTATTCCGCGCAGGCTAATCCGAAACAACACTTTCCGCTCTTGTGTAATTTTCTGTTTTATCATTTGTCACAAAACTCTTGAATGACAGGCTAATGATCTGACCCTTGTACTATGTATAGATTGTTAAGTTCCTTCCTTTTCCTGTCAGTAGTTCGGTTGATTTGCTGAAATTTGACCTAAGTCCTGTACCTGCCAACAGCCATAAAACTTGCAGTTAGAACCTAGATTCTTTCTGTATGGAGCATGGCAGGGGCTATCAAAACATTTCACTTTGAACAGCTTTAATTCAAAAGCACATAATGGAGAGAACTGACAACTGTCTCTGCATAAAACTATTAAGGTTTGGTCTATTAAACAGATCAACTGATGCATTTCCATATGGAAAACAACATGCCATCCTTTTTTAAGGATAGGGGACCCTACTGGGATTCGTGTAACATCGCCTTTCATGATCGCCAAAATCATACGGATTCGGCTAAGACTCGGGTAATCCGTAATCAATGCGATGAACCAGCCTCTATCGGACAATTGATTACGGATTACTCACTTCTTAGCCGAATCCGTACGTTTTTTCGGCGGTGATAAGCTATGTTACACGAATCCCATTAGGGTGCCCTATCCTTAAGCGCTAAGAAATGGCTACGCATCGACTTTAAGCTTTCTGTTGTCAATATGTATAAAAGGATTCAATATCCAATTTTATAAGCTGTATAGGCGTTTACATATATTTTCCGTCTGCAAAATAATGAAAAACAAACAAACAAAAGAAATCCTATTTGTTTTGTGAACAGAACACTTCTTCTCGAAATGATGCTATCTTACATGCTTAGCACTTCAAATAAGTTGGAAACAAACGTGTGACGTTCGGCGTCATAGGCGAAAACAGTGACTTTTGCGGACGGTATAGATCAAGATCAGACTGCACAGAACGTGCAGTCTGATCTTTGATCTATACCGTCCGCTTGTGTAGTCAAGCCGATACAATCAAAATCTTTGTAAGTTTCAATAGATTGTATTTAGAGCCGATGAAAAGGTCGAGCTTATTTATTTGGTCTTGAAAGAGTTAACCTGGCAGTCTGACCTTTGATGCATATTTTCACTCTTTATATTAGACTATTTGGACAACATTTGCCCGGCCGGGTAGCTCAGTGGTTAGCGTATCTGACTCGTGACCTGGAGGTTGCGGGTTCAATACCCGGTTGCGGCGAACCTTCTTTCCGGCGATATTTCGCCTCTCACCTCTGATGCATGTGAGAAAAGTAGTCAGTGGCTTTGAAAAGAAAGTTGTGAAAGTACTGGTGTGAGAAAGCCAGGAAACAAATGGGTGCGTCACTGACCGCCATGATATGACCTAAGCTGTTAAAATGGCGGTAAACTCCAATACAAACCGAACAAAACCCAACCATTATGCTGATGAAAGAATATACCTTTCAAAATTTTAGCATGAAAAGCACTAAAAATGAAACTTACAGATTAAGGTTGTGGGCTGAATAACAGATTTAGTGACTTAAAATGATATTAGTAGTTTCCCTGTGTCTTCTCAGTAGGTTCCATAAAAAATAAATAAAATATCTACACATGTTTCAAATATACTGCTTTGTGTCCCTAGTGTAACATTTTGAACCATAAATTGTAGCATGAGTATCATTTCCAGAAATGATACCTTAAAGCGACACTTTCTATTCCGTTCTCCTAGGAGAAAGTGTCTCCATCAATTAAAATTGTTGCGGATGAATTATTATAATCATACTAAAAAAAAAAATTAATTGTCATATTTGCATGATCTAATTTTCCGAAGAAATTCTGAATTTTTCTAGCAAATGTAAGGATTCATTCAACAGTTTTAGATTTGAAATTCTAACATGACACGTGAATTCGGCTCTATAAACACAGTGCAACGAAAGCGTGGTAAAATATGCGTTATTCTATGTAGAGTGACGTCATTCTAAATAGAGTGACGTCATTCTGTATAAAGTAAGTAAGTAAGTTATTCAATGGAATATAATCTGCATCCGCGTTTTTACTCTAAGTATGATCTTGTTTTCCTTTGATTAAGAGTTTGTCATGTTAGAATCGAAATAATCTTCTTTCTATCGTGGTTTATCGTTCAATAAACCACGTTGTGAGTTATGAGGCGCAATGAATAACCCACTCGGGCTATCGCCCTCGTGGATTATTTATTGTGCCTCATAACTCACAACTGTGGTTTATTGAACGATAAACCACGATAGAAAGAAGATTATTTCTTAAGTATTAAATAATTTAAGTACATGATATAACTGTGAAGGAAAATGAACATGGACTAGTTTTCAGTAAGATAAATTTGATATTTCAACAAATAAAACGGGCGTTACACTCGGGACAACACTTTTGACCATGCAGACAAAACATTAATTGCACTACATTGAAACTTTTGCTATTTGTGGATTTATTTTGATGTGCTTGTCTTAACAATAAAAAGAAATTAGAATAAATCCAAAGAATCTGTCAGTGATTCATATTAAAAGGCAAAATGTTACACTCGGGACATTTAAATCAGCTGTATTTAAGATGGTATTTTTATTTTTAAATGATACTTATACTAGTCTTGATATTCTAGCAAGAAGACCTGTAGTAATGTTTCTGAAAAGTTATATTTACTGTACAAGCATTTGTTTACTAACAGCACTAGCTTTAATTTCAATTCTTAATTTTTCTGTTAGCAAAATTTTTTTACTGATGCTCTTGAAAAAAGGTTCCAAATCATGCCTTGCGATTAAGATAGGCTAGAAAAATATATCTCATTTTCATGACAACACTTTGCTATTACAATAACAGAAGAACATTTACTTCTATCCAAAAATTGAATGAAATATTTAAGCTGGAAAAATGGTAAAAGAAAAAAATGTCACGCAAAAATCGTTGCACTCGGGACATTTTTGATGGTTTTTTTCAGTCATAACTTTTGAACGGAAAGCACAATTAAGGTTGAGATTTTGCAGCAGCTTTCACAACATCAAAACACAATTTTAGAGTGTAAAATAAGAATCAGGTGTGAAATGATTTGCATTTTATCTGGAAAAAAAGAAATGTCTTCATTTTTTTTTGAAAACTGCCCTTGTAACAAGCATTTTCTTCCTGTCCCACTTTGTTTGGTTTGCTATCTGAAACAAATCCGATGACCTGAACCACGTTTACTTTGTCGTCTTTAACCCTTATCCTGCTAAATAACTAAAATGAAAATTTTAATTCGTTCGTAAAAACACAAATATTGCTATCTTAAAATAATGTTTTAGGGGAATAATATCTCCTTCTCGGACAGTATAGAACCAAGATCAGACTGCACGTTCTGTGCAGTCTGATCTTAATCTATACTGTCCGCAAAAGGTCAGTGAGTCGCGCTTAGCAGTCTAAGGGTTAATTAAGAAATAATCTTCTTTCTATCGTGGTTTATCGTTCAATAAACCACAGTTGTGAGTTATGAGGCACAATAAATAATCCACGAGGGCGATAGCCCGAGTGGTTTATTCATTGCGCCTCATAACTCACAACGTGGTTTATTGAACGATAAACCACGATAGAAAGAAGATTATTTCGATTCTAACATGACAAATTCTTTATGAAAGGAAAACAAGTTCATCCTTAGAGTAAAAACGCGGACGACGACTGTGTTCTATTGAATAACTCACTAATTTACTTTATACAGAGTGACGTCACTCTGCATGTGGAATGTCGCAGATTTTACCACACTTTCCTTGCACTGTGTTTATAGATCCGAATTCGCGTGTCATGTTAGAATTGTTTTCAACACGCACCAGTGTGAAATGTTGTAGTCTGGTGAAAAGGTAACAATTGAACAACGCAGGACGACAATGATGACATTGAATGACTGCATAACTAATGTTTAATTTTTCTTTTTTCCGAGGATATTGTGTACTCTTTCAAAACATTGGTGTTACAGATTCGATCCCCGGCTCGGATAATTTCTTTCCGAGGACTGATGATAGTCATTGCGACAGGACTTATGCCTCTTTCACCCCTGACCATTTTTTCGACGATGGTTATGTGGGAAAGCAGCCAGTGGCTTGGAAAGATTATTGTTCGGAGTACTGGTAAAAGAAAATCCAGGAAAGCATGGAAAGGTGCACTGGCCGCCGCGATACAACTGAAATAATGTTAAAAACGGCGTTAAACACCATACAATCAATCAATCAATCAATCAATCAATCAATCAAAACAAATGCAATATTTTCAGCAGAATCTAATCTGTTGTCAGCAATTGATTTCTTTCAGGTGATTTTAGAAATAAAATGTAAAATAATGTTGTGTTAAAAGCTGTCGTGATATTAGGGACTTGGAGCAAGTGCAGCGCATGCTATACTAATGTTCAGATGTAGTTGCTTTTTCAATAAAATTCAAAGTAGTAAATAGGGATATAACTGTACCTAAATATGTAAAAGTTACCTTACGTTTTTGTATGGTTACTCTTCTGATACTTAATAATTAGCCCAAGTTTGAAGTAAATATGTTCAGTAATCACAGAGATGTGAGAAAATGTATATTCTAACATGACACGTGCATTCCGCACTATAAACACAGTGCAACGAAAGCGTGGTAAAATATGCGTTATTCTATATAGAGTGACGTCATTCATAGACAGACATCATTCTGTATAAAGTAAGTAAGTTATTCAATGGAATATAATCTTCATCCGCGTTTTTACTCCAAGTATGAACTTGGTTTCCTTTCATTAAGAGTTGGTCATGTTAGAATCGAAATAATCTTCTTTCTATCGTGGTTTATCGTTCAATAAACCACGTTGTGAGTTATGAGGCGCAATGAATAAACCACTCGGGCTATCGCCCTCGTGGATTATTTATTGTGCCTCATAACTCACAACTGTGGTTTATTGAACGATAAACCACGATAGAATGAAAATCATTTCTTAAACAGCAATCCTCTGTGAAAAGAGTTTTTAAGGATCTGCAGAAAGTACCGACCCAGGTCAGCCTGCACAGTCCGCGCAGGCTGACCTGTGTCGAGAACTTTTTGCTTTTGGTAAATTTACTTGCATGTCCAAGGACATGTCTACCTCAGGATTTAGCCAGTTGCAGAACAAAATGAATTTATGGATCAATAAACTTGCTTGGTACAATGCATAATACCCCATTTGCCAGAGCATTACTCATTTGATTTAGCACGACGATAACGACACAGAGACCATAGGGCTTTGAAAATACATCGGGTTTTGCTCGAAATCAGCTTGGACCATATTAACAAACCTTTCAAAATTGCATTTGTCTAATTTCAGATTTACAAAGTAACACGATTTCTGATTGGCTAAACCATTTGGTTTAGCCAATCAGAAATTGTGTTACTTTGAATTTTAGAAAATTCTTGTGAATTACACTAAAAATGCAATTTAGAATGGATGGCGAAGCTCAGAAATTATGTCGCTCCAGTAGGCTGACTATTCAATGTCGGGTATCACATTACAAGATAACAGTGCATGGTAGCAAAGAATGACGTTTCAGTGCTGACATTTCTGGTTTTTTCCCATTACACGACAATGACATTCAATCTCATTTGTCAAAAAATGCAAGAAAAAGATGATAAATTAATCAACTTCATGTTACATCAATCGCATGAAATGTTACTGGAACTGGCGTGGATTATTTTTCATATAAAAGCTAAAGTGCAATGCAATTATGTTTGTAAATTACACCGTTGAGATGGAGTACAGTAGCCAACATAATACCATCCTAGAATCAGAGTTTCCTCCTTAGAGTGAATACAACTCATCTGCCGTTAATCAATTATTTCAAGAGCAGCCCGTGCGAACAAGGTCAAGGACGTATAAACCCGTTCTCCTGTCATTAACACAACAAATGAGAAAACTAATCTCTTGTGGTGGTAGGCGGAGCTTTAGAAAAGCCGCCGGGTGTCAAACTTTTTCCAGGTTTGTCTCAATCGAAGGACTTTCCTCAAATCTTGATATCAAAGGGCGTAACGCCAATAACGCACCACACACAAGTGCGTAATGTCAACGCTTAGGCCGGTAAGCGTGACTCACTGACCTTTTGCGGACAATGTAGATCAAGATCAGACTGCACAGAACGTGCAGTCTGATCTTGGATCTACACCGTCCGATATGCATATATTTCCTCCAAAATATAAATTTAAAATAGCATCAATCGGGTTTTTACTATGGGCTTGAAATGTTCATTTAATTTATTTAGCAGGATATGGGTAAACATGGGATCAGAAAATGCTTTTTGGTCTCATAGACAATTTAGATTGAGATCATACTACCCGTTGAGGATAGTGTATATCAAGAGCAGACTTCACAGAGCGTGAAGTCTGATATTGAATCTGCTATGATATTGAATCTTCTATGTCAAATATAAAAACATATATACCTTTATGACTACATTTTTTTTTTTCCTGACAAAGAAAGTTCTGATATTTATTTAGTTTTTAGCGGTAAAATATTACTCTCGATTCGGGGTGCGTAATGGTTCTAAGACACTGGTTAAGCTCTTGATATCTATCAAGCAATCAAGCAATGCTTTGTCGATATTATTGTTTTCAAGTATGTCTAAAATGTTCTATTACAAGGCAAAGGTCAAGGCTAATATGGCCTGCAACACGCGAAAAGAGGCATTCGGACATTTGCGAAAAGTGCCGTCTCGGATTATCCCGTGCACGCACCAAGCTAATCCGAAACGACACTTTCCGTTTTTATGTAATTTTCTGTTTTGCGCAAGTCTACTGTGGAACAAAATCTAATGTAGTCGTAAAGTACCGTCTCGCATTAGCCTGCGCAGACTGTGCAGACTGATTCGAGACGACACTTTACGCAAATGTCCGAATGCCCTTTTCGCGTGTTGCAGGCCATATATCTGATCCGAAAGGTCAAGGTCAAAGTGTAACGAAGACTTACTTCTCATTAGATACTGTCTGGGATCATTCGAGTACATCCTCTCATCCAGCGCGATGATGACGTAATCAGACATGGCTTCCTGCACTAACTTCTTCAGTAACCGAGCGAAGTCTACCAGGGCATGCTGGTCACCAAGAAACACATAAACTGAAATGTAGGAAAACCGGAAAGGTATACACCGATAATTCTATGTGTTTCTCTTATTTCAAGACAAGTCATCTCATTGGATCAGACTTTCTGGCTTAGCCAGTTACATGACTTGTCTTTGGGATAAAGAATTCGAAACAAATTTACAATGGTTCATGATTATATACCCATACATCGTCAACTTTCAATCCAGCTGAACTGACGTGACAGCTCTAAAATAGGTTTGTAGCTAACGACTTTTAACTTTTAAGATAATTGCAATATACGAGGAGCCATGATCTTGCAAAAGGGGGCTTAATGCATGATACCAAGCAAGTCATCATATAATGATGGATCCGTAATATGACAAACGACTGAATCTTGAGTTAATCTGGTCTTTTGAAATGCAGAATATTGACCAATAGCAAATAGTTTCGGACCAGTTCAGCCTGCGCGGACTGCGCAGGCTGACCTGGGTCGATTCTTTTTGCAGATGCATAAAGCCCCATTTTGACAGAGCATGACTCATAGATAATTAAGTTTTGATATATTAATACGTCTAAAAATATTGTGGTAAAATGTGAAAATGCTCGTTATAGTTATTTCAATCATATAATTGTGACAGCTCACTTACTCATGTTTTTACTGACATTCACAAGTACCAGTCCGAGGATGTGGTCATTGTCGTCTTACCAAAGGTCCGTTCTACATGCATAAAGCCGCAAGCATGGACTAGATCAGGATTTCATTATTACAAAATTAAACGCCGTAGCTCTTAGCCAAACAACAAAACTAGACTTGCTTAAATTGATGGAACTGGCAGATGACAAATTCGATGTGGCTTAAAAGATAGGATTTGTCCATGAAATGGGAAAAAAAAAAAAAAACATTGTGGGGACAGGAAAAAATTCTGGTGACGAGTATTTTTTTCTTTCCCACAATGAGAGGTAAATACCAAATCAAAGCACAGAAATGACTGTAATACTGACACTGTTATATCTTCAAAAACATTTTTCGTTGGTTTCGTTATAACAGGGTATTAGCTAAGTGTAGGAAATGAAGCGTACTTACTTCTGGTGGTTTTATAACTCGAATAGACCACGTCATACATGCTGAAGTGATGGTTGTACGGGGATATGAAGTAAACTGTTTTGTTGATATGAATATTGTTCAGTTTGGAAAGATGAATCAAGCTATCCGCAGTCTCATTCCATTTAGCTGATCCCTCCACGATCAGAGAGTATCTAAAAATAGAATGGTGAAATTATCTTGACCCTTAGGCTGCCAAGCACGACTCACTGACCTTTTGCGTACAGTGTAGATCAAGATCAGACTGCACAGAACGTGCAGTCTGATCTTGGATCTACACTGTCCGATAAGGAGATATTATTCCCCAAAACATAACGTTGAAATAGCAATATTTGGGTTTATACTATCGAAATGAAAATTTCATTTTATTCATCTAGCAGCATAAAGGTTAAGTGAATAGATCTACCTGCTGCCGATGACCTTTTAACTCAGCTGAGCAAGTGGTGCCCAACATGATCAATTGTGAGTGTTTACCGATCGTCGTCTGTACGTCAAAATTGAAAAGGTCTCCTCTTCAACAACACTATACGTGTACGTAATAAAAAGTTCAAATGGCATGTGCAGCCTCCGTGAGTTAATACAGAAAGGAAACACTATTGCTCATATTACTTAGGTCATAATGACAATGGCCCACAGTCCTCCCTCTCCAGAAGCAGTGCGCTGATAGCGATATAATTTTAATAAAAATCGGTATCAGTATTACCACGCATAGTTTTCAAATATATCATTGATGTTTCCTTAGCATATCAAAGTTCCTTCGGTTATATAGGAAAACTTTTGAATGACATTTTGCCTGGAATCTTTACTTCTAAAATCTTGATATCTGGTGTGTAGCATGAATTAGTAGTCCTATGTCATGGGTGATCCAATTGTCTCCCATAAATCAAAGGTGGTCTCGTAATGGGTGTCAAATAGCTACGTAGATTCATATAGGGAGAATTTCTAAATTCTTCAGTGATCCTTCATCTAGGATATCCAAATTATGGCCAAACATGGCCCTGCACATATGTTTCATATGCAAATAAAATCTAAAATCGAGACACAGAGCCTTGATATATTGTAGATAGTATCATCTAATGGTCTCAAGTCAAATTCGTTAAAATTACGTCCCAGAGGTTTAGATGATCCCAATCATTGGGTCCTTGATTACATTGTGTTCATTTATGTCAGTATGGGGATAAGTATAGCACTGCCCTCCCGCCACCCTAGGCTGTAGCTGTTGATATTATCATATGGTCCTTTATCAAAGTTTTGTTAACCATGTACCTGTGCTTACCACTGCCACTGTAAGGCCATAAAATTCCTGTCTTCTACATTGTATAGATAAATGCCATTGTAAGAAATACTGTTGAAGTTACCTTTTCCACTGATAATACTGTAATATTGACATGATAGACTTGGACACTTTCGAAGTGGATGGCTGGGTTCGTGCAAAAGTTCTTCGAATTACGTCCTCACTCTTTCCGAACTTAGAGTCATGGCATCTCTAAAAATATAAATATATATGGAATTATTTCAAATATCTCGCTGGACATGAGCTCTGTGAATACAGTAGATCAAGATGGCACACTCTTCAGAAGATCTTAGATGTGCTTCATACCCTTTTTTTTTTTCAAGCTCTAGTAAGCCCATTCATAACTAGTATGTGGATCTATAAACAGTTACTGGATCTGTTCTTCATTCATCTTAGCATAGCCAAGCTGACGATCGCTACGTAGATCTTAAGATCTGCGTAGTGATCGTCATCTTGGCTTGCAAAGATGTTCGTTATTTCAAATCAGTAAAAGAAAGAGAATTCGGTGAAAAACGTAAAACCAAAAAATATATGAGCCATGCTTTTTGAAAAGGGGGTTTAGTGCATCTGCAAAAAGTATCGACCCAGGTCAGCCTGCGCAATCCGCGCAGGCTGACCTAGGTCGAAACTTTTTGCTACTGGTTAATTTTCTGGTCGTCAAAGGACCAGTGTAGCTCATGAATCGATCAGTTGTTATACCCAAAGGACTTTGAGGATCCATGACTATGTGATGACTTGCTTTGTATCGTGCATCACGGAGCTGCATTTAATCCCCTTTTTGCCATAGCATGGCTCGTATTAATCGATTTTTCGTTGCTGGCTGAAATGATAGCAATAATTTGGGGGCCCAGAGAGCTGTATCACCTAAATTCTTCACATACATGTAAACCTGTATCTCGATGAGACTGAGTAACCAAAATATAAGTTTTAAGGAACCAAATAACGTTTTCAGGAATCTATTACCCCCATTTACTTAAGTAAATTAAGATTACACTGCATAGGGTTTGATTCTTGTATCTTCACTCTTTGATAAAAGTATGTATTGAGATATTATCATGGAAATTAAAAGCTTTGTAACACGAACGAGGGTCTGTTTAACTAGCTGAAAAAGTCAGTTACACTTCTCAGGTTTTCTGAAGATAAAAGCAATGATTAGGAAAAAGAACGATTAAAAATGGGCTTTTTGTGAAAATGAGAGAGAGAGAGAGAGAGAGAGAGATAGAGATGAAAAACAGGTGGAAAATGGGGTAGATAACTTTGGCTGTATGTCATAATCATATTCTTCAAACTAACACCATGGGCCACATGGCATTCTAATGATCGAGATATTACTGTTGTCTAACACAGACAGTATTGTATTACGTACATCAGTTATGTCAAGATGCCTTGTTCTGTTCCTGTCAGACAACATTATTTTACATCAATATCCGAACAGTTTATAATAGAGTGCTAGCTGTGTGATATATAGAATAGACGTTTCAGTAAGTACTAAAAAAGCCACAAGACATATCATTCCAAGCCTGTCTAAGCCATAATATCTCACGACAAATCGAACAGTTCTGGTGCAAGGTTATATTGGAAGTCCTTCATAAATAAAACACGAATCATCTCTTTGACAGTTGTCTAAAATGACGTCATATTATGGCGTCACATAGTGCTTATCTCAAATGTGTGTAAGATCGGAAAGTTGGTTGTGGCTGTATTACACCGAAAACAAGGGTTATGTGATAAAACTTCATTTTGTCTACCAGTTATTGTTAGAGCTAATTTGACAAATCAAAAGTTTGTGGATGGCACGAAAGAAAGAAAAAAACATTTAGTTCTAAATTGTTTGGTAGATGCATACGGTTTAATTGTCTTTTGTGATTCAACACTGCAAGGCTTGGGCTAAGCAGCACCTTGCCCAAGGACACTCCCACGTCACAAGCGCAGCTGGTGGGACAAGAGCCGTATGTCCTGGTATCAACTCCAACGCGCGGATTCTTTACCGGAGAACAAAATTATAATACATGCATATTATATTTGTTCATTTTAACTCTTAGGCTGTTAAGCGTAGCTCACTGACCTTTCGCGGACAGTGCAGATCAATATCAGACTGCACAAAACGTGCAGTCTGATCTTTGATCTACACTGACCGATAAGAAGCTGTTTTTCGCCAAAAATACATTTGAAATAGAGTTATTCGGCTTTTTTTCTGTCGCCATGACAGTTTCATTTAACGTATTTATCAGGATAAGAGTTAAATAATGGTTCCAAAATTGCTGTTTGAAGAGTAGAAAACAATGTGGGAAAAGGAGAAAATGCTGGTTACCAGCATTTTCTCCTTTTTCCACATAGTTTTCAAAAGCCATCTCTCCAAGTATCCAAAATCACAGGATTGTTTGGTAACGGGTTGACCGCTCAGTCACGGTGGACAGCGAATGAGGATCACATATAAACGAGCCATGCTCTGTGAAAAGGGGGCTTAATGCATCTGCAAAAAGTTTCCGTCTAGGTCAGCCTGCGCAGACTGCGCAGGCTGACCTAGACGGAAATTGTTTGCTTTTAGTCAATTTTCTGCATATCCAAGACCCAGTCTACCTCATGATTCAGTCATTTGTTAGAGAAAAATCGATATAAAGGATCCATAATTATGGGATGACTTGCATGGTATAATGAATCATTGAGATACATTAAACCCCCTTTGCCAGAGCTTGACCCATCAATATAATCATCACAACTACAAGAACTATAAAATAATGGGACAAATTAATGACATAGCGGATCAGAAACAAATAGGCCTTTGTAATGGTTTATAAACACGAAGGTTGAGTCGACAATACACCAAAAAGATCGCATGCCGCACGCAACAACGCCGAAAGTTTAGCGCAAAATTTCTTAGCTTCAAAGCACTGAGTTATTATGGTGTGTCAAAAAATTTACTGAGACAGCCTAAAACAGGAACAAGAAATATCTTTAAAAAACATTGACGGCGTAAAGTTGCCAGCAAATAGGCAGGGGCCCTTAGAATGAACATGTCTATATTTTTCCCCATGGGGCCTTAGAATAAACATGTCTACATTTTTGACCAATCACAAATTTCTAAATATTCATTTGTTATCAGTACCAAAGAGTAGGTCAAAAAACCCATGGATAACATTGAGCTATGCCGAAAAAACGGGGAAAAACGAATGTGGTCACATAATGTTGTTATATAATACAAGGATACGAGCAAAATGACACTATAAACTAAATATTGTTTGACCTTCTTTCGGAACACCCTCCCCACCCCCCGGTTATATTGCCTCGGAGAGCTTTTAAATGCAATATTAAATGCCCAAAGTTAATGAAATAAATCTTCCTTTAATTACTCTTTTCCAAACCACAAAAAATTGCACTCGACAAAATTTAAAGTACTTGCAGGCGACTAATTAAATGTTGCTCGAAAGATGAATTTTTGACTCTATGTGGTAGAAAACGTTGTGGTAAAAAGAGATCGTGCTGGTTACCAGCATTTTAAAACTTTTCCGTAATGTTTTCATAAGTCTTCTCAGGTTCGTTAAAACAAGGAATTACTCGGTAAAGGGTTAAAAACTCTAAATACGATTTGAGGATATGCCGTGAATATCCTTATTTAAACAGGGATTTTGGGATTAAAAAGAGAGTAATTATTCTACAATGAGAACCCTGTTTATTTCTATGAAATTTCATAATGGTATACAATAGGCGAAAAGGGGCATTCGGACATTTGGGTAAAGTGTAGTCCCGGATCAGCCTGCGCACTCCGCGCTGACTAATCCGAAACGACCCTTTTCGTTTTTATGTAATTTTCTGCTTTGCGCAGGTCAACTGTAGGACAAAATCTAATTTTGTCGTAAAATTTAAAAGAACTGGACTAGTTTTATGCCTCTTAAAAACTACTATGATAATTATACGCAAAAAAAGTAACAGTGACCTGTTACCTCTATTTCTTTTTCAACATTACGTATTTCAGTTATATCTTGTAGGCCAGTGCACCTATTCATACTTTCCTGGTGTTTCTTTGAACAGTACTTCGCACAGTTTTCTTCAGAAGCCAATGGCTGCCTTCCCTCACAACCAGCGTCGAAAAAAATGATCAGCGATGAGAGCAGAGTGAATCCTGCCGCAATGACTATCATTAATCCTCGGAAAAAAAAATGGTGTCCGTGGTTGTGGGGTAGAGCGCCAACCTCGTAACCATAAGGTCCCGAGTTCGATACCCGGGAGCGGGTGTCAACTTTAGGATTTTTCATTGGCCCACACATTCGGCGCGAGTACTGGTGAAGTTCCCAGGAAGCAGAATCGAGAGAGATTAGTATAAGTTGTAAGAACTTGTTTCTCAATCGATGTAAAATAAATATGTTTAAACTAAATTAAACTAAACTGAAAAAAAATGACCGATGTGCGATCCGAACCAGCGTGCCGCTGTTTTCAAACCCTGTATGCTACGGTGTCCGCGAAGGAAAAAACCAGGTTTTTAGTGAATACAGGGCAAATACTATTACAAGAATCGGTGTTTATGTCCGAAATAAACCACTTTGGCATATCGGTCTAATCGCTTAACTCTTTTTCAAGACGACAAGTTGTTATACTTGACCAAACTGAAAGCATATGCAGACGACAAATTAACTTCTGGTTCACATGATGAGATCTGCCTTGGAAGGATAGAAAACATTGTGGGAAAAATGAGAAAATGCTGGTTACCAGCATTTTCTCATTTTCCCACAATGTTTTCCATTAGCCTTCTTGTAAAGAGATGTTAAATCGCGAAATTAGTTTGTAAAGGATTTAAGAGATCGTTGAGAGTCCTTCACCATTATTTCAATAAAAATATCTCCACTTCTTCTACGTGTAATAAACAGCTATTGTCGTAAAAGACACTGTAAAAAAGAGCCCACAATGACTTGTGCTATTAATGGAAATATCTCAAGAACTTGATACCGATTACAAGTGGAATATTTCTCGGACGAAAAGACTCAGTTGCGTATTGGGAATTCTTTCATGAATTTAGGAGAAAAAAACATATGGGGGCGGGGAAGGGATTCCCTCTCTCTGCCTCTGTTCCTTGTGGAATGTTCGTTTACATATTTTTCCGGACCAGATCTACAGCAGACGATTTTCAAACACTGACCTGTATCAGACGTTTTTGGAATCGTCCTTCTGGATTTGGTAGCTCAGCCGGTAGCGTACAGGAATTGAGAACAAGGGGTCGTGGGTTCGATCCCCGGCTCGGCCAATGTCTTTCCGGGGATTGACAATAGTCATTTCGACAGGATAAATTTCTCTCTCACCGCTGACCATTGTTTCGACGATGGTTATGTGGGAAAGCAGCCAGTGGCTTGGAAAGAATATTGTGCGGAGTACTGCTTAAAGAAACTCCCGGAAAGCATTGATAGGTGCAAGGCCCGCCGCGATATAACTAAAATAATGTTGAAAACGGCGTTAAACACCTCACAATCGATCTATCAATCTTAAATTGAGATTAATAGCATGCAGTAGGGTTTATTTCTGTACCAGACGACAGTAGTAAAGGAAGAGAGCCTGGACACCTACCCAGGGCAGTGGTAGGTGTCCAGGCTCTCTTCCCTGAGTGCCGTACATCACCACCCCTGACAAAAATGTGGGCTAGTTTGCCCTCCCGAAAGATTTTTTTTTTTTATTTTGACCTAGGCTCTCGTCCCTGAGAGGGATTTAGCATTCAAAATGGCGGCCTTGTGGAGGATACCCTGGCGAAAAAATTACCCAGGCTCTCGTCCCTGAGAGGGATTTTTCTGCAAAAAAGGGAAAGGGGGGAGTTTTACCTAGGCTCTCGACCCTGAGAGGGATTTAGCATTCAAAATGCTGGCCTTGTGACTGACAGTCTGGGTAAAAAATTGGCCAGATCACTGAGTTGGACTTAGTTTTTTCACCCTATGTATGATTTTTCTTTCTAAATGCTTTGACATTGAGTTGGACTTAGTTTTTTCACCCTATGGATGATTTTTTCTCTTTTCTAAATGTCTGAACATTGAGTTGGACTTAGACTTTTTTCTTTCTAAAAGTCTGATCACTGAGTTGGACTTAGTCTTTTTCTGCAATTATGAATGATTTCTCTAAAAGACTGAGCACTGAGTTGTACTTAGTTTTTTTACCCATATGCTATTAGGATTGCTTTATTGTTTTACTTCTATCCATTACTTGGCCTTTAAGTGCTTTCTCTTTCTAAATGTCTGAACATTGAGTTGAACTTAGACTTTTTTTACCCTATGAATGATTTTCTTTCTAAAAGTCTGATCACTGAGTTGGACTTAGTCTTTTTCTACAATTATGAATGATTTCTCTAAAAGACTGAGCACTGAGTTGGACTTAGTTTTTTTACCCATATGCTATTAGGATTGCTTTATTGTTTACTTCTATCCACTACTTGGCCTTTAAGTGGTTTCTCTTTCTAAATGTCTGAACATTGAGTTGGACTTAGACTTTTTTCTGCATCTATGAATGATTTTCTTTCTAAAAGCCTGATCACTGAGTTGGACTTAGTCTTTTTCTGCAATTATGAATGATTTCTCTAAAAGACTGAGCACTGAGTTGTACTTAGTTTTTTTTACCCATATGCTATTAGGATTGCTTTATTGTTTTACTTCTATCCATTACTTGGCCTTTAAGTGGTTTCTCTTTCTAAATGTCTGAACATTGAGTTGAACTTAGACTTTTTTACCCTATGAATGATTTCTCTTTCTAAAAGCCTGATCACTGAGTTGGACTTAGTCTTTTTCTGCAATTATGAATGATTTTTTCTTTCTAAAAGACTGAGCACTGAGTTGGACTTAGTCTTTTTCTGAGTTTTTTTACTCTTTGCAGTATAACTCTCTGGAGTATAACTCTTTTGGAGTGCATCTCTTCTAAAAGAAGTTTGACAATTTGAAGAAATGACAATTTTGAAGAAAGATAGAACTTTTGTGGTAAATGGTTAGTCCTGAAAAGGACTGTTGGGTTAGCTCTGAAAAGAGCTGTGACAATTTAAAAATGACAACTTGAAGATAGAACTTTCGTCTGACAGCTTGAAGATAGAACTTTCGTCTGGCATCTTGAAGATAGAACTTTCGTGGTAGATGGTTAGTCCTGAAAAGGACTGTTGCGTTAGCTCTGAAAAGAGCTGTGACAATTTCAAGAAATGACAACTTGAAGATAGAACTTTCGTCTGACAGCTTGAAGATAGAACTTTCGTCTGGCTTCTTGAAGATAGAACTTTCGTGGTAAATGGTTAGCCCTGAAAAGGACTGTTGGGTTAGCTCTGAAAAGAACTGTTGGGTTAGCCCTGAAAAGGGCTGTTTTGTCTTGGAGGCTGTGTTTTTTCCACTTCTAATGGCAGCACCCGAAATTCGCTTGGCAAATGGGGCATGCTGTAATCTTCCTTCCAAATTCGATATCAACCAAGATGATATCCGGTGTTGTCTTTAATAATAGTTGAACTAATCTTTCGCCGAGATCTTTGTATGGCTGCGTTATACGTTGTAGTTGGTTTTGTTCCTCCTCTCCTACGGAATGAGTGTTTAGTTGCAATAACTGCTGTCCGGCATTTAGATACTCTTGGAGAGCCTCGCGTAGTTGATAATTTATCTCCTCCATATTGATACTGCTTCCGAATATTGATACCGCTTTCGAAGTGTTCGTTCGCTGAGTGTCAAAAAATGATGAATGTATGGAAATAACGCTGGGTTTTTATACGTTTAAGGAGGATTGAAATTTTTAAAGAGCGCGGACCTGACGGGAAACACCAGGATTGTACTGTGTGACACTGAGTTAGGAGTGGTAAAAACAGCATGAAACGCCGACGTGGGAAAAACATAGGAAAAAATGACGTCATGAGTCAATCAGTTCAATCCTCCTGTAAAGCTATAAAACCCAGCGATATTTTTACATAAAATCATATTTGTTCCAGTATGGTTCGAATTCTTGTCTACCCCCACTGCGCAAGCAGATGTCTGATAGAGTGTGGGAAATGTTTTGCCATACTTTTTTTACCCTTGTGTTTTGTTGATTTGCAAAAGAAACAGTTCTTTGTTACTCGTTTTTTCTTCTTTTCGTTGTTTTGCTTTTTTCTCCTCTTTTAGATCCAAAGTTTGTTGTTTTCTTAGATTATCGCTTGTGGATAATGTTTTCTCTGCCTGTTCTGTTATTTTGCAGATTTTTGAATCGGTGATATCCGTTGTGTCGGACTGCATGTCTACGGTCTGATTTTCAACCGGTGATATTGTAGTCTGTAGTGAACTTGTTTTCCATGTATTTTCGTTGTAGAATGAATTTAGTGTCCCGACGAATTTCGTATGTTGGAGATCGACAACGTTGTAAAACGATGGTGAAATTTCGATGTCATGACTGTGTGGGTTCACGTAGACAAAAAACAAATGTTCCTGTCTGATTTTCTTTTTTGGACAATTTCTGGACCAATGTCCTGCTTTGTTGCACGTAAAACAAATATTTGTTCTCTCACCATTCATCCCATATCGTTTGTCGAGCGTCGCTTGATCTAAAACTCTGTAGCTGATAGTACAGCGTATAGAGCTATTTATAAAAAAATACGCTTCACTACTAGACGCTGACGTAGTGTACCTCTACCCAATGGTCTATTTATAGCAACAGACGCTAACATATTGTGATTTAACCCCTTGTCACACTAAACGGCGTTTCCACTGAGTTGACACGGTGTTGTTTAAGTTCCCAGACTGCCAAGAGATCGCAGAAAAAATGCGAAGCTCCCGTGGCCTATTATCGCGTTCCTGATGTTGATGAAAAAAAAAGCAAGAAGGAAATCAAGTACATTGATATCTGTTCTCTGTACCCTTATGTTTGTAAACACAAATCCTATCCTGTAGGTCAGCCAGAAATTTTGTCTGCTGAGAATATTGACATGAACAATATTCGACAATATGAGGGCTTAATCAAATGCAAAGTTTTGCCTCCAACTGATTTGTTTCACCCCGTTCTCCCAGTTCACTGTAACAACAAAATGATGTTTCCACTCTGTATGAAATGTGCAGAAGAAAGTTCAAGTATTTGTAGCCATGGTGAAGAAAAGAGGGCTTTGGTCGGAACTTGGGTTACTTTTGAATTATTCAAGGCTCTTGACTGCGGTTATCGATTATTGCAAAGTAAAAAAGTTAAAAGTAGAAAAAGTCAAAAGTCTCTCTTATATAGGTCTAGATCTACATGCAGTGAGAAAATATTCCCGTAAAATGGTCTTTACAAGTGTGTGAACCAATAATTATTCCAAGTTATTTTTCTTGACATAAATTAACGAAAGTGTCAAGGAACTGTCTTTCTTTTGTTAAGGAAATCAGGGATATTCACCCTATTTCATATGTACAAATCTACGAAAGAAAAAATGCTTTCTACTTTTGACAACGCTCAAAATTCGAACTCACACCTTTTTTATATTAGTTAAGCGTATAGAGGTATTTATAAAAAAGCTTTACTAGACGCTGACGTAGTGTACCTCTGCCCAATGGTCTATTTATAGCAACAGACGCTAACATATTGTGATCTATGCCCCTGTCACACTAAACGGCGTTTCCACTGAGTTGACACGGTGTTGTTTAAGTTCACAGAGTACCAACAAAGGTTTTCGTTTTGATTTCTGAACAATAGATTGAAATGCTCGAATCAAAGTTTTTTGCCCAGAAGAAAAAATCCATTATTCAAATTGGCAATCATGACCAACTATGTTTTGCAAGAGCCGTTGTTGTGGGAATTTGCTACAGTGAACGTGAAAACACCGGGGCATGGAATAGAAAATGGGATCGTATTTGTCGTTCAAACCGCCCTCTTCAAAAGACTGAAGCTGAGAAATTGTTGAATGAAGCTTGAGTTTCACCAACACAACCTGTAGGAATTGACGAATACAAAAAAATTCAAGCATTCTTGTATGAAAAAGGCTATGTCATTAAAGTTCATCCCGAATTATTGTATTGCACACAGAGCATGTGATGAATGTATCGATAAATCACTTGATTTTCATTGTTCTACATGCAGTGAATTTGAAGAGGGTGGGGAAGTTATTTTTCAAGGTGAAGAAACTTTGAGTCAATTTTGCAAGTGGCTCTTTTCAAAACATCATAAAGGAGTCACGGCTATTGCCCATAATTTCAAAGGTTATGACGGTCAGTTCATTCTTGGCTATATTGTCAAAGTTGGGTTAAAACTTCCAAAAATTGATCATGAATGGAAACAATATTATGAAGTTAGAACTGAATGGTGTACGTCTGGTCGATTCTTTCAATTTCATGAGCTTTGGTTTGGCAAAATTTCCAGCCATATTTGGTCTTCAAAAAATAAAAAAAGGTTACTTCCCTCACTGGGCAAATACAGATGAATTTTGGAGTTACATTGGACCTTACTTGGATATGTCTTATTACAAACCCGAAACTGTTTCGATCCACAATTCAATGGACATTTTTTATCATAGGATCAATAGAAGAAAGTTTTCTTAACGTTGTGAAAATGAAATCAGTTCTATTTGACTTTTACTTACGGTACAAAAAAGGATCTGTTCATGATTCCTACGGAGAAACAATGGAATCCATGTCAGGGTATATTCTATTTGATAGAGATGTTACAGAAGAAGTAGTGAATTCAGCTCTTTCAACAAAAGACGCTTATAGACATGTTGCTACATTCATAGGACTACGAGATTTCGACGATATGGACAGTGAGTATACAATGTTTTTGGGGTATGACCAATTGCATAAAGACATTACGGAATATGAAAACAAATGTGAAACTCGTGGTATTTGTGAATTTGCATTGTAAAAAATTATTTGCGAATAATTCATTGTGAAAAAATAATTCAGTGTGATTTTTTCATTGTTAAGAAAATGTTTTTATGCTGTATTGTAAAAAATGTTTCAGTGTGATTTTTTTCATTGTTAAGAAATTGTTTTTATGCTGTATTGTAAAATATGTTTCAGTGTGATTTTTTCATTGCTAAGAAATTGTTTTTTATGCTGTATTGTAAAAACGTTTCCTTGTGATTTTTTTTCATTGTCAAGAAATTTTTTATGATGCTTTGCAAAAAAAATGTTTCATTGTGAATTTTTTCATTGTCAAGAAATTTTTTCATTGTCAAGAAAATTTTTCATGATGCATTGCAAAAAAATGATTCATTGTTTAGTTCTGTTCAGTAAATAAAAGTTCAATAAAATAAAAATTCAAAAACAATAGAGCTCATCATTCTGTTTTTCCCCAAAGACTTGTTCTGTCTACATTTTTTCCATACAGCGTCTCATAACTTTTTTGCTATATTAGCATGAAACGTAGCATGGAAAAATGTATGTGCTTTCTGCAAGGTCCGAGCTCTTTAAAAAATTTCAATCCTCAGTAAACGTATAAAGCTCGGCGTTATTTTCATACATTCACCATTTTTTGACACTCAGCGAACGAACACTTCGAAAGCGGTATCAATATTCGGAAGCAGTATCAATATGGAGGAGATAAATTATCAACTACGCGAGGCTCTCCAAGAGTATCTAAATGCCGGACAGCAGTTATTGCAACTAAACACTCATTTCGTAGGAGAGGAGGAACAAAACCAACTACAACGTATAACGCAGCCATACAAAGATCTCGGCGAAAGATTAGTTCAACTATTATTAAAGACAACACCGGATATCATCTTGGTTGATATCGAATTTGGAAGGAAGATTACAGCATGCCCCATTTGCCAAGCGAATTTCGGGTGCTGCCATTAGAAGTGGAAAAAACACAGCCTCCAAGACAAAACAGCCCTTTTCAGGGCTAACCCAACAGTTCTTTTCAGAGCTAACCCAACAGTCCTTTTCAGGGCTAACCATTTACCACGGAAGTTCTATCTTCAAGAAGCCAGACGAAAGTTCTATCTTCAAGCTGTCAGACGAAAGTTCTATCTTCAAGTTGTCATTTCTTGAAATTGTCACAGCTCTTTTCAGAGCTAACGCAACAGTCCTTTTCAGGACTAACCATCTACCACGAAAGTTCTATCTTCAAGATGCCAGACGAAAGTTCTATCTTCAAGCTGTCAGACGAAAGTTCTATCTTCAAGTTGTCATTTTTAAATTGTCACAGCTCTTTTCAGAGCTAACCCAACAGTCCTTTTCAGGACTAACCATTTACCACAAAAGTTCTATCTTTCTTCAAAATTGTCATTTCTTCAAATTGTCAAACTTCTTTTAGAAGAGATGCACTCCAAAAGAGTTATACTCCAGAGAGTTATACTGCAATGAGTAAAAAAACTCAGAAAAAGACTAAGTCCAACCCAGTGCTCAGTCTTTTAGAAAGAAAAAATCATTCATAATTGCAGAAAAAGACTAAGTCCAACTCAGTGATTAGGCATTTAGAAAGAGAGAAAATCATTCATAGGGTAAAAAAAGTCTAAGTCCAACACAGCTCTCAGCCTTTTAGAAAGAGAAATCATTCATAGGGTAAAAAAGTCTAAGTTCAACTCAATGGTTAGGCATTTAGAAAAGAGAATTCAATCATAGGTGAAAAAACTAAGTCCAACTCAGTACTCAGGCATTTAGAAAGAGAAAAATCATCCATAGGGTGAAAAAACTAAGTCCAACTCAGTGATCAGGCTTTTAGAGAGAAACCACTTAAAGGCCAAGTAGTGGATAGAAGTAAACAATAAAGCAATCCTAATAGCATATGGGTAAAAAAAACTAAGTCCAACCCAGTGCTCAGTCTTTTAGAGAAATCATTCATAATTGCAGAAAAAGACTAAGTCCAACTCAGTGATCAGGCTTTTAGAAAGAAAATCATTCATAGGGTAAAAAAAGTCTAAGTCGAACTCAGTGATTAGGCATTTAGAAAGAGAAAAAATCATTCATAGATAAGAAAAAAGTCTAAGTTCAACTCAATGTCCAGGCATTTAGAAAGAAAAAATCATTCATAGATGCAAAAAAAACTAAGTACAAGTCACTGATATAGGGACAAATTCCTTTTAGAAAAGAGAAATCATCCATAGGGTGAAAAAAACTAAGTTCAACTCAATGGTCAGGCTTTTAGAAAGAGAGAAAATCATTCATAGGGTGAAAAAACTAAGTACAACTCACTGTTATAGGGACAAAATCCTTTTAGAGAGAAAAATCATTCATAGGATGAAAAAAGCTAAGTTCGACTCAATGGTCAAACATTTAGAGAGAAGAAATCATCCATAGATAAGAAAAAAGTCTAAGTCGAACTCACTGATATAGGGACAAATTCCTTTTAGAGAGAAAAAATCATTCATAGATAAGAAAAAAGTCTAAGTTCAACTCAATGGTCAGGCTTTTAGAAAGAGAGAAAATCATTCATAGGGTAAAAAAACTAAGTCCAACTCAGTGATCAGGCATTTAGAAAGAGAAAAAATCATTCATAGGGTGAAAAAACTAAGTCCAACTCAATGTTCAGGCATTTAGAAAGAAAAATCATACATAGGTGAAGAAAAAACTAAGTCCAACTCAATGTCCAGGCATTTAGAGAGAAAAAATCATTCATAATTGCAGAAAAAGACTAAGTCCAACTCAGTGATCAGGCTTTTAGAAAGAGAAAAAATCATTCATAGATAAGAAAAAAGTCTAAGTTCAACTCAATGGTCAGGCTTTTAGAAAGAGAAATCATTCATAGGGTAAAAAAGTCTAAGTTCAACTCAATGGTTAGGCATTTAGAAAAGAGAATTCAATCATAGGTGAAAAAACTAAGTCCAACTCAGTACTCAGGCATTTAGAAAGAAAAATCATACATAGGTGAAGAAAAAACTAAGTCCAACTCAATGTCCAGGGATTTAGAGAGAAAAAATCATTCATAATTGCAGAAAAAGACTAAGTCCAACTCAGTGATCAGGCTTTTAGAAAGAGAAAAAATCATTCATAGATAAGAAAAAAGTCTAAGTTCAACTCAATGGTCAGGCTTTTAGAAAGAGAAATCATTCATAGGGTAAAAAAGTCTAAGTTCAACTCAATGTTCAGACATTTAGAAAGAGAAACCACTTAAAGGCCAAGTAATGGATAGAAGTAAAACAATAAAGCAATCCTAATAGCATATGGGTAAAAAAAACTAAGTCCAACTCAGTGCTCAGTCTTTTAGAGAAATCATTCATAATTGCAGAAAAAGACTAAGTCCAACTCAGTGATCAGGCTTTTAGAAAGAAAATCATTCATAGATGCAGAAAAAAGTCTAAGTCCAACTCAATGTTCAGACATTTAGAAAGAGAAACCACTTAAAGGCCAAGTAGTGGATAGAAGTAAACAATAAAGCAATCCTAATAGCATATGGGTAAAAAAACTAAGTCCAACTCAGTGCTCAGTCTTTTAGAGAAATCATTCATAATTGTAGAAAAAGACTAAGTCCAACTCAGTGATCAGACTTTTAGAAAGAAAATCATTCATAGGGTAAAAAAAGTCTAAGTTCAACTCAATGTTCAGACATTTAGAAAGAGAAAGCACTTAAAGGCCAAGTAATGGATAGAAGTAAAACAATAAAGCAATCCTAATAGCATATGGGTAAAAAAACTAAGTACAACTCAGTGCTCAGTCTTTTAGAGAAATCATTCATAATTGCAGAAAAAGACTAAGTCCAACTCAGTGATCAGACTTTTAGAAAGAAAAAAGTCTAAGTCCAACTCAATGTTCAGACATTTAGAAAAGAGAAAAAATCATCCATAGGGTGAAAAAACTAAGTCCAACTCAATGTCAAAGCATTTAGAAAGAAAAATCATACATAGGGTGAAAAAACTAAGTCCAACTCAGTGATCTGGCCAATTTTTTACCCAGACTGTCAGTCACAAGGCCAGCATTTTGAATGCTAAATCCCTCTCAGGGACGAGAGCCTAGGTAAAACTCCCCCCTTTCCCTTTTTTGCAGAAAAATCCCTCTCAGGGACGAGAGCCTGGGTAATTTTTTCGCCAGGGTATCCTCCACAAGGCCGCCATTTTGAATGCTAAATCCCTCTCAGGGACGAGAGCCTAGGACAAAATAAAAAAAAAAAAATCTTTCGGGAGGGCAAACTAGCCCACATTTTTGTCAGGGGTGGTGATGTACGGCACTCAGGGAAGAGAGCCTGGACACCTACCCCTGCCCTGGGTAGGTGTCCAGGCTCTCTTCCTTTACTACTGACGACAAAATTTTAGTCTTTTCCAAATGGCAGACGACAAATCAAATATGGTTCAATAAAAGGGAATCGTCTTAAAAAGCGCAGAAAACATTGTTGGAAATGGAGAAAATGCTGGTTACCAGCATTTTCTCCTTTTCCCACAATGTTTTCGAAAGCTTCCTCTCTCAAGGTCGTTGAAATTTGGGATTGTTTGATAAAAGGTTATTACATGAATACATCTGAAAATTGTGTGGCAAAAGAGGGCTCTACTCCTTATATATGAACAGGTCATCCTTCTGCCATATTGTATAATTGAGCAATGCTCTGTGAAAAGGCGGCTTAATGCATCTGAAAAAGTATCGACCCATGTCAGCCTGCGCAGTCCGCGCAGGCTGACATGGGTCGAACCTTTTTGCGATTGTTAAATTTTCTGCATGTCAAAGGACCCTTCTACCGCATGATTCAGTCGGTTGTTATACAAAATTGATTTTTAGGATCCATAATTATGTGATGACTTGCTTGGTATCATGCATTACAGGGATGCCATAAGCTCCGTTTTTGTCAGAGTATGAATCATATTTATGTTTGTTTTTCAGAAGTGATCTGAACAGGTTTTCTTGTGCTCGACACAAAATATCGTCCACAAAAGATAACGCGATTGTTTTGTGACTAGCTTTTGAGACAGTCACAAAACAATCAAATTTGACAGAACTTGTCATTTGGAATAGCTTGTTTACCGAAGTTCAATAAAGTCTGGCATATTTTCTGGGGATTTTATCGGGCTGTTCACATGAAGTCTTCGCAATTTTTTTTTAATTTACTTTTTGCCTAACATTTACTCCAAAGCAGATTAACAAGGCTTCCCACAAAACATTATTATATTTCAAACAGCAATGAGAAGTTAATTCGATTTTCGTTTTTCGATATTCAAAAAAAGAAAGTAGTTCGAATCGAACTAACTTGTTTTTTTTTTGAATCTCGAAAGTCAAAAAACGAAAATCAAACTAACTTCTTTTTTTGAATCTCAAAAATCGAAAAACGAAAATCGAACTAGCTTCTTTTTTTGAATCTCGGGAATCGAAAAACGAAAATCGAACTAATTTCTCATTCCTATTTTAAACCCTTACCAAATAATATACAGACAGGTTTTGAAAACATTATTTGAAAAGCAGAAAATGCTGGTAAACACATTTTCTCCTTTTCACACAATGTTTCCTGCCCATTTCAGAGACAAAATCCCGTCAATTCAGTCATTTTCCAAAGTTATTTTGACAGTATTTTCGCCAGAGAGCGGACAGTGTAGATCCAATATGAGACTATGAGTTCTGTTACCTTTTCGGTCCAAGGCAGTCTGATCTTGATTTTCATGCTAACAAAAAACGAACATTGTACAAACGCGTTCTAGGGGCTCCTGATGAGAATAACTTCATGTTTTAAGTGACAAAAAGCAATTTCGATCTAATCCATTTTAAGAAGGTGATGACCCTTCAGATCTCACCTTATTATATCAACCGTCAAACTGAAATACTGTAACGACAAATCACTCCACTTTTTCAATAAAAATAGGTCCTCATAGATCAATGAACAGATGCGTCTGTGTCATTTAATATGTGAAAATAACATGCAGATTCAAAAATTCTGCAAGCCAATTACACAATCAATGAATATCAGAGTTAAATGTCATAGAGCTAGCTCTACATTTGAAATAGGCCTCGTTTCGCAGCTTTAAATATGACCTAGTTTATAGAGTCTACAACGTGGACAATAAGTAAGAGGAATACCCCAAAACATCCCAAACCATTCGAAAAACACCTTAAACCACTGTCATTACACCCCAAACCACTTTTCTAAAATCTAAAACCGCATGCAAAGCGCTTGGATACACGATTTTATGGAAAATTATCATTAAAAAAAATACTATCAGTCTTAGATAAAAATGTTGTCAAGCGTAAGATGAATGAACTTTTATTAAGTTTGTCCACTGTTAGATTCTATTTGCTAGCAAATTTCTACCATCACATTCTATTAGGACTTTCAGTACTTTGATTTCAATATGACGCAATTTCGTTTTGCGCGTTTTAGGGCGTACGATCTTGAAATGCATGGGGTTTGATGGTACTTGCGCCGAAAATATTGAATTTCAGTAACTGCGTTGAGTAATTTCCGCTGAATTACCAGTATCTAACAATCATCTTCTGGGCTGCTGCGTTTAATCCATTCAAAGCCATATGGGCTTTTGCGGACGGCATAGATCAAGATCAGACTGCACATTTCTGTGCAGTCTGATCTTGGATCTATACCAGCATGTTTAGTCAAGCCTTTAAGATAAAAATCTATCTGAGTTTCTGTGGATTGTATTTTCAGCCGTCACAAGAAGTTGAGTATACATATATGAGCCATGCTCTTTGAAAAGGGGGCTTAATGCATCTGCGAAAAGTATCGACCCAGTCAGCCTGCGCAGTCGGTCAATTTTCTGTATGTCCAAGGACCAGTCTACCTCATGATTGAGGCGGTTGTTATAAAAAGTGGCTGTTATGGATCAATAAGTATGTGATGGCTTCCTTGTTATGGTGGATTTACGGAGATGCATTAAGCCCCCTTTTGTCAGAGCACGGCTCAATTTGGCGCTGATGGAGTTAATACCGATTACTGGGGGTGGCTTGTTAAATAATGATTATTTCACTCTTTATCAGATGACAAAATTTGAAACTTTGTCCAAGCTGAAATAATTTGAACACGACAAATAAAAGGTCACTTGAATGATGGGGTTTGCTCTTGAAAACGGAGAAAACATCGTTGGAAGAGGAGAAAATGCTGGTTACCAGCATTTTTTCCTTTTCAAACGATGTTTTCTAAAGGCTTCCTTCTTATGCTTCTTTCTGAAGGTCGTTAAAACTTGGGACTGTATAGTGAAAGGTTGTAAGTGATATAGTGATTCAAACTTCCGCACCCGTATACAAATACTGGATAGATTCATCTCCTGTAGATAATTAACTCTTGGGCTGCAAAGCGCGAATTACTGACCTTTTGCGGGCAGTATAGATCAAGATCAGACTGCACAGAACGTGCAGTCTGATCTTGGATCTACACTGTCCGATAAGGAGATATATTTTCCCCAAAAAGCACTTTTGAAAAATTAGCAAATTTTTGGTTTTTAGTAGCAGCTTGAAAGTTTCATTTCACTTATATAGCAGAATAAAGATAAAACACATCTGTATCAGCATTATGCTAAATTCACCCACTCCTCCCTTCACCGCCGTTGCCATGAATTCATCTATAGCTAAATGGCGAAACACAGAGTACAATTCACCTTTTAAACCAACCATTCATACTTGTTCTTTGAAAAAAAAAAAACGACGTCTACAGCCTACAACCTGTTAATAAGACACAAATGTGAGCCATGCACTTGAAAAAAAGTGAATTTTAATGCATCTGCAAACAGTATCGATGACTTGCTTTGTATAAAGCATCCGATGACAGAGATTCATTAAACCCTCTCATCCAGAGCATGACTCATTTGGTTTTGAGGGCGAATTCTGCCACAAAACAAGTTCACGTGAAAACCTCGTACAAAACCAGCTCAAGGCTAACTTGAGTGACGAAAACATGACGTCTAAATCATATCATGCGAAGTGTTTAATTAACTCTTTGCCGAACAATCCCGAGTTCTAACTCTTATCCTGATAAATAACTAAAATGAAATTTTCAATTCGATTGGTTTGGTTTGTATTGGAGTTTTACGCCATTTTAATAGCTGAGGTCATATCATGGCGGTCAGTGACGCACTTATGTGTTTCTTGGCTTTCTCACACCAGTACTGACACAACTTTCTTTCTAAAGCCACTGACTACTTTTCTCAAATGCACAAGAGGCGAAAATTCGTCGGAAAGAAGGTTCGCAGCAACCTGTTGTCGAACCCACAACCTCCAGGTCACGAGCCAGATTCGCTAACCACTTAGCTACCCGGACGCGCTATTAATTCGATAGTAAAAACCCAAATATTACTATTTCAAAGTTGTTTCGGGGAATGATATCTCTTTATCGGACAGTGTAGATCCAAGATCGGACTGCACGTTCTGTGCAGTCTGATCTTGATCTACACTGTCTGCAAAAGGTCAGTGAGTAGCGCATAGCAGCCTAAGTGTTAACGATGAGCAAGAAGGCTTTTCAAAACATTGTGGGAAAAACGAGAAAACACAAGTAAGCAGCACTTTCTCTTTTCACGATTATGTTTTCAAAAGCCTACTTACCGGCATCCGAACGACACATGATTGATAACGAGAAGGTTCTGTTTTGCCTTAGGACAGTTATGAGTGAAAAGTATTGGGGATAAATACAGATGGCAACAAATTTTATAACCACTATTGCAATCGTTTTCCAAGAGTTTAATTATTCTGTTTAATTAGCGGTTACTTTTTCACCTTTAAAGGGGGCTCGTTTGATTTTTATATCATTTTCAAGTTTCAAAAATGTTTCATCTCTGAACTTAATACAGTAATAATTTGCAAACTGTAAAAAAAAAAGAACGAGACGTGTGGGAACTGTTTTTTAAGTGATACGGCACGTTGTTTCTACAGGTATTATAAGGCTTCGTACAAGAGCTTTTAAAAGCTTGTAGGAATGTCACATTATCGATTTCACGCGCCGATTAGGCGGAACCTTATTGAAATAAGTATGATGACGTCACCTTTGTTGCCATAAAAATAGACGGAGTTCCAGACTGCAAAGAGACCACCCTATTATCTTAACGTCAAAATTGCACTTTATTTATTGAAAATAAACGCCCGATTTTTCGCTTACAGGGTGTAACATATTCAGCAGTAATTAATAGCGTTTAACAAAAAATTTTGATTTTCGACAAAAATCTAAATATACCCCTTTAATATCACAATGTCAACCCTTATCCTGCTTAATAACGAACATGAAACCTTCAAGCCCATAGTAAAAACCCAAATTTTGCCATTTCAAAGGTATTTTTAGGAGAAAGATATCTTCCTATCGGACAGTGTAGATCCAAGATCAGACTGCACGTTCTGCGGACTGCGCAGTTTGATCTGGGTCGATACTTTTTGCAGATTTATTTAAACCCCTTTTATGCAGAGCATGGCTCAATTTGATATTTACTCACTCAATAAAGTCCTTGGAATCGCAATTTATTCTGTCTATCCGTTTAACACTACTAGAATTTTCCGTCGATTATGGATGTATAAATCGTCTATCTGTGGTTTATGAAATCTATTATGGGATTTTTTGGTTATATCTGTTGACATTCAGCCAAAAATGAATTGGTTGCTTTAAAGACTATTAATCTTTAAGGTGCTAAGTGAAACTCGTGGCGCTTTCGCGGATAGCGTAGATCAAGATCAGACTGCACAGAACGTGCAGTCTGATCTTGGATTTACACTATCCGAAAGAGAGATATATTTACTGACAAAAAGGACTTTGAATCGCAAAATTTGAGTTTTCAGTAACTTGTTTTTATTTTATTTATTTCGCGGTTGAAGAGTTAAAGCGCATAAACGACTAAATGGCCTGCAATACGGGAAAAAGAGGCATTCGGACATTTACGTAAAGTGTCGTCTCGGATCAGTTGCGCAGTCCGCGCAGGCTAATCCGAAACGACAATTTCCGTTTTTTATGTGATTTTCTGTTTTGCGGAAGTCTACTGTAGCACAAAATCTAATGTAGCCGTAAAGTGCCGTCTTGGATTAGCCTGCGCGGACTGCGCAGGCTGATCCGTGACGACATTTTACGCAAATGTCCGAATGCTCCTTTTCGCGTGTTGCAAGCCATATAAAGTCCCTGCAGTGAGTCTTTTCAGCATCTTAGGGTATTTGCAGACGGGATAGATCAAGATCAGACAGCACAGAACATTGTTAAAACATCCGTCCATGGAGAAGGAGGTGTAGGGTTCGAAATCCGGAGGCAGAGAGAATTACTTAACTTTGACCCGTTTCTGACCCGCTTGCTTGTTATAGAATAACTTCTTTTCGGCGATAATACTTGGTCGCTTTCCTCTATTTTCTATCCATTTAATCGATCAACTTTGGTACAAATTTGTAGTAGAAGGCTTTGGAAACATGTTTGTACAGTTCTGAAAGTCCACATGAAAACTTTTTTTTTTATATAAATTCAGGTGAAATATTTTGGTTAAAGGATAAATTGCTCGTTAAAAGCAATTTATCCTGTTGTCATTATACTTCAGACGTGGTCTGCTTGAAAATCAAAAGGTCTGTAGGGGTAGACATCAAAGGACATTATTTTAGACTCGCTCAAATCAAAAGCGTTTGCAGACGACAAATCTTTCGTTGGTCGAATAACCGATTTCGTCTTTGTAAGGTAAAAAACATTAAATTCCTGAAATGTTTTTAATACCTGTCTTTCTCAGGGTCGTCAAAAACATGGGGTTGCTTTGCAAAAGGATACTGAAATTGAGGATATTTGTTTTTTTACGGTGAAAGATTGAAATTTATTTCATCGAGTGAACATCATCGGTAATATTACCGATGATGTTCACGAGATGAAATAAATTTCGATCTTTCACCGAAAAAAACAAATATTCTATTTATTTCATGCTTTTAACCCTTTCTTGAGGGAACTTAATCAAAATCCAGTACAGTTCTTTTCGGTTATTCCCCGTGGCGTACCCCCTCCGCATAGCAACGCATTACAATATTACGTCAAGCGCGAGAAATGTAAGGTAAATTACGTCATATTTCCATCTGGTTGTGAGACACGCGCATTTTACCTAGGTAACTTGTGCGCGGGAACAACTGTTTCCGTCTTCAATTGAAGAGTTAGAATATAAAAATCGGTATTTTCACTGGTCGTAACCATGAAATATCGAAAAAATTTTCACCGATATTTCTCGATAACCTACCGGAAAGCATGAAATAAATTATTTTTTTGTTTGTTTTTCCCACCATTATCGTTTAGATTGTCCGTTTTATACCATTACGTCCATATTATCTATGATATCAGCTTCCAGTAAATATGACAAACAATATGTAGGAGCTCCTGCATGATATTTTAGATCACATTTGCTTTTACTGAGAGGATACTCGAGATGTGCAATCTTATCATGGATCTACTGTCTGACTTCCTTAGACATATTCGGATCCTATCTCTAACTTCCCCCCCCCCCCCCTTTTCGATAAAACCGAAAATGGTTATCCGGTTTTTTTTTTTCACTGACTGAATACTATATCCACTGGCTGGTATTTGACAATTGACAGTCAGAATCTTTTAGATTTTGCTGATTAAAGTACATGGTGTTCGTACAATAGAAAGGAATGATTTGACCAAACAAACTGACCAGACCAAACAGTTCAGGTCGTAGAGCATGACGTCACATGAGGTAGTTGGCCAACTTAAATAACTGAAAAGTCTTTCGGATGAGACGTTAAACCTGGGTCCTATGTGACGGTACTACTCGTATTAACTGAGCACGTTAAAGAACCATTCGTAACTTGAGATTGGTTTCGTCCCGTAAAATGACTAGCAATCTTCTTGGGACGTCAACCATATACGGAACCGGTGGAGACATAAATAAACTAAAAATTAACCAACAAAACAAAACACACCACTCTGACTTTGATGATGTTATAGGTCCATTTATGTCGAAGCTATATGTTAATTTTCTTTGTGTGGTATTATAAAGAACATTTTTCTGGTCGTTTTAAAACAACCTTTGTTGCGCTGAACCTGGATTTATCTGCTTTTGAGGACAATGTAGATCACGATCAGACTGAAAAAAAGGTGCAGTCTGATATTGAATCTGCACTGTTCCGCATCTTTATATAGATTGTCCAATTTTTTTGACAGCTTTGGAATTGCAATATCAGCATGTTTAGCACTGATTGAAAATGTCCGTTTCATCTATTTAGCGCTACAAGGGTTAAGATTTCTTAATCCAAATTATCGTTGAAAAGGGAGCAGTTGCTGTTAAAATGGTGTGTCTGAAAAGGCATGAAGACATACAGTAATGGATTATAAGTTAATGCTTGAAGAATATCAAATTACCAATCAGTACTAGAACAGGGTTATATCTATCAATTTCATTTGCAACGTGAGAATAAACACCTCGATGTATCAATTTGCAGCAGCAGCAGTATAGCAACGCTTGATTATCAGTGTCACATGTGCCCGTAAATACGCCGGCAGGTACCCGTCCACATCGTTTTACCTATCTCAAATTACTATTTATGCATTCGAGTACGTGTACACCAATACAAAGGAGAAGTTTCAACAGCCAGCGCACTCAGTAACGCCAAGAAAAACGTAACGAGAAGCAAGCCTAAAGAATCTGCGAGCACTACAGCAGAACTACCAACGATCTGCCAATCGTTGACAAACCATTAACGCCTTACCAGACGCAACAATTTTAATCTTGTTAGAATTAAAAGCATTTGCAGACGACAATGCAACGAGGCTCAAATTATGTGATTCTTCTGTGAAAGCAAAGAAAAAAAAATGGAGAAAAAAAAGAGAGAAAATGCTGATTGTTTGTTAAAGGTTTAAACGACTGTCATAACGACTTAAAGTGAAGCAGTGTGGTCGGTTCTGTAGAGTTAGAACAATGGGACAGACAAATTATTGGATTAGTCTGTAAAAGGACAGAGAAAATTGTGAAAAAAAAAAAAAGGATAAAAATGCTGGTTCTCTGTTAAAGGTGTAAGCGATGATGATAACTAAGAGTGAAGCATTGTGGTCGGTTGTTTAGAGTTAGAACAATGGGACAGACAAAAATACATATTGGTTGAAAATGGTGAAGCAAGATTACTGACCGTATTCACCAGCTATTCAGAAGAAAATTCTCAGTTTTATTCGCAAAGATATTCAAAATTTGAACGTAACACAACTTCTGATTGGCTGAACCAATGGTTTAGCCAATCAAAAGTTGCGTTACTTTCAAATTTAGAAGGTTCCGAAGAATAAGATAGATAGATAAATCCTTTATTCAAGACTTGATCTTTACAGATCTTCATCATCAAATTCTCACAAACATGTATTTGTAATTATGGTGTTAGTACACTTGAAGTAAAGTAAGGTTCCAAAGGTGGCAAAATAAGACTAGGAATGTTCTAGAAAATGGATTGGCGAATACGGACCTTGTGGGGTAATTAATTGAAATATCTGTCAGACGGCGTAAAAAACTAAAACCATCGATGAATTTAAAAATACATTAAAAAATACGGTTTATGAATGTATTTTCCTGTTTTGGTTTTGTTTTTATGACATTTTGATTGGCATCCAAAAAGCAAATTCTTGTTTTGCTTTTTGTCTTGTACGATTTTAAGAAGTCAGAACATTGTCAAACTCGTCACGCCTGTCAAGCCCCAGACAAAACAGATATCGGGTGCTTAATGGATTTAACGATCATTTCAGTACCTGCATTTTGTTTTTGAGGAAATAGATCGGCAAGAAACTTCGCCCTTATTGAAATCAATGACATACAAGTTTTAAAAAAAATCAAGGTACTTAGGTATCTAGAAACAAGTGTGTTTATAGCTGAAAGTTTTGCGGTGAATTGGCTTTATTTTAGGGCGACAAGGAGGGGGAGCGAGAGAGAGAGAGAGGAAGAGAGGAAGAGAGAAATATATATAGAGAAAAATAGAGAGGTACAGATGGGCAGAGAGAGAGAGAGAGAGAGAGAGAGAAAGAGAAAGAAAGAGAGACAGACAGAGACAGAGATAGACAGAGAGACAGACTGAGACAGACAGAGAGACAGACAGACTGAGACAGAGAGAGAGAGAGAGGGGGGGGGGCTGACGACCTTTTTCGTCTTGATGCATACTCTGCTAGTCTGGTGTAAAAAGCGCCTGCGGCAAATTTGTTTTGAGGAGCTAACGGGGAAGGTAACAGAAAGAGAACAGAACGCCCTCAGACGAACTCATTGATTCCCGATACGTAAACGCGTCTCTTTGTCTAAAACTGTACGACTCCTAATCGGTATCAACTTCTTGAGATATTCCATTAATAGCACAAGTCATTGAGAGCTCTTTTTTACAATGCTTTTTACGACAATGACTGTTTATTAGCGATAGACGAAATGGGGCGACTTAGTTGAAATAATGGCGAGGGACTCTAAAATGATTCCTAAATTGATTAGATCGATATGCCGAAGCGGTTTTATTTTGGACATAAACCGATTCTTGTAATAGCGTTAGTCTCAAGTTTGCTGAAAAGTATTTATTCTACGATTTAGAACCCCCTATTCACCGTCCGATGCAAATAAAGGAGGTGTTTGTTTATGGTTTGAAATAAAGTTGTTGAAGGTTGAGATCCGAAATCACACTTCACTTCCGGAGCTCGTATTGACCAACCATTTTTACTTTCATTCCTAGTCTTATTTTAGATTGAGAAAGTAACACAACTTCTGATTGGCTAAACCAAATGGTTTAGCCAATCAGAAGTTGTGGTACTTTCAAATTCAGAAAATTCTTGAGAATAAGATTAAGAATCTTCTAAACATTGGTCGGTAGATACGGACCCAGTGCAGCCGGCTTCTGTTCTACTCTGTCCACAAACGAGCTGAGGATGTTGCTGGTATTGAAATTGTAAAAGCAATAGTCATCGTCGAAATACTGTTGTATGGTTGAGGACACCTTGAATGTTTAGTTCCTGTTCGGTACCTCTGTATACAAAGTAGCAAAATCTCATTTTTACAACCTTTTTATATGAGTGCTCGTTATGATTGTTGGCAGACAAGTGTTCACAACAGTCTCACATAAGTTTTCTTATGTAAAATGACCGTACAATCTGATATTGAATCCATTTCCACTCATGCTTTTTATCCCCTTTTAAACGGACGATATTCAAAGCTTCGTAGGAAAAGGAAAGACTATACGGAATAAGAAAATTCGAATGACAATAGACTAAGGCTAACCCCAATGAGCTTATCCCGTTTTCTGCTGTGCGATTCAAGCAAGTTATGCTCTAGCAAAAGGGGGCTTTAATGCATCTCTGTCATGCATGATGCCAAACAAATAATCACATGTTTATGGATCCGTAAAATTCCTTTTGGTCCAACAACCGGCTGAAAAATAAGGTAGAATGGTTTTTGCACATGCAAAAAAACAAAATTGACCGATAGCAAAACGTTTCGTCTCAAGTCAGCCTATAGGGACAGGCCAGGCTGACCTGGGTCGATACTTTTTGCAGATGCATTAAACCCCCTTTTCACAGAGCATGGCTCAAATATTTTTTCTCGGCCAATGGTGAAAAACCAATGCTTCCGATTTCAAAACTTTTTACCCCGGAATAATATGATCACATCAGACAGTGTGTATCCAAGATCAGTATTTAACTTTGTTTTACACTAACTGCATAGAATGTGCACTGAGTCGCACTTAGCCGTCGAATGGTTTAATGTATTTTTCTCAATGACTGCTCCTTGAAAAGCTAGACAACACTTGAGACAAGAATGCTCAAGATGACAAATTTCATTTCATGAATTAAGCTGAAAAACTTTGGAGAAAACTTGACCAAACGAAGTTTACTATGGAGGTAACTTAAAGGGGGTTGCTTAGGTTTTGAGCGATGAATTAATTTCCTTTAAACATACATCTTCACTCGTTTTCAGTGAGTTTTTTAACCGTTTTCTTTTTTTTTTTCTTTATTTTATGAAACTATAAACACTCTTGTATCTTCATGCCAAATATTGCCCCTGATGGTTGCAAGGTTGCACAGATTACGGCAGATAGAAAATACATTTCATTCTATTGCGGCTAGCCATAGACATATTAACCACAGTTTCCGGTTTAAATCGAAGACAAATCCCTACAGTTTCTTTACCCTATACACCTTATATTGATTTTTTATCTACGTTTACACAGCTGACTAGATTATAACAGCGTTTGTTTACTCTCTGGCTGTAAATATTTCTCTTTAAAACAAAACAATACAAAAATGAATGTAAATATTTTTCCCTGCAAGCACAAAGAAACCGGTTGATTAGGGATGCAATTCTGGCACTCGGTGGCTCCGTCCTTACTAGCTCAGATATGACGTCACCGTACTTATTTGAATACGCTATGAAAATTCAATATTTCGGCTTATGCCTTTTTCAAGAGTTGTAAAAGGCGTTAGCCGAAATATTGAACAACAGAATAGCTCAGTCCTTACTAGATCGGATATGACGTCATCGAACTTATTTGAATACGCTATGAAAAACAACGATCTATTGTTCAATATTTCGGCTAATGCCTTTTTCAAGAGTTGAAAAAGGCATTAGGCGAAATATTGAACAATAGAGTATTGCTTTTCATAGCGTTTCAGTCACTCCCTGAGGAATTTATAGTGCATTTGAATACAATTCCATGATTATAAACGACGTGTGTTTTCGATCATGTGACACTCCCACAGACCCTTGCCTTTTCCATACCACATTTTCTACCATTTTCAAAGACAAGCACAATTATTAATTGTTCCACATTGACCTTCTCGTCTGAAAATGATTCCACCACAGGAAAATCTAAAATTTTGGCTTCTGTTAAAAAATGGACGGGTACGTATTTGATTTTTCGGCGTAGCTGTGAATGCGCTGGCTTTCAACCTACGTTTTGGTATTGATAACAAATGAATAAATAGAAATTCGTAATAGGTAAAAATATAGACATGTTTATTTCATGGACCCCTGCATATTTGCTGGCAAATTTACGTCGTCTATCTTTTTAAAATATATTTCTCATCCCAGAAGAAAGTTAACTCTTACAGTTTCAAATATGGCATGCAACACGAAAAATGGGGTATTCGGACATTTGCGTAAAGTGTCGTCTCGGATCAGCCTGCGCAGTCCGCGCAGGCTAATCCGAGACGGCACTTTATGACTACATTAGATTTTGTCCTACAGTAGACTTGCGTAAAACAGAAAATTACATCATAACGGAAAGTGCGCAGGCTGATCCGAGTCAACACCTTACGCAAATGTCCGAACGCCTCTTTTCGCGTGTTGCAGGCCATATATAAATTCGACCTCTTTCGACGGATGGAAAATCGATCCACCGAAACTCAAAGAATTGTTTATCATTAAGATTTGACTACACAAGCCGACAGTATAGAACCACGATCAGACTGCACGTTTTGTGCAGTATGATCTTGATCTACGCTGCCAGCAAAAGCAGCTGTTTTCGGCTATGACTCTGAAAGGGATAAAACTGAAATCATATTAAGCTTGTTTCACTATAACTTCATCATATTACTCGTACTACTTTTTTCCCTTCTAGCGGTAGATTACTTTCTTTTGAAAACATTTCGCAATAATAAACTTAATGCGACACAATATTCTCATATGTACTCATGTATCGCACCTCAACATTCCTTGATTATCTTTGTTCTACAAGAATGTTCTTCAAAGTTTCCTGCTACCAATTTGTTTCAAAATAAGTTATTAAAAGGCGTTTAATTCTGCCGGTAAAACTGCTACTAGACTGTGACCCGGATATAAAGCTGTGCTAAGACTGTGACCCGGAAGTAGTCTTTCAATACGTAGATCAGTCATTTCTTGTAGTGTTATTAATGTTATGTATCCTGTGTTATATAACACTATTTTCCTTTCCATCCGTGTTTTTGGACAATAAATCGTCTTTTTTTCTTCTTCTTCTTCGTTTAGGACATCTCAATTATTCTTTGAGACATTGTAATAACTCAGTACTTGTAGGCTAAGAAATTTTTCACTAAAAGTTTTGGCTTTATTGCGTGTGGCAGGCGATCTTTCTAGCGGTTTGTCTGCTCAGCTTTCGTGTTTATAAACCATTACAACGAACTGTTTGTATCTGACCCGCCATGTCATTAATTTGTCCCATTATTTTATAGTTCTTGTGTCATGTGATTCAGCAAGGCTCATGACCGACTTCATTCGAAGTGCTCCGAGGCTAGGAGAGTAAGATGTTTGATTTGCAGCCTGGAAATACGGCTTTGATCTCAACCTGAGTCGCGCTGAGTGTCCGAGGACTGTACTGTAGGACAAACGCCTAGTATTTATGAACTGGAAAACGGATCAATACGTAGGCCTAATATTATGTTGTAGTAACTTTCCTGGTGCTTGTATTTACTTCGAGCAGCGTGAGAGAATTTGATATCGCGCGAGACCGAAGGTCGAGCGCGATGTCAAAATTTTCTTACGCAGCGAGAAGTAAATACAAGCACCAGGAAAGTTACTACAACATAATATTCCTTTTATTATATACCTGCAACTTTCAGCGACAACATTTTGCAATTGTTGACATTTTATTTGAAAACGGCAAACAAAAAGAGACAATTAATAGTGTGGATGGTAGTAACTCTGTTTTTATGAATGGCGGATTAATATTACAGCGTAACATTTTGACCAATCCAATCGCAAATCAATGCATGCTTAGTCCGTACTTGAGATACGTCAGCATACCATATTTGGGACCGTATTTCACTGAGTGTAGATACGGAATTTTTTTCTGTCGTGTGTGTTATTTCACCCGATTCAGCGCATGTATTTGATCGGGAAAATTTACTGGTATATAATAAATATCCAAGTGCGGCGTCATAAAACCGAAATACGATTGACAGCGGCTTGAGACTCCAATAAAACAAAGATCTGGCCTTTAATCTTTTTAGTACCCAAGTCGAAAACAGGGTTTTTACAGACGGCTAAGATTAGGACCAGACTGTATATCCTATAGAACCTGCAGTATAATCTTGGATCTATATCTTCCGGCATGTTTAGTCAGGCCTATAGGATGTCCGAAGAAGTTAACTTAGCTTATGAGACATGCACTGACAAAAGTGGTTTAATCTCCGTGATGCATGATACCACGCAAGTCAATACATTATGATAGGTAAATCCATTTTGTATAACAAACGTTGGTTGGTTGTATTGGGGTTTAACGCCACTTTAACAGCTAAGGTCATATCATGGCGGTCGGTGACGCACGTGTGTTTCCTGGCTTTCTCACACCAGTACTAACACAACTTTCTTTCCAAAGCCACCGACTACTTTTCTCATATGCTTCAGCAGAGGTGAGAGGCGAAAATACGCCGGAAAGAAAGTTCGCCTCAATCGGGTATCGAACTCACAACCACCAGGTCATGAGTCCGACACGCTCACCACTGAGCCACCCGGGCGGGGCGTATAACAACCGAATCATGAGGTACACTGGTCATTTGACACGCAAAAAAAAAATACTAATAGCAAAAAGTCTGAACCTGTGATGATACGTTTTGCAGATGTTTTAACCTCTTTACGAAAGAGCACGGCTTATACTTTTTTTTTTTGGCGCAGAAAGAGTCAAAGAAAGGGAAAAATATGCATGCAATAGTGAAACAGTCTTGGATGACCTTCTAAAGAGATCTCCAGGACATTCTTAACCCTTTCCCAAACAGCAAATTTTGGACCAGACCAAATTGGAAGCATTTTGCAGATGACAAATTAACAGTTGATTTTTGATGATTTTTCTATATGATAGGGTAGAAAACATTGTGGGAAAAGGAGAAAATGCTGGTTACCAGCATTTTCTCCTTTTCCCACAATGTTTTCAAAAGGCTTCTATTCCTGACCCGTAAAAACCAGGGATTGTTTGGGAAAGGGTTAAATAATGCTTAACGTCATTTTTAGTTCGACTCTAAATTTCAGAAGGAACACAATTTCCGATTTGCTTATCCAATTCCCTTTCTTTAAGCTTTAGAAAACCAGAAATAGAATGCAATTTATGAGAAACCAGATTTATAGCCGTAACAATTTGATTAGCTTATTGACTGTCATAATCGTGGTCAAAATGATAAAAAAAATGACTTAGGAAAAAGTATGTCTTGCAAAGGAACCAATTTTGGAAGCAATACGGAGAACATGAATTGCGACGCAGGATATCACATAAGAGTTTGTCACAGCAATCAAATCATGGCGTTTCCTCTTCAAAGATACACCCAGATTCAAAAGCTATACTGACGTCCATAAAAAACGCCTCATCGAAAAAGTCCGATAGCTTTGTACATACCTAGAATATATATGTCACTTTTTGTCTACCATAGAATTTTCACTTCTCTAATATACTGAAGCATGAAATTTCGTGCCAGACTATTATGTTTTCTTCAACCATGGCTCATGGCACCGTTTTGCCCAGGCGCCCCACGCATTTTCCCACGTGGTTATGTCGGTCAAAATTACGCATGTGTATACAGTATTTGATTTACAATTAAGTACTCCAAGCAATATTTTGAAAACATCAATTTCGAAAATGCCAAGACAAAATAATGAAGAAAGAGCATGCATTTTGGGCATGCTTGAAAGCTGTCTTTCTCAAAGTCACATTGTAAGACGCTTTAACGTTGCAAGAAACACAATAGTGCGCCTTGTTCGACGGGTAAACGAAACAGGGAGCTTGTCTGATAGACCCCGACCTGGTGCTCCGCGTGTGACGTCTGTACGACAAGACAATTTCATCGGTCAATGTCACTTGGGAAACTGTTTTGTCACAGCGCAATCCACAACGACGATGGTTATAGGGAATCGTGGAAGACATATAAGTCGGAATACAGTAAGGCGACGTCTTCGGGAGCTTGGAATATTGTGCAGGCGGCCGTCAGCAGTGGGCTCAAATCAACATTGGAAGACGTTGGCGTGATGTGGTCTTCAGTGATGAATCCCGTTTTAACCTCTCCTGTGCCGACGGACGAGTCCGCGTTTACCGTCGACGTAATGAACGGTACACCCAAAATTGTGTTCTTGAACACAACCGTTTTGGTGGTGGTGGTATAATGGTTTGGGCAGCAATAAACCACACATTTAGAACTGACCTAGTGGTTATTAATAGTAATTCAAATGCCAGACGGTATGTAAACCAAGTTCTTCGTCCTGTGGTCGTTCCCATGTTTCAGCAACGCCGTAGCCTTACATTTCAACATGACAATGCGCGCCCCCACACGGCCAGATTTACCAGAAACTTTCTCATGGCCAATAATATTGCCGTGCTGCCATGGTCTGCTAACTCTCCCGATTGTAACCCAATCGAACACATGTGGGACATCCTTGGACGTCGTTTACGTCGACGTAACCCACAGCCGCAAAACGTCCAAGAATTGACAAATGCTCTTTGTGAAGAGTGGGCACGCATTCCACGCTACCTCCTGCGTAATCTGTGAGGGTCCATGGGACGGCGACTGCAGGCACTGATAGCAAGTCAAGGAGGCCATACACGGTAATGATGAATTTAAGGGGGTGAGTTTGTTGAAATGGCTGTTAAATTTGTATAAACGCTTGTGTCATTTGATGTGTGCAGAAATATTGACAAAGTCCATTTTTAAATTACAAAATCATGCATTCGATATTTAATTCATGAAATATGACGCGACAGAGGGAGATGAGGCGTTTCTTATGGACGTCAGTATATATATATTTCGGCAAAGACATCTAGCCCTCAACTCATGTGGGTTCATAGTTGTGCTAGAGGGGAGCAGGGGTATGCCCACCCCACGCCCCTTCGAAGACGTTTCAAAACAGTCGTGCATTCTAGTGCATGCATGGCGTGTATTTGCAAAATGTATCGACCCATGTCAGCCTGCGCAGTCTGCGCTGGCTGATATGGGCCGAAACTTTTTGCTATTTGTAAATTTTCTGCATCAACAAGGACACTTCCACGAGTCGGTCCGTTAATAGACAAAATGGGTGTTATGAATCCATAGTTAACCAGAGCATCGCCCAAATCAATTACATGTACATGTACTCTGCAGGTTTTCTCTTTTTGATCAGATTCATGTGAATTCAACCGCGTGGTCGTATAGGTAGCTACGCGTATTAGCGATATACAGATCAAGTACGAAATGGGATGAGTACTCCCGTGGTATAAAGACACAGGATAGCATGCGATTGCGTTTTTTTTTTTTGTTGGAATACCTCTAAACAACGAAGACAAAAATTCGTTTTTTTTCCATGATAAATGTAAAGCAGGTGTAGGAACATGCATTAGCATTTTTGTTTTCTATCAGAGGCTACGTAAGTACGAGTATTTTTTGCGGACAGAGTAGGTAAATCCGTATTAGACTCCACAGATATGCAGTCTGAACTTAGAATTTTTTTTACACTGTCAGATATTCTTTTCTGCGCTATAACAGAAAGGTCTTCATTTGTAGTTTTAAATTCACTGATCGAAAAAAAAAAAAAATATGAAATTTATTAGTTTGGCAATGCAGATCGTAGATAGTTCCAAATCTATTTATTATCTGCGAAAGAGTATCTGGACGCAGATCTATCGAAAAATGCCCCACAAGACAACAAGAATTTCACTTTTGCTTAATGCATCTGCAAAAAGTATCGACCCAGGTCAGCCTGCGCAGTCCGCGCAGGCTGACCTGGGCCGAAACGTTTTGTTCTTGGTAGATTTTCTGCATGTCAAAGGACCGGTGTATATCGTGATTTATATGGGTGTTATACAAAATGGATTTTATGTATCTGTAATACTGTGATGACTTACTTGGCATCATGCATTACGGGGATGCATTAAGCCTCTTTTTCTCAGAGCATGGCTCATATATATTTGGCGCTAAAAAGACTGAAGTGTTATCGCCTTGTAAAGCGTTAAATTAACAGTTAAGAGTTCGTCGTGAACCGCTGAAGTTCATCAGATATTTTTTATTATTGCGTTTTTAAAATAAAAATTGTAGATATACAAACTAATGATTGCAGACAAGAGATAGACCTCGTAAAAATTCGTACAATCAAACGCAGAAACATCCGTTACGGAGCCATATTTTATCATAAGCTGACGACATGTTTTTGGTTTTCTTCCAGTGTAATTATTGGAATTCAGACATTGCTTTCCGATTCGAGAAATGTTCTGCCAAGAATTATACAGTCATTAATTTCTTGTACCAAAAGATAAAAAAAACCGACAACGACGTGCCAATTTCAATTTTAAGTCGAAAGTTTTTACAAGTATTTAACCCTGAAAGCGCCAAATAAACCCAACGTACTTTTTCAGTCTAGAAATAGTCCCAGATAATAGCAATTTAGTTGGTGCCTTGAGTCTGTAGTGTTTCAGCAAAGCGGACAGTGTTGATCACAGATCAGACTGCACGTTCTGTGCAGTCTGATCTTGATCTACACTGGCCGCAAAGGCAACTAGAGTTGTGAAAGGTGCTTAATAAGTGTTAAGTGAGGCATACAAACAAACTTCTGGACGCTGAAAGAGCAACAGTTATCGTTGAAACATTAGTTGTGTGCTACAGGGCTAGGATGGTTGTGGCAATTCACAAATAAAAAAATATACTATGTGCCTACCTATTTAAAACGGAGAAAAGCTCAGTTACAAACTCCAGTGCTCAATTTGCATTTCCAGTTCGATCAAAGATAGTCAAAGAATCACGTGAAAGGCTTCATGAACCACAAGACCTTGCTAGAAAGTGTGCATCAAATGCGAGAGCTTTAGTGTTATAACGAAAGCATTTATGCTTTAATGGTAATACCGAGTAATAAAAGTCTCTTAAAAGATTTGCAGTGTAAACTTTAGTTGATCGACGTTTAGATTAAAAAAAAAACTCGTACTTGATGAAGATATTCTTTAACTCTGCTTGATATTGGCCTAGAAGATTTTGAAGTTGTTGTTTGTTACAAACTCAAAAGTTCGATTTGAATTTTTAATTTGATGAAAGATAGTCAAAGAATCACGTCAAAAGCCTCATGAACCACACGACCCTGCTGACATTTTTGAGTGGTAATTGTTTCTTTACAAAGAAATCCATTAGTCTTCATGACAATATTTTGTTTACACAACCTGTAAAAATGTCCCTAATCCCGTTACTAAATACGCAGATAATTCAGAAGTGACAATGAGAGGGGGGAAAAAAAAAAGAAAGAATATTTTGTAAACAATTTCTGAGAATATCAAGACTCCGGATACTACTGACAACAGATACAGATCGATTTTTCCCTAAGGACATAATGTTTACAAAAAGAAAATGTGCATCAAATGCACAAAAATTTTCTCCTCGAGATCTTTACTGTTATGACAAAAAGCATTTATCCTTCAATGGTAATGCCGAGTAATAACTGTCCCTTAACCTTGAAAGCGCCGGCGAATAAACCCATCAGACATTTTCATTTCAGAAATACAACTAAAAAAACTCCTACTTCATGGTTGCGTATGTCTACAGTGTTTCAGCAAGGCGGACAGTGTAGGTCAAAGATCAGGCTGCACGTTTTGTGCAGCCTGATCTTGATCTACACTGACCGCAAAAGCAAGTATAGTTGTGAAAAGCGCTCTAAGGGTTAAAAGATTTGCAGTGGGAGCGTTATTTGATCGACGTCTAGATTACAAAGAACTCGTACTTGATGAAGACACTCTTTAACTCTGCATGATATTGGCCTAGCAGATTTTGAAATTGTTGTTTGTCTTTTTTCACTTAAATGTAACTACCATGTGGTCGATATGAATACGGAATGATATGTTGTAGTAAATTTCCTGGTGGTTTTATTTGCTTCGAGCTGCGTGAGAAAATGTGATATTGCATGAGACCAAATGTCAAGCGAGATGTGGAAATCTTCTTGCGCAGCGAGACGCAAATACAGTCGTCTGGAAAGTTACCATAACACAATCCGCCTTGTATTATATACCAACAAATCTCATAAAAACTAATGCAATTTTGGACAACTGCATTCTAAAATGGTAAAAAAGAAACCAGTAAAGAAGGTGAAAATAATTTTTATGAATGGCGGATGAACAGTGTAACATTTTGACTAATCGAAGTAGAAACGAAGCTGAAATTAGTCCGATCGCCGTTACATCACCATACCTTATTGGAGAGGTCATCAGACCTCTCCAACAGTGGTGAGTTTAAAAGGCAGACTGCCACAGAATTTGCTGTCTAAATCCATTTTTCTTGCGAAATTGTTCTGATACACAGTCTGTTTCGTCATGGTTTTGTAAATAAAGCGAAATCAAAAAACCGAAACAGGAAATAGACGTGGTTTATTTTTATATGACGAATTTCAGAAAATATCTGTTATATTAATTTGCCATGGCTGCAAATGACCTCTCAAATAATTGTAATTTTTCATTAAGTAAATAAATCTAAGTAGAAGAAAAAAATAAGAAAAATTTCGTTAAAAAAGAGAAAGAAGACCGTTGGACAAGATCATGCGACTCGAAAATGCGACAAGAAGGTCAAATGACCGTCATGTAAAGCATATGAGGTTTCTACGCGGCGGCTTTTTTATTTGTTTACATGTACCAAAATATATTGAAATTAAAAGCCAATAAACTGTTTGAAAACATTGATGCTGACCTCTCCTGGCTTCTTTTGTAAAGAAGCCATCTTGTTTTGAACAGTATCTGACACTGTGTAGATAGTAGATACGGTTCATTTTTCCCGTCGTTTCCGATTTATCCGCATGCAATACATGTACGCACGCTCGTATTAGAGACTGAAAATCTGTATCTTTTAGGGTGTTTCACCATCTCATTCTGCTTTTATAACATCCTGATAGGCGTCGAAAGTTTTTTGACAGTCGATCCAAAATTGTACATGTCGTCATTTCGACCTAGGTGTTTGCAAAAAAAAAAGAAGTCATAAATCTAGCTTACGTGTTAATTTCGATTATCTGTGTAGCTTCTAGAACGACAGGTTCTTGACAATTTTTGCAGACAAAATTTTCGACTTGTATACTTTTCGAGAGTATAATTTACCTAAAAAAGTCGAAATTAGGATGCCTTATTTAATCTCTGAAAGATAATTTCCATATGTGAGTCTCATTTCGGTGTCTTCTTCAAACGCTGTCAACTGTGACTAGCCTAGAATCGTGTCGTTTGGTCAGAAGATAAACTTTTCTACCTTTGCTATGGTCTATGAAGGGAACATGGATCTGAAGTGCACCGGTTGCCACCTTTATGGTGTCACACCCGTAACTTTTTGGTACAATGAAAATCGAATGAAACTCAATCTCTTGGACCCTTTGCTGCTCTTTTTACGTCTTAGCAGGGGTTTTGCTATCTATTTCTCTTTACAAAAGGTAGAAAAAAAAAAAGGCATTTTGAGCTATAATTCATTTTGCCGTCCTTCTAAAATACACTTCCTTCGAAAAAACTAAAGTATAAAGAGACACGGTTTGTACACCATGCTTCTTGTGGTCACAGGCATTTAGTCTAATTAGTTTAAATACAATATGTTGCCCTGGATGCCATAATTTTTTTTTATAGGGCGGAAGAGGAAAACTTTCAAAAAGGGTTTTCAAAGTCCTACCGACTTATGATGGATCTAAAAACGAGCGTGAGGGCCACAAGGACAGACTATTGTATCGCATGAATATTTACATTCTTTCGACAACACTTCAACTGAGTTCCGCTGAATTTCCCTAGGGCTTTAAATGAAAACAACATTCAACTATAGATAGAAGAATATATCGTGACTAGATAGATTCTACTAAATCATGATTTTCACATCGGAATTTCTTCCAACAAGGCGAATAGAAATTTCCCATCGCAAACAAATAAAAAAAAAAAAAAACTGGATTCAGAACTGACTTATGTGATTTAGGAAATCAAGTGTGTTATTGTTGTCTTGCTGCAGAAAACGAGCGATTTTTCTGAATTGTTATTTTATTCAACTTGTTATTGGAAAGATATTCAATACGATAGGTCTCCAGTCTGGAGTTACAACATATCAAGTTTTATTTTCTTATCCTGGTAAATAACTTGAATCAAACTTTCAAGCCGAAAGAAAAAATGCGAATAATGCCATTTCCAACCTATTTTTTCCGAGAAAAAATATCTCCTTACCAGACAGTGTAGATCCAAGATCAGACTGCACGTTATGTGCAGTCTGATCTTGATCTACACTGTCCGCCAAAGGTCAGTGAGTCGCGCTTAGCAGCCTAAGGGTTAAATTGGCTTTATACAAGATCTTGTTCAGCAAGATTTTTAAAAAATCTTATCAAAGATAATTCGATTGCGTTCAAAGATGGCCTTAAACATACATCTTCACTCGTTTTCATCTAGTATTTTAATCGTTTTTTTTTTATTTATTTTACGAAACTATAATCACTCTTGTATCTTCATGCCAAATATTGACTCTGATGATTGCAAGGTTGCACAGATTACGGCAGATAGAAAATGCATTTCATTCTATTGCGGCTAGCCATAGACTTTACAACCACAGTTTCCGGTTTAAATCAAAGACAAATCCCTACAGTTTTTTACCCCATACACCTTATGTTGATTTTATCTACGTTTACATGCTGACTAGATTATAACACAGGCAAATTTTAACATGCAGCGTTTGTTTACTCTCTGGTTGTAAAGATGTCTCTTTAAAACTACATTATACATAGAAATTCACGTTAAAAACGAGAGAAATTTAACCAGTTTTTCTACTTTTTAGACACATCACTTTTTATTTCTTCCCTTGTTAACCCCTTTGCGCCTCACAGATGACCACTTTCATAAACTGTGGTAAAAAGAAATCTACGCAACTAGCACTTCCCTCATCTGTCACAAAACTTTCACGGTGTATTCAAGCATTCAACTCAAGTTCTTATTGCATAATCATTATACGAGCCATGCTCTGACAAAAGGGGGCTTAATGCATCTCCGTGATGCAGGATACCATGGAAGCCATCACATGACCGTGGATCCGTAAAACCCATTTAGTCTAACAATCAACAGAATCATGAGGTAGACTGGTACTCTGACATACAGAAAATTGACCAACAGCGAAAAGTTTCGGCCCAGGTCAGCCTGCGCGGACTGCGCAGGCTGACCTGGGTCGATACTTTTCGCAGATGTATTTAGCCCCCTTTTCACAGAGCATGGCTCATATATAGCTTACAAAAAAGAAAACTAGTCTGATTACGAACTGACTTCAAACAAGGTCCGTATCCATCTACCATTCTTAGGAATATCCTTAGTGTTATTCTAAAGAAATTACTGAATTTTAAAGTAACACAATTTCTGACAGGCTAAACCAAAGGTTTTAGCAAACCAGAAGTTGCGTTACTTTCTAAATCTAGAATAAGACTAAGAATGAAATTAAGGATGGTCGGTGAATACGTCCCCCCCCCCCCCCGCCCCAGACTGGTTGAACCGGAGCTCAAGCCCCATAGCATATTGAGGGGGGGAAAAACCTTTCTGTGCTCGTTCTTGGTCGTCTGAACTTTATCAACATTGTCTACATAACATCTAAAATTGCAACTGACGTCTTAATGGGCAAAATTAGAGTTTTTCATACCGCCTTTCAAAAGAAGTCTCAAACTGAAAGATGTGATACCCTTTAGGTCAGGCGGTAACGTGTAGGGCTACTTATCTGAGGAAGCGAGATGCGCAAGTTTGATTGCTTTTTGATAGTGCGATAGGATATATTCCTCTCTTTACGTGTTTTCACGTCCCCCCCAGGAAGAGACCTTTTGAAAAAAAATTGAGGGAAACGAAGAAAATGCTGGTAACCAGTATTTTCATCGTTTCCCACAATGTTTTCTATCCTTTCAAAGACAGCAATCATCCTTTCAGCTATGTACTAATTGTTGTCTATATACAGATGCTTTCATTTAAGTTTGATGCATTTTTTTTCCATTGGTAAAGACTAAAAATGCAAACACAAAAGAAACAAACAAACATATCAACCTGAAAGGTGATCTAAACGGTAATCGGAAAAAAAGTATCTGGAAAAATGTATCGGAAAAAAATATCAGTTAAGAAAGTATCAGGAAAAAAGAATCAATTTCTGTCAAAGTTGTGATACTTTATCAATATTTATTTTAAATCATATAATTTTGATTTCGATATTTTATGTAATTTAATCTATGACGTTTTAGCACACTAAAAATGCTAGTTATATATTTTTTTTCTACAATGTTTTCAAAGACCCTCTACCTTCTTAAGCTGGTAAACAAGTAACTTTGTAAAACTCACACACTAGAAAATATTGTAAGTAAAGTGAAACTTTGGCAATATCAATGACTTAACTTAATCAAAGTGAAAATTAGACCTCAATTAGGATTATTCAAATTGCACGTTACAAAATTGACACAAATAAATAAACACAAATCAAAAAAATTTTAATTACTCTTGTTACACCCCAAATCTCTTTCAGGTATCAACTACCAAACATGAGTGTAAACTTGCACATTTCTTCCCAATCTCAGGCCAGAAAAAGTAAGAAGAAAATGTACAAATATCATATTTTTTTTTAAACAAAGTCAATGTTACCTATCAACTAATTTTTTACATCAAATACCATATTAACCTTTTTTTGTCTCTCTTTGGTAATGATACTTTTTTCCTGATCATTTTTTTTCTGATATTTTTTATTCTGGTTCTTTTTTTTCCTGATACTTTGTTTCCTACAATCTATATAAACAACAAGACTGCACTGTAATAAGATTGACCTTGACGATCTTAAAGCTATCTCCAACTTTAATGAAGCGAAGTTTTATATGTTGACAAGAAAATCATTGCATGGATAATTTCGTCTGACAGAAAAGATTCTAGATAATTGGAACTGGAATTTTCAAACTTTATGATGCAATAACAAGCCCTATTACTACAGTTTTTGAGGTCCTCGGTCTAAATTCTTTTGATGAAAACACATGACATTTCTATGAGTCATGCTCTGTGAAAAGGGGGTTTAATGCATCTGCAAAAAGTGTCGACCCATGTCAGCCTGCGCTTCCGCGCAGACTGGCATGGGCCGAAACTTTTTGCTGTAGGTCAATTTTCTACATATCAAAGGACCATTCCGCCTAAGGATGCATCCGGTTGTTAGACAAAATGGGTTTTAATAGAGATCCATAATTATGTAATGACTTGCTTGGTGTCGTGTATCACGGAGATGTACTAAGCCCCCATTTGCTGGAATGTGGCTTATATATTAGATCAGAGTACAAATGTTCCAAAAATATCGTACAAAATTCCTCTAGTACGCCCAAAATATGTCTTGAATAGTTTCTGGAAAATCCGATATAAAAGCTAGGCTTTCCCTGTAAGGAAAGCTTTAGCTTAAAAAAAATATCTGTCTTAACTATTAGGCTTCTAAGAGTGACTCGGTGTGCTTTTGTTGACAGTGTAAATCAAGATTAGTATTCACAGAATGTGCATTCTGATCTTATATCTACACTGTCTGACAATGTTAGGTTTTTTTTTGTTGGATATGTCAAAAGTTGGGTTTAAATTATTTGTTCGAAATTACAGTGTAACTTATTTAGCAGTTAAAAGTTACCTCATACTTCAGCTAAGCCGTTATGGAACAGTATAAAATTTGCTTTAACCCCGAGGCTGCCAAGCGCGACTTAAGTACCTTTTGCGGATAGTATAGATAGAGATCAGACTGCACAGAACGTGCAGTCTGATCTTGGATCTACACTGTCCGATAAGGAAATATTTTCCTCACAAATAACTTTGAAATAAAAAAAATATCTTGGTTTTTACTGGCGGCTAAAAAAGTTTCATTCAATTAAGCCATGCTCTGTAAAAATGGCGCTAAGTGCATTTGCGAAAAGTATCGACCCATGTCAGCCTGCGCAGTCCGCGCAGGCTGACATGGGCCGAAACTTTTCGCTATCTTCAATTATTTTGCATGTCAAAGGATAATTCTACCTCATGATTCAATAGGTTGTTTGTCAAAATGGATTTTATGGATCCGTAATTAAGGTGATGCCTAGCTTGGTAAAATGCATCACGAAGATGCATTAAGCTCCCTTTTGCCAGAGCTTGGCTCCATTTATTTAGCAGGGTAAGGTTTAATTTGCCTGGGTTTGTTTGAAGGCTTTTATCACTGTGTTATAAATCTCATTAACTTGGGAAACAAATTTGCAGGAGACAAGTTTTAATTCTTAATTCTCTACCAGACAAGAAGACTTTAGGCTTGTCTAAATTTGATGTATTTGCGTATGATAAGTTGGATCCCATATGAACTTGAATGATTAGGCTAGAAAAAAATGAGGAAAAAGGAGAAAATGCTGATAACCAGCATTTTCTCCATTTTCCACATTTATTTCAAAAGCTGTATTCCCTATGAATGCTAAAAGACGCGATTGTTTTGTAAATGGCTAAGCAGCTGCTTAATGAATCAATTCCACCTAGTTGTAAGAACTTATTTATTGCAAATCTTTAAATTGTGACTTTTCAAGATACTCGCAACGGAACGGACAGTGGACGGTCAACAACCAAATTGCACGCTGTCTGCAGTCTGATCTTAATCTACACTGTTTACAAAAGTGCATTGAGTCATGTTTTGCAGCCTAAGAATTCAAGAATCCTTGCCATATATCTATATATGTTAAACCTTTTCAATTTAGGTTAGTGAGCATGTGTGAAGACGGTGTGGCACACAGAGAAACTGCTCGTTAGGCGCACTCTTTTTGTCCTTTTAACATAATGCTTTTTAAAGCAATTAGGGATTCTAGTATACATATAATTACACCATCCGATGCGGATGGAAAAGTGTTATTGCGGGGAAATATCCATGGTACTTTGGTTTCTGATCACAGTGATTGGCGGATCTTTCAGGGTCTGTGGCAATTGCATCACTAAGTTGGTGATGAAATTTTGCTAAATGCGTTGAACTTTGCCAACATGAGTCCCAGGAAAATCAACATCAGATCTCTTCGAGCGAGCAATCTACACTGCCCGACAAATCTATGAGATACAGAGTAATAACTAGATTGGTAGTAGGGAATAGCCATGTTTGTCAAAGTCACACTTCCAGATCAAATAATGATAACATTTGTCATTAATTCGGTTTGTGCGACCGTAACTTCTACATTTATAAAACGGATTTCACAATATCTTTGCACACTCGTTCTCGTTCATATATATGTGGGTATGTCATACAAACCATTGGTTCAAACACATGCAAGATCGGCGTCAAACTTGAAATTCAACTGATAAAAATATCATGAACAGAGTTTGTCTTTTCTCCACAGGCTTTTGAATTGTTATATAGCGACAGTCTGACAATGGCATATTAATGGAAGGCGTTATCCTTGACATATTTAGATCTATATTTATCACATTGTTTTCAATGTAACATACCCATTACGAATTTTCTTATCTTATACACGTTTGATATCATAATTGTGTGACGTCAAAATTGACGTAATTTTGTACGTATTTCACAGAACTGAATGGGTTTCATAGAACTGAATGGATATTACCGCGGATGCATCTAGAGATAGTTTTGCATCGTCTTATCTATAATTTACGGAACACCGTTAGGGCGATCGCCAATGATTTTGTTGATTTTAAACGCGATGCTCGATAGTACGATGACGATAACGCGATAGTACGATGACGATTACGCGATAGTACTCTGATGGTAACGCGATAGTACGATGATGATAGGATACTGTTAGGGCCATGGCCTATGAATTCGTTTATTTTAAACGCGATGCTCGATAGTAAGATGTTGATAACGCGATAGTACGCTGACGATAACGCGATAGTACGCTGATGGTAACGCGATAGTACGATGGTGATAACACGATTGTACGATGATGATAACGCGATAGTACGATGATGATAACGCGATAGTGCGATGGTGAAAACGCGATAGTACGATGACGATAGAATACTGTTAGGGCCATCGCCTATGAATTTGTTGATTTTAAACGCGATGCTCGATAGTACGATGTTGATAACGCGATAGTACGCTGACGATAACGCGATAGGTGGTACTAAGATCAAAGTTGCAAAAGTACTCAAAGACTAAGGTAACATTAAAGTTAGGTTTTGGCCACCGCTCTCGTTCAGGAATGGAATAACATTCCTGATGCAATGATTTTACGTTATGTAAGGTCTATGCGACGTCGAATAATTACCTGTATCGACAGCAGAGGTGGCCATACAAGATATTGATTGAAAAATTACAAGAACTTTAAGAAAAACCTAACTTTAATGTTACCTTAGCTTTTGAGTACTTTTGCAACTTTGGTTTTAGTACCACCTTTATTTAAACTGCAAAAACCTAACTTAAACTTTCTGTTAGTCAAAATCTGATTAGCCTGGCATTTTCTACAGACTCTGAACTAAAGTATGATACCAAATTTGTTGGTCTTCAGTAAAACATGCGACGAGAAATAAAAGAAAATTAAGTGCACACTTATTTATGGAACTGAGTATATTTGCTTAGAGTTTTGATAACCGTCTCACACCAACTACATATCATTAGTCAGGATGGCATCACCTGTCTAGAAGCTGTTCTGTAAACTGATTACCAATCTATCTCTTGATTGGGCAATATCATCACAACTGTTATCAGTCTATTCCCATCCATGTCAAAACTCAGACGGAAATTTCGATTTGCACCCTCACTCTCTACATGCATGGCAAGAATGATTTGTCCTGAAATGGATGTGTCAACAGCGTCTACAGATCTGTTAGGACTACAGACCAATCGAATCCACGCAGAATGTCAAAAGTGTCACAAACGTGTCAAAAAATCAGACGGAAACGGCGAAATATAAAATTTTTGAACTGAAACAGAATATGTGTTGGAAACGCAATCTACACAATGTTTCCTATTCTGAATGGCGTATTCTGTCTACTTGTCAACATGACTATTTAATCTTATCCCGGTGTTTGCGACTATAGGTGTACTTTGCGGAGAGTGTAAAGCAAGATCAGCCTGCACATACGTGCAGCCTGATCTTGCTTTACACTCTCCGCTGTTCTTTCCGTAGTCTTGGTCATGTAAACCCCATTCGGTGTCAAATAATTTAGTTCACTTTAATGTTGTAATTGTTAATAATTTTCATTCGCAAGGATGAGAGTTAAGATATCATATAGTACATGATTTGTTGCGTCAATCACTATTCACCTATTACAAGCACGGCGAGGTTTTTTATAGCATTGGCCATTTTGAAACCGTTTGCATAATAATGATTAAAAAAAAAAAAAACACAGTTAAAATAATTGGAATTGCCTTTGAAGGGATATGAAACATTGTAGGAAAAGAAAAAAATGCAAAAATTTACCAATATCAAAAAGTATCGACCAAGGTCAGCCTGCGCGGACTGTGTTCGCTGACCTAGGTCGATACTTTTTTTTGCAGATGCATCAAACCACCTTTGCACACAGCATGACCCATATAATCATACTACGATAGATCGCTATTATGAATGAAGAATATTAATTGAAATTATACAGTTTGTCACATAGATGTATCCTGAAAATATAACACAGTCTGTGGGAAATTCATTAACAGTTCGTCATGATTAATTTACGAGAGCTTGCGTTGTCCCGCATGGAATCACGTAGAGGTTACTACACAAAGTCATGCAGACGTCAATACTTTAGCGTCAGTGGTCCCGATTTGTAACTCTCAAAGTAGTACGGCGAAGCCATAAAGTAAGGACTCAATATGATAAGACCATCAAACGTATATATACTGACGTCCATAAAAAACGCCTCATCGAAAAAGTGCGATAGCTTTGTACATACCTAAAATATATATGTCACTTTTTGCCTACCATAGAATTTTCACTTCTCTAATCTACTGAAGCATGAAATTTTGTGCCAGTCTATTATGTTTTCTTCAACCATGGCTCATGGCACCGTTTTGCCCAGGCGCCCCATGCATTTTCCCACGTGGTTATGTCGGTCAAAATTACGGACGTGTATACAGTATTTGATTTACAATTAAGTACTCCAAGCAATATTTTGAAAACATCAATTTCGAAAATGCCAAGACAAAATAATGAAGAAAGAGCACGCATTTTGGGCATGCTTGAAAGCGGTCTTTCTCAAAGTCACGTTGCAAGACGCTTTAACGTTGCAAGATCAACAATAGTGCGTCTTGTTCGACGGGTAAACGAAACAGGGAGCTTGTCTGATAGACCTCGACCTGGTGCTCCGCGTGTGACGTCTGTACGACAAGACAATTTCATCCGTCAACGTCACTTTTGTCACAGCGCAATCCACAACGTCGATGGTTATAGGGAATCGTGGAAGACATGTAAGTCGGAATACAGTAAGGCGACATCTTCGGGAGCGTGGAATATTGTGCAGGCGGCCGTAGCGTGGTGTCGTGCTAAGTGACCGCAACCGTCGGGAACGTCGGCAGTGGGCTCAAAACAACATTGGAAGGCGTTGGCGTGATGTGGTCTTCAGTGATGAATCCTGTTTTAACCTCTCCTGTACCGACGGACGAGTCCGCGTTTACTGTCGACGTAATGAACGGTACACCCAAAGTTGTGTTCTGGAGCACAACCGTTTTGGTGGTGGTGGTATAATGGTTTGGGCAGCAATAAACCACACATTTAGAACTGACCGGGTTATCAATGGTAATTTAAATGCCAGACGGTATGTAAACCAAGTTCTTCGTCCTGTAGTCGTTACCATGTTTCAGCAACGCCGTAGCCTTACATTTCAGCACGACAATGCACGCCCCCACACGGCCAGATTTACCAGAAACTTTCTCATGGCCAATAATATTGCCGTGCTGCCATGGCCTGCTAACTCTCCCGATTGTAACCCAATCGAACACATGCGGGACATCCTTGGACGTCGTTTACGTCGACGTAACCCACAGCCGCAAAACGTCCAAGAATTGACAAATGCTCTTCGTGAAGAGTGGTCTCGCATTCCACGCTACCTCCTGCGTAATCTGTGTGGGTCCATGGGACGGCGACTGCAGGCACTGGTAGCAAGTCAAGGACGCCATACACGGTAATGATGAATTTAAGGGGGTGAGTTTGTTGAAATGGCTGTTAAATTTGTGTAATATTTAGCTAAACGCTTGTGTCATGTGATGTGTGTAGAAATATTGACAAAGTCCATTTCTAAATTACAAAATCATGCATTCGATATTTAATTCATGAAATATGACGCGACAGAGGGAGATGAGGCGTTTCTTATGGACGTCAGTATATGTAACTATCCTTGCAACTGGTCCCAGCCTGATCCCTTTTTTTTTCTTTATGAAATTTTCTGAGGTTACTTTGTTAAAAGAAATGACAAGCCACAGTTAAAAAAAAGATCATTATCAAAGATCTATGTGGTCAGTGATAAGGAGACTGCGATATGGAGTACAGGAAATCATAGGCATCTGGCCCAGACCCCGTTTTACTAAGGTAGTTACGAACAAAAGTTGCGTTAAGTTTTACGTAACTATAGTATGGTGGTATATTTCTGCCACGAGATACGAGAAAACTATCATGGTTATTTTAGAAAACTATTGCGATAAATCAAAGTTTCCTGGAAATTTTATCTTTTCATTTTATCTATACCGCTTGTTAAGCCAATCCTTTGGATAAGACATAGAGGATATTTGTTTTTTACGGTGAAAGATCGAAATTTATTTCATCGAGTGAATATCATCGGTAATATTTTCACGAGTGGCGCAGCCACGAGTGAAAATATCACCGATGATGTTTACTCGATGAAATAAATTTCGATCTTTCACCGTAAAAAACAAATATTCTATTTATTTCATGCTTTTAACCCTTTCGGGGGGGGGGGGGGGAGAACTTAGTCAAAATCCAGTACAGTTGTTTTCGTTTATTCCCCGTGGCGTACCCCCTCCGCACAGCAACGCACTACAATATTGCGTCAAGCGCGAGAAATGTTAGATAAATTACGTCATATTTCCATCTGGTTGTGAGGCACGCGCATTTTACCTAGGTAATTAGTGCGAGGGAACAACTGTTTCCGCCTTCAATTGAAGAGTTAGAATATAACAACTGGTATTTTCACTGGTCGTCACCATGAAATATCGAAAAAATATTTCACCGATATTTCTCGATAACCTACCGGAAAGCATGAAATAAAAAAAGAAAACTATCTGGGTCTCCGTTGATTATATAACAAGTCGTCGAAAGAGGTCCAATTTATATGAACCACGCTCTGGTAAAAGGGGGCTTAATGTATCTGCGTGATCAATTATACTAAGCAAGTCACCATTTAATTATGAGTCTATAAAATCAAATTTGTCCAAGAACCGAATGAATCATGAGGTGGATGGGTCCTTTGACATACAGAAAATTGACCTATAGCAAAAAGTTTCGACCCATGTCAGCCTGCGCAGTTCGCGCAGGCTGACGTGGGTCGATACTTTTTGCAGATGCATTAAACCTCCTTTTCACAGAGCATGGCTCATATATTTTGCACTAAAAGTGTCAACTAATTTCACAACCATATAGATTTTATCCTAATGGCGACAAATGTAGGAAGTTTCTTCCATCGATCATAATTGCTTCTGACCTTCTTAGCAACAATGTCGTGAGACAGATATATTTAGCCTGAAAAAAAAAAACTCTAAACGTTATACTTCAATACACTTTTAACCATTTCGGCGCCATAAGCGAAGTCAGGACCTTTAGCAGACGCAACAGAACAAGACCAGACGGCACAGAATGTGCAATATAATCTTGGATCTATAATGTCTGCTCGATCAGTCAGTCCTGATTGATTCATTGGATTGTATATATACAGCCCCGAAAGAGCTGAAGCTTTTATATTTGGGCGATAAAAGAGCTAAAACAAAAATTTCCAAATAAGCATGCAAGAGAGCAGAAAGCGTAGAGCCAAGAACTTCCATGTTCTTTCAGCAAGATTAAATGGGAAAATATCTGAAACGCAGACCTAAGATCTTTAAGGCTTTTGTAAAGGTAGACTAGCTCACAGAATATATGAAAACATAATAGATCTAAGATACTGTTCAGCTAGATTGCGTCTTCAGGACTGCCACTCACTAAATGCATGTTAGGTGCGTACGCAGTTAGGGTTAGCAAGCAACGAGTCTGAAAACAAGTCTCACTAATAACCCCGTCTGGCCAAAATTACATGTTCTCATCCGACCACAACCCGTTTTACGAGTTTGTTAGAACGGGGTAAGGCATTCTAAGAATAGTTTTGTATGACTTGGGCTTAAACTGCATAACTTTATGATATGAGTAAATCTTTGCATAACTTTACGATTGTTCATACCTTTGGGTAAAGCAGGGATGGCATGTTTGTATATATACAATCCCAAATAATTGGCGTAAATCTACACAGTTTAGTGAAAGCCAGCCCGGGGCTTTTTTAATGCCAGAAAATAAGCTGACAAAATATCAGAGAGCGTAGATCTAAGAGCTGACTGCACTCTCTGGGATGCGAAGTCGGATCTCGTTATGCTTTGACCGAAAGATCAACCAAATGCTCTTGAACCGAACTAATGTACCCTTAATCAGATGACAACATACGAAGCATCTGTAGACGACAAATCAGTTGTGGCTCCAATACTTGGATTTGCCTAAACAGGTTTTAAAAAAAGTGTAAGAAAAGGAGATAATAATGTTTGACAGCATTTTCTTCTATTTCAACAATGTTTTCAAAAGCCTTCTTTCTAATGGTCTAAAAACCTGCCCACCCAGGGCTCCGTTTTACTAAGGTAGTAACGAACAAAATTTGCGTAAGTTTTACGTAACTATAGTATAGTAGCATTAATCTGCTACGAGATACCAGCTAAATATCAGGATTATATTAGAAAACTATTGAGATAAATAAAAGTGTCCTGGAAATTTATCTTTTCATTTCATCTAGATAAAATTTCCAGTAAACTTTGATTTATCGCAATAGTTTTCTAAAATAATCATGACAGTTATTATGTATCTCGTGGCAGATTAATGCCATTATACTATAGTTACGTAAAACGTACGCAAATTTTGTTCGTAACTGCCTTAGTAAAACGGGGCTGGAGGATCAGTTTGGTAAAGGTTCGATATCACAGGCGAGGCTGTTAATTGATCAAGAAGTCATACTAACAGGACTGTCTCCGTCTTATATTTAAAACAATAATAACCTAACGCCCAACAAAACTCACGCAAGTCTCGTGCTCTGTCCTTATAAGATTGGTAACGTTCATTCAGCTTTTTACCAAACGATAAAATTTTTGACTCGACCAAATTTACAACATATGCAGACGACATAATGAAGCTCAAATGATGATTTCTGTCTTAGCATTTTCTCCTTTTCTACAATGTTTTCAAAATTCCTCTCTTTCAAGCTCGTTAAAACTGTTGTAAAAGGTTAAAGTGGCATTAAAGAAGATTTTGATTCTCAAGTTTCTTTTTAGAAAATCTTGATAATAGAGACTGCTTATTTTCATTCGCCTCAAAAATGGCTATAAAATCAAAACCTAGATTGCAATTCTACAGCCAACATGAGGAATTGCCTTTTTTTTTCATTTTGTCTTTTAAATTCCTTATCCCTAATGTAACCAGAGATTTTAGTTATTGCATAACAACAATAAGATAACGACATTTTTAACATAGGCAAATACCAATTGGCCTCATAGCCCAGTTTTTAGAGTCATTGAAAGGATTCTGAAGATTGTTGGTTCGAGTCTAACTGGAGGCATTTTTTTCAGCATTTGCTGTTTTTAGTCCCCTCCCCTCGTTTAAAGGGTAAACAGTCACGTCCTTATGTTTTTGGCTCACGTGAGCACAAAGTGCTCAAGGTGAGCTTTTGTGATTGTGCTGTGACCGGCGTCCATCGTTCGTCGTCAACATTTACATTGTGTACATTCTAGAGGCCACGTGTTTTTTCGGATACTCTTGAAACTTGGTCAGAATGTTTGTCGTGATAAAATCTCGAACAAGTCCGAAATTAGGTCACGTCGGGTCAAGAAGCAGGTCACCAGGCCAAATCTTAGAAAAACCTTGTGAGCACTCTAGTGGCCACGTTTTCAGCTTGAAAGTCTTGAAACTTGGTTAGAATGTTTGTCTTGATGATATCTCGAACAAGTTTGAAATTTGTTTATGTCAGGTCAAAAAGTAGGTCACTGGGCCAAATCTTAGAAAAACCTTGTGTGCACTATAGAGGCCGCATTTTCAGCCTGATACTCATGGAAGTTGGTCAGAATGTTTGTCTTGATGATATCTAGTGTAAGTTCAAATTGGGTCATGTCAGGTCAAAAGGTAGGTCACTGGGCCAAATCTTAAAAAAAAAAAAAAAAAAAACTTGTGTGCACTCTAGAGGCAACAGTTTTAGCCTGGTACTCATTACACTTGGTCAGATTGTTTATCTTGATGATATCTAGGACAAGTTGGAAATTGGGTCATGTCGAGTCAAAAGGTAGGTCATTGGGCCGAATCTTAGAAAAACCTTATGTGCACCGTGGAGACTACATTTGTAGCCTGATAGTCATAAAGACTGGTCAGAATGTTTTCCATGATAATATCTCAAATAGGTTTGAAATTGGGTCATGTCAGGTCGAAAAGTAGGTCACAGGGTCAAATTTTAGAAGAAAACGTGTATGCACTATAGAAACTTGGTTAGAATGTTTGTCTTCGAATCAATGATGATATCTCGAAAAGAATTTAATCTGTGTCATGTCAGGTCAAGAGCAGGTCACTTGGCGAAATGTTAAAAAAAAAAACCTTGTACACGCTAATGGCCACATTTTCAGCCAGATACTCATGAAAACTGGTCAGAGTCTTTGTCTTGATAATATCTCAGACAAGATTGAAATTGGGTCACATCAGGTCAAAAAGTTGGTCACTGGGCCAAATCTTAGAAAAAAGTTGTGTGCACGCAACGTATAGGCCACATCTTCAGCCTGAAACTTGGTCAGAATGTTTGGCTTGATGGTATTTTGGACAAGATGGAAATTGGGCCATGTCGGATCAAAAAGAAGGTCACTTACTCTCATGTGCTTTACATCATTTAAACTAGAATCTCTTCAGCTTTACAGGGGTCCTGTATGGCTCAGTGGTTAGGTGTAGGACTCGTGACCTGGGTTCCTGGGTTCGAGCCTCATTGGCTCCACTGGGTTTTTCATAGGAGTGTCCTTGGGCAAGACACCTCAGAGCCCCAGCCTAGTACTGGTTAAACCCAGGAAAACATGAATACGTGAGCTGTCGCCGTGATATGACTGAAATAATGTTGAAAGCGGCGTAAAACACCATTCAAACAAAATCTTCAGCTTTACCAACTGTGGATGACTTTACTCAAGTGAGCGCTTTAAGGCCAATGGCCCTCTTGTTCCTCTCACAGTATCAACGTTTTCTCTACCCCTCCCCTATCGCACAACCCACAAAATCCCGGTTAAAGTCTAGTCTAATAGGCTACCCCTTAGTAGTAAAGGAGGAGAGCCTGGGTAACTACCCAGGCCAGGGTAGTTACCCAGGCTCTCCTCCCTGAGTGGGCTAGATCACCCTCCCTGAAAGAAATTTGTCCCTATTCTGCCCTCCCGAAAGAATTTGCATTTTTTATTTTAGCTAGGCTCTCCTCCCTGAGTGGATTTTTCTGCAAAAAAAGGCAAAAGGGGGGGAGCATTGAGTTGGACTTAGTTTTTTCTTCACCTATGTATGATTTTTCTTTCTAAATGCCTGGACATTGAGTTGGACTTAGTTTTTTTCACCCTATGGATGATTTTTTCTCTTTCTAAATGCCTGATCACTGAGTTGGACTTAGTTTTTTTTACCCTATGAATGATTTTCTCTCTTTCTAAAAGCCTGACCATTGAGTTGGACTTAGACTTTTTTCTTTCTCAATGTCTGAGCACTGAGTTGTACTTAGTTTTTTCTTCACCTATGAATGATTTTCTCTCTTTCTAAAAGCCTGACCATTGAGTTGGACTTTGACTTTTCTCTTTCTAAATGGCTGAGCACTGAGTTGGACTTAGTTTTTTTCACCCTATGGATGATTTTTTCTCTTTCTAAATGCCTGATCACTGAGTTGGACTTAGTTTTTTTACCCTATGAATGATTTTCTCTCTTTCTAAAAGCCTGACCATTGAGTTGGACTTAGACTTTTTTCTTTCTAAATGTCTGAGCACTGAGTTGTACTTAGTTTTTTCTTCACCTATGAATGATTTTCTCTCTTTCTAAAAGCCTGACCATTGAGTTGGACTTAGACTTTTTTCTGCATCTATGAATGATTCTTACTCTTTGGAGTGTAACTCTTTGGAGTGTAACTCTTCTAAAAGAAAGAAGTTTGACAATTTGAAGAAATGACAATTTTGAAGAAAGATAGAACTTTCGTGGTAATGGTTAGTCCTGAAAAGGACTGGTGGGTTAGCTCTGAAAAGAGCTGTGACAATTTGAAGAAATGACAACTTGAAGATAGAACTTTCGTCTGACAGCCTGAAGGTAGAACTTTCGTCTGACATCTTGAAGATAGATCTTTCGTGGTAATGGTTAGTCCTGAAAAGGACTGTTGAGTTAGCTCTGAAAAGAGCTGTGACAATTTGAAGAAATGACAACTTGAAGATAGAACTTTCGTCTGACAGCTTGAAGATAGAACTTTCGTCTGACATCTTGAAGATAGATCTTTCGTGGTAGATGGTTAGTCCTGAAAAGGACTGTTGGGTTAGCTCTGAAAAGAGCTGTGACAATTTGAAGATAGAACTTTCGTCTAACAGCTTGAAGGTAGAACTTTCGTCTGACAATTTGAAGAAATGACAATTTGAAGAAAAGATAGAACTTACGTCTGACAATTTGAAGAAAGGTAGATCTTCCGTGGTAGATGGTTAGCCCTGAAAAGGGCTGTTGGGGTGGTCCTAAAAAAAAGGACCTGGTTTGGAGGTTGTGTTTTTAAGCACAACCTCCAACCTTTCCGCAGGCTGGGCAGCTACTATCCGTCCGTCTCTTTAGCCTTTTTAGCTGCTGTGCACTCAGGTTGTACTTCAGCGAAAATGGTGGCTCGTTATCGCTGCTCCAATCTTCAGTAGAAGGCACGACGAACTCCTTTTTCTCCTTCTTGCTTTGTGGTAATTGGGCAAAGTCCCAAAAGTCCCACCCGGTAAATAGTAGTTTCTCCTCGAAGCCATGTCTCTGTCTCCTCGCTGCCTCAGCTTCAAGTTTTTCTAACTGTCGATCTGTCTTTTCCATCGTCTTTCTTAGCTCTTCCACCGTCTTTCTTAGCTCTTCCATCGTGAAAATGAAAATGAACAATGTGCGGGAAATGTCGCTGGGTTTTATAGCTTTTCAGACGGATTGAACTAGTTGACCCATGACGTCATTTTCTCCTATGTTTTTCCCGCGTCGGCGTTTCATGCTGTTTTGGCCCCAAATTAATGTTATCCAATCAGATTCACCGTTGTTTTTCTATTACTAAATGTTTTATTTTTGGCCAACCCGTGGGTTTGTTACATTTTCTTGTTCGGGGATTTTATTGTTGGCCAATCCGTGGGTTTGTTACATTTTCTTGCTCGGGTTAGAAAAAACTAAAGTTTAACTAACCTATGACTTTTTTTTGATTGTGAATCTTTTGAGTTTTTTGACAATTTGAAGAAAGATAGAACTTTCGTGGTAGATAGGTAGCCGTGAAATGGGCTGTTTTGTTTTTTGGAGGCTATGTTTTTTCCCACTTCTAATGACAACATCCGAAATTCACTTGGTAAATGACTAAGATGATGTCAGACGTTGTCTTTAAAAATAGTTGAAGTAATCTTTCCGCCGAGATCTTTGTAGAGCTGTGTTATAGGTTGTAGTTGTTTTTATTTCCCCACTCCTATAAAGTGAGTGTTTAGTTGTAATAACTGTTGACCTGCATTTAGATATTCTTGGAGAGCCTCACGTAGTTGATAATTTATCTCCCTCCCCATATTGATACTGTTTCCGAATATTGATACTGCTTCAAAAGTGATCGCTAGCTGAGAGCCAAAAAATGGTGAATGTGTGAAAAAAATAACGCTGGACTTTATGCGTTTACAGAGGGTTGAGATTTTTTTTAAAGAGCTCGGCCAGGGTAGAAAACACATACATTTTTTTCCATGCTACGTTTCATGCTAATATAGCAAAAAAAAGTTATGAGACGGTGTATGGAAAAAATGTAGACAGAACAAGTCTTTTGGGGAAAAACAGAATGAAGAGCTCTATTGTTTTTGAACTTTTATTTACTGAACAGAACTAAACAATGAAACATTTTTTTGCAAAAGCATCATAAAAAATTTCTTGACAATGAAAAAAATTTCTTGACAATGAAAAAATTCACAATGAAACATTTTTTGCATTGCATCATAAAAAAATTTCTTGACAATGAAAAAATCACAAGGAAACATTTTTTTACAATACAGCATAAAAACAATTTCTTAACAACTAAAAAAATCACAAGGAAAACATTTTTTTACAATACAACATAAAAACATTTTCTTAACAATGAAAATAATCACACCGAAATATTTTTTTCACAATGAATTATTCACAACGATTTAATCACAATGAAAAAATCACAATGAATTATTTTTTCGCAATGAATTATTTACAATGAATTAATCGCAAAACAGTATATAACAAATTTTATGCAATGTAAATTCGCAAACACCACGAGTTTCATATTTGTTTTCATATTCCTACCGTTTTGTTGTTTTTTCTTGGTTGTTTTCGTTCTGTCTTTGGTTTTTTCGGGATCTTGAAATCAACGTGATTGTCAATGTTTTTCCCGTATTTGCCCTGGCCTGTCAATATTGGTATAGTTGGTTTTTGATCAACTCGCTGCTTCTTGTGGAGATGGTTAGCATCTTCCTCAGATTTCCGCTTTGTTGTTTTTCTTGGTTGTTTTTCCTCTGGTTGTTTTTTCTTTGGTTGATTTTTCTTCACAACACTTACGATAGAGTCCACTAAGTTGTGAAGATTGGATTTATCAAACTCGAACTCCACAGGAATCTTCACAGGAGTTGTTGAAATGCACTGATCCTGTTGACGTAGTACCTCGATATTTCTACTGAGCTGATCAGTACTTGCGCTTAAAGTTTTAATTTCCTCCAAATGTCTGTTTAAAGTCTCCAGCTGATGTATGATTCGGATCATCATGCTATCTTGTTTCAAATTTAGCTGCTTTACCTCTTCATAAATGTTGTCAAACACTGTCGCTGGAATGATGGTTGTCGAATTTAACTCCGGTGGTGGATTGATGATTGTCGAATTCATAACTGATGAAAGTACGTCTCCATTGTTTTCCACTGATGGAAAATCGCCCAAGTTGATTTCATCTAAGTTGTGCTTCATATTGAAACTGACTCTGAATATTGATACTGCTTCCGAAGTGATCGTTAGCTGAGAATCAAAGAAATGGTGTTTGGTATGAAATAACGCCGAGCTTTATACGTTTACAGAGGATAGAAATTTTTAAAGAGGGCGGACCTGGCGGAAAACACCGGTATTGTACTGTGTGACACCGAATTAGGAGTGGTAAAAAACACCGATATAACCATCGATTTAATTGGTCAATGTTAATGAAACGCCGACGCGGGAAAAACATAGGAGAAAATGACGTCATGAGTCATCTAGTTCAATCCTCCTGTAAAGCTATAAAGCCCAGTGATATTTTACATAAAATCATATTTGTTCCAGAATGGTTCGAATTATTGTATGCCCTCACTGTGCAAACAGATGTCTGATAGAGTGTGGGAAATGTTTTTCCATACTCGAGTATCTTGGCCAGAAGCATAACTGTCCAGATACAGATGAAGGATTTTACGATGATGATGAAGGTTCGACGATTTGCTGCGAACACTGTGGATGTGAAATCATCCCGGTGGATCGGGCGGAAGAATCGTAGAGCTGGATGTCAATGTGAGATCCTTCAAAAAAAAAGCCCTTTTCAGGGCTAACCATTTAGCACGAAAGATCTTTCTTCTCAAATTGTCAAAAGTAAAAAGACTTACAGTCATAACTAGAAAAAAGTCAAAAGTAAGAAGTAATTATTTTATATTTTTATTTCAAAAAGAACTTATGTACAATGAAAAAATCAAATCATGAACTGTAAAGACAAAAATGAATGAACTGTAAAGACAAAAAATGAATGAAAAAAATCAAGTTAGTCTTTTTTGTTTATATTCAATATTGTATTGAAATCTTTTTTTCACTCAGTATGTTTTTCTTTTTTTCTTTGAGATGTCAGATTCACATTTGGTTTTACGTTTTCTTTTCCTATCGTTGGTTTTTAATTCCACATCTGGACAGATTTTGTCCTCATGTTTTGTTGATTTGTAAAAGAAATAGTTCTTTGTTACTCGTTTTTTCTTCTTTTCGATGTTTTGCTGTTTTTCCTTTCCGTACGAGCAACCCGGTTCTGCAGAAAATTCGTTTTTTAGATCCAAAGTTTGTTGTTTTCTTAGATCCAAAGTTTGTTGATTTCTTAGATTTTTTCGTGATGTCTCTAAATCATCTGTTATTTTGCAGATTTCTGAATCGCTGTTAGCCGCTGTGTCGCTCTGCATGTCTACGATCTGAGTTTCATCCGATGAGGATGTAGCTTGTGGTGAACTTTTTTTCCATGTATTTTCACTACAGAATGAATTTAGTGTGCCGACGAATTTTATATCTTTGAGGCCATCAACGTTGTAAAACGATGGTAAAATCTCAATATCGTGACTGTGTGGATTCACGTAGACAAAAACAATTGTTCCTAGCTGATTTTCTTTTTCTGGACATTCTTTGGCCCAATGTCCTGCTTCGTTGCATGTGAAACAAATATTTGTTCTCACACCATTCGCACCATATCGTTTGTCAATCATCGCTTGATCCAAAACTCTGTAGCTGGTAGTACGGTAAACATCTTTTTCTTCTAAATGTTGCTGGGATAAAAATGATCCCACATAGTTTCCGATATGTTTAACATCATACTTTGATGGTATATTGCTGATCTCATAATCGTGGGTGTATGGATTAACATACAGATACACCCTCTTTCTAAGTGGTGATGTATTTTGCAGCTTTAACTCGCTCATATTTTTTTATCAGCTGTACTGTCTGAGATCGAGTAGGAGAATGAATAGATTTTCACAGCTAACGTCTTATTTATACACTGTTACAACGGAGAGGGTATATAAATTGTTAGTTTTTTCTCACTTCTGCATTATTGTCTTTTCACTCAGAGCTAAAACGATGGGTAAAAGAAAAAGAATAATAACCTATTCAGACAGTGAAAGTGACGATGAGGTGTTTCCACCAACAAAAAAGAAAAAAACTAGACCATTGAAAGAAGAAAGTGACGATGAGGTGTTTCCACCAATAAAAAAGAAAAAAACTAAACCGTTGAAAGAAGAAAATGACAGCGACGATGAAAGTATCAACTCTAACTTAGACATGAAAAGTCTATATGATTTAACAGAAAAGGGTAATAAGAAGTCAAGAAAATTTAAAACAGAATCACATGTGCTGATGCTGAGTTTTAAGAAATTTGAAGAATTATCACCTCAGAGACTCTTTGGATTATTTGACGATGTCACCCATGAAATCATTCGAAAGTTAAATGCCAACCCGACGGACATGATTAGAATTACCATCAATCATCCTTCGTTGGAAATGGGAATCCATATTCCTTTTTTAGCTGCAGACCAGTTACAAGGTGAAACTATGCTGAATGAAATTGAACGAGTTTTACAATCGAATACAGATTTCGTCTTGAACGATGGATTCATGACATTTGACATCACACATACAATACCACCAAGTGGTAGCGGAAAACCAAAATATAGATCGTCAGAATTAGATTCAAAGTTTTTTGCCCAGAAGAAGCAATCTATTATTCAAACTGGCAATCATGACCAACTATGTTTTGCAAGAGCTGTTGTTGTGGGAATTTGCTACAGTGAACGTGAAAACACCGAAGTATGGAATAGAAAATGGCGCCGTATTCGTCATTCAAAATGCGTCCTTCAAAAGACTGAAGCTGAGAAATTGTTACATGAAGCTGGAGTTTCACCAACACAGTCTGTAGGAATTGATGAATACAAAAAAATTCAAACAATCTTGTATGAAAAAGGCTATGTCATTAAAGTTCACCAACAGCATTCAAAAGTGGAAAAAATATTTAAACATCCAGAAGTGAAAGCCAATAGTAAGATCATACATTTGTACTTTCATCAAAACCATTATGACTACATCAAATCTATCAAAGGTTTTCTTAGTTGTGGATATTATTGTGAGTTCTGTGATGTGGGTTACAATAACCGGGAAAGTCATACTTGTTCAAATATCTGTAAAGGTTGTTACCGCAAAGGAAAATGTCCATCAGAATCAAAAGAATATGTTTGCAGTGTTTGCAGTAGACGATTTTTTAGTGCTGAATGCTTTGAAAATTACAGAAATGTTCAAGGTAAAGAAAAGAAATCCGTTTGTGAATTAATGAAACTCTGCTCGAAATGCGGTGCACAATATCATGTCAGAAAGAAAAATCATGTTTGCAAAGGAAAGAAAAGATGTCATATCTGTAAGAGAATTGTTAACTTTTCTCATCGATGCTATATTCAACCTTACCAAAGTAAGTTGAACCATGACAGCGATGATGAGACGAGTTCTTCTGTAGTCAAAAAACCACAGTTTATTTTCTTTGATTTTGAATGCAAACAAGACACAGGCGTACACATCCCGAATTATTGTATCGCACACAGAGCGTGTGATGTATGTATCGATAAATCGCTTGATTTTCATTGTTCTACATGCAGCGAATTTGAAGAGGGTAGGGAAGTTATTTTCCAAGGTGAAGAAACTTTGAGTCAATTTTGCAAATGGCTCTTTTCAAAGCATCATAAAGGGGTTACGGCTATTGCCCATAATTTCAAAGGCTATGACGGTCAGTTCATTCTTGACTATATTGTCAAAGTTGGGTTAAAACTTCCAAAATTGATCATGAATGGAAACAGTATTATGAAGTTAGAACTGAATGGTGTACGTCTGATCGATTCTTTCAATTTCATGAGTTTTGGTTTGGCAAAATTTCCAACCACCTTTGAGCTTCAAGAAATGAAAAAAGGTTACTTTCCTCACTGGGCGAATACAGATGAATTTTGGAGTTACATCGGACCCTACTTGGATATGTCTTATTACAAACCCAACTCAATGTCTGAAGAGGCTAGGTCAAAATTCATAGTTTGGTATAATGACAAAGTTCGAAATGGTGAGGAATTCAATTTTCAGAAGGAGATGGAATTGTACTGTAGGTCAGATGTTGATATACTCAGACGAGGGTGTGCTGAATTCAGAAAGCTGTTTATCGAACAGGGTGGTATTTGTCCATTTTTAGAGGCGATTACCATCGCAGATGCCTGTAACAAGGTGTGGCGAAGCAAATATTTACCAGAAAATCAAATAGCTATCATTTCAAGTAAAGACTCATCCAGACGTCGCTTTTCTATGAAAGCGATACGATGGGTTCAAACCGTTGCTCAGGAAAAAGGTATTAATATTCAGCATGCAAAAAATGGTGGTGAAGTTCAAATCGGGAAATATAGTGTAGATGGTTTTCACCGTCAATCAAACACTGTTTATGAATTTCTTGGGGATTTGTATCATGGTTGTCCTGTATGCTATACAGATCGAGATCAGATCAATCCTATTAATGGAAAACGCATGTCTGAATTGTACGAAGGTACTTTTAAACGTATAGCAGATATCAAAGACATGGGATATAATGTAGTGTACATTTGGGAACACGAATTTGATGCTAAGATGAAGGATAAAGAGTACAAAAAACTCATTGAAAAGTTATATCCACATTTGGACCCTATCGATCCGAGGGATGGTTTGTCCGGGGGAAGATGTAATGCAATAAAAATTGAATATGATGTTGATGAAAAAAGCAAAAAGGAAATCAAGTACATCGATATCTGTTCTCTATACCCTTACGTTTGTAAACACAAATCCTACCCTGTAGGTCAGCCAAAAATTTTGTCTGCTGAAAATATTGATATGAACAATATTCGTCAATATGAGGGATTAATCAAGTGTAAAGTTTTACCTCCAACTGATTTGTTTCACCCCGTTCTCCCAGTTCGCTGTAACAACAAAATGATGTTTCCACTCTGTATGAAATGTGCAGAAGAAAGCTCAAACATTTGTAGACATGGTAAAGAAGAGAGGGCTTTGGTCGGAGTTTGGGTTACTTTTGAATTATTCAAGGCTCTTGACTGCGGTTATCAATTATTGCAAGTGTATGAAATTTGGCATTTCAATTCTGTGTCAGATCAGTTCTTTAAACATTATGTGGACAATTTCTTGAAAATTAAGCAAGAAGCCAGTGGTTATCCAGGTTGGTGTCAATCAGACTCAGAAAAAGATCAGTTCGTTTGTGAATATGAGAAGGCGGAAGGTGTTCGTCTTGATCCAAGTTGTATTCAAAGAAATCCTGGGAGAAGATCATTTGCTAAGATTATGTTGAACTGCCTTTGGGGAAAATTAGCACAGCGTGAAAAAATGACCCAGACGGAATACATCAGTGAACCGTCTAAATATTTTGAATTAGTCACCAATCCCAATTTCATTGTAAAGCATGTAGAAATCTTTGACGAGGACTGCTCATTCATCTTGGTTAACTATGAATCAAAGTTGGAGCATATTGACACCCACGCTACAGCCAATGTGGTAGTAGGATCTTACGTAACAGCTTATGCAAGATTGGAATTGTACAGCGTTCTTGAAAAGTTAAAAGATAGAGTTCTGTATTTCGATACAGATAGTTGTATGTACATTCACGACCCTGAATTATGGAATCCTTCTATTATTAACAGTCGACTAGGAAAATGGACTGATGAAGAACCTGATTGTAAAATTACTCAATTCAGAGGGCTTGGGCCTAAGAATTATGCTTACAAAATGAAAACAAAAGATGGAGAAGAGATAAGCAAATGTAAAGTAAAGGGGATTACTCTGGATTACAATACAAAACAGGTGGTGAATTTTGATACATATTCGAAATGTGCTTTAGATCGCACAGTAGAAATCAAAATTCAGTATGATTGTAAAATTAAAAGACACAGAGATAGAACGGTTACCAGTGAACCACAAACAAAAACGTTTCGTTCTGTATACACCAAGAGAGTTATTGTAAATGGTACTGATACTGTACCCTATGGTTATAAAAGTTTGAGAAAATAATTTCATATCACATTGTTGTGTACCAATCAGTCAAAATAAGTCGGGGGAAAAATATTAGCCGCTGGTCAAAAAAATAACAATCATGTTGCCGCTACCAATAGAACTACGTGAAAAAATTTATGAGAATTTTGTTCGACAGCATACGCTTGATAACAAACACAGCTTAACATTAAATTTTTCTGTGTGAAAATTTGGATCAAAAAAATGTTTAAATGGGTTGCAAAAGGAGAAAAGTCATACAAAGTGTATGCTATATTCAACTTTATTGCGATGATGGTGGACGATTCGGGGTTGGATCTCGTTCTCAAGACTTATTTAGCAGATAGCTGTATGAAAGACAATGTTATTAGTAAACTGTTTAGATCCACAAGTCGATGGACATTTTTTATCATAGGAACAACAAAAGAAAGTTTTCTTAACGTTGTGAAAATGAAATCAGTTCTATTTGACTTTTACTTACGCTACAAAAAAGGATCTGTTCATGATTCCTACGGAGAAACAATGGAAACCATGTCAGGGTATATTCTATTTGATAGAGATGTTACAGAAGAAGTAGTGAATTCAGCTCTTTCAACAAAAGACGCTTATAGACATGTTGCTCCATTCATAGGACTACGAGATTTCGACGATATGGACAGTGAGTATACAATGTTTTTGGGGTATGACCAATTGCATAAAGACATTACGGAATATGAAAACAAATGTGAAACTCGTGGTATTTGCGAATTTGCATTATAAAAATTTGTTATATAATGTTTTGCGAATAATTCATTGTAAATAATTCGTTGCGAAAAAAATATTTCATTGTGATTAATTCATTGCGATTAATTCATTGTGAATAATTCATTGTTAAGAAATTTTTTCAGTGTGATTTTTTTAGTTGTTAAGAAAATGTTTTTTATGCTGTATTGTAAAAAATGTTTTCCTTGTGATTTTTTTAGTTGTTAAGAAATTGTTTTTATGCTGTATTGTAAAAAATGTTTCCTTGTGATTTTTTTCATTGTCAAGAAATTTTTTTCATTGTCAAGAATTTTTTTTATGATGCATTGCAAAAAAAATGTTTCAATGTTTAGTTCTGTTCAGTAAATAAAAGTTCAATAAATAAAAGTTCAAAAACAATAGAGTTCTTCATTCTGTTTTTTCCCCAAAGACTTGTTCTGTCTACATTTTTCCATACAACGTCTCATAACTTTTTTGCTATATTAGCATGAAACGTAGCATGGAAAAAAATGTATGTGCTTTCTGCCAGGTCCGAGCTCTTTAAAAAATTTCAATCCTCCTTAAACGTATAAAGCCCCGCGTTATTTTCATACAATCACCATTTCTTGATTCTCAGCTAACGATCACTTCGAAAGCAGTGTCAATATTCGGAAGCAAAATCAATATGGAGGAGGTAAATCATCAACTACGTGAGGCTCTCCAAGAGTATCTAAATGCCGGACAGCAGTTATTGCAACTAACCACTCATCTCGTAGGAGAGGAGGAACAAAACCAACTGCGACGTATAACACAACCATACAAAGATCTCGGCGAAAGATTAGTTCAGCTATTATTAAAGACAACACCGGATATCATTTTGGTTGATATCGAGTTCGGGAGGAAGATTACAGCATGCGCCATTTGCCAAGCAAATTTCGGGTGCTGCCATTAGAAGTGGAAAAAACACAGCCTCCAAAAAACAAAACAGCCCTTTTCAGGGCTACCCATCTACCACGAAAGTTCTATCTTTCTTCAAATTGTCAAAAAACTGAAAATTGTCAAAAAAACTCAAAAGATTCACAATCAAAAAAAGTCATAGATTAGTTAAACTCTAGTTTTTTCTAACCCGAACAAGAAAATGTAACAAACCCACGGATTGACCAACAATAAAATCCCCGAACAAGAAAATGTAACAAAACTATAGATTGGTCAACAGTAAAACATTTAGTAATAGAAAAAACAACGGTGAATCTGATTGGATAACATTAATTTGGAGCCAAAACAGCATGAAACGCCGACGCGGGAAAAACATAGGAGAAAATGACGGCATGGGTCAACTAGTTCAATCCGTCTGAAAAGTTATAAATCTCGACGATTTATTTTCCATACATTTCATTTTCACAATGGCTACGATACCACCACTTCTTGGTACTTGGATGGATGCTGAGCGAAAGTTAATAAGAGCAAGGAGGCAAATCGTCTTACTTAAACAACGCTTAGCTGGAGTGAGAAGACGATACGAGAGGGCTGAGCTTGCTAATAACAGGGTGTTCTGTTATAACCTTCGGATGAAGGAACTCATTATTGAGGGCATGCTTGAGATGTATTTTCAGTATGTTATTTCAAAAACTGAGCAGGTGACCCGTCTTTTCCGTGCGCAAATCGCCGCTGAAAGGAGTGAGTCAGACAGCGAATCGACTGATGCTGATACTGAATAAACATTTTCAAAAAATCAGCTCTTCTCAAAACAGCCCTTTTCAGGGCTAACCATCTATCACGAAAGTTCTATCTTTCTTCAAATTGTCATTTCTTCAAATTGTCAAACTTCTTTCTTTTAGAAGAGTTACACTCCAAAGACTCACACTCCAGAGAGTTACACTCCAAAGAGTAAAAAATCATTCATAGATGCAGAAAAAAGACTAAGTCCAACTCAATGTCCAGACATTTAGAAAAGAAAATTCATTCATAGAATAAAAAAAGCTAAATCCAACCCAGTGCTCAGTCTTTTAGAGAAAAAAAATCATTCATAGATGTAAAAAAAGACTAAGTCCAAATCAATGGTCAGACATTTAGAAAGAAAAAAATCATACATTGGGTAAAAAAAAGTCTAAGTTCAACTCAGTGCTCAGACATTTAGAAATCATTTATAGTGCAAAAAAAATCTAAGTTCAACTCAGCGATATAGAGACAAATTCCATTTAGAGAGAAAAAATCATTCATAGGATGAAAAAACTAAAAAGTGATCCATTACACATATAAAACACTAAACTCTTGATTATTTTTTTCTCATTCACCATTAACTTTTTGTAAAACCTGAGCAAGTATCGCACAATGTTTGGATTAACATTTTTTCTCTTATTGCTCTTCTGGTTAGAAGAAAGAGAACGTTTCAGATATATCAGACATGAAATTGAACATCTGATGCAAATGCTAGATAAAATGGAATCAATCAAAAGAAAGAGAGGGGGATAAAAAAGTGCATTCTGTACAAAAAAAGCAACTCTTTTCAGGGCTAGCTATCTTAAATAAACATCTTTCTTTTCATTTTGTCAGAAGACTCATAATCAAAAAAGTCATAGGTTAGTTAAACTCTAGTTTTTCTAACCCGAACAAGAAAATGTAACAAACCCACGGATTGGTCAACAATAAAACATTTAGTATTAGAAATAAAACGCTGGTTCTGATTGGATAACATTAATTTGGAGCCAAAACAGCATGAAACGCCGACGCGGGAAAAACATAGGAGAAAATGACGGCATGGGTCAACTAGTTCAATCCGTCTGAAAAGCTATAAAACCCAGCGACATTTCCCGCACATTGTTCATTTTCATTTTCACGATGGAAGAGCTAAGAAAGACGGTGGAAGAGCTAAGAAAGACGATGGAAAAGACAGATCGACAGTTAGAAAAACTTGAAGCTGAGGCAGCGAGGAGACAGAGACATGGCTTCGAGGAGAAACTACTATTTACCGGGTGGGACTTTTGGGACTTTGCCCAATTACCACAAAGCAAGAAGGAGAAAAAGGAGTTCGTCGTGCCTTCTACTGAAGATTGGAGCAGCGATAACGAGCCACCATTTTCGCTGAAGTACAACCTGAGTGCACAGCAGCTAAAAAGGCTAAAGAGACGGACGGATAGTAGCTGCCCAGCCTGCGGAAAGGTTGGAGGTTGTGCTTAAAAACACAACCTCCAAACCAGGTCCTTTTTTTTAGGACCACCCCAACAGCCCTTTTCAGGGCTAACCATCTACCACGGAAGATCTACCTTTCTTCAAATTGTCAGACGTAAGTTCTATCTTTTCTTCAAATTGTCATTTCTTCAAATTGTCAGACGAAAGTTCTACCTTCAAGCTGTTAGACGAAAGTTCTATCTTCAAATTGTCACAGCTCTTTTCAGAGCTAACCCAACAGTCCTTTTCAGGACTAACCATCTACCACGAAAGATCTATCTTCAAGATGTCAGACGAAAGTTCTATCTTCAAGCTGTCAGACGAAAGTTCTATCTTCAAGTTGTCATTTCTTCAAATTGTCACAGCTCTTTTCAGAGCTAACTCAACAGTCCTTTTCAGGACTTACCATTACCACGAAAGATCTATCTTCAAGATGTCAGACGAAAGTTCTACCTTCAGGCTGTCAGACGAAAGTTCTATCTTCAAGTTGTCATTTCTTCAAATTGTCACAGCTCTTTTCAGAGCTAACCCACCAGTCCTTTTCAGGACTAACCATTACCACGAAAGTTCTATCTTTCTTCAAAATTGTCATTTCTTCAAATTGTCAAACTTCTTTCTTTTAGAAGAGTTACACTCCAAAGAGTTACACTCCAAAGAGTAAGAATCATTCATAGATGCAGAAAAAAGTCTAAGTCCAACTCAATGGTCAGGCTTTTAGAAAGAGAGAAAATCATTCATAGGTGAAGAAAAAACTAAGTACAACTCAGTGCTCAGACATTTAGAAAGAAAAAAGTCTAAGTCCAACTCAATGGTCAGGCTTTTAGAAAGAGAGAAAATCATTCATAGGGTAAAAAAACTAAGTCCAACTCAGTGATCAGGCATTTAGAAAGAGAAAAAATCATCCATAGGGTGAAAAAAACTAAGTCCAACTCAGTGCTCAGCCATTTAGAAAGAGAAAAGTCAAAGTCCAACTCAATGGTCAGGCTTTTAGAAAGAGAGAAAATCATTCATAGGTGAAGAAAAAACTAAGTACAACTCAGTGCTCAGACATTGAGAAAGAAAAAAGTCTAAGTCCAACTCAATGGTCAGGCTTTTAGAAAGAGAGAAAATCATTCATAGGGTAAAAAAAACTAAGTCCAACTCAGTGATCAGGCATTTAGAAAGAGAAAAAATCATCCATAGGGTGAAAAAAACTAAGTCCAACTCAATGTCCAGGCATTTAGAAAGAAAAATCATACATAGGTGAAGAAAAAACTAAGTCCAACTCAATGCTGCCCCCCTTTTGCTTTTTTTTGCAGAAAAATCCACTCAGGGAGGAGAGCCTAGCTAAAATAAAAAATGCAAATTCTTTCGGGAGGGCAGAATAGGGACAAATTTCTTTCAGGGAGGGTGATCTAGCCCACTCAGGGAGGAGAGCCTGGGTAACTACCCTGGCCTGGGTAGTTACCCAGGCTCTCCTCCTTTACTACTCCCCTTTCACCATTTACCAAACGATCCCGACTTTTAACGACCAGCATTTTCTACATTTCCCGCAATGCTTTCTTCTCGTTAAACCACGAATTTTATCATTTGAGCCACCTTTAGTTTTTGGTCTGCAAAAAATTTTAGTTCTTATTCTCGGCCATTCTAAAACGCTTTCGTAAAGAGTTAAATCTTTTTTTTTTTCAGATAGAGCTAATACTGAAAGAAAACGAATTAAAGTCGATAAAGTGACCACAGAAAAATGATATTGTAGAACACATTTTATTTCATGCTTTCCGGTAGGTTATCGAGAAATATCGGTGAAATATTTTTCGATATTTCATGGTTACGATCAGTGAAAATACCGATTTTTATATTATAACTCTTCAATTGAAGGCGGAAACAGTTGTTTCCTCGCACTAGTTACCTAGGTAAAATGTGTGTGCCTCACAAACAGATGGAAATATGACGTAATTTACCTTGTATTTCTCGCGCTTGACGTAATATTGTAATGCGTTGCTATGCGGAAGGGGTACGCCACGGGGAATAACTAAAAAAGAACTGTACTGGATTTTGGTTAAGTTCCCCCCCCCCTCCCAGAAAGGGTTAAAAGCATGAAATAAATAGAATATTTGTTTTTTTCGGTGAAAGATCGAAATTTATTTCATCTCGTGAACATCATCGGTAATATTTTCACTCGTGGCTGCGCCACTCGTGAAAATATTACCAATGATTTTCACTCGGTGAAATAAATTTTGAACTTTCACCGTAAAAAACAAATATCCTCTATCTATCCGATTACATTACAACATTATTGTTCAACTGGCTTAAATGACAAGATCTCCATTTTCTATGATTTCTCTCTGCATATTTCACTTAAAGATGCCCGTCTACAGCCGGTAAGCAAAAACGCTGTTAAATTTCAAACAATTTAGAATGGTACAGAAATCAGTCCTTTGTGTAAACATGGATAAATTACTGACATATATGGTGTAATTGAAAAAAGGAAACACGGAGCTTTGTATTAGAAGCCGAACATTGGTCTGGCTGACGATCGAAGCTGTAAACAATGGCGGTGCGTCACGGAAATTTACCGTTGGTTTCCGCCTAGAGTCGGATGCGGTGTAATTTGTATATAGGCCGCGACCTCCGTCTGAAAATCGAGGCTGCAACAGAGAAGCCTCCATTGTCCTTTGTTTACTTCATTAGACGCAGGGCGAAGGTCAAATATAGTCACGTGACAGAATGCATGATCTTCATACGAATCTACCCGAGTGTATAACGGATATATCGAAATCTTCGATTCAAAAACCGGAAACGACGAGTCTGTTTGCATGGAAGGCCACAACTCAGCGAAATGCATTTTCTATCGACCTTAATCTAAGCAACCTTGCAACCGTCAGGCTCAATATTTGGCATGAAGATATAAGCATGACTATAGTTTGATAAAATAAAGACAAAATGAGTTAAAAGTGACTGAAAATGAGTATAAGGGCCTCTTTAAACCTTTACCAATTAATCTTAGGTATTAACAACCCCAAGGAAGAAGCTCTTTGAAAACATTGTGGGAAAAGGAGAAAATGCTAGTTACCAGCATTTTCTCCTTTCCCCACAATGTTTGCTACCCTATTATAGACAAATCCAATCATGTCGCCTGCAAATACTTTTTAATCTGGACTTGGCCCGAAGTTTTGTCGTTTGGTAAAGATTTAAATAATCATGCAACTTAATCAACCTGTTTTTCTGTTCCATCTTGTCTAATTAATAACCACGTTAAATCTTATTCCATGATAACTATCTATGTAATGAGACAAAAACAGAATAAATTTTGCCTATTGAAATGTCACGAGAAGGACACCCTGCCCCCCCCCCCCCCCTTTCCCCGTTGCAATGAACGATGTCAATATATTAATTGTCTACAGTAACTTCACAGAGACAAACGTTGTATGGAGGGGTTAAGAATCCATACTGTTATGAAAACATGTGTTTTTCTTTTTTTTTTATCAGATGAATGCGGGAACCACGTGAAAACGTTGTGACAAAAAGAGGTATTGCTCGAACGTCTACAAAAGTCGGCTAACGTTACATGTGGAAATTTGGTCAAAGAGTGACATTCTTTATTAATAAGAGCCATGCTCCGTGAAAATGGGGTTTAATGCATCTGCAAAAAGTAGCTGACCTGGGTCGAAATTATTTGCGATTTGTCAAATTTCTGAAAGTCAGGGTACCAGTCTACCCCACGATTCAAAGGCTTGTTAAACAAAAATGACTTCTTTTTTATGGATTATCCCAAATTTTCTCTCGTTCACAGTTATCCTGAGCTAACTGTACTCTACAAGACATAATTATATTGTCATACTAATCGTTTGTGTTTTTTCTCTTGAGTTTTGTATGAGTCATGCTCTTGCAAACAGGGGATTAATGCATCTTCGTGAAACATTATACCAAGCAATTTATCGCAAACTTATGGATCAATGAAATCCAGTTTGCCTAATAAGCGACTGATCCATGGGGTAAACTGGTTCTTTGAAATGCTAAAAATTGACCAATAGCAAAAAGTTTCGACCCAGGTCAGCCTGCGCGCACTGCGCAGGCTGACCTGGATCGAAACTTTTTGCAGACCCATCATAAAACCTCCTTTTCATAGATCATAGCTCAATTATCATCATTGATACAGGATAATAACGTTAGTGAACATAGCAAAAACACGACTTTGGAGTCAGTAACGTTACAATGCTTTAGAATGATGTCAGTACATATGTTCAGTTTTTTGACCTACCAAGCGATCTGCAGACTACCGCTTTCGTGTCACAGAAAACAAGTGAAAGCATTGTGGCAAAAAGAGAAATTGCAAAACTAGCAACTTCTCTTTTTTGCAACATATTGTCATGTGTTTTCATGCAATAATTCTCAGAGACAAGCATATCAGCCGTGCTCTGGCAAAATGGGGTTTAATGCATCTCCGTGATGCATGGTACCATACAAGTCATCATATAATTATGGATCCATAAAATGAATTTTGTCTAACAAGTGAATGAATCATGAGGTACACTGGTCGTTTGACATGCAGAATATTGACCAATAGCAAAAAGTTTCGACCCAGGTCAGCCTGCTCTGACTGCGCAGGCTGACCTTAGTCGGTACTTTTTTTTTAAACAGGTGCATTAAGCCTCCTTTTCAACGAGCACGACTCACGTGTTTTCACAGTTTTCAATGTAAACTCTCAATGTGTGGCGTCTGCATTATAAAATCTAACTTCACAATATTTTACTCTAGCAAAAGGAATACCCTAACATTTTTTTCTGTTTCTGTAAAAATGTGTTTGGTCCATTTCCAAAGAAATCGTAGCGGCTCAGACGAGGAATTCTGGGAAGGGCTACTCTTTGCCAAGAAATATAGCCCGTGATCCTCTTGTCTGATTTGATGTATAGGTTATAATCTTCTATGGTCGACATAGTCCTTCAAGGGCGATTGAAAAAACTTTTCAGGCCTTTGTGGAATAAAGATTAGACCACTGAACGTGCAGTTTGATCTGGGATCCACTAGCTATATCTATAACGAAAAATGTATCCATTTGTAGTGGAAAATGGGTGTGGCCCTCGGCTAGTCTAAAGTCAATTATTTTGTGAGAAAACTTGGTCTTAACGGCCTTGAATTGCAATATTTGAGAATTTTCTCCATATTGAAAATATTTGTAACTCTGTAGTTTCACATTTACCTTACCAAATGCGACACAAAGTGCTCTTGTGGACAGTGTAGATTAAGATGAGACTGTACAGAACGCATTTCTGCCTACGTAAAAATCTTTGAAATCGCAGTGAATGTAATCAATGTTTAACTTTTGCCTGTAAGTACTTTTTCCAGTTTTTAGCAGTTTCAATGTTAATCCTGAAATGAGTATGCAAACTTATGGGCAGAAACTTTATAAAAAGTATAAACTTTGTTGCAAAATGTAAAACGTGATAAACGCTGCAAGACTAAACTTAGGATGATTCGTTTGCTGAGAATCTCTGATCGTTCGCAGAAAGTTCAGTTTGTGAATTTTGTTGAAATGACGTGTCACAAGAAAATCCGAAGTGGTTGATAAGCGTTGGTACATGTATTTTCACTTTCTGACAGTAGGTTATTAAACTTAAATGTAACTCTTCACTGTATTTCCAGCATCAACCATTTCATTTAAAGCAATGATAAGGTGAAAACAGTGATTTGTTACGCAGGTGATCTACAACTGTTTGTTCCCGTCTGTTTGATCCTGCTACATATATACGACTTTGATCTCTAAGTTTATTTTATCCGTTTTGAATAACACTAATAAGGTAATTAGCAGGTCAAAGACATTGATAATCGCCTAGAGATAGTATATCTGCAACCGCTAAAAGTCTGAACTAAAAGGTTAATTATTTAGAGGATAATCCACTGGTTGTGTGTGATATTAAAAATCTGTCACTCGAATGGGGTATGATGCAGTTGAAAAAACGAGTCCTTCGTCCTTCGGACTCGTTTTTTCAACTGCATCATACCCCATTCGAGTGACAGATTTTTAATATCACACACAACCAGTGGATTATCCTATTTATTATATTCCAAATTCACCTTTTTTTATTCTAATAATTATCAAGAATGGTACAATATGAGCAATATTGGAAAAAAAAGTAGTTCCGGCAAACATTCTAAAACTATATCGTCACTAGTGATGATACCATGTTTATCATCAATAGTAGTGTTATTCACTGTGAAATCCAAGTATTTCACAGATAAGAATATAATAAAAATGTGATCTAAGACTTGGTGGCCCTGAACAGTGACGAGTCTTTCAATGCCAAACATATATACTCGACCTCTATTTACGGCTGAAAATTCAATCCACTGACCCTCAGAAAGAGGCTTGACTAAAGAAGCGCACAGTATAGCTCAATGATCAGACTGCACGTTCTGTGCAGTATGATCTAAATCTTAGCCGTCCGCAAAAGTCCATGTTTACGCCTAGGGCGCTAAGAAGGTTTACTATTGAACGTTTTCGTGATGTAATAGGACTGGAAAGTTGATTGGGGTAAGTGGATTCCTTAATTTTATTCAGTTCGGATAGAGACTGGATAGTGACGTAAGCTTGTAATAAAACCCTATTTAAACCCAAGCTTTATCGAGTAATAAAACAAATAGTATTGCCAGACCTCCCCTAAGCGGATTATGTCATAATAATGGTGTCACAGGAAATGAAATGTCGTATTTCCCAGAATTCATTGGTCCTTTCCGGACATATCTGGTCATTAGGCTGATTCTTTGTAAACAATTAACTCATGAAAACTCGGGACAAATTTGTGAAGATATTCAGCATGTTTTTTCGTTAAATCTATGAAAAACTTCTATACTTTTGCTTATTGTTTGGTCTAAACTTTGATTATAATTGCTATCCAAATCGGTTTACTTCCTGGGATGTCATTTGTTTGCAATTTTTCACACTGAAGAAGTATACCAAAGTCAACCGACTGACTTTTAAGCTGTCACTTATAGAAGGAAAAGATCAATCGATCTCCTGGTTATCTTGGTGAAACCAAATACAAATGCACATGTATTTCACATTTCTAGTTCAAAGTCAAAAAAGGAGTCGACATTCTTGCAAAAATTCTATGAACGTCATATGGTGCAAATGAATTCGCAAATGCAATGATTTTATCACGATCACGCAGACTACGATCAATGCGGTCAAGTTATCACATCCCAATGCGATCACAAACAAACACGCCGCCGGATTGTGGTCAATTTTGTTTCTACCTGCGCTAGTATCGCATTATTCACGCTGCGAGGAATGTGGTCACCTAAATGAAGCCTTACATGAAACCCATACGCAGTATTCACAAATTACTCGGAAACTGATCAGTTCAGTCATCGCACCCAGTGCGGAATGTGATCATACACTTAGTGCGGAAAGTGATCACATTAGACTCTTTTTATGCTGAACAGTATCGAAATATCAACACTTTGCCTGAAATGTGACCATTTGTTCTTATCTTGATTTCGGTCGCAACATCCATTACCTGTGCGGAATAGGATTGTAGTATACACACCCTGTGAAAAATGTGATCGCAGTTTTCATACATTGTGTGGAACGCAATCACATTATAATAGTTCATGTTATTGATCACACGTCTCGCAGGTTTGAAGAAAATTGACATACAAAGAATGAAGTCCAAACATTCCTTAATTTGCTCAATCATTAAATTGTGTGTCTTACTTTGTTTTCAATGAAATGTACCCAGAATACTGCAATGGTCAATGAACGACAACAGCAGTTCTTATTTAATAACCTGACTTAAACCTTTCGTAAAAGTATAACGACCTACTTTGATCTGTTATGAGTAGGCCTAATCCAAGGCTTTGACCAACGATAAACCACGATTTGTTGACTTTCAAATCATATCATAAACCCACGTGATGCTATTGACAACTCTAATATTTCTATTTGCAAATTTTAGATATATCAGTTTGTATATTCTATAAAAACTTTAAATAGATCTAACTGAGGTAAAATATTATACAATACATGTATGTTTTTCGGAAAATATGTATCTTTCTTACTGCATAAGAAATAAAATTGTCTTTTGCCGAGGACTTATTCAGAAACTTCATCCGGAATGTTCGTAAAGACTTAAATGACCTAATAAAGCATGGTTTTTGGAAAAACACGAAGAAACTCTGAGCAACCTTTAATAATCCGAACATAACTACAGTTTGGATTATTTTCTTGGTGCACTTGACGAGATACCTACAAATCAGACTGATTTTTTTTTTTTTTGTTCCTTTCGTACTCAAGTTGACAGAGTACATTTAACTGTAAATCACATTGTATTATACTGAAAAGAAATTTCTCGCGATCTCATTGGATCATATGATTCGAACATATATTGCTGTCAAAATCCAGGGAAAAGCAGTTCCCCTTTCGGAGCCCCATATACATAACTACACTTTCAACACAAAATCCAAAATGGCGGCGTCGATCGACACGAGCCACTCACAAGACAAATACTGAGTAGCCTGCACCATATTACTACTAGTTTTCCTTCATGACTGTCATTAAAGGGAAAAAATTAAAAACAAATGAATATAGTTACATTTATTATCGTTTGTTTTCATTCCAAAACAAAATACACTGGGTTAAAACGAGCCACCCCTTCGTCGTGTAAGCAAACTGAGAAGTGTCAAAACTCATACATTCTAATGTTAAAAGGATAACTTTATGGTGATGGATCTAAAACGTCTGCTTATCTTTTTTACGTTCATTCAGATCAGACTGCAAAGAAGTTGTATCTACACAAAATGCAACTAAACACTTTACAACACACACTGCAATATGACAAAAGTATTGTTTCATTTGAGGTGAATTTCAATTTATAGACCTTGAAAAAAGACAATTTGATTCAGTCAATAGTTAAATAAAAATAAATGTATTTTTCTCATATTTTTTCTCCTTTGACATCAATAGTTTAATAAAAATAAATGAGCCATGCTCTGTGAAAAGGGGGCTTAATGCATCTGCGAAAAGTATCGATCCAGGTCACCCTGCGCAGTCCGCGCAGGCTGACCTGGGCCGAAACTTTTCGCTTTTGGTCAATTTTCTGTATGTCCAAGGAATAGCCTACCCCATGATCAAGTTGGTTCCTAAAAAAAGTGGCTACTTTGGATTTATAATAATGTGAAGGCTTGCTTGGTCGACTGCATCACAGAGGTGCATTAAGCCCCCTTTTCCAGCGCATGGCTCAAATGTATTTTTCTTCTTTGACATCTCATTATATAGTGACCATTCGTGACGGTATAGGTCAACCACCCAAAGTAAGTCAGCAACTGCACAAGTTCAGACAATTTGATAGATAAGAAGAAGGGAAGATTAGGAAGAAACGAACACTGCGGCTTAATGAATTATCAGGAGCATTCGGAACATTTAATAAGGAATATATTAGTAATGAAAGAACGTATAAAGCTGCACTAACATCAGAAAAAATAAGTCTCTAACAAGATTATTTCCAGAAATTATCACAGGTTTATCCGGCTTGTCCCTTAACTTTTCCATTTGCTTCGTTTTTACAGAAACAGAATAGCCACGCAGTATAAGCGCAGAGACCGCTACAAATGAATTTGAGTTCACAGTATTTGTGTCATTTTGGTAACAAAATACAGAATTTGTTTTGCGAAATAAGGACAGGAATGCTAAAAAAGAATCACTGTACATTTTCTACTCGCAGGTTAAATGAACGTAGAAATAATAATAATAAAACAAAAAAAACCTGTGTGCAAATGGATAAATCACCCGAGTTTCGCCGTCATGACCTTATATCAGAGAATTCCATATTAACAGTAGCATTAAACGAGTACAAAATATAGTAGATTTTTTTTTTACTCAAGTATGTACGAAAAGTATTTGCGGTTGTAGCGTAAGCGTATTACAAAGGTCTGTGCAAAAAGAACGAAAAGAAACCCAGAGTTTGAAAGAAACGAAGTTCGTTGAAGCTTCGTTAATGCTTCAGATAGTGAGGAAAAATTAATTTAGGACATAAATTTTATATAAAACCAAACATCAACGTGAAGCTCTAAGAGTAAAGAGGTTACTATGCTACATGTACCAAATTACATTTGTATAATTTTGAATGTTAATGCTCAGCTGAATTGAGCATGGAAACTGCTATTGATTGAACACTGCACACTTTTTTCTATCTCTTAATCCCTCGAAGTGATAAGTATCTCCTACTTGTCTGCCTCTCTCTCTCTCTCTCTCTCTCTCTCTCTCTCTTTCTATCGAATGACACACAGGACCTTCTTTAGGGCATTAAAGCATATTGACACTGTAGAATGTCGATTAGAGGTAAACAAACATAACAACGTTTGAAATCAGCGCCTGTAAATGACAAGGAGAAGATTCAAGACATTCATTGCTGCTACTCACTACAACTGGTTCGAGAGACGAATTCCAGGTATGAGGTACGCGTGACATTATACACCAGTCCTGCTGAAATGGTGATATGCAGTGTTGGTTTTGACCTCGAATACTGTGATGCTGGTACCATTTTACATCTACCTACTCTGCGGTGAACGCTTGTTGTTTGTAAAGGTATACGGTTGCCAGGCAACGTACTCCAGCACACACCTCATCAGTGGGGTATAGCACTGTGCTTTGACCTCCAATGGCGTCTGGAGAGCGACAAAGGATATCCTCGTTAATATGGCCTATCGATGCATGACAGTATTATCAGGTAAAACCAATGCTGTCGATGACACATGCTTGATATTATAGAAGGAAAGTAAGAGCCCTAATAATTGTTCCTTGATTTATAGCGTGGTCCAGCGTGTCTCAGTGGTTAGGTGTAGTACCCTGGAGGCTCCGAGTCCGAGCTGCACTGAAAACACAGGGCTTTCCATGGGAGTGTCTTTTGGCCATACATTTCAGAGCCCTTGCCTAGTATTGGTGAAAACCAGGACAAATATGATATGGTGATCTCTGATTTGAATAATGTGAAAAGCGGTGTGACACATCATTCATTCAGTCAGTCACTTGATATATGACATTTAAGATGTACTCGTTGCTGGAAATTTGAAGAGAAACTCTCATCCTTATGATGATGTCATCAACATAGTAGCGTCGTAGTTTCATAATGAAGCGTTCTTGAGAAAGACCGAGCTGAAATGTAGGACTTTAGCTAAATTGTTCTCCATCGCATTGGCTTGCTAAAATACCTCGAACTGTGACAAGCAGTTGCCTATCAAAGGGCTGTATTTTGTGGAACTCATGTTGTTGGCCACACATTATTTGATTGGTGTCAAGGTGCTGCATTACTCGGCTGTAGATGACTATGTTCTATTGTCATACATCATTATAGAACACAAATAGGTTTGTGGATAGCTTGGTCAATGTTGTCCTCTTTCTTGCATCTCGTGCGATCAAGAGACTTCTGCATGCACCTGATACAGTCCCTTGATTGATACTTAGAAAACAAGTCAAGAGTTGGAGTAATTTCTTCAATATGCAGAAAAATGTGCATTTTGTCCTCTGGCTTTGTGTGTGTTTAGGTCCTTTCGTCTTTCAGTACATGTTTACAGTAGATCCTATAGGACTCTGTCATCGCAAGACATGGAATGGAAATCGTTTATATCCACTTCTGTAACAACAGTTCCAACAATGTGGAATCCGTTTGCTTGCCGCTTGTCTATGCTGTGCGATAGGCTCGCTTCTTCTTATTGGATAACCCTTGAACATACCTATTGATTAAGGACAGGTGAATCTTGAAGAGGACATAAGAGACGGAATACAAGGGTTCAGGGTCTCAGAAAAGCAAACATTTCGAGCTACCCAATACTAACTACTGACTGTGATTATAAATGTCTGCCTGTCTGTCTGTCTCTGAGGTTATTGATGAACGATGTGTAATTTATGTCCTTTCCAGCTACTTTTCTTGATTACTACTTTAATACGGATGACGACACCCACAAATTGCATAGATCACACTGTAATGTTTTGCAAGAATGGTTTCAAAAGTCTTCCACTGTTGACATGCCTAAATCAGACAAATACGAACGCAATACCACATCCGTACTTTCTAGACATACTTTTAGACTGTACAACTGACACGATGGCTGGAAGAAAAGGAAAGTATCTTCAATTTAAATGATACGACAAAAAGAAAAATGGAGAACATCTCGGCAAAAGAAGTAATGTTGTATAATATTACTTGTTCCTATTTCCAGCAATGTTCTCAAAAAATAACAATTCAGAGCGGTAAAAATCGAGTTGGTTGATTACATTTTATAAACATAGAATTCCGGAGATACTTCTATCAAGTCTTGAAAGTTAATTAGGCTTAATTTGACTTGATATCTTATAAATCAAGGAGCTACAGTCTTAATTGTCTTTTCTTACTTACATCTGTTTTTTTTTTTCTTGAGTCTGACATGAAGTTTGATTAGTACGGTCGATTGTCCTGAGGCTGAGACGATATGTGAGATTATTAGGAAAAATGTAGTTTGATGACATTTGTAAAAATCCGAGTGACACCTACATCGCGAGGGACCTGTTCTTCTTGTTATAAATGTTTTTCCTCCTCTTTCGAATTGACAATTTATCAAAGCGTCATTTTGGTTTGAAGACATCTGAGTTTAGTTGTATACATACATGGCCCACTCTGATATCTCCCTTTATGCGTGGTTCATTTTATGCCAAAAGCACATATTGTTTGAAGTATCTTTACAAAGATAAAATCGGAGATCGAAGCATGTATTTAGTCAGCCAGAATAGCTCAAGTGATAGAATGTCAGACTCGCAAAAAAAAAACAAATCTCGGCACGCTTGAAGATATGGGTTCGATTTCTACGGCTGTCTAACTAAGATTACTAATAGTCTTTCGGATAAGACGTTAAACCTAGGTTCGGTGTGATGATGCGATACATCGAGCATGTTAAAAAAAAAAAAATGCTTAGGTTGGGTTTCGTCTCATATCTTGCACCATTCCCCTAACATAACAACCGTCGTTGGGCCTCGCCCATATGAGTAACGGGTGGCGACGATAAATAAACGAAAATGAATCAAAGATTTTAGAGCCATGCTCTGTGAAAAGGGGGCTTAATGCATCTGCGAAAAGTATCGACCCAGGTCAGCCTGCGCACTCTGCGCAGGCAGACCTGGGACGAAACTTTTCGCTACTGGTCAAGTTTCTGCATGTCCAAAGACCAGTGTACCTCATGATTAAATCGACCGTTGAAAAATGAGGCTAATTTGGGTCTATAATTATGTGATAGCTTGCTTGGTATCATGCATCACGGACATGCATTAAGTCCCCCCCCCCTTTTGCCAGAGAATAGTTCATTTATATTGAGATGTTGGATGCTCGTGTCTGTTATCCGCATATTTTATTATTTTACCGAAAATTTCATACTCTCTTGAGGACTGAAAATACGATCAACTGAAACTCCAACACAATTGAGCCATGCTCTGGCAAAAGGGGGCTTAATGCATCTCCGTGATCCATAGTACCAAGCAAGCCATAAAATACTAATGGATCCATAATAGCCACTTCTTTTAAAAATCGACTTAATCATGAGGTAGAGTAGCCCTTGTACATACAGAAATTGACTAATAGCGAAAAGTTTCGGCCCAGGTCTGCCTGCACGGACTGCGGAGGCTAACCTTGGTCGATGCTTTCCGCAGATGCATTAGGCCCCCTTTTCACAGAGCATGGCTCATATTTATCCAAAAGGCTTGACCAAACAAGTAGACGGTATAGATCCAAGATGACACTGCACGTTCTATACGGTCTTATCGTGATCTATGCCCTCCGCAAAAACCCAGAAAGTTTTCACATAATCATGGATCCACAAAATCCATTTTGTCTGACAAGCAACTAAATCATGAAGTACACTTGTCCTTTTACATGCAGAAATTTGACCAATAGCAAAATGTCTCGGTCCGGGTCTGCCTGCGCGGACTGTGCAGGCTTACCTGGGTCGATACGTTCTGCAGATGCACTAAACCCTCTTTTCACAGAGCGTAATTCAAATACAAGGATACAGTTATAATTATGTTATGACTTTGGTGCGTTTGGTATACATGTACGTCCAAATGCTTGTTACAGACCAATATATTCCAAAAGCGACGTTTTTATTTTTTTTTTTTTTTTTATTTTTTTATTCATTTTTTTTTTTAAATTTTATTTTAACCCTTTACTGCACAAGGCCGACTTTTAGCGACTACACACTACATGTGTCAAGGTCTTCATCCTGCAGCTGCAAAAACGAAGCAAGCTTTATTCTATTATATAACCTCCCATGTAATGTACCCGTTACGGATTTTCTTATCTTATACACGTTTTTGATAAGCATTATGTGACATCACTTTACATGTATATATAAATCTCTCAGAGAACTGATTCAAGTTTTATCTGTGGAAATTAGATTCTACGATGCGTGCATGTATGGTTTTGCATGTTGCATATTCAGACCTACAGTTCGCGAGATTTTGATGCGTTAAATATAATCTGATATTCTTTGTATTGTGTGGTATTTTATTGTTATCAAACGCGTTTACAAAAATGTAAATGAGCTCGCCAGACTTCAAAATATACCTGTAGACCTTACGTTTACGTCCTACTAGAAACTTGCATGGACAAAACCCGACCAACTGCGTCGAAATAGTGTCGAATGGCGTCATATATGACGTCACATAATGCTTAACTCTAACGTGTGTAGGATTAAAATTTCATAATGGCTGTATTTCACTGAAAACAAGGGTCATTATATGATCTGACGTAGGCTAGCATTACAGATAATTTTATCTCAAATGCCAACTCATGTCAGATCTGTTCAGCTTTAGAGTCCAAGTAAACTTATTAGATTGGATAGTCTCAGTAAAAATAAAAGGAACGGTTTCCAAAAAGAAAAACATAGGGATATTCTCTGACAGACGCCGACAGAACAGTTCCCCATGGGCTATTCAAGATGGCTATTGAAATTATCTGTATGTTCATCTACTGTTCTTTTCCTTGAAGCATAATTACGACTTAGTAATCTATGGAAGAGAGAGGAAATATCGATGGAGAATAATTTTGTCTTATTACTCAAAGGCGCAAATACGATTTTTACGCAACAGAGTGTAATTCTAGACTAGATCTATTTCAGTTAAAAAAAAAAAGAAAAATCCAATGGATTACATTTTCAAGATTGTTATGGCCAGGAATTTCCACAAAGTAGCGAAAGTTGCAATAAAATGGTACACTGCAAGTTCTGTTACAAAATTTCCGACCGATCATCAATCATGATAGAAGAGTTGGCTGTCTGCAAGGCGATCAACTGACAGAGCTTTTATTGTTGTTATTTTATTCGAGTAACATTTTAGCCATGCTGTGGCAAAACGGGACTCAATGCATCTCTGTTATATTTTATACCCAGCAGGTCATTAGGGATCCATGTAAAACCCATTTTGTTTCCAAACCGACTGAATCACCGGTAGAGTGGATATGCAAAAAGTTTAAAGATATCGAAAAGATTCGGCCCATGTTAGCCTACGCGGACTGCGCAGGCTGACATGGGTCGATACTTTTCGCAGATGCATGAAGTCCTCTTTTTACAGAGCAAGGCTCATTCATATTGTCACATCGGTTCTTCCACTGCCTATTGAGAGAAAAATGGATTTAAATTACCTTGGGACTACGTAACAATATTGAAAGTAACAAGACACGATCTTTCCCCCCTTAAAAAAAAGATGGTTTTCCATAGTTATCTGGTAATTTGCTAATCTATCTTTTTTATCGCCTGTGGCTACCTGAATACCTTTTGCAAACGGTGTAGATCAGGATCAGACTGATCTTGGATTTACATCGTCTGCAACCTGATGTTAAACGATGACCTATATCATCTTCAATTGCAGTAGCTTTTATACCACCTCGAAAAAGTCGAGTTTATCACTGGCAGCGACAGACTTACACAGTGTTTTAGGCTGCTTTCAACAGTATCCTAGTTACATCACTCCGACAGCCCACTATATCATGTGTCTCTTTGGTTTTAACAGTGCTAGGCTGAGACTCAGCCAATGGACATTGCCACTTGACCATGTCCGGCAGCGGAAGTCGTGTGATAGTATCATTCGAAGTGTCTCAATATATCATTACAATCAAACCTAGGTGGTAAAAATAGGTCTAGTACAGGCTTTTTCATAATGTTTGCCTAAACGTACATGTATACGCAGTACTAGGATTTCAAATTGCCTGGGCGAGCATTAATAATATTGCTGCTGCACTATTTCACGACAGGAAAGACCACATAATATCGTGCAAGTATATTTCTATGACTCAAATGCCAAGCTAATCAATTAGCCAGGACTGATCGTATTTAGCCGATATTTTTTTTTTTACTGCGAGTACTCAGTATACGGTATACGAACAATTATTGTACGGACGTCAATATTCTTATCTCTAAATACGATTAACCATATAAATTTCCGTCAGTCCAATCTATTTCACATCGACAAAATCTCTACGTGCTAACTACCACAGATGTAGAAAACGATTTATGGGAGAGAACATTTCTCGAAAGACCAATGGGAACAGTTCTTGCATATGGCGCATAAACTCTGAATAAAGTTAGAGAGGAGTGCCAGTGCTTAGCTGAGTGGTAACGCTAGCTGGTTGTCAAAGGAAGAAGAGTTCAAATTTAGATTGATTGAAAATTGATTGATTAATTAAAACTTGATTGATTGATTGATTGATTGATTAAAACTTGATTGATTGATTGATTGTTGTATCGTGCCGCTTTCAAAATCATTCTATATCACTCATGTTACGAGCACTAAGCTAGGACACCGAAGTGTCTTGCCCAAGGATACTCCGACGAAAAACTCCCCGCTTTGAGTGAGGATAGAGCCCCGATTCTCCAGGTCTCGAGTCCTATCAAGCTTTTTTTTCTTTCCCAATTTTATTTTCTACCATTCCAGATATCAATAAATCAGCTGTGCCTAACTAAATGCATCATGTACAAGTGCATTGAATATGGCCGAGTCAAAAATTCTGTTGTCAGGTCAACAGTTACTATTGTTGCGAATTGGTCTTTCCCTCTCTCATCGCTTAACATTGATTTTACTTTGCTTATTATTTTACCAGATGACAAAATTTTAGACTTTTCCGAAATGAAATCATTTACAGACGACAAATTGAATTTACTTCGAATGTTGGGATTCGTCTTTGATTGGGTAGAAATCATTATTGGAAAAGGAGAAAATGCTGGTAACCAGCATTTTCTCCTTTTCCAACAATGTTTTCAAGGAGATTTTTTTTCCTCAAGATCTTTAAAACATGAGATTTTGATGTAAAAGGTTATATGGAAAATAATACAGTGGGTTTAAAGAATACTGTACATAATTTAATATATTACTGATGAAATGATAGGTGAGCTTGCCACCGTTGCATTAATGACATACTTTTACAGGGCGTTAAAATTAGGCATATAACCAAAATATACATAATTTACTTCTTCACTGCCAGTGGTGACTTACCCATCTTTGGCGCACGGCGTAGATCAAGGTTAGACTGGATATAACATATAGTCTGATCTTTGATCAACATCGTCAGCTTCCTGATGCTAATCTATGTCAAAACCCACTATTAAAAGCAGAGTACGTTCTACTCTTAGACATCGAATGAATTCATTTTTTTTTTCAAATGGCAGTGAACGAGTCCAGGCAATTCAGCTGGTGAAAGGCTACGCAAGTCAATGTGTCATGCTACTCTAAAAAAGTGGTATAATGCAATTTTAAAAAAATATCGACCGATGATAGCCCTCGCAGACGCGCAAGCTGACATGTGTCGAAACTTTTTGCTACTGTCAATTTTTCTGCATGTCAAAACACTATTCTACCCTATAAAATAGTCGATTTTAAGACATGACAGATCTATATTATTCGCCGATTTGCTTGGAATAAAGCATTATCAAGGCCCGTATTCACCAACCATTCTTGTGAATATATTTAGTTTTATTTTTCAAATTTTTCTAGATTTGAAAGTAACACAACCTCTCATTGGCTAAACCATTCGGTTTAGCCAATGAGAAGTTGTGTTACTTTCAAATTTTGAAAATTTTTCAGAATAATACTAAGAACATTCTTAAGAATGGTTGGTGAATACGGGCCCTGGACCCCTCTCTTTTCCAGAGCGGCACTCATCGAATTGTTTTCCATAGCTGGCGCTGTGTAACCTTTAATTGTAAAAAAAAAATCTCAGTGTGACTGTGCGTTTGTTCGTGCGAATATGTGATTGAGATTATATCTTTGTTTCTTTTCTTCAAAATCGTCTTTTTTTCACGTGAAAAAATGCAGATCCTTATCTGCTACTGCGTTTTCGGCTGTTGATTCGGGTCTTTTTTGTTATAAAAATTGTTGGTGGTTAAAAAGAAAGGTAAATAGGTCGAAATTATAGAAATGGTAAAGTAGAGTCCTTATATGAAAGAAGAGATGATTAAACATAATGACTGTAAGAAATTACTGACACATAAAGTGCCCTGTAGGGTCTAATTGGGACATTTATCCAAAAGCGTAAAAGGACAACAGATGTTTCCTTTACGATCACCATATATCTAAATAAGAATGTGCAGATTGTGCAGTCTGATCTTGGACTATAAGGTTCATCTTTTTAGATTTATTTCGTCACATATAATTCGTCACTAACTTTCAAATGTATATGCACACTGCTCGTATCTAAATACTTTGGCGGCCAAAGGGTAAATTATTGTCTTTTAACACCTCTTGGCACACGTAAACCAGTTGACATTTCATGATATCCCCTTTCTGTGATTGAAAAGCTAATTCGTCAAAGTACTATGATGCAGAGCGTATTCGGGAATTTGTTTTCATTGACTTTCGGTGTTGTCGCAGTCGCAATTTACTAAATTGATGCGAAGTATACACTGATATTTGCACAACAAAAGGTCGTAGTTCAACAATGCACGATGAGGCCATAATCTCCATTATGGCATAACACTACTTCGTTTCCCTTATCCTTGGTTGCAGGAGATTTTCCGCTGGTACAATATGAACAGTCTGATACTGCAGAATACTATAGGATATTCCACCATGGCTTAGCGAATTGAAGTTTGTTCAATGACGTTCGGATCTCTGATATGAAGAAACACTGAATAATTATGATCTTTCCAAGTGCAAAGGATTCTTCGATATATACGCGGTGAGACAATTATACAACGTTGCTGTCCACGCAAAGAAATTCAAATTCAGTTACATTGCACAGTATTAGAATTATCTGATATAGCACTGCACAAAAAGCAGTTTAATGCTGTAAAGTTACCAGTTGATCTACATTTTATAGCTGTTATAAACTCTAATAGGACTGGAAATTTCGCAAGGTGTCATACGTTAGAAAAGTAGGAATTAAACATAATTATGATGATAGAGACGGGTCATCTAAACTAAAACTCAACCTAAGTTGAGTTCAGTTAAGACGGGTCTAACTTCGCCTGTGCCACCGTCTGAGCGTCAAAGCAATGCAAACATTTTGGCTGTTGCGCCTTTGGATCAAGAAAACTTTATAATTTACCGCTATAGTATTTTACACAATAAAGGCATTTTTAGCAAATTTTAGATCACGATCAGGCTGCTCATCATAAGATTTTTTAATATAAGTGCAGGCATATCACCGTTACATATTCCACAATTTGGTCTTTTGAAACTACCATTTTGAGTCTAAACCCATTAAATATACTCCACAACATACGAGTGGATTAAAATGTAAATAATTATATAGATAGACAGTAAATATTTCTATCAGTTGGGCAGAAAAAAAACTTACAATGCTCATAATTTGAAAATAATGAGGTAAATGTCGCGTGACACGGGTTCATTTTCTCACTTTCGTGATTTTCTTTTTCTACAGAATAAATAGAACGGGGTCACATGTAATAGATATTATGAATATTTAGATCATAACTTGTTTTGAAACGAAATATTTTCATGCGCTACTGACCCTTTCAAAATAAGCCGTTATTTTAATTACTTTTGCGGACAGTGTGGATCAAGATCAGACTGCACATTCTGTGCAGTCTGATCTTGATCTACAGTGTCCGATACTTCGTGGGATACTCTTACACTAAAAGATTTGAAATTGGAATATCTGAGTCCTTTTTTTCCTCCGACTAAGTATTACCATTTCACTATTATGAGCGTCCAAATGTTTAAGAAACACAGGTCTTCCATTAAAGTAGATTTTAGAGATTTGATTGAAAGATTTACGCGTAATTTATAAATTCCTTCTTCGTAATTTTCTCCTCTGCTTTTTGTTTACATGTACGCTTATTGTGGCATCTGAGTTGGACTTTTGAAAACATTGTGAGAACAGGCTTTAGTTTGTCTTCTCTTTTTTAGTTCCATTCAAATGAGCCATATTCTGGCAAAAGGGGGCTTAATGCACCTCAATTATGCCTTATACCAAGCAAGAACATAAACTCCATTTTGTCCAACAACCGGCTGAATCCTTGGGTAGAATCGTCCTTGGACAAGCAGAGAATTTACCAACAGCAAAACGTTTCGATTCATGTCAGCCTGCACGGACTGCGCAGTCTGGCATGTGTCGAGACTGTTTGCAGATGTACTAAGCCCCCTTTTCACAGAGCACGACTCAAATTTATTTTTTTCACGTCTGATTTCGGCTGTTATTGTTACGGCATTCATTCAAAAATGATGAACGCATTACTGCATAAAAAGTAATACCACAGTTAACTAGAGGTCTCTTAAGCTTTTCCTGATTTGTTGTTCCATTGACTTTCATCTTCTGTATGTTACAAAGATTTTACTTTAGCTTTAGTTTGTTTGGTGCTTATAACCTTTTTCAACATTATTTTATACCACAGTGGCCATTCAAAGGCGAGGTGTATCTAGGGCTTCTATTATCAGTTCTTTAGTCCGCTTTCTCCCCCAAGCGACTGGCTCATTCCGCATATAAACATCATCTAAACAATGTTCGAAGCAGTGAGAGAGACATCAAACACAGTTGGGGTTCAAACTTATGATAACTGATTTACAAGTAGTAGATATTACCGACAGAGTTTCTTGACTTGACATAAGAGAAATGATACAATAATTTCACTGACTTCTAAATCAGCATAAATTCTAATTTACTGCGTAGTAAAAACTAGAAAGTTCGATTTTCGGTGCTTGCGTACCTTGATTATACTTGCAGGTACAATTGCCCCAATTTTGTTCGTTCGGGCATTTACATGCTTCCTCCATGCTTCCTCCTTCACCAACCATACTTGAGAATATTCTCAGTCTTAATCATTAAGATTTTCTAAATTTGAAAGTAATACAATTTCTGATTGGCTAAACCAAATGGTTTAGCCAATCAGAAGTTGTAGTACTTTCAAATTTAGAAAATTCTAGAGAATAAGACTAAGAATGTTCTTAAGAATGTTTAGTGCATACGGACCCAGTAGGCGATCTTCTTATTTCAACAGTTCACTTTATACAAAATGGCACATGAAAACAATTTAAATAACGATGTTTTCAGGTATATCTATGCTTTACGCTTTTTAAAATTTTGAATGTTCGATAATCTACAAATAATTTTCAAAGCCTTCCGCTGCAAATTTCTCCTGAGTGAAATGAGTTCAGCTGTTATTTTTCTGTGTTCATACGTAGCTATGTTTTTTGGCTAACTTCTGTTTCGCTGTCATAAGCGCTATACAGGCTTAAAGGAACATTAGATTAACATTTTACTGAAAACTCCCGTTCCGAGGAAGATTTTCTGAACAATATACGAGATAAGGCGCCTTGGATATCACAAATCCCTTTTAGTGGGGCTGGGCGCATCCATTGCTGTATAAGAATTCGATATAATGTATCCCAGTGAACCGTATGTCAATCTTATTGCTTTTACAATGTCTTACAAGCATATTAATAATGTAAGAAAAGGTCTTGTGGAAATAGTGTCACAGTACGTCTTGTGGAAGAGCTTACAAAATCTACGACGCATCTACGAAACATGAATCGCGTTCGACATTCATTCAGAATATTGATCTGATTCTAGATAAAGAGTAATCATCAGATCTAACTGGTTAATTTTGACAATTAGAACTATGTGGATTTAAATGTAGCATAGTATCAGTTCTTTGAAGAATTGTGAAAAAGAATTAATTGCACCCTATTCTAGTTTTCTCCCTTTCCCACTGATTATTATTATTATTTTCTTGCGATACACTGACATAATCTTCCTCATAAATTTACCTATAGAATCAGTCAATACATGACCAAAATCAAACGACATATCCGTACTGGAGCGTCAATACCGTCGATCATTGGTCAAGGCGACAGATTTCGCTGGGCAAAGGCAGATATCTGGGACACTTCCAATCTAATTACAAAAACGATACCTACGGTGATCTGCCGAGGGAATTAGCTATAACTTAATAAATCACCCGGATGTCATTTAATACATTTTTTTTCATGACACAGTTTCGAAAGATAGTCTGGTTTTCAAAACTCGGACCAACCGTATTTTTAAAGGGTTTCCGACAAGATCCCGTCAAATTGGGATTAGTCTGATAAGACCTGACTTAAACCTTTTGTGCTAAGCGCGACTTAATGACCTGTTGCGGACAGTGTAGATCAAGATCAGACTGCACAGAACGTGCAGTCTGATGTTGGATCTACACTGTCCGATAAGGAGATATTTTTCTCCAAAAAAAGAGTTTGAAATAGAGCTAGCATTATTCGGGTTTTTACTAACGACTTGATAGTTTCATTTCACTTATCTCACAGGATAAGGGTTACACCAATAATTGACTCGCTGAGATGGTTGCAATATTGTAGAATGATTTATCACATAACCTCTCTTGTTTTCAGCGCGATATACCCATTACAAATGTTCATGTCTTATACACGTTTGATATCACAAGTGACGTCATTTTGTACGTATTTCATAGTTAAGTGAATGGGTTTATGTATTTTACCGCGGGTGCATCTATAGAATGGTTTTGCATTTTCTGATCTAAAATTTGTGAAATATCGTTATGTGATAAAAGGAATCTAAGGCTCGCTTAATAACATTTTCCCCTGACTCGTTCAATAAAATTTTATCTCAAACGTCAACTCATGTCAGATCCTGTATGTATCAAACACTGCTGTATGTCTGCCTTATGTTGAAAAATAAACCGGGAATAGTTACAGATTTACCCTCCTCTTACCAATTTCTTTCCAAGGATTGATTAGAGTATGTTGATTGATCAACCATAATCCCTTGAAGCAAGTACCGATCTTTACCCCGATATCTACTCCGAGATATCTACTCTATTGCATTGAATCCTCTTCAACTTGGTTCATATTCAGCTATTTTATTTCAAGCAACCTCCAACATGTCGCAGCCTGTCGGAAAGTGTAGATCCAAAATCATTCTGCACAGAACGTGCAGTATGGTCTTAAATCGACAATTGTCTGTAAGAAGACAAAGAGTTGCCCTAAGAATCCTTATTTTCATTTGATTTGTTTAGCAGTTTACGGGTTTAGACTAGTAGTACTACAGACGACCCACTTCAATTTATTGCGTACACGTTCAAAACTGTGATCATTTCACATTTGGCCTGTAACACGCGAAAAAGGGCATTCGGACATTTGCGTAAAGTGTCGTATCGGATCAGCCTGCGCAGTCCGCGCAGGCTAATCTGAAACGACACTTTCCGTTTTTATGCAATTTTCTGTTTTGCACAAGTCTACTGTAGCACAAAATCTAATGTAGTCGTAAAGTGCCGTCTCGGATTAGCCTGCGCGGACTGCGCAGGCTGATCCGAGACGACACTTTACGCGAATGTCCGAACGTCCTTTTTCGCGTGTTGCAAGCCTTTTAATCTACACTATGGAGTTTAGATATGCTGATTACTGAAATTTGAAAAGGATGTTTTCGAAGTCGTCTGCAGCAAGTTGTTTTTGGCAAATACAGACTCAATGTAATCCTCTAAAGGCCCACTAGCGGCCAAGAGTAAACAATGCGGGTGTTAAAATGCATTTAAATTTGAATTAAGCCATTTAAAATTATGAAAATTATTGTGAAGATGACAATCTGTAATTGTTCGGTCGGTCCATGCCTTAGTCGCTGACAGAAAAAGAATTTAAAACGTAGATAAAAAGTTTATAAGTCGAAGTTTTATGCATTTTAACATCCGTATATTTTTAACTTCTGGCCGCTACTTGGTCCTTTACGCTTTCCCAAACCATGAATTTCAGAATGTTTCCGAAATGATAACGTTTGCAGACTACAAATCAACTGTGGCTAAGACGATGAGTTTTGTCTGTGAAAGGGTAGAAATTATTGTGGGGAAAAAAGGAGAAAATGCTGGGTTAGATCTACCAGCATTTTCTCCTTTTTCCACGACGTTTTTAAAAGCTTTCTCCATCAGGGTCCCCAAAGCTCAGAATTGTCTGGTATGGGGTTAACAATAAAAATTTTGATTTACCGATTACTACACATTCGTTTTTTTATGCTCTGCTGTGGAACTTTGCTTAGAAAACATTGCAGCAAAAAGACAATTGCTCATAACAAACAATTGCTTCTATTTCATACAATATTTTCAATAACATTTACAGTTTTATTTGCATTTCTTTCGAATTTCTCTCCCGTGTGTCAATTGTAACGGGAATGGTCAGGCGCGTCAGCAGGTGGAGGCCTGGAAGCCTCGGCTTCAAAATCCAGTTTGTAAGAACATGTATGCTTTTCAAGGAAACAAAAAGGGGTGAGAATAAGGCCAATGGCGTAATCACACTGCCAACTGCTTAAGAATAAACTTCATCTTTGCTACACTACAAGCTATGACCCCGATGGTGTGTTCTCAAATAGCTTGTAAGTCAAGGGTAAACCAATAAACCAAAAGTCAGGAGGGAAAATGCCAAATCTACTTACAAAGCCAACCATTGGGAGGTTCCAAGCCGCCGCCACTGTAGATTCACACATGCAAGAGACATCTGGACCGATGAACCCGATAGTCCCGTGCCCGTTGTCATAGTGATGAGTCATTGCATTGATCGCATTCAGGGGATTCATTTTAGTGTCATAAAACAAGCATTCCAACTTGTTATCCTTGAGCAATGTCTCGTTACTATTGACGTCATCAAGTGCTAGGAAGAAGGCTCCAGCGATAAGTTTACCTTCAAATGCTGTGTCGATGTCTTTAAAATCCTCGTAGCCAATTGAGGCTAAGAAGGACAGTTTCAGCGTTGTGTTGTTTGCTTCTACACTGACTAACATCCCAAACAAGATATAAATAGTAACGAAACACGCCAATTTTGATTGGATGACATAACCAAACGTTTTACACGATAGGGTGATTAATTCCATGCCTTTTTCTTGAGTCTAATCGCGCTTCCGTAGATCCTTATGCATCATTGTGTTGTTGAAACTACTGAAATCTATTGCACACATAACAGGTTTTCTACCGCATCGCGACGTTTATCCGTAAAAAAATCAGGCCTTTACTCTAGATTCCAATCAAACCTGAAATTGAAGAACAAGAATCCATTCTTATGATCATTTTTAAGTGTAGTCAATATTTATTCTCTCGTCGGTTTCAGTTCAGACAGAATACACTTAAAACTAAAACTTTCATCTAACGAAAAAATCTTAGACTTGTCAAAATGGAAAGCATTTACAAACAACAAATCAAACGTGACTTAAATGGTTGGATTTGTCTATGATAGGGTAGAAAACATTGTGAGAAAAGGAGAAAATGCTGGTTACCAGCATTTTCTCCTTTTCCCACAATGTTTTCAAAAGGCTTCTTTCTCTGGGTCGTTTAAAGTCGGGATTGTTTGGTAAATAGTTAATTACTATCACAGAGTACAAAACTAAGATCAAGATCCGTTTTAACAAACATTCCTAACAATATTCTTCGTCTTTTTGTCAAGTATTTATTTTGTCTTTCAAAGTAACACATATCTGACTGACGAAGCCGTTTGGTTTAAGCGTAAACTGCGTTCGTACTAAATCTAGAGTGAAACTAAGAATGCAATTCAGAATGGTGCGTGAAAAAGGACCCAGGAATCCCTGGATACGTTTTTGTAGAGCCCTCTACTTTTGTAAAGGACATCGGAGACCACATATCTTAAGATTCAAGTATAATCACTGCGGTAGGATTCGTTCCTCTCTCACCGCTGAACACTGTTTTGAAGATGTTTACGTGGGAGAGCAGTCAGTGCCTTTGGAAGAATATTGCACAAAGTACTCGTAAAAGAAACTCTGGGAACGCATGGATTTGTACACTGGCCGCCGCGATATAACTGATATAATGCTAGAAACGGCATTATTCACCATAAATTCAATCAATCAACCCAGATACAAGTAAACTATGTTAAGACAATTTCAGTCGCATTTGTGCAAAGGGCATGCAGTCACTCTGATCTAGGATCTACACTGTCCATTATTTTGCGGAAAAAAAATATGGCTTAACCCTTTACTACACAGTCCTAAGTTTTGATGACCCTGAGGAAAAAAAAGCATTTTGAAAACATTGTAGGAAAAGAAGAAAATGCTGGTAGCCAGCATTTTCTTCTTTTCCCACAATGTTTTCTTCTTTGCCGAAATAAAAAGAAATTATTTTTTTATGTCATATGTGATTTGTTGTCTGCAAATGCGTTCAATTCGAAAAAGTCTAAAATTTTGTCGTTTGGTAAAGAGTTAAATATAAATACCGCTATAATAAAAAAAAAAAATCCAGAAACCAAACCAGATCGACCATGATATGATTAACGTGTCACAAGCTCTAGATTAAAGACCTTATTTTGCAGCCTAATCTTGATCTATGTCGCCTCTGACTGATAGGGTTTAGAACGTTGTCATTTGTTAAATGACTGGAAAATATGGTTTTCTATAAAATATTTTATGCAAAAAACTCATCTTGTTCAATGTAATGACTAGAACGCGATAGAATGTGCATCTGCAACGTTGTGAGCACTTGCGATCTTTGTTTTGTAACCCTGTTGAAGAAATATCTGGAATATGTAAATATAACTTAAATAGAGGTTCTTACATGAGTGTTTATGTATTATCATTTTTATCAAACGAGTTGACTCAAATTATATGACGCGAGCCTTGGCGAGCGTCATATATACTTTAGTCAACGAGAATGTGAAATTCTATTCATCACATAAAATGAATGAAAGACAAATATGTATCTTCAATCACCACCTTCAACCTATGTACCGTTCACGGGTCCATGTTTACAGATGTAGTTCGGTGTGAAATGTGTACATACACAAGAAGAACACTCTATGGCATTTACATCGAAAGTAGACTGAAACAGTTTAGAATAAGGGGTAAATCGAAATATTTTCACAATTTTCTTGACTTTAAATGACTTACGTTGCATTTCTTTTTTTACTGAACATGAATATCATAGCATTTTTCTGCAGGTTTACGGCTTAGGAACAATTACGTAATTTTTTCCCCGCTAAAAGGCGCAATAGTACAAATTCCTGCACGTGCTGCAGTTGATTTCTCCGCATCATGCGCTCATAACTACATATGTAACCAGAACCTGAACCCAAAAAACGACAGTACACTAGTGTATTATCGAAGATTAGTCATGGGTTTGGTACACTGCTGGAGGCGGTTTTATGAGATAAAATAAATTATTTCCAACTCAAATTAGATAACTAGAATAAAGACATGCACAAATTAAAGAGGTGACAGATTAAAAAAAAGTAAGCGCTGCTCAAACAAGAGTATTGGTCTCTGAAAAGGAAGTACACGTGGGAAGAGGAGAAAATGTTGTTTACTGGCATTTTCTCCTTTTCCGGAAATTTCTCCTGTTTTAGCCATTTTATCTCTTCTCCATGATGTTTTCCTGTGACATTTTTTGTACGGTAATCAAAACAGGTAACTCTTTGGTAAGGTGTTCAACCCTTTACCACACACTCCCGAGTTTTAACGACATTGATGACAAAGGCTTTGGAAAACTTTGTGGGAAAAACAATGAAATGCTGGTAACCAGCATTTTAACATTTTCCCACAATGTTTTCTACCTTTCCGAAAACAATTTTAAGTAATTAAGTCACATTTATTTTGTCGTCTGAAAATGCTTTCAATTTAGACAAGTCTGAAAATTTGTCGTTTGGTGAAGAGTTAAAGCAACTAAAAAGAACACTAAACGTACATGTAGAATACTACCTTCCATTCAGAATACTACCAATATCCAATTAATTCGTTTCGTACATTTCAGGTGTAGCAATCTCGCATGACAAGAGACAAAAGCACGTGCCAACATGACATAAAAATAATTCCAGAGGACAAGAATATCTATCTGCATCCATCTATGTCAAAGCCCCTAAAGTTATAAAGAGAAAATAGAACTGTCCGCGCTCTTTATTTCCCGCCAAAATCTTTAAAATCGATCAGAGGGTTGGCGCACTTTGTCTGTGTCTCAGTAAATGCCTGCGACACGGCGAAATGCCAATAGTAGTACCGCTGGCGTTTCTTTACAGAATTATTTCAATAAAGAATAACCGCGGTTTCCTGCAGGGGACGGATTTTGAAAACATCTTGGGCAAAAAGTAATTGCTTCTGAGTGGCAATTGCTCCTTTCCCTTAAATGTTTTCAAAGCAAATAAGAAATGATGCTTTCCTGGCCTTAATTTGTATCCTATAATATAACGCGTTTTTTTTTTTTAACATTACCAAAAATCCTATATAGCTTGCAACACGCGAAAAGGGGCATTAGGACATTTGCGTAAAGTGTCGTCTCGGATCAGCCTGCGCAGTCCGCGCAGACTGATCCTAGACGGCACTTTACGACTACATTAGATTTTGTCCTACAGTGGACAAAACAGAAAATTACATAAAAACGGAAAGTGTCTTTTCGGATTAGTCTGCTCGGAATGCCCATGCTGATCCGGGACGACATTTTACGCAAATGTCTGAATGCCCCTTTTCGCGTGTTGCAGGCCAGATAGGAAGTGATTCGGTATTATATTTTATACTTCCGATTTGTTTTCATTACCATATGACTTAGTTTACTAATGAAGCAAGTCTGTGATATTAATCTGTTTGAAACTCACCAATCAATGCTTTCAGCGACTCCGGCGAAAAAAAGGGGCCGCATCGATTAAGATCAAACTGCACAAACCGTCCGTTGTTTAGTAAAGTCCATGAGATAAAAGTCTTTCAAAGGTTCGGTTGCCTGTATTGTTAGTCGTCGAAAGAGGTCTCATTTATAATTGAGCCGTGCTCAGGCAAATGGTGGCTTAATGCATCTCCGTGATCCATGATACCAAGCAAGTCATCGCAGTATTATAGATCCATAAGTTCCGTTTTACATAACAACCAACTGAAACATGTGGTACACTGGACCTTTGACATACAGAAAACTGACCGATACCGAAAAGTTTCGGCCCAGGTCAGCCTGCGCGGACTGCGTAGGCTGACCTGGATCGATAGTTTTCGCAGATGCATTAAGCACCTATTTCACAGAGCAGGCTTTGCGCTTAAAACAGTCAAAGTGTTTGTGACCATTTGAAGAAATTAAATAATGGGTCCAGTGAGCATTCTCTCTCTAAGCTCTTATACACAAGCTTACAAGCTAATGTTTCCACAATACAAAGTCTTTGAAACCATTGTGCAAAAAGGAGAAATCGCTTGCTACAAACTGTTGCTCCTTTTACCACAATTTGGGTACCAATTAAATGTATCCATATCTTTCAACAAATATAGTTAAGCCATGCTCTGTGAAAAGGGGGCTTAATGCATCTGCAAAAAGTATCGATCCATGTCAGCCTGCGCAGTCCGCGCAGGCTGACATAGGCCGAAACTTTTTGCTGGTGGTCAATTTTCTGCATGTCAAAGGGCCATTCTACCTTGTGATTCAGTCGATTAAACAAAATTGGTTTTATTGTCAGATCCAAAATTATGTGATGACTTCTTTGATATAAAACATCACAGAGATGCAATAAGCCCCCTTTTGCCAGAGCATGGCTTTGTTTCTTTTTTCAGAAATAATCTATTCCCGTGATTTACATTTACCGACTGCCCTACCGGGGCTTGGCACCGTCTTAAGTATTGACATCTGGTAAAGGGTTTATTTGTGAATACATACGTGAAAATATTGTGTTAAAGAAGATATCCCTTCTTACGACTAATTTCCGAAAATTTCTAGGAAGTTGTTAAAACCCAAAACATTGAGAAACTTTTTCAAAGGAAAAATCGCACAGTACATGTATATCGGCCACTGTAGATTCAAGATGGGTCCAAATGGTCGGAGTTTCTTACTATTGCACTATACCTTACAAGAAAAATACAGTTAGTAAGTTTCAAAAGAATCGAATATATATTTCATGTGTCTATTTTTAGAAATGTTATGGGTAAAGAAATGTCGTAATTTAAGCTGGGGGGAATTATTTCCCCGTCACAGTGAATATTTTCCTCCTGCCGAAAATCTGGAACTACCTTTTTAAGTTTTTTAAGTTTTAAAAGTGGCATTCGTTGACAAAATAATCAGAGGAAATATAATATATAATTTATTTCATCAGCTTGTGGTTAATATGGGGAAATATTTGCCTCAAAAGGGAAAGGTCCGCGAAAATAACTCGTGCCTTACGGCACTCGTTATTTTCGCATACCTTTCCCTTTTTCGGCAAATATTTCCCCATATTAACCACAAGCTGATGAAATAAACTCTATGTAATGTGCAAGCTTTGACATGCAAGACAAGGATTTTAGAGGACTGGGGCAATTATATAAACATTGAAATAAGAAATATTGCCATTTGACCGATAGCATTTCATGGACAACTTTTAGTCATTTTGCAGACAATGTGGATCAAGATCAGACTACATAGAACTTTCGATCTGATCTTAGATCTGCACTGTCTAGCTGTTAGTAAACTGAGAGGGGAAGAAAAAAGAAAATAATTTCGGGTGCCGTTTTTTAAAATTAAATTATCTGTCATTTCTGTAACATTTCCAGAGTTGATTTTTTCTGCGCCAAATATATTTTTATTATAAAGTCGACCTCTTTCAAGGGCTGAAAATACAATTCACCTTCAAACTCAGAGATTCTATCTCATAAACTTGATTAAAAACGGTACCGATCCAAGATCAGACTGCACGTTCTGTGCAGTCTGATCTTAGATCTATGCCGTCTGCGAAAGCCCTTGTTTTCGTTTCAAAGGGCAAGCTATGGGCTCAAAAAGACCTGCATCACATATCTGCCTGGTGATGATTTGACTCTTAAGTTCAAACGTATTTTAAATATGAACTCACAAACTGAAGTGCAGTGTTTAAAGAAGCCATAAGCAAACTTACCATTGAAATTTGAGGCAAAACAACATAAAAAAAGAACATTGTGACATAGGTATTAAATCCATTATGAACGTACATTTATCTGCCATGTTTTGTTTTTAAATCTCAAAAAGTTTCGGAAAAGGTCGTCTTACAAAACATCTGTGAAGGTAAGGTGATTTCAATTGGAAATTAAGGTCACGCCATTTTTATTTTATGACGCAATCGTCTGGTTGGAACAAAGAAGGAAAAATAGAATCAAATACAATAACGTCATAGCGGATATGCTAGTAGATATTTCCATACACCAAGTGTCAGTTAATGGTCCACTTCCGGTGGTACACATACTGAAGAAAAACGCCAAAGGAAGTTTTGTACAAATAAAAAATCGGGTCTCTCCCTGACGGCACCATCAATAACGACATGTCAAAAAAACGTGTTTTCCTTGTGTCACATTTCTAAAGTTATCGATCAATGATTTTTAAAATTGACTGATCTCTTTGTGACCCATCATTTCCAGATATCACTGTAACAATTTTGTATTTATTCGATTTGAGATAATGAAAAAACTCTTTTTAATCTATATATTTGTTCAAATGTATCATTTCAGACCCTCGAGAAGATGAATTTCAATTTCTGCTTTTGTCATATTTCTTATGTAGTGGTAGTCCAGTATTAGCACTTCACCAAAGTTTTAATGACACGAGCGGAAACAGTTTTTAAAAACAGTGTTTGAAAAGGGTCACCAGTATGTTCTCCTCTTTCCTACAATGTTTTCTACCTATCTTAACTCTTATCCTGCTAAATAACTAAAACAATTTTTTTAATTCGATAGTAAAAACCCAAATATTGCTATTTCAAAGTCATGTTTTGGGGAATAGTATCTCCTAATCGGACAATGTAGATCCAAGATCAGACTGGACGTTCTGTGCAGCCTGATCTTGATCTACACTGTCCGCAAAAGGTCAGTAAGTCGCGCTTAGCAGCTTAAAGGTTAAGACAAATCTTAGCATTTGAGTCACATTGAATTTGTCGTCTGCAAATGCTTTCAATTTGGACAAGTGTGAAATTTTGTGTCTGCTAAAGTGCTAGGCCTTGATTATTGTTGAATACCTTTAATTGAAAAGGATGTCTTCAAGGCCGTCTACTGCAAATTCGTTTTAGAAGATAATGAACGTGCAATTTTTCAACCACAAAAGAAGAATGGTGTTGACTCGTCACTAAAGAAGGGCCCGCATTCACCAACATTCTTCGTTTCATTTTAAGTCTTATTCTAGATTTACAAAGTAACAAAGATTCTGATTGGCTGAAACAAATGGTTCTGTGCAGTCTGATCGTGATATATGCCGCCCGCAAAAGTCCCTGTTATCGCCTATTACGCCGAAAGGGTGAAACGATAGATTTATATGGCTATGACAGCTGATGATCATTGGAAACACATGTTGGTGAAACAGTAAATTTTACTTGTTTGAACATAAAAGCTGTATCACAACTGATAAATACCCACAGATCTTGTTGAGAAATCGATCCTAAGGAGAGAGAGAGAGAGAGAGAGAGAGAGAGAGAGAGCTATAATATTGTGGGGGGAAAAAAGAGGCATTTGCTCATCGTTTCATCCCGTCGCTATTTTAATTTCAGTGATATTTAGAAAAGACTGGTTATTTCGTACTCTTAATTTCGTTTTTGTGCCAGTTTCTTACTGCTTTGCACTATCTGAAAATACCTGCATGAAAATGTAATGAAAATAATGGAACTTGTATTTCAAAGGGTAGAAAAGATTGTTGGAAAAGGAGAAAATGCTGGCAACCAGGCTTCTTCCTCAGAGTCGTTAGAACTCGGGGTTGTGTGGTAAAGGGTTAAGCTGATAGTAAAAATAACCTCTGCCTGTATTTACCAAACAGACCAAACAATATTCTTCGTCTTATATACAGATTTGAACTATCAATGCAAACAGTAGGCCATACAGTTGTCTCCATAATGCTGGTATAGATGTCTGAAAACCAGGTAATCACGTCTCCCGCCCCCGCCCCACGAAACAGCATCACATTAGAGAGCGATTACAGTGGGCACATCAGTGATACAGACTATCAAAGACTGAGCACCTGTCTTTTTCTTTTCTCCATTAGTACAAGGTTTGTGTTGTTTTCACAGAAAGGTGAGTCCAATTTCTGAAGAATGATAAATGAGCATATTGCAACGGCCTATATTGCCAAGCATGATTACTACGGCTGAGTGTCAGTGATAGTTTTGGTTTGAATTTAACGTCCAATGCAAAAGCATTCTCAATATTTCTTTTTTTGAGAATGGCTCAGTCGGTATTGTCGGGGACGAATTAATGTTCATTTAACACAAAACTACATGTTTCGAATTTGGAGAAAACTAGAGCCTGGCAATGCGCATTTCATGGAATACTATGGTTACGCATATTTTGCGTTCAATATGTTTTAAAACTGCAAACTTTCTGTATATACTATGGTTACGCATATTTTGCGTTCAAATGTTTTAAAACTGCAAACTTTCTGTATCAAGTTTATAATAATATGTTCATGCTATTTAGGGAAATTTTGAGCGAAAAATATCAAGAAACAACATTCCGCGAATTTATCTAACAGCCCTCGTATAAATGAAATTATGTATGTTCAACATGTTCTCCAATGCGCCAGTGCTACACGTACAGGTATCTTATTTTTATGGATGATCATGCTTGTACACGTAGGGTTTGTATCACTAATTTGTACTTGACTGATACAGCAGTTGTCCGTATGGGATGGCCAGCTCGATATCCGGATTTAAAACCAATGTAACATGTCTGGGTCATAATTCAGGTTGCAGTACCCGCTCGTTTTCGGCAGTCTACCCTCACCAAGCAACTCAGCAAGGGTTTTACCGGCCGGGTAGATCAATGATAAGCGTATCTGACTCGTGACCTGTTGGTTGCCCGTGCCATACCCGGTTGCGGCAAACTTTCGCTTCTCACCTCTGATGCATGTGACAAAAGTTGTCCTTGGCTTGGAAAGACAGATATGTCAGTGCTGGTGTGAGAAAGCCAAGGAAGCGCATGGGTAGGTGCACTGACCGCCGTGATATGACCTGAGCTGTTAAAACGGCGTTTAACTCCAATACAATCAATCTAGAAAGGATTTAACAGAAGATTAGGCTCGAACTTCGTGAAACGAAATTCGTCAGCTAATAAGTAGCTTTCAAATTATTAAAACTGATACTAGACATGAATCAGTCCACAAAAGCGCCATAAACTAACTTTCTTCTGTTGCCAAAAAAACAAATGAAATTCCTTATTTTGATTCATGCCTTATTCAGTCACTCATTTAGTTGTTCGGCACATCATTTTAGCTCTTTAGTTAGTGTATAGATTAGCAGAATTAAATCTTAATTATCAAAAACATCTAAAGAATCATTTCAAGACTCAATGATTTGCAGGATAAATTTTGACCCTTGAGAAAATTTATGTGGAATACCTGTTTTGAGAGATGTTTGTTCAGATTACCGTTTCTATTTAGACTTTTTTAAAAGAGTGGCTCATGGTTAGAATTAACTTTGCTTGTACACATGCGATCAATTCTTTCGTAAAAATATTTGCACACAGGAAAAAAAAAAGTTTCCTATCCTTCAATGGGTTTCCCTCATTTTGTGGTGTATCTACATTTTGTAAAAAATACTTTCACGCATTTAACAGTTAATCCAACAAATCCGTGTTTTTAGGACCGTGAAAGAGAGAGAGAGAGAGAGAGACAGACAGACAGAGGGGGGGGGGGGCGCTTTTGAAACCATTGTGGAAAAGGAGAAAATGCTAGTAACTAGCATTTTCTCCTTTTCCAACAAAGTTTTCAAACTTTTCAGAGATTACTGGCTAGTCTGTACCTATTTCGAGTCTGTCGTTTGTCAATGCATTCAATGTGGAATAAGGAAAATATTGTCGTGTGGTGATGGGTCACTGTGCCTATAATTTAGGAATAGCCAGAAAATCTGCCAATTTCAGTAAATTCTGCAGCATGACATGTCGACAAAGAAGAAAGATAAGTACATTTAATTTCAGTGAATTCATGCTTCTATTTCAGGGTTTCTATTAGAATATTTTCAATGCTAGGAGAGAGAGTGTGTGGCTCTAGGCGACTAATATATGTGAAAAAAAAAAGATTATCACAATATATTGGTGCTTGTAAATGAGCTATACTCTAGAAAAATGGGGGTTTAATGCATATCCGTAATTTCACTTTGTCTAACAACCGACTGAATCATGAGATAGACTTGTCCTTTGACAAGCAGAAAATTGACCGACTGTAAAAAGTTTTGGCCCAGGCCAGCCTGCGCAGACTGCGCAGGCTGACCTGGGCCGATACTTTATTGCAGATGCATTAAGCCTCTTTTTACAGAACATAGCTCAAATACAGAGTGTCTAAAAAGGAAGTTCACTTATACAGCTTTAAAGTTTCCATCTATTACATCGTTAACTTTTGCTATAACAATGAAAACTTGCCCATGAATGGACAATAGATAAAAGTTTTATACGGTACCAGTTTTAAGACCAACAGTTCATGTACAAAACCAAAAGATTTGCCTTTAAGACTCAGGCAGATGATGCTAGATTGTAAAGACTACTGTTCCCGATTCTACTTTCCACCACAAATGCCCTGGCTCTAGAAACGTTTATGGGTTTTTGATTAGGGCTATTATTCCTCTCTAACAATTCAGCTTAAAGTCATCATAAAACCCTTTATGACACTGCAAAAAGTTATGACAGTTTGTATTTGTCAACAATTTGACTGTTGTTCTAGTTTTTTGTTCGTAAAACAAACAGTCTGATTGGCTCAGACAAATCGCAATTTCGTGTCAGCTTATCAGAATGCCGGTTTTACAAATTTTGAATTATAGATAGCTACAGTGGTTTCTGAACACGTCAAGCACCATCGTTTTAGTCCGTCATTCAATTGACGAGGAAACTGTGATCATAATTCACTATCATGGCCGTCTCGCTGTCGTCGTATTTCAAATTGTAAAAGGTTCTTGACAACATTGTGACGAATAGGAGTAATAACTACGCGTGAAAAAAAAAAAGTCCCTGATTGTAGTTCCGGGTTCTCTTTCTTAACAGTGTTCAAATATCATTACCAAATTCAGGTTGTGTGGAAAATAATGATTATAGGCAAGAGGCATGAGTATAGCCGCCGGGTAGGGGATTAGAATGGAGAGGAATGGCAGCTTTGTTCCCCTTCTCCATATCTGAAATATTTTCAGTTTCTTCTTCAGAAGTCTAAAAAAGTTGCCCCCTTCCCCCTAAAAAAAATTTCTTTGCCTAAAACAAAGCAAAGGCGGTTAAAATTTGAGTTGGCGGTATTCCACGATTTTGTTAACACTTATTTAGGTTCAAGTCTATAGATGTGACTCATTGCACTCTTGGGAACTATATTATGAGGTTATTTAACATGCTTGGGTACTATACTGAATTCTATTGGATGAGTACAGCAGAACCAGTATGACTTTAATTCAAAGAGTCCAGTTATGAAAAGCTCTGACGCGAGTGATTCCTCTTTTTTCAAAGTGTTTACATAATTTGTACATGAAAAAAAAGCAGTTGTCTGTAGGTAACAATACTGTCATAAATTGAGCATTTCTATCGAGATATATAGGATCTGACATTAGTTGGCTTTTGAGATAAAATTTTATTAAACAAGTCTGGAGAAAACGTTATTAAGCGAGCCTTTGGCGAGCTTAATAACATTTTTTCTTGACGAGTTTGATAAAACTGATCAAAGGCCAAAGAATATTAGATTCTTTTTATCACATAAACGAGATTTCAGAAATTATAGACCAGAGGATGCAAAACCATCTATAGATGCGCCCGCGGTAATATCCACAAAATCTCATTCACTTCTATGAAATACACACAAAATGAAGTAAAAAATGACGTCATACAATTGTGATATCAAACGTGTATAAGATAAGAAAATTCGTGTTGGGTATATTACATTGAAAACAAGGGAGGTTATGTGATAAATATGGATCTGACATGAGATGGCGTTTGAGACAAAATTTTATTAAACGAGTCCAGAGAAAATATTTTTAAGCGAACTTTTGGTCAGTTTCAAAACATTTTTTGTCGACGGGCTTTTATAAAATTTTACCCCAGAAGCCAATGAATGTCAGATTCTTTTCATCACACAACTGTATTTTAAGAACAGTAGTTCATGGTGTGTTAAAACATGGGCCTACATTTATATGTGTACTGAAATTTACATTAAACCTATTTTTTCGCTTTATTAACAGATTACATCACGGACGAAAAACAATTCCAAGTTACTTGCATATCATAATCATTGTTTTTAATCTAGAGATGAGAAAATTCATGGTTTTTTCAAGATCATCAATTTCTACAGTTAATTTTACAAAGAACTCAGGAATGTTTCAGAAGCAAGACATGATTATAGACCTTTGACCAAATACGGAACTGTTTGCTAATCTCCAACGTGCGCAAGATCAGAAAATTCGTATATGGCTGTATAACACTGGAAATAAAGACAGTTATGAGATAAAATTTAAATGCTCCTTTCTCTATAGATATGAATACCATGCTTTGCCACGTTCACTGGTACTCTGCGCCAATAACAAGAGCCTTTGAATGTTTTTTCCGAATGGCCTACACATTACAGAAGGTGATAAAATCCATATCCCGACTGCAAAATACTTGTTACAAGCATATTCTTTTTTTCACCACGATGTTTTCAAAAGTGGTCTGCTGAAAAAAAAACGCGAAAACGTCGTTTATGGGGAATGCGATCTAATGGATTCAATAGAGTAAAGGGTAAAAGCCCTCTGGGACCTGTAAAACAATAACTTGTTCCACACCGTTATAGTACTAAATGGCCTGCAACATGCAAAAAGGGGCATTCGGACATTTGCGTAAAGTGTCGTCTTGTATCAGCCTGCGCAGTCCGCGCAGGCTAATCCGAGACGGCACTTTACGACTACTTTAGAGTTTGTGCTACAGTAGACTTGCGCAAAACAGAAAATTACATAAAAACGGAAAGTGTCGTTTCGGATTAGCCTGCGCGGACTGTGCAGGCTAATACGAAACGACTCTTTACGCAAATGTCTGAATGCCCCTTTTCGCGTGTTGCAAGCCAAATGGCTTTTACCCATACATAATTGGGGGTCGCAAATTATCAATAACTCTAACATTTATGACCAGGGGTTGTATATGAGTATCTATGATCCCTGTTATGGCCCTCTTAGACATGAAACATAAATATTGTGAAATCTAAATATTATAATAATCGAATCTGTAGTGATTTATATTGTACTTGAAATGGTAGACAACATCGTGGGAAAAGGAGAAAATGCTGGTTACCCGCATTTTCTCATTCGTCCGCAATGTTTTCAAAAGATATTTTCCAAAGGACGGCAAAAACATGGGATCGTTTGGTAAAAGGCGTTTCTATGAAATCTTACAAGAAAGCAGTCTAAAGGACAACAATATCCGTCGCCACCCCCGTCCAGGGTGTGATTCCTGCAGGACCTAAACAGCACTTCATTGCACGTAGCCTTTCATAATCACCTTTCCATCGCGTTTCATGACTGAAATACTGTTGACGAACAAAAACACCAAGCCATCCACCCATCCATATGCTATTATGAACTGATGAAATTCAAAGAAACGGGTTAAACTGATATAATTTCTTGATGATATATATGTATCTACAAACACGAAATCCACAACCACAAAATCCGCAAACACGAAAGCTGCAAACATAAAAGTCAGGCTTCAAACATTAGAACCATGACTATGACGTTGGTCTTCGTGGCGAGGGGGGCGGGATTAACAAAGGACAAAAGCTCCAAAAGTATTGAGGACTGAGTTATGACTCTTGTGCACTGTCCTCAAGATGATCTATTGCAAATGAATTTTAAGCCGATAGCTTTTATATGTTGAAAGTTATGCTCCAGACAAAAAAATTGAATTTGTTTAATAACTAAGGGCCACAAATCCAAAAAAAAAAATGGAGACAGAGTTGTCTTGATCATCTGCACTGCACTTGTCCCCAGTGGGATCTACCTGCATATGAAAGTTTGAAGTCAATACCTTTTATACTTTAGATGTTATGCTTTGGACAAAAATCTAGTCTAAAGATTAACTAAGGACAATAACCCCAAAATAATAGACATAGGGTTATGGACCTTGTGCACTGCACTTATCCTCAATGTGATCTATCTGCATATAAAGTTTAAAGTTGATAGCTTGTATACTTTGGAAGTTATGCTCGGGACAAAAATCCAACATGTAAAATAACAAAGGGCAATAACTCTAAAAATAATGTTGAAAGAGCTATGTGACTTGTGCACTGCACTTCTCCTTAATGTGATCTATCTGCATATAAAGTTTTGAAGTTGATAGCTTTTATACTTTGGAAGTTATGCTCCGGACGAAAATCAAACATGTAAAATAACAAAGGGCAATAACTCTAAAGATAATGAAGACAGAGCTTTGGAAATTGTGCACTGCACTTCTCCTTAATGTGATCTATCTGCGTATGAAGTTTGAGGTTGATGGCTTCTGTCTTCAGGAAGTTATTCTACGGACAAAAATCTCATTCTTAAAATAACAAAGGGCAATAATCCAAAAAATAAGGATCCTGGGTTCTGCACGCAGTCTTACCGAGATGAACGTTTGACCAAAGTTCAACCCTTATCCTGCTAAATAACTAAAATGAAATTTTCAATTCGATAGTAAAAATCCGAATATTGCTAGTTCAAAGTTATGTTTTAGGTAATAATATCTCCTTATCGGACAGTGTAGATCCAAGATCAGACCGCACGTTCTGTGCAGTCTGATCTTGATCTACACTTTCCGCAAACGGTCAGTTAGTCGCGCTTAGCAGCGTAACGGTTAGTGAAAATCTTTCAAAGAGTTCAGGAGATATGGAGCAGACAAGAACACCAATAGTGATAGCGCTCTGAGTTTGACTTATATAGATACGTGCAAACGAGTCATGCTGTGAAAGGGGTGGGGGGTTATGCATCTGCAAAAAGAATCGACCCAGGTCAGCCTGCACAGTCCGCGCAGGCTGACCTGGGTCGAAACTTTTTGCTATTTGGTGGATTTTCTGTAAGGACAATTCTACCTCAGAATTCAGCCAGTTGTTCGACAAAATAAATTCTATGAGTCCATAATTATGTGATAACTTGCTCGGAGATGCATTACATCAAACGCAGTAGCTCAGACGGCAAAGTTTGTTCGAATCCCAGGCTCAACTTAGTTATTTCCGAGGGTTGTTGGTAATCATTGCAACAGGATTTATTGCCGTCTCACTACTGAGTGTTATTTCGACGTTTCGGAAAGCAGTCATTGGCTTGGAGAGAATGTTGTACGATATTACTGAAATACTGTTTTAAATGTCATCAAAAAGGAAGAGAAGGAAAACAAACAAACATACAAATATTCGCTTCAAACAAAAACAGCAAAACAAAAAGTTCAGCTTAAAGACTCGGGTAATACGGAACATGATAGGTACCAAATATAGAATGCCCTTAAGGAATTAAAAAGAAAACCTTCCTTTATATCAAATGAGAAAAAAGTTCATGACCTCTGCATCCTTTTAGCTCTTTACAACAAAATTCCAAGTTTTAACGACCCTGAGGAAGAAAGCTTTTGAAAACATTGTGGGAAAAGGAGAAAATGCTGGTAACCAGCATTTTCTCCTTTTCCCACAATGTTTTCTAACCTTTCTAGTTTTTACGACAGATTCAATCATTTGAGTGGCATTTTATTTGTCTTCTGGAAATGCTTTCAATTTGGAAGACTCTTAAATTTTGTCGTTGGGTAAAGAGTTAAGGCCATTCCTAAATACGTGCGAGTTCTTCTTTCGTCTGCGTCTTAAACCTTTATAAGACAACAAAAATAATAGACTCGTCCGTAGCCAAAGCTTTTGCAGACGACAAACTAAAATGTGGGCTTAAATTGTGAAGCTTGTCTGTTAAAAGGGAAGAAAAAAAAAAAAATGTTGGGATAGGAGAAAATGCCGCTAACCAGCAATTTCTCCTTTTCCTAGAATGTTTTGAAAAAAAAAAAACGTCTTTTTAAGGGTCGTATGGCTAAAATACGGCATTTCTTTGAAAAGGATTAACTCTTAGAACCGAACATTCACGGAAAAACAAAAGACAAATTCACTAGTTTAACATTTTACATCTATATGTACATTTATCAATTTCCTATTGTTAATTGATTTTTTTTTTTTTTCGCAAATAGGTCACACAAAATCGGACAGTTTATATCTAAGATCAGATTACACGTTCTGTAATGTCTGATTTTGATCAACGCCATCTTCAAATGCAACTGAAACCATATTTGACGCGGCAAAGGGTTAATTACAGTGGCTATTAATTCGCATATTCTTTCTCTCTCTTTGATATTAAACCATTGATGAAAAAGAAGAAAATCCTTAACTCTTTCTGCTCCATATATTAAGACTCGACCTTTCTCGACAGTTTTAAATACAACTCACTAACACACAGAAACATGTTTATCTTTATACACGTGATTAACCAAGTGGACGTTATAGATCAAGATCAGACTGCACACTTTTGTGCAGTCTGATCTTGATCTATGCCGTCCGCAAAAGCTCCTTTTGTTTGCAAATGGCGCTAATAGGGTTGTTTTCAAAGTCTCTAATTATCATTTGTTAGCTCTAATAACCCTAAGACTGTTAAACGTGGCTAAATGTGCTTTAGCGGACAGAGCAGATTAAGATCAGGAATACACAGAAAAGGCATCGTTTTTTTCCTTTTCTCACAACGTTTTCACAGTCCAAAGACAAATCCCGTCAAAAGCGGACGAGTCTAAAACTTTGTCGTCTGGCAAGGATTTAAAGCGGTATGAAACAAGCAGAGCTACAGATAAGAGGGAGTGATGGTATACTAAATCCACTATTGATCTTCGAAACCCTATGTTGTGGGTACTCATTAGAATCGTCTCGATGAGACGATTCTAATGAGTACCCACAACATAGGGTTTAGTGGAGAAAAATTAATATTTTCAATTTTGAAATCAAAATCACTCCCTCTGTCTGGACCTCTGAACAAGAATTGTTTTGTAAATCTGCACTCTTCATTACAAAATTAAAGACCATTTTGAATTTCATCCTTATAGCTCTTTAGCGGTAGCACAGTCGATAGCGTACAAGATTTCAAACTAGGGGGCCGCTGGTTCGAACCCACACCTCGGTAAATTTCTTTCCAAAGATTGATGATAGTCATTGCGACAGAACTGATTCCCTTATCGCCACTGATCAATGGTTTAACGATGGGTATGCGGGAAAAGCCGCCAGCGGCTTGGAAGAAATATTATGCGAGGTACAGGCAACAGAGAGCCTCAGAGAGGACGGATATGTGTATTGGTCGCCCCGATATAACTGAATAATGTTGAAAATGGCGTTAAACACCATACAAGCAATCCTATGAATAAGCTATCTTCCTAGGGTCTTTAAAACACGGAAATGGTTAGTAAATAGTCAACATAACACCTCCAGTAGAAAATGTTTCTATTAGAAGTGTTCAAGGACAGTTGTACCTGTACAGTTCTTACCAGGACATCGGTATCGGACAGTTGGTACCCAGGAAAACTCGTTTCTAGGAGAATTGGTACCTAGGAAAAATTCGTACTTGGAACAATCGAACCCAGGACAATTTGTACCAAGGACAACTCATACCCCAGACAATAATACCCCATTAAAAGGGCCCATGGTTTTAATTTATTGTTTTGCATAGAACTTTCCGACCGTAGGCAGATAGTAGAAGGGTGGGTTTTCTAGACTACATACAAGATAGCAAAGATAATTTGAACCATGGTTAGTGTTCATAAAGTATTAGTAGCAAATGATTTTCTTACAGGTCTGGAAGTGCATTTGTATTTGGTCTGTCAGTGAAAATTTTTGGACATAATACCGGTAAATACTATTCCATTTTCTGTTTCTCATTACAGCAGTTCTTAGTCTTGTCTTAATTACTTTGGCATAGAATGTCTTCGTATAATAGTAAATTTGGATCGTATTCTCAAAATAGTTAGTTTGATTAGGATAGTTAAGCACCGTTAATGTCATTATTCTATATAGTTGTTAAGCATTTGACACAAGTATTTTAAAAAACTGAAAGTACAGGTAGCCTTACTAGAATCAGACCAATCAGATAAAAAACTTCCCAGAAAAGGTTGGCTACGTAGGGATATTAATACACAAAGTGGTAGCTCCGTCTTACAAGCTTTTTGCTTTAACCAATAACATCTGCGAAAATCACAGACTTAAAAACGTACTCGCCCTTACTGCAGCTAGGTTGGGTTGCAATTAGCAGGGGTTCTTCAAAAGGTACCCGAAACCTTGTAAAGCCAGAACCAATCCTCGAATCGCTAAGTAGCAGATGAGTCTTATTTTCTACGTGCTCAAGGCCATTAAATTAAAAGCCACAAATAATCCTAACCCGGCTGTTTTACTTATCTGCAATATCATGTGCTTACCTTTAAATTTCGAAATATTTCGTAGTGATGTCAGTGATGTTATTTCACAAGAAAATGTTAAGCCAGGAAGAAATTGAATCATCAAGTTTCGGGCATGAATTTAAGATACCTTTAATTCTATTTATCTAAACTGAACATAATGAATATTGGTGCTTTGCTAGACTCAGTCAATAATGGTGGTGACGAGCATGAATACCTTTGAGCAAGAGTTGTCACGGATAAAAAATGCCCTAGGTACCTGTTGGTCAGGCTTTCAATGGTCCTAGGTACCAATTGTCCTGGTGCAAACTGTACCAGGCATGAGTAGTCCTGAATACCAATTGTCCTAGGTTCGAGTTATGCCCGGTACAAGTTGTCCTTGGTATATCGACTGCCCGTTACCAATTGTTCGGTACCGAATGCCCTTGTTCGAATTGTCCAGGTTGGAATCGTACTGTTGCCATAAAGATGAGACTCTGTCCAACAAATTCAGTCTAGAAAATCAAACTCAAATATCGCAATGTGACTGCAGTTTTGGTCAATACACTTCATAAGATGCCAGACAGTGTAGATCGAAGATCAGACTGCAAGTTCTTTGCAGTCTGATCTTGATTTACACACCGCCCGCTAGAGACACCGAAGTAGCGCTCTTTGCAATGTAAACAGGATGAATCGCTATCGAAAGAAATATAGGTCAGTTTAACTTAAAGTGAAATTTGACTTAATTTACCGCGATAAGGTCATGATTGTGTCTAACCGAGATACGAATATATGACAACGTTTGTAATATTTCAAACATTACCTATCCTTTGGCTTATCAATATTATGAATGAGTCATGTCATGTGAAAATGTGGTTTGGTGTATCTGCAAAAAGTATCGACCCTGGTCCGCCTGCGCAGTCCGCGCAGGCTGACCGGAGTCGAAACTTTTTGTTATTAGTAAATTTTCTGCATATCAAACGACCATTCTATCTCTTTATTTCTATATAAAGCAAGAACTTGCTCGGTATATTGCATTAAAAAGATGCATTAGACCTCCTTTTCTTAGACCGCAGCTCGTATGTGAGCGGCACTCTGGCAAAAGAGGGTTTATTGCATATTCTGAATTCAATATACCAAGCAAGTCGTCGCATGATAATTGGCCTGCAACATGCGAAAAGGTGCATTCAGACATTTGCGTAAAGTGTCGTCTCGGATTAGCTTGCGCTCTCCGCGCAAGCTGATCCGAGACGGCACTTTACGACTACGTTAGATTTTGTGCTACAGAAGACTTGCGCAAAACAGAAAATTACATAAAAACGGAAAATGTCGTTTCGGATTACACGGGTAGGAAACTTCATATTCAGAGCCAATGGCTCTGACGAGAAAATGTTGTGTTGGGCTTCCGCTTCTGAAGATGTCGGCTGAAAAACAACCAAAAAACAGGTAAGCTTGTCATTATTTGTTATCATCTGTTCTTATGTCTTTGAAATTCCAAAAAAGGAGAATGTCATGCAATGCTCTGGTCTTTCAACGTGTTTTCTACTTTACAGAAAGTTGTAACAAGTGTACGATGTTGTCTGAATCATTTGTGGCGTGGGTTGACCTTAGCTAAAATAATACGTCACGGACCTAAATTCAGTCTATTATTGCCATATAACTGGCAATTAAAAGAGAGTCTTGCTGTCCCAAAAGCGTGAATTAATGTCTTGAAATGTTACATTCACTGCTGGTAAAGAATTGAAAAGAAATAGCACAAAAATGATGAAAATAAAGAAGGGCTCCGATTATGTGGACCGGCTCTGAATATGTAATGCGGCACCGATTGATGAGGGCTTCCTTTCAAAAATTTAGTTTTCTGTCAAAATTTACTTAGGAAGTAGGTTTTTTTTTTCCGTTAACACCTTTCAGTCCAAAATGTAGTACTATTTGTGGATGGGACATGACCGTATTTATGAAAATACAAAGGACTGGTCTTGATACGACTGAAAAATCCTGTCGAAAATTAGTCTATCTGCGCAGGTTGATCCCAGACGATACTTTGCGCAAATGTCCGAATGTCCCTTTTCGCGTGTTGCAGGCCAATTATAAAAGAGCCATGCTCTGGCAAACAGGGGATGAAATACATCTCCGTGAGGCATTAAGTTAGGTAAGTCATCACATAATAATGGATTCGTAAAATGGAATTTGTCTTACAACCGATTGAATGGTGCGGTAGACTGATCCTTGTACACGTAGAAGAATTTACCAAAGGCAAAAAGCTGCGTAGATTGCGCAGGTTGACATGGATCGACACTTCTTTGCAGATGCATATAAACCCCTTTTCACAGCGCAGACTCATATATTTGTACCGTTAGTCGATAAGATTGATACAATGAAGGTCTCAGCGGAGCTAAAGCGCATAGGGATATGACATACCAGTGAATGAAATCGGCATTGTTAGGGAGAAAATTTGATTCAACAAAAGGTAGAATGGACTGTCTATATGAAAATAAATTCTGTTCAATATCATAAAAGCAATTCCTGATTTCGCCACGATGCTTTTCGAACAATACGTTTTGTTGGCTGAAGAAATCTTTTGTATTTGTTTAAGAATAAAACGGGTTCGAAATGTTTGGGGGGCAAATAACATACTTATATCGGCGTTAAAAGCTTTATTTAGGGGAAAAGCACGAGTATTAAAATCGCTACTAATGTACACAATATGTAATTCTGAATGTACTTAGTTCTTATGGTATACATGTAAATGAGCCATGTGCTGGCAAAAGGGTGCTTAATACATCTCCGTGATGCATGATACAAAGCAAGCCATCATGTATTCATGGATTCATAATCGCCATTTTTTTGTTTTTTCCTTCTTTTTTTTATGATTGATCCAAAAATGAGGTAGACTGTACCAAAGACATACACAAAATTGACCAATAGCGAGAAGTTTCGGCCCAGGTCTGCCTGCGCGGACTGCGCAGGCTGACCTGGGTCGATTCTTTTCGCAGATGCATTAAGCCCTCTTTTCACAGTGCATGACTCAAATAGAAAAAGAGACTTTAACAACGCGTAAGAGTTGATTCAAACCCTTTATCACACAGTCACGTTTTTTAACGACACTGAGGATAGTAACCAGCGTTTTCTTCTTTTTCCAAAAATGTTGTCTGCTCTATGACAGACGCATTTCACATTTTGAGTGACATTTAATTTGTCGTCTGTAAGTGTTTTCATTTTGTTTTGTAAGTCTAAATTTTTGTAGCCTTGAAAAACGTGAAACATCTTAATTGACAAAGCGGCTTGTGCCTTCAAGTTTCACAATTTTCAGAGATGTTTTGTTTTATAGATGTCATGGTAAAAGTCCATCTACTGCCCTGTCGAACTACTGTTGTTCTCTATCACAAATTAGTGTTTGGCTTTTACCCCTAACGCTTTCCAAAACAGCAACATTTTTGACTCGTTCAAAGATTCTGCAGACGACAAAATAAATGTGACTCAAACAATTAAAAATTTATTTTTAGAAGGGTAGAAAACATTGTGGGAAAAAGAGTAAATGCTGCTTACCAGCATTTCCGCCTTTTCCCACAATGTATTCAAAAACGTTAATGTCTTCATCGTCGTTGGAACCCGCGCTTGTCTGGTAAAGAGGCAAACTGCTCTATAAATCAAATGAAAATTTCATCGCACAGTAAAGAGCAAAGTACATGTACGTATCGCAATTTCAGATGATTCTTTTTGTCTGAAAAATCTCATTGAATCGGACACCGTAGATCCATGGTCAGACTGCACCCTTTGTGTAGTCTCATTTTGACCTACATTGTCCGTAAAGGCGCGTCGGGTCGCGCAGAGCGAAAATACCGCTTATAAATGAGCCATGCTCTGTGAAAAGGGGGCTTAATGCATCTGCGAAAAGTATCGACCCAGGCCAGCCTGCGCAGTCCGCGCAGGCTAACCTGGGTCGAAACTTTTCGCTATTGGTCAATTTTCTGTATGTCCTAGGACCATTCTAACTTAGGATTCAGTCATTTGTTAGAAAAAATGGATATAATGGCTCCAAAATCATGTGATAACCTGCATGGTATGATGGATCACGGAGATGCATTAAGGCCCCTTTTGCCAGAGCATGGCTCATTAATGTTTCGCAATTTTCAACAGCTACTCACTCGGATAACAAGGTCCGTCCGTGTTTACTAACTAGGTTTTATAAAAGTAACACAACTTCCGACTGGCAAAACCATTTGGGTAAGCCAATTTGAAGTTGTGCTTCTTTTAAATTTAGAAAATCCTGAGAATAATACTACGAATTTTCTTCAGAACGATGAATACAGACCCAGTTTTATGAAGGGGATGATGTACCGATAATGTTAACGAAATGAAATAAATTTCGATCTTTTACCGAAAAAAGCAAACAGCCTCTATATATTTTGGCACTGCTGGTCAATCCTTTGTTATACAGACTATTTCAAAATGAATTACACGTGGGATTTTTTTTTTTTTTCAAAAAGAAAGAGGCCTAGTTATTTCCAATTATTTTTTGAAATATCGTGAGAAAAGTTATGAATGAGTAATTCCTAATTTTTTCACAATGGTTTCAAAATCTGTGAACTGTTGAGGCGCAGAAATTTAGTAGTATGTTCAATAATGGGTGAAACAGCCATAAATGCATGGTGCAATGAGTGGATAGTAATAATTTATATCCGTGCGGTTATATAGTAATCGTCGAGTAAAATAAAACACTTCAACATCGTTAAGTGTTCAGCCGTATTTCATTGTTTCCATAAATAGATTATATTGTAAACACGAGGAAGTTATCTCTGACTCGTAAATGAGCGACGCTCTAAGAAAGGGAGTTTAATGTATTTTCCTAATGCAATATGCAAAGTAAGATATCGCATGAAATTTGTCTAAAGCCGGTTGAATCATGAAGTAGAATGGTCCTTTGCCATGCATATAAGTAAAAGTTGCTAATAGCAAAAAAAGTTTCGACCAAGGTCAGCCTGCGCAGACTGCGCAGGCTGACCCTGGTCGATACTTTTTGTAGATTAATATACACCACCTTTACATAGAGGATGTTTCAAACGCATGTCGATTCATTGCCATAGAAACATGACTTTTCACAATCCGTTGCTCCCTTCCGAAATTGATTGCCATATCATTAACAATGTCACTACCGACTCAAGAAATTCAACTTCTTTTTGAGGCCTAAGAAAACTTTTTCACTGCTTGTGAAGATGTATTGAGTCATGGTCTGGCATCTAGTGGCGGATGGTGTAGATCAAAGATCAGATTGCAAGTATTGTCTGAGGCTGTTTGTGCAGTCTGTTCTAGGTCAACGCGATCAGCAAATGCTAATTACGTCGTCATCTGCAGTGACAGAGTTTAGTCTATCGGCGCGAAACAAATAAATTCGACTTCTTTCGACGGCCGAAAATACAAAAATACAATCCACAGAAAGTTCGAAAGATGAGTAATCTTATAGGCTTGACTAAACAAACGGACGGTATAGATTCAAGATCAGACTGCACGTTCTGTGCAGTCTGATCTTGATCTATACCGTCCGTAAAAGCTCCTTGTTTTGCCTATGGCGATGAAAGGGTAAAAAAAACCCAGCCTTTTTCGTTTTCACGCAAACTATTATTTACTTTGTGTCTCTTTGCACTAGTACACTTGAGTAAGCCTCGTGCCTTATGATACCCTTTGCATGTTTTACAAAATTTACGTTGAAAGGATATCTAAACTGCATAAACATAAACTTCCTAGAATAATAAGACTGCCAGGTAATCCTTTTTCCATAATTTTTTCCAAATTGTTCCAAAAGAATAAAAGAAATTATTTCCCTTAACTCTTAACCAAACGGCAAAATATCATTTTTTTAAAAAATCAAAAGTATTTGCAGGCGACAAAATGAATGTGACTCGAACATTGTAAATTGTCTTTGGAACAGTGAAAAAAACAGTGTTAAAAAAAAAAAACAGAAAATGCTTGTTAACTGTATTTTCTCCATTTTCCACAATGTTTTCAAACGTCCCTTTTCTTAGGGTCGTTAAAACTCAGGATTGTTTAGTGAAGGCTTCAAAATCCCCCTTTGAGGTACTTGAGGTAGTTGAAGATACGCCTGAATGTTGACTTAAGAGAAATTGTTTTGTTTTTGCCAACCTAAAATTTTCCATTGAGCGGATATTGATTTGCTGGAATACAAGTATTTGCTCGTTTTTCCCTAATGTTTTCTCCTTATGTATAAAAGACTCCCCTTCCCTTCAAACGATTATTCTATGTACATGTATTTGAAAAGATTTTCTTTGTTTGTTTTGGTTTACTCTCTCCAATAATGTCTCTACTTTTCGGTTTGTAAAATGTGCTCCCAAATTCTGACCAAGCAAGGGGCTTTTGCATTTTCGCCTATTTAACAAAAGGGCCTTTTTTCATATTGGAAATTGGTAGTACACTGATTCTCCTTTTGACTCTTTTGGCTATAGATTGATTGATTGATTGATTGTATGGTGTGTAACGCCGCTTTCAACATTATTTCAGTTATATCGCGGCGGCCAGTGCACCTATCCATGCTTTCCTGGAGTCTCTTTTACCAGTACTTCGCTCAATTTTCTTTCCAATCCACTGGCGCTTTCCCATATAACCATCGTCGAAACAATGGTCAGCGGTGGGAGAGGAATGAATCCTGTCGCAACCACTATCATCAATCCACGGAAGGAAATTGGCCGAGCCAGGGATCGAACCCACGACCCCCTGTTCTCAAGTCCTGAACGCTACCGACTGAGCTACCGGGGCTCGACTTTTTGGCTATAGAACACTTTTTGTTGTTTACTTTTTCCTTCTTTTCATGTGTTTATATTTTATTACTGTTGTTATAATGCTTGCCATTTTGGCAAAAAAAAATCAATAAAATAATATAGTATTGTGCAATGTTCATACATTAACCGTTTACAAAACAAGCCCGTGTTTTTTCAACCCTGAGAAAGACGGCTTTTGAAAACATAGTGGGAAAAGGAGAAAATGCTGGTAACCAGCATTTCTCCTTTTCCCACAATGTTTTCTATTCTATCAAAGACATTTGAGGCACTTGTTATTTGTCGTCTTTAACTGCTTTCCATTTAAACAAGATTTAAAACTTTGTCGTCTGACGAAGATTTGATCCTTTACCACACATTTCCCAGTTTTAACAACCCTAAGGAAGCAGCCTTTTGAATACATTGTGGGAAAAGGAGACAATGCATGTTGCCGACATATCTCCTTTTTTCCCCACATTGTTTTCTACCTTCTCCGATACAACTTTCATCAATTGTGCCACAATTAGTTTCTCGTCTGCAAGTGCTTTGAATTTGAGGCAGTCTAAAATTTTGCCGTTTGGTAAAATGTTAAAGATGCCCGTCTACAGCCGGTAAGCAAAAACGCTGTTAAATTTCAAACAATTTAGAATGGTACAGAAATCAGTCCTTTGTGTAAACATGGATAAATTACTGACATATATGGTGTAATTGAAAAAAAAAAAGGAAACACGGAGATTTGTATTAGAAACCGAACATTGGTCAGAAGAAAACTGGCTGACGATCGAAGCTGTAAACAATGGCGGTGCGTCACGGAAATTTATCGTTGGTTTCCGCCTAGAGTCGGATACAGTGTAATTTGCATATAGGTCGCGACCTCCGTCTGAAAATCAAGGCTGCAACAGAGAAGCCTCCATTTTCCTTTGTTTACTTCATTAGACGCAGGGCGAAGGTCAAATATAGTCACGTGACAGAATGCATGATCTTCATACGAATCTACCCGAGTGTATAACGGATATATCGAAATCTTCGATTCAAAAATTGGAAACGACGAGTCTGTTTACATGGAAGGCCGCAACTCAGCGAATGTGGATTTTCTATCGACCGTAATCTAAGCAACCTTGCAACCGTCAGGCGCAATATTTGGCATGAAGGTATAAGAATGACTATAGTTTGATAAAATAAAGACAAAATGAGTTAAAACTGGCTGAAAAAGAGTATAAGGGCCTCTTTCAACAAAGAGTCAATAGAAAAGTGCTTTACAGACTTATGTTGAGAGAAGGTTTAAGATGCAATATCCTGACTTTCTATAATTATGAGCTATGCTCTGGCAAAAGGGGGCTTAATGCATCTCCGTGATACATGATACCAGCCCAAGTCATCACATAATTATGGATCCATAAGAGCCACTTTTTGACAACCGACTTGATATTGAGGTAGACTGGTCCTTTGACATACAGAAAATTGACCAATAGCGAAAAGTATCGACCCAGGTCAGCCTGCGCGGACTGCGCAGGCTGACCTTGGTCGATACTTTTCGCAGATGCATTAAGCGCCCTTTTCACAAAGCACGGCTCATATTTATCATACATGTGGTATTATAATTATTACATGGCTTAGACCTAACACTGCTAAGCGCAACTTATTGCTCCTCTGAGGACGGTGTAGACCAAGATCAGACTGCACAGAACGTGCAGTCTGATCTTGAATCTACACTGTCCGTTATAGTGAGATTTTTTTCTACGGAAATAAATATAAAACTTGGATTGTCATGTTTGATTGGTTGAACATATTCATTGTTTTGCGCCCCGCCCGGGTGGCTCAGTGGTGAGCGTGTCGGACTCATGACCTGGTGGTTGTTAGTTCGATACCCGGTTGAGGCGAACTTTCTTTCCGGCGTATTTTCGCCTCTCACCTCTGCTGAAGCATGTGAGAAAAGTAGTCGGTGGCTTTGGAAAGAAAGCTGTATTAGTACTGGTGTGAGAAAGCCAGGAAACACATGTGCGTCACCGACCGCCATGATATGACCTCAGCTGTTAAAGTGGCGTTAAAACCCCAATACAACCAACCAACCAAATCATTGTTTTGCAGTTTAAGTGTTAATTGACCACTTGAAACAACAGTTAAGTCACACGTGATATATGAAACAACATGTATATATCATCATTACATGGTCTCTTAAATCTAGTCCTAGGCCATATTTGTTCCTTCCTCGTTGATGCTTGATTTGTCATGAAAATCTAGTTCTTGGGTATAACCAAGCCTTTATTTATCTTCTTTGTTTTCATTAGGGGAGAGAGAGAGAGAGAGAGAGAGAGAGAGAGAGAGAGAGAGAGAGAGAGAGTGAGAGAGAGAGAGATTTCTATCATTCTGAAATACTAGAAAATAAGGTTCTTCAGTCAAGTTCAATCTTCCCTTTCTAAACCCTTTACCACACAACGAAATTTTGGGCCGAACCAAACTGAAATCATTTGAAGTCAACAATTTAAATGTAGCTCAAATGATGATTTCTGTCTTTGATAGGGTAGAAAACATTGTGGGAAAAAAAAGAAAATGCTGGTTACCAGCATTTTCTCCTTTTCCCACAATGTTTTCAAAAGCCTTCATTGCCAGCGTCGTGAAAACCAGGGATGGTTTGGTAAAGGGTTAAGGCAGGAGCATTGACCTGTTACAAGCAATTGCTCCTTTTCCAACAAGGTTTACCAAGGCTTTCAAATGCAGGTTCGTAAAATTCGATATGAATTAAAGGTCCATAGCCGGCCATAGGTATAAAATGCACGTGTGAAAATACATTTAAGTTTAAAGCGTAGCATTTGAAAGTATGGAAATTATTGTGAAGATTGATATTTTACAGTCGGTCCAAGTGGTAGGTGCTGACACACACTCGAAAAAAGAACTTTAAAACAAGGTAAAAAGTTCACAAAAGATAGAGCGACTTAGCAACTCTGAATCTTGTTTTAAAACTCAACTTTTCCTGCCAGCGACTAATACCTTGACCGACCGAACAATAACAGATTGTCATCCTGACATAAATTTCGATACTTTTAAATGTAAGGATTTGAATTTAAATGCATTTTCACATCCGAATTGTTTACTTTTGGCCGCCTCTGGGCTTTTAAACAACATTAAACAAAGAAAACATCTATAGATCTGACGTAAAAACGAAAATTCTGTGAGAGAAGAAAGGTTTGATTGTGATTTTCGAAATGTTCTCGAAATGAAAGAAAAACATTCTATATACGTATATGTGTATGCATTAAACTAAATGACAACCGTAAAAATAAATCTTTATATCAAAGACAAGTACCTTGCCGGTGTAAAGTTATTCCATTGTACGTCAATATTTAAATGACAGACAGAAGTTCGCTTTTCGACTGAACTATTCGGCGTAAAAACAAGTATTGGTTTAATGGTAGGCCACTTTTGAAAAATTATCGAAATTATTGCAAATACGCTTTCTAAAGCCATAACCTTTATCTATAGTGTCGTTACTTTACGCAATGTACATGTGGGAGGCGCTCGGACAAAAGGAGGTTTGATGCATCTCCGTAATGCTTTATCCAAAGCAAGCCATCATAATTATGAGCCATGCTCTGTGAAAAGGGGGCTTAAAGGCCCAGTAAAGGCCAACATATCAAAGCAGGTGTCATGATACATTTAAATTGAAATCATACCATTTAAAGGTACGGAAAATATTGTGGAGATGATAGTCTGTTATCGTGTGGCCGGGCCATATGATAGTCGCTGACAGAAAGAAAGAATTTTAGAATCAGGCAAAAAATAAACAAAAGATCGGCTACCTGGCAGGTTTTAACCTAGTTTTGAAATTAATTTCTCTGTGAGCGACTAACACTTGGACCGACCGTACAGTGACAGATTGTCATCTTCACAATAATTTCCATACTTTTAATGGTATGAAATAATTTCAAATGCATTTCAACACCCGCTTTGTTTACATTTGGCCTTTATTGTTACTTTAATGCATCTGCAAAAAGTATCGTCCCTGAGCAGTCCGCGCAGACTGACATGGGTCGATACTTTTTGTTATCAGTCATTTTTTTTGCATGTCAAAGGAATATTCTTCCTCTGGATTCAGCCGGCTTTTAGACAAAATGGGTATTATAAATTTATAGTTATGTGAGATCTTGCTTGGTATAAAGTATCACGGAGATCCGTTAAGCCCCTTTTTGCCAGACCATGACACGTATAATTATGGATCCGTAAAATCCATTTTGTCAAACACGTGACTGAATCACGATGTTAAATGGTCCTTTGACATGCAGAAAATTTACAGATAGCAAGAAGTTTCGATTCATGTCGGCCTGCGCGGACTGCACAGGCTGACATGGGTCGATACTTTTTGCAAATGCATTAAACCCCCTTTTCACAGAGTATGACACATTTATGATACTTAAAAATTATGTCTGGTGCTGACATGTCATGTAAATAAACCCTCCACCACATAATTTAAACTACCTTGAGAAATCAGGCTTTTCAAACATTGTGGGTAAAAGATAAAATGCTTGTAACCCGCCTAGCGTCAAATATATGAGCCAGGCTGTGTGAAAAGGGAGCTAAATGCTACTGCGAAAAGTATCAACCCAGGTCAGCCTGCGCAATCTGCGCAGGCTGACCTGGGCCGAAACTTTTCGCTATTGGTCAATTTTCCTTATGTCCATGGACCAGTCTTCCTCATGATTCAGTCGGTTGTTAAAAAAAGTGGCTATTATGTATCAATAATTTAATGTGATGGCTTGCTTAGTATAATGTATCTCGTAGATGCATTAGGTCCCCTTTGCTAGATCTCATATATGATCTCGATCTTTCTCGATGGCTGAAAATGCAATCCATCGAAACTTTGAAAGGTTTTTAAACACATAAGAAAGACTTAACAACCATAGGGTACAGATTCAAGATCAGATTGCAAGTTTTGTGCAGTCTGATCTTGGTCTATACCGTCCGCAAATGTCTATTTCTTTCGCTATGGCGCCGAAAAGATTATCAAAACGGAATCGATCTGACGATGATCTCTGTCCCTCTATCTCCGCCCTTTACAGACCGAAATCTTACTGGGATATCCAACGGATATCGACTGAAGTCGAAAAGCAAACACAGATGGTTGAATGAAATATATTGCAGCTACTGTAAATAAATCTATTCCAACTCTTAAATCGACAAAGTAGATAGAATCTTTGGTATTTGAGGGTTAGAATGCAATATCACTTTGAATGAAGAAGGTTTTTGTCTTAGTTTATGATCAAGAAAGAGACGGCGAAGACCCAAAATCAGCGAGAGACAGACAGACAGACAGACAGACAGACAGAAAGAGCAGCAGCAGTCTGATCTTGATCAATACGGTCTGTAAAATTTCATTCATAGTCGATAAAGGTTTTCTGCTTAGCTTGAATAAGCTGCCCTTTAACCAGCGACTTGGTATAAATCTCGAATAAATAAACAGTACAGGGCCTGAATTGCTCTACTGGCAGTGATTTTGCCATTTATTTTGCATACATCATCATATAGGCATGGTGAATCAAACAAATAGTGAAATAATTGAGGTACAATTTCTCAAAGCTAATTGTTTGGAATCCAGCCAAATTTGATAGGGTTACAGCACTCATAATCAATGCAGAGGCGTAGCTGCCTGTACGCAAAAACGCAGTTGAGTACACTTTGCCATAAGGAGAAACGATGCTTTAGCATATTGCTTAAAATACTGTTCTATGGAATTTGACATTTATACACGTAAATAGATTTCTCGTAATAATCGAACTCCAAGTTTCTTGAAATTCTAAACCCTTCGAAAAATTTTGCCAAAAGTTTTGGGGGGGGGGGGTCCAAAGAAACACCCACCCCCTTTAAAGCAAGCCCCTGCCCCCTCTTTCCTCAACTCCTCTTCTCGGCGCTTACACCTTTGGTATTACTCCTGCGTATACATTTTCTGGAGCTAGCTATGCCACTGCATTTTATTAACAATCCCTGCAAGTTTCCTGGAAATGTGACCAATAATGTTGACTGTGTTGAGTAAACAAGACTAAGCATCAAATGGCTGCTTTCCTAAACAGATTGCTGGGTTTTCTTAATTCTTAATAGGAGTCCAGCCGTTGATCATACAAATGAACTGTTCAAGTTTCAAAAGAACTGAATAAACAAAGCGGACTTAACCGTGTAAACAAGAAATGTAAATTTTCAACTTTAAATTGCTATTTTTCCCTTACTGATCGTCATTTATTTTATTTATTTATTTATTTTTTTTTTCAAAATCAATAGGATTCAAGCTACTGATGAAATTAACAAACTGTGCAAGTTTCGCGAGAATCCAACCACAAATAACTACATGTATATTGCGTAAACAAGAAAAAGCCGTGACTAACGGACGGAGAGACGAACGGACAGACGGACGATGGAAATCACGCCATGACACAAGCTCTGCTGGTTTTCAGGCAGCAGAGCTAAAAATGTGAACATGTATATCCTGCGGCCCTTTTCGGGTCAATTTGCTGGTTCATTTACTAGAATAATATAGACGGGTTGCTACTGTTAATCGATACCCCGCTTGTTCACATCTTTTCAAAGTAATATGATAAGGGATAATCCCTTTCTTTTTTAATACATTTCATGCATTACCCTGAAACCTACTATCAAAGTCTACATGTATTTACAAATACAACATTTTTAACAGTAACTGCCCCTCTACAACGATGAGTTAAATTAACATCTAAGCTTGAAAAAAAAATCTAATTGAAAATGTCATCTTTCAACAATATGCAAAGTAATGGGTAAAAAGAGACAATTGCTGGCGTGGTTACTTTTTTTTTTTATTTCCTATCATATTGAATCACAATCAGAGTTGCAATAATTATATTTCAGCATCTCTTACACCGTCTGTCTCTTTTAGGCCTTTAACACACGATCCCGAGTTTTTAACGACCCGGCCCTCAGGAAGAAGTTTTTCGAAAACATTGTGGGAAAAGGAGAAAATGCTGGTAACTAGCATTTTCTCCTTTTCCCACAATGTTTTCTAACTAGTCAAAGTCAAGTTCCACTATTTGAGTCACATTTAAAATGTCGTCTTCAAATACTTTCAATTTTGACAAGTCTACATTTTTGGGGTTTGGTAAAGACCTTAAAAAAAAAAACACCATTTTTCTTTATTTCAGATTTGGTATTGAATAAGAAAAATGTCCCAGGATTGACAAGTTTTACAGTACAGATTCCTGGAAATATTGAACTAGACGTCTGAAATATCAGTTATCACTACTTTCGATCTTTATATATACCAGACTTTACTGGTGTCACACCACCGCTTTTTTTTGGTTTATTGAAAAAGAAACTCGCTATCTCTAATCCTCTACTTTGCTTCTCAAGGCAAACACAGGGCTTCACTGGCTATTTTATTTTAAAATTAAATATACTCGTATGTCCAGAAGCCTACACAAGAAATTGAAAAAAAAAATAGGGCATCTCAACCGATTGAGTTTCTGCTATTCCACCTCAGACACAACTAGGTCTACCCTTGAAAAGCCACACTTAAACAATACCCTCGCTAGGTCCGCATTCACCAACCATTCCTTGGAACAATCTATGTGTAATTCTAGATTTCGAAAGTAACACAGTTTCTGATTAGCTAAACCATTCTGGTTTGGTCAGTCAGAAGTTGTGTTACTTTCAAAGTTGGAAAATTCTAGAGAATAAGACTAAGAATGTTCTTAAGGAATGGTTGGTGAATGCGGACCCTACTATAGTTGTATCCATGGCCCTTTGTATGGTCACAGGCACAAAATAGTCCCCCAAAAAATAACAAATAGTTTCTACAAGAAAAAAATTGAATCAAGCAAAAAGACCCCACATATTTTAAACGTATCCTTCCATTTTTCCAAGCTAAACATGGCTGCGGAAATGTACGGTGTCAAATTTTAAAAATGGGACTACTTTTGACCACGTAGTAGTTCGCAGTGGCATGTCTCTTACTCTGTTCAGCCGGAAGTGCAAGACGTATCACCGCCCGCAAAATGCTTTCCCGCCATAAATAGATGTGGACCTTTAACGCAATTCGTTGCCGGTTTTCAACCGTCTTTATAGCGACCACTTGGCGCAAGAATCCAATCATTTGAACTTTATTGGAATTACTTATAACCCTTGGTCTTTTACCATACAATTTGGTAATTTAGGGACCTCTGTAAAGGAATATTGTAAAAGTATATGGGAAAAAGAGCTTTTTTTTCCCTTCTTTTCCTCGTGGGTTTTCTCTTTTCCACAGACAAGTACGATGACTTGAGCCAAATTAGATTTATCGACTGCAAATCAAGCCAGTTCTGAATTTTGGTAGAGAGTTATAATTGGCTTGCAACACGCGAAAAGAGGCATTCGGAAATTTGCGTAAAGTGTCGTTTCGGCGCAGGCTAATCGAAGACGGCACTTTACGACTACATTAGATTTTGTGCTACAGTAGACTTGCGTAAAACAGAAAAATACATAAAAAAGGAAAGTGTTGTTTCGGATTAGCCTGCGCCGGCTGATCCGAGACGACACATTACGCAAATGTCCGAATGTCCTTTTTTGCGTGTTGCAGGCCATAATAGTGCTGCTGAACACAACTTAACTTGCGTAAGCAAAATGCCTAGAACAGGATCAGACTACACAGGCAAAATTTAATGATAAATGCATATTTTGACTTGTCTTACGATGGCGTGGAAATTTCACCTCGTATCAGATAATAATGGAGGAGTTTTTCTTTTTTTCTTTTTCAAAAATCATGGCGGGTTGCACGTTATTTAACAAATATCATGATATGTTTACCACATTATCCCGACTTCTAATGACCATGAAGTAGACAGCTTTTGAAAACAATTGATAACATTTTAGGGGAGAGAAAATGCAGGTAATTAGCTTTTCTCGTTTTCCCACAAAGATTTCTACCCTTTCAGAGACAAATCTTATCATATAAGCCATACTCGCCTTATTCTCTTTAAATAATTTCAATATGGATAGGTCTAATGCTTTGTTGTGTATTAAAAGGTTAACACGATTTTTCTGTATTTGTATGTGCCCTTGAACTGCCACCATATTTAGCTGATAATTCTGGCGAATATTTTCATGATAGGAATGTGAGATTTCACGTTGTCTTAAAACGACCGTGATATAGACATATCGTGTTAATTAATTAAAAAGTTCTCTGCCACTATACCTACCATATTAACAAACGACAAAATTCAAGACCTGTCCATACTGAAAGCATTAGCAGACGACAAATTAAATGTTGCACAAATCATGAATTTTTTTTTTTTTTTTTTGAAAGGGTAGGAAACATTATGGGAAAAGAAGAAAATGCTGGTCACCAGCATTTTCTCCTTTTCCCACAATGTTTTCAAAAGCCTTCTCTCTCAGAGTCGTGAAACTCTGAATTGTGTTGAGTTTTCATAATCTTTATCATATCTTTAGCCGGCCTGAAGATATCAGTTTCAATTTTCTCGTCGCTGTAAGGGGGAAAGACTTGCTATACATGAGACAGAACGTACATGTCAATAGGAGATAGCCTAATTATAATCTAATTTGTCCTTATTTCCATGTGGAAAAAAACCATGTTATTAGAAATTTAAGCCCGTCCGCAGGAAATGCCATGGAAATAAATAATTTCCGCATATTAGGCATGTATCTGACGGGAATATTAATTCAATGTTCAGCATCATCCTCAACCCAGTTTGTGGTAAGAACTTTGCTCTAAATTATTTCCTGAGCCAAAGGACTTCTCTTACTTAAACAATAACTTATTGTTCGCTAGCATTTTTTTCTTTTGCGTCTCAAAAAAGCAGACCACTTTATGAAACATTTTGATAAAATGAAAAATTCTATTTAACGAACAAGTTATGCTTTTGTCAGAATGTTTTCACCTGCTTTAAAACTTTATTTTACTTAAATTGTTTCCTATTGATTATGAAGTGGTTACATGAATGTTTAATCGTCTGCTGTGATTCAAAACTAAAAGAGCCATGCTCTGGCAAAAGAGGGCTTAATGCTTCTCCGTGATGCAGTATAAAAACCAAGTCATCACAGAATTACAGATCCATAAAATCCATTTTGTATTACAACCTACTGAATCATGTGGTAAAATGGTCTTTTGATATGTAGAAAATTGACCAATAGCAAAAAGTATCGACTCAGGTCAGCCTGCGCAGATGTATTAAGCCTTCTTTTCTCAGAGCAAGGCTCAAATTTATATAAGGTTAACGGGCTGAAGGAATGAGAAGTAGTTAGTTTGGTCTGAACGAAATGTTAAAATGTAGGACGCTTGTAGGTACGTTCATATCCATGTCAACAAGACAATGAAAGATAATCAGGCTGCTTTTTTTATATAACAAAAGAACGAAAAGTTTAGATCTTCTTTTGAAAAATTTGGATTTAACTCTTTCGATGCCAGTGGCGAAATAGAAGACCTTTGTAGACAGCGTAGATCCATGATCAGATTGCACAGAACGTGAACATATCATGCAGTCTGATCATTGATCCACATCGTCCGCGGCCTGACACTAAACTAAGGCGTAGGAGGATCCTCTTTTTGTTTGCTTTGGAACTGTACTTAATGACGTCGCAGAAAGCCGAACTTATTCACTCGCCAGCTAAAGTGTCTATACTGTCTGATTATATACACGTACATGTAATTGTATAATCTATAACAAAACCTATAACGAAAAAGAACAAAGAAAAAATAAATTAAGTTTTTATCTTGATTGTATTTACTTTTTCACAAAGTTGAGTGTTACATATGTTGATTGATTGATTGATTGTACGGTGTTTAACGCCGTTTTCAACATTATTTCAGTTATATCGCTGCGGTCAGTGCACCTATCCTTGCTTTCCTGCAGTCTCTTTTACCTGTATTCTGCACAATTTTCTTTCCAAGCCACTGGCTGCTTTCCCACATAACCATCATCGAAACAATGGTCAGCGGTGGGAGAGGATTGAATCCTGACGCAATGACTATCATCAATCCTCGGAAAGAAATTGGCCGAACCAGGGATCGAACCCACGACCCCTTGTTCTTAAGCACTGCACGCTACCGACCGAGCTACCGGGGCTCGGCGTGTTACATATGTACGAGTTATTGTATAACAGGTCGTGTGCAAACTGGGTTTTGGAATTGCGGTACAGCAACGTTTTTGATCGGTCAAGTTGCAGTCCTTTTTATATGCTATTTTTAGAATAGAAGCACATGCATCTACGAAATTTTCTGTCTTTCAGCCAACCGCTTTTGAAACCATCGTAGCAAGGAATTTCTGCTTTTACCCACAACGTTTTCCCATCTTTTCATGAATCAGCTTTTTCGGTGTAAACGGAGTAGATTTGGCGTTTTTTTTTTAGGTCTATTTCCAGTGCAATTTGAATATGAGCCATGCCCCGGCAAAAGCAGGTTTTAAATCTTTACAATACGGCGCCGAGTTTTGACGATCTTGAGTAGGTAAGCTTTTAAAAACATTGTGGGAAAAGGAGAAAATGCTGGGAACCAGCATTTTCTCCTTTTCCCACAATGTTTTCTATCGTTTGAAAAAACAAATCACGTTGTTTTAGTCATAGTTTATGTTTTGTCTGATATCGCTTTCAATTACGTCTAATCTGAAATTATGTTGTCTGTATAGTGAAGAGTTACGACATATCTTTGATGCATTATACCGAACAGGTCATCACGTGATTATTGATCCATAAAATCCATTTCGTCTCAAAAACTTTACAACCCTGGGGTAGAATGGTCCCTAGACTTGCAGAAAACTTAGTCAATACTTTCTGCAGATGCATTGAAGTCTTTTTCACATAGCATGTCGCAAATTAATTTGGTCATAGCTTTCCATCGAATAGCGGACAATGTCGATCAAAGATCAGACTTCTAGCCATCATCTACGTATTCTACAAAGTATATTTGTACGAACCCTCTCAGCACCAAAATCGAAAACATGAGCCTTTGTGAATTGCAGATGTCATATGGGTTATCCAATCCGAAGTTGTCTTACTTTCAAATTAAGAAAAATGTAGAAAATTCTTCAGTATAAGACTAAGAATGTTCTTAAGAATGTTAAATAAATACTGACCCAGACTGCAGAGAAATGTAAAGTCTGATCTTGGATCCATTTGTTATAGTATGTAACAAAAATCTTTGTCTATGAAGGCTTCTAACTTGCTTTAAACGGTGTATCAGTGAGAGAAAGATTTTAGATAAACACTAGGGTGAGATGGAAACTATTAATACATAAGAACAGTTGAATTAATATAAACAGTCTGTTTCTATATCTATTTCTCTGAGTTTTCGTAACCCTTTACCACACAACCCCGAATTAACGACCCTGGGGAAAGAAGGCTTTTGAAAACATAGTGGGAAAAGGAGAAAATGCTGGTAACCAGCATTTTCTCCTTTTCCCACTATGTTTTCTACCATGTCAAGGACTAATTTCATCCTTTGAGCCACCTTTAGTTTGTAGTCAACAGATGCTTCCAGTTTGGACAAGTCTAACATTCTGTCAGTTAGGTAAAGAGTTAACTCTTTCAGTGCCGATTGTATAAACTCGACCTTTTTCGACGTCTGTAAATGCAGTCTGCTCACACTCAGATTTTTTTTTATCATATAAGCGGACGGTATAGATCCAAGATCAGACTGCACGTTCTGTGCAATCTGATCTTGATCTATGCCGTCCGCACAATCCCCTATTTACGCCTGTGACGCTAATGGGGTTGATATCATCGTTTATCTTAAACTCGTTCTCACCTTGATAGATATATTCGCACCGAATCATGATTCTTCTATATTACGGAAGCCCTATGTAATCTTTTTGATCTCTTGGAGCCCATGGATAACTTGAGCATATCGTTTGGACAGATGATATTGTGGAGTATAGCAAAAGGGGTCCTGCGTGGTTCAGTAGTAATTTTGGGGCCCCAGGTTCGATCTTCACTTGAAGCACTGGGTCTTTCTTGGGAGTGTCCATGAGCAAGATGTTTCGGAGCCCTAGTAAAGTACTGATGGAACCCGAAACACCGATCGATCGATCGATCGATCGAAATCAATAGAAAAAAACTTAGCCAGTAAAGGATTAAAGTTGACAAAGTAAATATTTTGGTTAAAAAATTATTATTTGAAGTGCAATGTCTATAAGAGAATGCCTTGGCCATTTACCAAATAACCTTCTGTGATAACAGCCTTTAGGAAGAAAATTTTTAAAAAAAAGGAAAACATTGTGGAACGAGGAAAAAGTACTGTTTTATATCCCTTAAAAACGAATGCCACCCTACTCGCCGCATAATAATTACCACTTGTCGTCTATAAATGCTTTTATAATGGGCGAGTTTAGAATTTTGGAACCCCAAGTTTTAAGGACCCTCAAAAAGAAAGCATTTATAAACATCGTGAGAAAAGGAGAAAATGCTGGTAACCAGCATTTTCTCCTTTTCCCACAATGTTTTCTAGCCTTTCAAATACAAATTCCATCGGTTAAGCCACAATGATATCTGTCGTCTGCAAGTGCTTTCAGTTTGGACGAGTATAATATTTTGTGGTCTTGGGAAGAGTTAAAAACTTAACCATAACATTATAAATACGTCTTTGTACCGTAACTTTAAGGTAAACAGCCTCCAGTTTCAGCTTCGGAATACAGACCATCGTAAAATTTACTCTCCTTACTTAACTCTATCCTGCTGAATTAGTGAAATGAAATTTTTGACCAGATAGTATAAACCTAAATTTTCATACTTCAAAGATATTTCAAGAGGAAAGATATGTCCTTATCGGACAGTGTAGATCCAAGATCAGACTGCACGTTCTGTGCAGTCTGATCTTGATCTACGCTGTCCGAAAAAGGTCAGTGAGTCGCGCTTAGCAGTCTAAGGGTTAATTGACATTCTCGTATTTTTTGTTCCTCTTGGTAGGTCTACAAACAGCTTAACAATGACTTCACAATGACCAAAATTTTGTGGAATATTCTACCCAGTATACTTTTTAGACACACAATTCACCTCTCTTTCACTGCTGAAAATTGTTTGGATAATGTTTATTCTGAAAAATAGTCACTAGCTTTTAATATTGCTTTTCATAAACTCCAGAAAGACATGAAAAGTTGCACTGGCCGTCGTGACATGTCTACCAAAACAAGTAAAGCGTAAAATGATAAATGTAGAAGCCTTACAATGTGTGGAACTTTGTATAATTAACAAAGGATCATACAGAGAAATTGAAAAGACGTGAATCCAAAACCACAACTGTAAACGATATAACCTGTAATCAAATATTTTTCAGCGGTACACTTGGAAAAGGGGGGGGGGGGGGTTATGCACCAAACAAGCGTTGCATATTATGGATCCATTTTATCAGAAAACCGGCAAAGTGATGAGGCAGAACGATCCTTTTGACCAAAAAAAAAAAATAATAATATAGTAAAAAGGTTTCGATTCGTGTCAGCCTGCGCGAATTGCGCAGGCTGACAAGAACCGATACTTTTGACAGATGCATTACACTCCTTTTTCACAGAAAACGACTCAATTATATATTTGAAAAATATTTACTTAAATTCATAGACAGTTGAATGAAAAAAGGTCACATTTATTTTTCCCGATTTTTTTTTTCAAATTTGTTAGGTGAATACAATTTACGTCAATTTACAGAAACTGTACAATGACACTTCAGAAAAGTTGATACCTTTTGTCTGTTTGTTTTGTATCTAAATAAATATGTTTTGCCCGAAAGTTTTCGATCAAATATCTGAAAAGTGTAAATAAATTGGAAGTAAAATTGATTTTCAATTTCTTTCTTTTCGGTTAGAAAAAATAAATATACGGTAACGTTACTTGCAGTCGACGAATAATGTTCTCTTATTAGAAAAAGATATGGGCAATCTTTGTTTGAATTAAAAATAATATACTGCTCACACTTTGATAGGGATCATTACGATATTTTGAAAAAAATTACATTTTTACAGCTTCGTATTTAAAAAAAACACTCTTTTCCACAGGCGGTCGGTTTTATCATTGTATCAATGAAATATTCAAGAATCAAAAACATAGCATATTTAAAATAGATTGACTAGTTCTTTATATCATAACAGATTTTCTGAAATCGAAGGGGATTGAGGGAAACATGGTGATCCCTAGCAAATTTTGATTAGTATAATTAATTGCATGACATCCGACCCATGCTCTGTGAAAAGGAGGTTTAAATCATCTGCATAAAGTATCTACGCATATCAGCCTGCGCAGTCCAGGCTGATCTGGGTTGAACCTGGGTTGAACCTTTCTGGTATTGGTGAATTTTCTGCATGTAAAAGAACCAGTCTACCCCATGATTCAGTCGATCGTTAGACAAAATGGATTTTATTTATCTATAATTATGTGATGACTTCCATGGTCTGTTGCATAATGCAGAATGCATTAAACCCCCTCTTTACCAGAGCATGCGATAATTATATTGGAATACACGACAATGTAATTTACGAATGAATTCATATCATGTTACTGCTGGTAGAGTAACTTTCAGGAAGAAAGATAGACAAGTGACACTGGCAAAAGGTGATCATTTCACCTATATCAATTAGATCTAACACATAGACAAGTTCCGATCATTTTCTCATTTTCCCACAATGTTTTCAAGACTTTTTTCCGGGGTCCTTAAGACGCGGGGTTGTTTGGTAAAAGACTCAAACCGAAGTCAACAAAATTGGATTAAAAAAAAAAAAGCCATGCTCTGGCAAAGAGGGGTCTAATGCATCTCCCTGATACATTGTACCAAGCAAGTCATTATACAATTATGGATCCATAAAATCTATTTTGTGTAACAACCAACTGAATCATGTGGTAGAATGCTCCTTGAACATGCAGAAAAATTGCCAAAGCAAAGAGTATCGATATAGATCAGCCTGCATAGACCCCGAAGGCTGATCTGAGTCGATATTTTTTTGCAGATGCATTAACCCTTATCCTGCCGTTCGCGACCATGGATGACTCTTGCGGAGAGTGTACAGCAAGATCAGCCTGCACATACGTGCAGTCTGATCTTGCTCTACACTCTCCGCTGCTTAATCGGTAGTTTGGGTCATATAAGCCCAGCTTAATACCCGTACATTTAGCAAAATATGTTTGCGTTATCGTCGACCATTTTTATTCGGCAAAACCTCTTTTCACAGAGTATGGCTATTATACGGCTCGTACGTGTATATATACGTATTTATCATGAAGGTCTCACGAAATTACTCATTTTCATTTCTATCATAATCGATTTTTTTAAAATTTCGATCACTGTCGATTTTATCAGTACATAATTTCGATAATTATCGCTGTTGTTATTGATACAAATTCAGGATCTTTATATTTTATAAATCTTATTGGTATGACATGTAAACATGTTTATAATCACATTTGGTCATTTCGAAATTCCAGTTTCAACACGAGTTTGGTCCATTTCCCTCACAAAATATTCACGGATAGGAAACGTCATATTTTGAGCCAATGGCTCTGATAAGAAAATGTTGTGTTGGTCTTCCGGCTCCGAAATTATCGGCTCAAGACACAGGTAGGCCTGTCATTCTTTCCCACAATATTGAATCTCAATCGTTGCAGATTACAGGATATCAGCCCGCATAGCTCAATTGGTAGAGCGTACGACTCGTGAACATGATGTTTCGGGTCATTTGAGGGAATGGGTTGTTCTGAACGGCTGGTCATTTAAAATTGCTAATAGTCTTTAGGATGAGAGGTTTAACCGAGGTCCCGCCCGTGTGACGGCGCTATACACCGAGCACGTTAAAGAACCAGACGAAATTTAGGATTGGTTTCGTCCTGTAGGTGCACTATCCCCTGTGATAATATTAACAGCCTTCATGGGGGCGTCGCCCATATGAGCAACCGGATTTGACGATGAATAAACGCAAATTCAATCAATCATAACAGGATACATTTAAATAATCGTGTTTGTAAAATGCGTCTGTATGACTCTTTGTATTTATCTGTCTAGCTATAGTAAGCTAGAGGGATTGAAATCTACGGCCCCTAACTCTCAGATTAAAAGACGGAAGCTGCCGAGATTGGCCGAATTGCCGTTACGAAAACGTCGATGTTACACGATATTTACCGATGAGTTAGTGCATGAACCTACAGCCCCTAACACGTATATTAAAAGACGGATGCTGCCGAGATTGGCCGAATTGCCTTTACGAAAACGTCGATGATACACGATATTTGCCGATGAGTTAGTGCATGAACCTACAGCCCCTAACACGTATATTAAAAGACGGATGCTGCCGAGATTGGCCGAATTGCCTTTACGAAAACGTCGATGATACACGATATTTACCGATGAGTTAGTGCATGAACCTACAGCCCCTAACACTTATATTAAAAGACGGATGCTGCCGAGATTGGCCGAATTGCCTTTACGAAAACGTCGATGATACACGATATTTGCCGATGAGTTAGTGCATGAACCTACAGCCCCTAACACTTATATTAAAAGACGGATGCTGCCGAGATTGGCCTAATTGCCTTTACGAAAACGTCGATGATACACGATATTTGCCGATGAGTTAGTGCATGAACCTACAGCCCCTAACACTTATATTAAAAGACGGATGCTGCCGAGATTGGCCTAATTGCCTTTACGAAAACGTCGATGATACACGATATTTGCCGATGAGTTAGTGCATGAACCTACAGCCCCTAACACTTATATTAAAAGACGGATGCTGCCGAGATTGGCCTAATTGCCTTTACGAAAACGTCGATGATACACGATATTTGCCGATGAGTTAGTGCATGAACCTACAGCCCCTAACACTTATATTAAAAGACGGATGCTGCCGAGATTGGCCGAATTGCCTTTACGAAAACGTCGATGATACACGATATTTGCCGATGAGTTAGTGCATGAACCTACAGCCCCTAACACTTATATTAAAAGACGGATGCTGCCGAGATTGGCCTAATTGCCTTTACGAAAACGTCGATGATACACGCTATTTGCCGATGAGTTAGTGCATGAACCTACAGCCCCTAACACTTATATTAAAAGACGGATGCTGCCGAGATTGGCCTAATTGCCTTTACGAAAACGTCGATGATACACGCTATTTGCCGATGAGTTAGTGCATGAACCTACAGCCCCTAACACTTATATTAAAAGACGGATGCTGCCGAGATTGGCCTAATTGCCTTTACGAAAACGTCGATGATACACGCTATTTGCCGATGAGTTAGTGCATGAACCTACAGCCCCTAACACTTATATTAAAAGACGGATGCTGCCGAGATTGGCCTAATTGCCTTTACGAAAACGTCGATGATACACGCTATTTGCCGATGAGTTAGTGCATGAACCTACAGCCCCTAACACTTATATTAAAAGACGGATGCTGCCGAGATTGGCCTAATTGCCTTTACGAAAACGTCGATGATACACGCTATTTGCCGATGAGTTAGTGCATGAACCTACAGCCCCTAACACTTATATTAAAAGACGGATGCTGCCGAGATTGGCCTAATTGCCTTTACGAAAACGTCGATGATACACGCTATTTGCCGATGAGTTAGTGCATGAACCTACAGCCCCTTACACTTATATTAAAAGACGGATGCTGCCGAGATTGGCCTAATTGCCTTTACGAAAACGTCGATGATACACGATATTTGCCGATGAGTTAGTGCATGAACCTACAGCCCCTAACACTTATATTAAAAGACGGATGCTGCCGAGATTGGCCTAATTGCCTTTACGAAAACGTCGATGATACACGCTATTTGCCGATGAGTTAGTGCATGAACCTACAGCCCCTAACACTTATATTAAAAGACGGATGCTGCCGAGATTGGCCTAATTGCCTTTACGAAAACGTCGATGATACACGCTATTTGCCGATGAGTTAGTGCATGAACCTACAGCCCCTAACACGTATATTAAAAGACGGATGCTGCCGAGATTGGCCTAATTGCCTTTACGAAAACGTCGATGATACACGCTATTTGCCGATGAGTTAGTGCATGAACCTACAGCCCCTAACACTTATATTAAAAGACGGATGCTGCCGAGATTGGCCTAATTGCCTTTACGAAAACGTCGATGATACACGCTATTTGCCGATGAGTTAGTGCATGAACCTACAGCCCCTAACACTTATATTAAAAGACGGATGCTGCCGAGATTGGCCTAATTGCCTTTACGAAAACGTCGATGATACACGCTATTTGCCGATGAGTTAGTGCATGAACCTACAGCCCCTAACACTTATATTAAAAGACGGATGCTGCCGAGATTGGCCTAATTGCCTTTACGAAAACGTCGATGATACACGCTATTTGCCGATGAGTTAGTGCATGAACCTACAGCCCCTAACACTTATATTAAAAGACGGATGCTGCCGAGATTGGCCTAATTGCCTTTACGAAAACGTCGATGATACACGCTATTTGCCGATGAGTTAGTGCATGAACCTACAGCCCCTAACACTTATATTAAAAGACGGATGCTGCCGAGATTGGCCGAATTGCCTTTACGAAAACGTCGATGATACACGCTATTTGCCGATGAGTTAGTGCATGAACCTACAGCCCCTAACACTTATATTAAAAGACGGATGCTGCCGAGATTGGCCTAATTGCCTTTACGAAAACGTCGATGATACACGCTATTTGCCGATGAGTTAGTGCATGAACCTACAGCCCCTAACACGTATATTAAAAGACGGATGCTGCCGAGATTGGCCGAATTGCCTTTACGAAAACGTCGATGATACACGATATTTGCCGATGAGTTAGTGCATGAACCTACAGCCCCTAACACGTATATTAAAAGACGGATGCTGCCGAGATTGGCCGAATTGCCTTTACGAAAACGTCGATGATACACGATATTTACCGATGAGTTAGTGCATGAACCTACAGCCCCTAACACTTATATTAAAAGACGGATGCTGCCGAGATTGGCCGAATTGCCTTTACGAAAACGTCGATGATACACGATATTTGCCGATGAGTTAGTGCATGAACCTACAGCCCCTAACACTTATATTAAAAGACGGATGCTGCCGAGATTGGCCTAATTGCCTTTACGAAAACGTCGATGATACACGATATTTGCCGATGAGTTAGTGCATGAACCTACAGCCCCTAACACTTATATTAAAAGACGGATGCTGCCGAGATTGGCCTAATTGCCTTTACGAAAACGTCGATGATACACGATATTTGCCGATGAGTTAGTGCATGAACCTACAGCCCCTAACACTTATATTAAAAGACGGATGCTGCCGAGATTGGCCTAATTGCCTTTACGAAAACGTCGATGATACACGATATTTGCCGATGAGTTAGTGCATGAACCTACAGCCCCTAACACTTATATTAAAAGACGGATGCTGCCGAGATTGGCCGAATTGCCTTTACGAAAACGTCGATGATACACGATATTTGCCGATGAGTTAGTGCATGAACCTACAGCCCCTAACACTTATATTAAAAGACGGATGCTGCCGAGATTGGCCTAATTGCCTTTACGAAAACGTCGATGATACACGCTATTTGCCGATGAGTTAGTGCATGAACCTACAGCCCCTAACACTTATATTAAAAGACGGATGCTGCCGAGATTGGCCTAATTGCCTTTACGAAAACGTCGATGATACACGCTATTTGCCGATGAGTTAGTGCATGAACCTACAGCCCCTAACACTTATATTAAAAGACGGATGCTGCCGAGATTGGCCTAATTGCCTTTACGAAAACGTCGATGATACACGCTATTTGCCGATGAGTTAGTGCATGAACCTACAGCCCCTAACACTTATATTAAAAGACGGATGCTGCCGAGATTGGCCTAATTGCCTTTACGAAAACGTCGATGATACACGCTATTTGCCGATGAGTTAGTGCATGAACCTACAGCCCCTAACACTTATATTAAAAGACGGATGCTGCCGAGATTGGCCTAATTGCCTTTACGAAAACGTCGATGATACACGCTATTTGCCGATGAGTTAGTGCATGAACCTACAGCCCCTAACACTTATATTAAAAGACGGATGCTGCCGAGATTGGCCTAATTGCCTTTACGAAAACGTCGATGATACACGCTATTTGCCGATGAGTTAGTGCATGAACCTACAGCCCCTTACACTTATATTAAAAGACGGATGCTGCCGAGATTGGCCTAATTGCCTTTACGAAAACGTCGATGATACACGATATTTGCCGATGAGTTAGTGCATGAACCTACAGCCCCTAACACTTATATTAAAAGACGGATGCTGCCGAGATTGGCCTAATTGCCTTTACGAAAACGTCGATGATACACGCTATTTGCCGATGAGTTAGTGCATGAACCTACAGCCCCTAACACTTATATTAAAAGACGGATGCTGCCGAGATTGGCCTAATTGCCTTTACGAAAACGTCGATGATACACGCTATTTGCCGATGAGTTAGTGCATGAACCTACAGCCCCTAACACGTATATTAAAAGACGGATGCTGCCGAGATTGGCCTAATTGCCTTTACGAAAACGTCGATGATACACGCTATTTGCCGATGAGTTAGTGCATGAACCTACAGCCCCTAACACTTATATTAAAAGACGGATGCTGCCGAGATTGGCCTAATTGCCTTTACGAAAACGTCGATGATACACGCTATTTGCCGATGAGTTAGTGCATGAACCTACAGCCCCTAACACTTATATTAAAAGACGGATGCTGCCGAGATTGGCCTAATTGCCTTTACGAAAACGTCGATGATACACGCTATTTGCCGATGAGTTAGTGCATGAACCTACAGCCCCTAACACTTATATTAAAAGACGGATGCTGCCGAGATTGGCCTAATTGCCTTTACGAAAACGTCGATGATACACGCTATTTGCCGATGAGTTAGTGCATGAACCTACAGCCCCTAACACTTATATTAAAAGACGGATGCTGCCGAGATTGGCCTAATTGCCTTTACGAAAACGTCGATGATACACGCTATTTGCCGATGAGTTAGTGCATGAACCTACAGCCCCTAACACTTATATTAAAAGACGGATGCTGCCGAGATTGGCCGAATTGCCTTTACGAAAACGTCGATGATACACGCTATTTGCCGATGAGTTAGTGCATGAACCTACAGCCCCTAACACTTATATTAAAAGACGGATGCTGCCGAGATTGGCCTAATTGCCTTTACGAAAACGTCGATGATACACGCTATTTGCCGATGAGTTAGTGCATGAACCTACAGCCCCTAACACTTATATTAAAAGACGGATGCTGCCGAGATTGGCCTAATTGCCTTTACGAAAACGTCGATGATACACGCTATTTGCCGATGAGTTAGTGCATGAACCTACAGCCCCTAACACTTATATTAAAAGACGGATGCTGCCGAGATTGGCCGAATTGCCTTTACGAAAACGTCGATGATACACGCTATTTGCCGATGAGTTAGTGCATGAACCTACAGCCCCTAACACTTATATTAAAAGACGGATGCTGCCGAGATTGGCCGAATTGCCTTTACGAAAACGTCGATGATACACGCTATTTGCCGATGAGTTAGTGCATGAACCTACAGCCCCTAACACTTATATTAAAAGACGGATGCTGCCGAGATTGGCCTAATTGCCTTTACGAAAACGTCGATGATACACGCTATTTGCCGATGAGTTAGTGCATGAACCTACAGCCCCTAACACTTATATTAAAAGACGGATGCTGCCGAGATTGGCCTAATTGCCTTTACGAAAACGTCGATGATACACGCTATTTGCCGATGAGTTAGGGGTCGTAGACCTTAACGAGGGTAAGATTGTTTGTATGTTATTTAACCTTTATCCTGCGAAATAAAAGAATAGAAACTTTCAAGCCGATAGAAAAAAACCGATTTTTTTCATTTTCCAAGGTATTTTTTTTTGGAGAGATATCTCCTTATCGGACAGCGTAGATCTAAGATCAGACTGCACGTTCTGTGCAGTCTGGTCTTGATCTACACTCTCCGCTAAAGGCATTTGAGTCGCGCTCAACAGCCTTACGGTTAAAATATTTTTGGTCTGAGTCTCTTATACCGGAATGTTATCGATAGTCCTTATCACTACAAGCGACTGGCTGCTTACCCACATATACCAATTGTGGAAAAAATGAACAGCGGTAAGAGATTAAAAATGAATCCTGTTCCACTGACAGATATCAACTGTCGGAGAGAAATTAGCCTAGCTGGGGATTCGTACCCGCGACCTCGTGATTTCAAGCCCTATACGTTACCGGCTAAGCCACCAGGATAGACAGTTTTACGAAGTGTTTATTCTAATATGAGATATTTCGCCGTAAATCCGATGTATTTAATTGGTGTATGATATGTAAATATACATAGCCTTTTAGCAAATATTAAACGTAATCCAAACATTTTCTTTACAACCGTCAATGTTACATTGCCTAAGTTAGATTTTCTACCGTATATGATTTCAAAATATTTTTTCTCACTTCCTTTACCTTGCTACAAACATCTAGGCTTTTCCATATGCAGATATCAAATCAATTTTGGTTCAAAGGATTCGGTTTGTTTTCTATAAAGTAGAAAACTTTATGGGAGAGGAGAAAATGCTGGTTACCAGCCTTTTCTCCTTTTCTCATAATGTTTTTAAAAGCCACCTTTCCTCGTTAAAACTCAGAACTATTTGGTGGAAGGTTAACTTCACTGGGAAACCTCGGATTTTCTTTTATGTCGAAATTATGGAATCGTTCGAAAACTTGCTTGGAAAGGTTTTGACCTATTTAACCGTCTATACCAAACGATCCCGTCTTTTAACGACCCTATATAGATGAAGGCTTTTGAAAACATTGTGGGAAATGGAGAAAATGTCTATTCCAGTTTTTTCAATGTTTTCTAAACTTTTAAAAAACAAATCACATAACTTGAAATACATTGAATTTGTCGGTAGCTCAGCTGGTAACCTGCAGGGCTTGAACATAGGACAGTCGCTGGTTCTATTACCCAGCTCGGCCAATTTCTTTCGGAGGATTGATGATATATAGTCATTGCGATAGGATTTATGCCTCTCTCACCGCTGATCATTGTTTCGATGATGTTTACGTGAGAGAGCAGACAGTGGCTTTGGCAGAATAATATGCGAAGAACTTGTAAAAGAAAGTCCAGGAAAGCATAATTATAGATAAGTGCGCTGATCCACGCGATATAGCTGAAATAATGTTGAAAACAACGCTAAACACAGTACATGTACAAACAAGAGAACCAATAACGTGTTACTTTTATAATGACTGTTCCTTATTTGTGAAGTTGAGCAAGTAGGTTATATCTAAATCTAAATGCTCTAATTACTTCGCTAATTACTTACATTGGCTTGCAAGCCAAAAGGGGCATTCGGACATTTGCGTAAAGTGTCGTCTCGGATCAGCCTGCGCAGTCCGCGCAGGCTAATCCGAGACGGCACTTTACGACTACATTAGATTTTGTGCTACAGTAGACATGCGCTAAACAGAAAATTACAGGCTGATCCGATTCGACACTTTACGCAAATGTCTAAATGCCCCTTTTCGCATGTTGCAGGCCAATTATAGGGTATATTGTCACAGAAAGTGTTCAATTGCTCGTACATTTGCCAAATGTTTATGTAATCTAGAAACATTGCGACAGGGTGAGAGTACTCATTATAAAGCGTTTTCTTTACTTTGTGCTGCTACCATCCGTACTGAAATTCAGTTCGTAAATTTCAAAATTCCAAGGCTAGCCATTTGATTGGCTGAAATAGAACGTCTAAGCCAATCAAATGACTATAGTAGGCGGATTTGAAATAAGAACAGACTTTATTTCGTACAATTAGACCCAGAAGAAACAAGTAAACTAAAATAGCCGTAGTCCAAATTGAAAGCACTTGCAGACGACAAATCAAACATGGCTCAAAAAGTGAAAATATTAGTGGTAGAGTAGAGAAAAAGTTATTGGAAAAGCAAAAACTGCTGGTTCCCAGCATTTCCTCCTTTATCCCATAATGTTTTCCAGGGCCTTCTTCATCAGGGGCTTCATAACACTTTAGCAGACGTTTTTTTTTAAACTTGTCAAAATTGAAAGCATCTGTGCAGACGACAAATTAAATGAATTCAAATAAAGTTTTTTGTCTTTAACAGGGTAAGTGACAGTGGAACAAAACAAAATGCTGGTAACCAGCATTTCATCCTTTTCCCATAATGTTTTCAAACGCAGTATTCTCTTCAGAATCGTCGAAAGTCGGAATTATTAGGTAAAGGGTTACCCCTTTACCAGATGACAAAATTTTAGACTTGTCTGAGTTCAAGGTATTTGAAGAAGGCATACCTTGCTTCAACGATGGGATTTGTCTGTGAACAGATGGAAAGCATTGCAGAAAAAGGAGAAAGTGCTAATAATCTGGATTATCTCTCTCGCCCGAATTTTTTTTTTTGCAGAAGCCATCTTCAACGGAGCCGTTAAAAGTGAGAATTGTTTGGTAATGTGTTGAACGATGTACTGTGGTTGTGTTGTATAGTGCGTATATACGGACTTGTGCACTAAACTGCACTCAATTTGAGAACAATGAATATTCATGAATTACAAAGTTCTTCGATGATCATTTTTAGGGCTCTGTAAGATTTTATCATGTAAAAGGAGCATAAAATTGAATTTGGGAGGAATCTGAAGTTCGTCACTTTTAAGGGCATATGCCACAGTTTTCGCGGCTCACCGGTTGATTGAATTTGTGTTTATTTATCGTCGCTTGCTCATATGGGCGACGCCCCCTGAAGGTTGTTAGTATTGTTACAGGGGATAGTGCAAGATACAGGACGAAACCCATCCTAAGTTACGCCTGGTTCTTTAACGTGATCAGTGCATAGCATCATCACATGGGACCTAGGTTTAACGTCTGATCCGAAAGACTATTAGCAATTTTAGATGGCCAGCCGTAGGGCTCGAACTTTTTGCTGTTGGTAAATTTCTGCATGTCAAAGTACCGTTCTACCTCTTGATTCAGCCGATTTGTAGACAAATCGAACCATGTTTTATTTTTTTATGAATTGTGAGTTTTATTAATTCTGAATTTTCTGCATGTCAAAGGACCATTCTACCTCTGGACAAAATGGATTTTATGGATTCATAATTATACGATGAATTGCTTGGTATAATGCATCACAAAAGATGCATTGAACCCCTTTTTACCAGAGCATGGCTTATTTACCTCATGATGTAATTCGATATCGAAGTTACTTTTTCAAGCAGATTTCACTTTTTATGTAATGTTCAAGCAATTTCAAAACATCAAAACAGCGCTTATATATTATTTCATGCTTTCCGGTAGGTTATCGAGAAATATCGGTGAAATATTTTTCGATATTTCATGGTTACGACCAGTAAAAATACCGATTTTTGTATTCTAACTCTTCAATTGAAGGCGGAAACAGTTGTTCCCGCGCATGCGAAGGGGGTACGCCACGGGGAATAACCGAAAAGAACTTCACTGGATTTTGATTAAGTTCCCCAAGAAAGGGTTAGAAGCATGAAATATATAGAATGTTTGTTTTTTTCGGTGAAAGATCGAAATTTATTTCATCTCGTGAACATCATCGATAACATTTTCACTCGTGGCTGCGCCACTCGTGAAAATATTAACGACGATGTTCACTCGATGAAATAAATTTCGATCTTTCACCGAAAAAAAAAAAAAAAAAATCCTCTATATCATACAAAAATTATATAATAGTATAATTGTATAAATGTTTAAGAAAAGAGTGTCCCATTAAAATGTTTTCTTGTAGCAGAATATGCCTTTTTTTTAAGTAGATCTATTGCCAATAGATATTCAGTTTTACCAACGAAATTGAAAATGTCATAGATGTTAACCTTCTATATTTTAAACAGTTTTGGGACATGTCCAAAAATCAGGAATGGAAAGCAGCGCCAAAGTTAAGTTTTTTTTAAAACGATGTCGTGTAAAGACAAATTAGTTGAATATATCTTGCGGAATGAAGATATTCCCACCCTTGGCTATATCAACTTTTGCCAAAATGTCTTATAGGTGAAGCTCTGGATTTGAAAAAAAAAAGATAAAATAATAATAAAAAAAAAAAAATGCATATTCGTAGAAAATAACGAAAAACAGATCTGTTATATGATGGTGAAGGAAAGGGCAATGTTAGTACTTTAAAGTCGCCCTGGCGTTATTTAATTACTTAATAACGGACCCCTAAGTGTTATGCATATTATATATGACTCCAGAATACCACTAAAATTATTATTTATTGTCAGAACATTCTATTTTTAAACCAGCATAATTATTCTTAATTTGATAATTGCTGAAATTTTACACAAAAACAGTAAACTTTCTCAGTGTAACCTATTTTTCAGTAATTTCTACATGTAACTCAAATCAGTTCAATTTGATTGGCATAAATTTATTATAACTCGCAGATGGTATCTGAATACTGGAACATATAATACAAGAACAAACAGTTTTTCTACATTTCCCACAATGTTTCCTTCCCTATCAAATGCAGGAACCACCATTTCAGTTACAATTAATTTGTCGTCTGCAAATGCTTTCAAGTTGGTCCAGTCCAAAATTTTGTCGTTTGGTAAAGGGTCAAGTGCCCAGCCTAGGCGCTTTGAACATCGTAATCGACTGTGTTGTTTCAATTGCCCACTGTTGCTATTTATAGATCATATAACACCTTTATTCAGCACTTCCAGGTCTCAGGACCGATATGGCAATATTTTGTATGGAATATTTTTACCAAATCAACTATCAGCAACCATAATTTATTTTTAAAGAATAACGTCTGACGCAATGCACTTCCTTGAAATATATTGTAAATTTTGCTTTGGTACATTCTGAATAAATATTGACTACGTGACTTTAAAAATACATCATCAGGCTTTTAAACCTTTCAAAAATACATTAAATCTATCCGCACAGAACACAGACGTATAAAAGCTTCCATTTATACAACAAAGATTTGAATCTTTTGCTATTATATAGATGAATTCCGCTTTTTACGAGAGTAGACAATACAGAACCCCTGGAAATGTTTGGTCTTCCTTACATGTTAACTCTTTCGGTTTCAAATATATGAATCATGCGCTCTGAGGAAGGTATTTAAGGCATTTGCGAAATGTATCGTCCCATGCGAGCCTGCGCAGTCCGCGCAGGCTGGCATGGGTCGAAACTTTTTGCTATTGATTAATTTTCTGCATGTCAAAGGACCAGTCTATCTCATAATCCAGTGCGTTGTTCGACAAAATGTCTTGCTTGGTATAATGCATGCACAGAGACGCAATAAAACCGCTTCGGTCAGAGCATGTCTCATATAAATGCGGCATCTCTCGTCCACTGAAAATACAATCCACCTAAACCAAGTTTTTTTTTTTTCTATGTTCTATTTATTTAATTTTCTATCTTATTCACTACACAAGCGGAGAGTATAGATCCAAGATCAGACTGCACGTTCTGTGTAGTCTGATCTTGATCTATGCCGTCCGCCAATGACCCTACCTCCGCGTATGGCTTTGAAATGTCAGACTACGCGTTATTTCCAGTCTTGTCTTGACCATTTAGCAACCTGCAGTTAGCCTATATTGCATACGGTAATGGAAAGGTTCACCTTCCAACAACCCACATATTAATTATATATTAAATATTAAATCGTTACTCGTTTTCAGGCAGTTTTCATCCCATTTTATCATCATTTTTATGAAACTGTTATCATTCTTGTATCTTCATATCCGATGTTGCCCCTGATAGCTGCAAGATTGCACAGATGACGACGGATAGAAAATGCATTTCATGTTTTGGGGGCCTTAAATGCAGTCGCTGTTGTCGTTCCCGGTTTTAAATGTGGGCAAATCCCTTCTATCCCTCACACCATATATACTGGTAATTTAACTATAGTTTAGCAATTCAACACACTTTCCAGTTTGAAAAGGGTGTCTCTCTCTCTCTCTCTCTCTCTCTCTCTCTCCTTCCTCCCTCCCTCCTCTCTCTCTCTCTCTCTCTCTCTCTCTCTCTCTCTCTCTCTCTCTCTCTCTCTCTCTCTCTCTCTCTCTCTCTCTCTCTCTCTGTAAGGATGTATCTTGAAGTGAGCATTTTCAGTAAGACAATTCAAGAGTTGATTTCAAGGTCTATCTCTGCTAGAATTTCTGATTTGAAACATGAATGACAGTTTCGGTACAAAATCAGACTGTACATCATGTGCTATTCGTCACTGATCTACATTTGCAGTAAAATGGCGTTTTGAGTTCAATTGCAGTCTCCACTAAGCAATCGGCCCCTTATTGAGCGTTTCAATCTTAAACTCTTTACCATACAATTCCGAGTTTTAACGATCCTGAGAGAGAAGCCTTTTGAAAATATTAAGGGAAAAGGTGAAAATGCTGGTTACCAGCACTTTCACCTTTAACCAGCATTTTCACCTTTTCCCACAATGTTTTCTACCCCATCAAGGACAATTCCATCGTTTGAGCCAAATCTAATTTGTCGTCTGCAAATACTTTCAATTTTTGACAAGTTTACATTTTTGTCGTTTGGTAAAGAGTTAAACCTTTCTAGAATTGTCACATGCCGACCGATATCTCAACCGCTTTCATTGCAACTTGAGCCGGAAAGAAATTCACAGGCCCACAACTCCTGTAACAGTCGGTCCATCATAATGAATACCGCTGGCACACAAATACAAATACTAATGTTAGAAATTTTTTCATGGAAACTTCTTCCAAATTGGTCGGAAACTGTTAGAGGAGAAGAAGACATTAACTTGGGTCTATGGACTCACGAACAACCTGATTCTGGTAAATCCCCTTCCTCACTCCGTATTTGGGTAATAAAAAATATGGGAATAGTTACATGCTCTTACTATATGCTAGACGACAATTTTTTTTAATATTATCCATGTTAAAGTCCTTTGCAGACGATAAATTAACTTTTCACCACACAGCAAAATTCTAAACTTGTCCAAATTTAAACTATTTGCAGATAACAAATCAAATGTGGCACAAAAGGTGGGATTTGCTTTTGAAAATTTAGGGATCGTTGTTGGGACAGGAAAAAATGCAGGGTACCAGCATTTTCTTTTATTTCCCCAATGTTTTCAAAAGGCCTTTTTCTCAGAGTCGTTAAATCTAGGGATTGTGTGGACTGCTAAGGGGTTTTAAATATGACTCAGTCGTTTTGTAAAGTGTAAAGGTAAAAGTCCCTGGTGTTCGGAAATAGATTTATTGGAGAGGTCATCAGACCTCTCCAACAGTGGTGAGTTTAAAAGGCAGACTGCCACATAATTTGCAGTTTAAATCCATTTTTCTTGCGAAACTGTTCTGATTCACAGTCTGTTTCGTCATGGTTTTGTAAATAAAGCGAAATCAAAAAACCGAAACAGGAAATAGACGTGGTTTATTTTTGTATAACGAATTTCAGGAAAGATTTGTTATATTAATTTGCCATGGTTGCAAATGACCTCTCAAATAATTGTAATTTTTCATTAAGCAAATAAATCTTAGCAGAAGAAAAAATAAGAAGAATTTCGTTAAAAAAAGAGAAAGAAGACCACTGGACAAGATCATGCGACTTGAAAACGCGGAAAGAAGGTCAAATGACCGTCATGTAAACCATAAGAGGTTTCTACGCGGCGCCTTTTTTACTTGTTTGTTTACATGTACCAAAATATATTGAAATTAAAAGCTAACAAACTATTTGAAAACATGGATGCTGACCTCTCCTGGCTTCTTTTGTAAAGAAGCCAACTTGTTCCTTCAGTTATTATAGTATACCGGAAGCGTGCCGGAAGTTACAACAGTATACCGGACGCATGCCGGAAGTCTTTTCACTCAGTGAAATTGTCTCGCACCATGTGCAACTGCATTGTAAATCAGTCCTCATGCTGCGCCGCCGGAACATGATTACCAAGATTAATGAGCTGTCATTGAGTTTGCTTGCTACTAAAGATTATTGTCTCTATAGCACTCGGATTTTAACCCTGAATGGCTAAATAACGTGCTATACGAAAAGGGGTCCGCGCAGGCTGACCTGGGTCGATACTTTTTGCTATGGGTAAATTTTCTGCATGTCAAAGGACCAGTATACCTAATGATTCAGTCGGAATTTGTAGATCTATAGTAATATTATGACTTGCTTAGTATAATGAATTACGGAGATGCATTAAGGCCCCTTTTGCAAGAACACCTCTCGTTGAATTAAATTGGCTGCGCTCTGTGAAAAAGGGGGTTTAATGCATTTTCGGAATGCACTATACCAAGCAAGCCGTTGCATAGAATGCGTCGGTTTTTTTCTAAAAATAGCTGAATCTTGAAATAGAATTGTCCTTTGACAGGCAGAAAATTTACCCATAGCAAACAAGTTTTGACTCTGGTCAGCCAGCGCGGACTGCGCAAGCTGACATGGACCGAGACTTCTTTGTAGATATACTTAACCCCCTTTTCACAGAGCATGACTAAGATAAATACACGCATTTCTTGGCCCATAACAAAATCCGAAATATTGCAATATCAAAACTGTGTTTGATGTTAAATTCTCACGGTATCGGACAAAGTGGAGATGCAAGATTAGACTGCAAGTACTTTGTATAGCCTGTAGTCTGATCTTGCACTTTACTTTTCAATAATCCAGGCACCTAGAGGCACATTTACCTGCCTAATTGTTTAAGTTTATTGACTTAATGAAGGGATATATACCGCGTGGTTATTAGTCGTTGTTTGCAAAGTTAGAAAAGGGTAGAATTTCAAAGTCTTTGAACTATCGGCATACGAGGTACAGCAGTGTTTCTGTTGACTATTGCTTAAGCACTTGATTTTCTCCTTTTCCAACTGACTGTTTTCAGAGGACTTCGTCCTCGTTGACAGTCGGAACTGTTTAGTAAAAGATTAATATAACTTTTTTGTCAAATGTTTAAAATGCGCATATTGGTAAAAATATGAATTTCTTCTCAAATGTGTGAAATGCCCAGACTTAGGTCTTTTCTTTGAACTGACAGGGTCCCGATCTAGACTTTATTTGTCAGACATTAATTGTCGATTAGCAAATTTGAATTGATTTCTCAATCTTGAGTGCCTTAAATTATCTATTGACAAGCATTCTCTGCCCGTGTTTGGAGTCTAAAACGTTGACGTCATGGCTTTGTTTTGAAATGCCGTAATTTCAACATCTTATTTGAATGCGTTTCCAAAGGTTTGTAAACATTTCTTGTTTTTGTCATAGATAGTTTTTCCTGTTTCTTTGGTCTAAAAAGCCCTGACAGTACCAATCTTTTTATCGCATTTTTAAAAGCACCCAAATAATTATTGATTTTTGTAAAGGCAATAACGATCTAAATGGTTGGATTCGTTTTAAAACAGCAGACATACAATAATTATATAGATCTAGATCTGTTGCGTTTTGATAAAACATGCTCTAAACATAGTTTATGTTTCGAAATGAGGTAGTCTATATATACCACACCTTTAGAGTCTGTTAAAATTTCTTTACCACACAATCCCACACTTTTAAGGACCCTGGTACAGAATGCATTAGAAAACATTATGGGGAAAGGAGAAAATGCTGGTTACCAGCATTTTCTCCTTTTCCCATAATGTTTTCTGCCATTCAAAAGACAGAAATCATATTTTGGGCTACACCAAATTTGTCGTCTGCAAATGCTTTCAATTTGGACTAGTCTAAAATTTTGTCGTTGCGTATATAGCGTTAATTGTCAAAGTAAGTCTGTTAACTGTCTGCAGCTTAATGTTTAAACAACAGGCGTTGACATGGAAAAAACAAAAAATAAAAAACGAATCACAACGCACTACATTTTTCTTTTTGTGTCTTTTGAAGCCGTTTCCGTTGAAACAGAACACGCCATGGTTCAATTACTCGGAAAATTGCTTGATTAACCACGTGAGTTTTTTGTGAGATCTAATTGGTTCTTTTCATGTCACAGAAATGGGGTTGGTTCTCATCTTTGAAATCTTAAAATATTGTTTTTTTTTATAATAACTTCATTTCCGTTTCATGGGCCTATTCGCAAGGAATCTGAAAAAAAAAAAACGCGACTTCACCCTAAGGCTGCTAGGCGCGACGCAATGGCTTTTTGCGGACAGTGTAGATCAAGATCAGACTGCACAGAACGTGCAGTCTGATCTTTGATCTACACTGTCCGATAAGGAAATTTCCCTCCCTCCCCCCCCCCCCCGAAAAAAAAAAAAAAAAAAAAAAAAAAAACTTTTGAAATAGCAAAATTTGGGTTTTTACTATCGGCTTTAAAGTTTCATTTCACTTAATTTCACTTATTTAGGAGGACAGCGGTAAAAAAAAAAAAATCATGAAAGATTAAATCTGTACCACAGGACAAACTGTAGAATGGTCCGTATTGTAAGCATTTAGAGACAACGAATCATATATTCCTCAAATGATGAAATTTGTATTGTAAAGGGTAAAAAATAGTCTGGAAAACAGAGAAAATGGTGTTTATCAGCATTTACTCCTTTTTCTACAATATTTTCAAAAGACTACTTCCTCAGGGCTCATTAAACAAGGGAGTGTTTGAGAAAAGGTATATTGTTTGTTTTGTTGTTGTTAAGCTAGCAGTTCGTGTCTTTCAACTCATCCCATTTATCTGATATCCAAAAGTTTTTTTTTTTCCCTTTTTTTTCCAGACAGAAACAGAATAACGGATACAAAGAAAAAAGTAACACAGTCAACAGTTGGATGGTTATGAAGACATTTTAAGACAAAACAACACGTAGTTATGATAACGCTATTGGCAGTTTCTCAATTTCTTCCCATCCTTCCAGATATTTTAAATAATCCACAGTTTACCGTTTTCACTAAAAACACAATACTGGAATGGCGCACCAAAAAATGTGTGAGTAGCAATAAAAAATAAAGGAAAACACAACTATAGATAATGAAGACGATACAGAATTTTGGCAAGTTTCTTCTTAGGGTATTCTGACTACGTTTTTGGTAGAAGATACTTTATTAACCTAAAACAATACCCTATACATTCATATCAAGTAACTTCTAGTTTTTTCGAGCGCCAAATTAAACTAACGATTCTAACAATCGAGCTTTTCAAATTTCCATGTTTCCTTCTCATAATCATAGACTCTAATAATACCTTCAGAAATACAAGTGAAAGATCACACTGCACAAATTGTACAGTCTGATCTATATCGATGCCGTCCTAAAGTACGACTGAAATTACCATTTTTTCCGCCAACTAGAAAAAAATATTCCAACGTATACAAAGGGAGATAAATCTTGAAGACCTCAGGATGTGCTCTCATCTCTGAAATTCTAGTAACGCCCCAGTGCACTGTCTGTCGAAAATACTAAGATATAACATGGTAGTACACAAGTTAGAACAAGTTAGAACCATTGACCAATTACAAAAGGAGAAATTTTAAACATTTCGAAATTGAAAGAATTTGCAGACGATACATTGAATATGGTCGGAAGGATGAGATGTGGCTGTGAAAGAGTAGAAAACAGTGTGGGACAAGGAGAAAATGCTGGGAACCAGCATTTTCTCCTTTTCCCTCAATGTTGTCAAAAGATTTTTCCCACTGGATGGTTAAAACACGGGACTGGTTAATTCTTCATCAAAATCTAGCACTTAATACGCCCCGATTGGAAATTCGTTTGAGTACCGACGACATAGGTTCAGGCGATGAATCTGACATCATCGTTCTTCAGTAGTTTGCTTTCATTATAATAACATGTTCTCCTTTTCCCTCTATGTTTCAGAATCCTATTTTTTTTCCAGGTTCTGTAACTCATAACCAAACAAAAAAGAAAAAGAAGACTATATTAGACTCGACCAAAACAAAAGCATTCGCAGACAACAAATTTAATGTAGCTCAAAAGATTATTTATGTCTGTGAAAGGGTAGAAAACGTTATGGAAAACCATCATTTTCTACTTTTTCAACATTTTTTTTTAAACCATAGACAAATGCCATCATTTGAACTACCTGAAATTGTCGTCTTAAAATGCTTTCAATTTGGACAAGCGTAAAATCTTGTTGTCTGGTTTAGAACAGAACAGAACATTTATTGTTTGACTTGTACAAAGCACATCATCATTACAAAAAACATATATACATAGTTATTATATACAACAACAGGAATCAACATTTACTAATTTCTACATAAGTGTAATTAAATAATTTTTCTTTTATAGAAGTCATTTACACGGGGATGACTTTGCGTTAGCAATAGGGCGCCGCAGAATACCCTAGAGGAATTTAACCAATCAAATCCAAAACACACGCCCGTTTGACATTATACTGCATGATGTACATGTTTAGAGATAATTGTTCAATACATTAATGCTTGAGAACAATTGTGGCAAAAGAAAAATTACTGTTTTCCATTTCGTCACATTCTAAAAAATGATCTTAAGCTCGGAAAAAAGGACGTCGCTTTTAAAAGTAATCAGTAATTGGTTACAACAATTCTTTACGTGACGAACATATTTTTACCAGAGACCATATGGCCTGCAACACGCGAAAAGGGGCATTCGGACATTTGCGTAAAGTGTCGTCTCGGATCAGCTTGCGCAGTCCGCGCAGGCTGATCCGAGACGACACTTTCCGATCGTGTGTGATTTTCTGTTTCACAGGAAGTCTACTGTAGCACAAAATCTAATGTTGACGTAAAGTGCTGTCTCGGATTAGCCTGCGCGCACTGCGCAGGCTGATCCGAAACGACTCTTTACGCAAATGTCCGAATGCCCTTTACAGACCAATTATTATGCAGACGAGCAAGTAATCTCTTCTGAGCAAATATTGCTCAGATGTTTCAAAATCACAGTCGGTAACGTATGGGAGTTGAAAACAGAGGGTTGCTGATTCGAATCCCCAGTTCGGCCAGTTTCTTTCCGAGGATGATTAGTTGTCATCGTGACAGGAGTCATTCCTCTCTCGTCGCTGATCGTTGCTACGACGATAGTTGTATAGGAAAACAGCCATTGGCTTGGGAAGAAAACTGTGCGGAGTACTGGTAAAAAACGACTCCAGGAAAGCATAGATGGGTGTAAGATAACCGAAATCATGTTGAGAACGGCTTAAAACACCATACAATCCATTAATCAATGAACGAGTTGAGTAAGTAAGCGCAATTTTGAGTTTGCCTAAGATGCTTGCTGAGGTCTTTACCAAACGACAAAGTTTTAGACTGGTCCAAATTGATTTTAGCATATGCAGACGACAAATTTAATCTTATTCAAATGACGCGATTTGCATTTGAAGGGAAAGTAACCAGTGTTTTCTTCTTTTCCTACGTTTTTTTTTTTCTTTAAAGTCTCTTCCCTAAAAACACGTGGTTTGGTTGGCTTGTGTTAAGTAACAGACGATATAATTTTACACTCTTCAAAATTGAAAGCGTTTGCAGACGAAAAATTAAACATGCCTTAAATTATTGGATTTATCTGTGTAAGGATAGAAAATATTATGGGAAAAGGAGAAAATGCTGATTTTCAGCATTTTCTCCTTTTCCCATAACGTTTTCAAAAGCTTTCTCTGACAGGCTCTTTTAAACTCGGGATGGGGCAGTTAAGAAAAGGTAGAATCTAATCAATTTAGATAAATTGTTCTATTTCTACCTGCCAGGAATCGTATCTAACTTATCTTCAACGAATCTGTCTTGTATCAGAGAAACAATTTCCGTAATCAATTTTTTTTTTCTTAACAACTCATACTTAATTTTCTCGCTTATTAATAGCCCTGACCACTTTGCCGTACAGCGAAATTTTAGACTTGTCCCAAATTGACAGCAAGTGCAGACGACAAAGGCAAATGTGTAATAAATAATGGGATGTTTTGATAGGATAGAAAACATTGTTGGAAAATGAGAAAATGCTGGTGACCAGCATTTTCTCCTGCTTCCACAAAGTTTTATAAAAACAATTCTTTCTCAGGGTCGTTAAAACATAGAAAGAATTGGTAAAATGTCAAACTGCTATATACACTTCAACCAGTAGTAAAAAGTCAAATATCGCAAACTTTTATGTTCTTATCGCCGAAAAATATTTCACCGTATAGGGAAGTGTGGATCTGAGATAAGACCGCAAGTCCTGTGCAGTCTGATCTTGGTCTTAATTCTCCACAAAAGAGCACGGAGACGCACTGATTAGCCTAAAAGGTAAACTGTCACACTATTATTTGAAACACGTATGACACAAAACTCGCCTGTGGTAATTGCCAGGCTGTTTTGACCAACAGTTTCTCTCAAAAGATTGACAGGATAGATCTTGGATCAGACGGCGTCTTCTGTTCGGTCTGATCTTGATCTATATTGTTTGTAAATTCACCATTATATTATGCCCTATGCTACCCTCCCAACATGTTCGGAATTCGACTTTTTTGACAATGTTCAATGGATGTGGTTTATTTCAGAATCTGGTCTTAAACAAATGAAATGACAATTCGAGTCACAATTTCAAACCTGTTTTTGCAAAAATATATTCTTTTGTCTGACAGAGCAGAATCAGGATCTAACTGCATTTCCAGTCTGATCAGGATCTCGATCTACACTTTATTCAAAAGCAATATGAAAAGTCACATTTAACGCCGGAAGGCTCAAAGACGTTTTGTTTTGTTGTACGGATTGCCCAATCAACATTCCAACTGTTGGCATATGCTAACAAGAATATATTTCACTGGCAGCAGCTTTGGGGGAAAATATGTGATCTATCACTAATAACGACGTAAGTAATGTAAGTAATTTGAAGTAGACGAGGCGCTTTTGAAGTGAACTTCAAAAAAGAAAGCAAATTGTACTAAAAAACCTTATTGCTATAAGTTCATCTCAGTTTGTGTCTTAAAGAATCGTTCGAAACTTGGCATTTTCGAAAGTACTAGAAGGACATAGAAACAAGAAATGAAAAAAAGGATGATTTTTTTCATACGTCTGTTGATCTTGTGCGGTTCTGTAAATTTTATTAACAACTATTATACAGCCAAACAGAACGCTTCTACATGAGCAATGTTCTGGCAAAAGGGGATTTAATTCACCATCTAGATACATTACTAGTACGAGGGCTGTTCCATATGTAATGTGTATTGTACCACAGCGCAATAACGCTTTGCACGATTTCGTGGATGATGATACGCTTGAAAAGCTCTATTCAATACCTTTCCAACGGTATAAATACGAGCCTTCAGCTCCACATAGTTTTAAACTTACAGTCATTTCAATAGAGCTAGTCGTTGACCACTGTCGTAAAAATGGTTGGCAAACGGATTAAGAATATTAAAGAAATTAGAGCTTATATAAAAGTTCGCACAAAACTCGGTCATTCGGTAATGCAGATTTTTACTGAATTGGGGGAAGTTTATGGGTCTGATAAGGTATCTTATGAGACAGTTCGTAGGTGGAGAAAGAAATTTCTGACTGGCACAGAGTCCGTCAAAGATGCAGCAAAATCTGGCTGACCTGTGACTGTAACAGGCAAGGCAAATGTCTCAAAAGTCAGGGTAATAATTGAAAGTGATGGCAGATACACGATTCGTGATATTGCCAACGCTGTTGGCATATCGCTATCGCGGGTGCATTTCATTTTGAAGCGTATTTTGAAAGTACGAAAGATTTCTGCCAGATGGATACCGCATATATTGACAGATGACCAAAAACGGGTACGAGTACAAACCGCTAAGCAATTGCTCAAAATGTTTCCCAAATTCAATCAAAGACAATTTGCAAACATCGTTACTGGTGAAGAAACATGGGTTCACTATTTCAAACCAGTAAGAAAAATTGGAAACAAAATATGGCTAACTGTAGTTGCCAAAAGAAGCATAAGCACAAAGAAGGTTCTTTATTGCTTATTCTTCACATGTGAAGGGCAAAAGTGTTACAGGTCGGTATTACCGAGATGTTATACTAAAAAAGGTCAAGAAATATTATCTTAAACGACGCCCTGTGTCAGGATTTAGGCATGTTCGTCTACTTCATGATAATGCTCCATCACATACATCTGAGCTTGTGAAGGAATTTTTGAAGTCGGAGAAGGTTACCGTCTTGCCACACCCACCATACTCTCCAGATCTAGCCCCATGCGACTTTTTCCTTTTTCCAAAACTTAAAAAGTTCTTATCTGGTCGTCGTTACAAGTCCCGACAAGCCCTTGGCTCAGCCATCAGTCAGTGCCTCAGAGGTCTACCTAAATCAGCGTACCATGACGCATTTCAGAAATGGATTCAGAGATTGAAATTATGTATTTCAAACCGCGGAGAATACTTTGAAGGGATGTAATGTTCATTTCACTATTTGAGTCGAATGCTTTTGAGATATCGTACAATACACATTACATGTCGAACAACCCTCGTATATCTAGCAAGTCATCATATAATTATGGATATAAAAAAATCTTTGTGTCTACCGAGCGGCTAAACCTGAGGCAGAATAGTCCTTCGACACGCAGAAAATTTACTAAAAGCAAAACGTTTCGACACAGGTCAGCCTGCACGAAATACGCAGGCTGACCTTGATCGATACTTTTTGCAGATAATAAAACGCTATTTTATGGACGGTCGGACTGACAACGAAAAAACTATATCCCTCAGCCTTTGGCGGAAAATAATAATACACACAATAGACAGTTATTTGAATTTATGTCGTTTGGCAAAGATCTAAAGAGAAGAAGCAGGAAACATTCCCTGCTTGGCTTTCAACTCTTTTCCTAACGACAAAAATGAAGACTGGCCCAAATTGAAAGCATTTGCAGACAAAAATTAGATGTGTCTCAAATAATGGGATTTATATATATAAAGGTAGAAAACATCGTTGGAAAAGGAGAAAATGCTGGTTACCAGCATTTTCTCCTTTTCCCACGCTGTTTTCAAAAGTCTTCTTTCCCAGGTTTGTTCAAACTCGGAACTGCTTTGGAAAAGGTTTAATCCTTTGACAGCTAACCCGATTTTTTAGACCTTTTGTGGAATTTGTAGATCAAGATCAAGATCAGACATCATACAAATTGTATTCTAATCTTTTTAAAGTGATCAAATAAGTTCATGGCATCATTCGCAGGGAAAATATATGAGCCAAGTTCTGTGAAAAGGGGGCTTTATGCATCAACAAAAAGTATCGACGCATGTCAGCCTGCGCAATCTGCGCAGGCTGACATAGGTCGAAACCTTTTGCTATTGCTCGATTTTCTGCATGTCCAAGGACCATTCTACCTCATGATTCAAAGAGCTTTGAAAGAAAATGGATTTTATGAATCTGTAGTTATGTGATAACTTGTTTGGTACGATAAGTGGATCGCAGAGATGCAAAAAACCTCTTTTGCCAGAGAATGGCTCAAAAACACTTCTTACCACGCCTGAGAATATTAATCATCAAGATGCATTAGTAGTGAGTCACCTGTCACAATTTTCAAATGTTTTAGTTTACTCTAACTTTTTATTTAAAGGTTTATATTTGTAGACAATACTCCACGTAGTTTTGCCGACTGAAGTATCGGATTTATTTGTTTGAATGTATTTCAACAGATTTTTTTCATATCAATTTTGGGATTAAAGTCCAACGACTAATTATCGAACCAAGGAAGACCACGTGTAGTATCGGAAGAAAATCCTAAAATAACCTTCAGGCCACTAAGCGCGACTCACTAACCTCTTGCGGACAGTGTAGATCAAGATCAGACTGCACAACGTGCAGTCTGATCTCTGATCTACACTGTCCGATAAGGAGATATTTTTCTCCAAAAAATAAGTTTGAAATAACATTATTCGGGTTTTTACTATCGGCTTGAAAGTCTTATTTAACGTATTTAACAGTATAATGGTTAAGACCAGGTTGAATAAAACAAGAAATATGATCCTGAATCAACATGTGCACTATTGTATACTGGGAACTATTCTGGCACAATATCTTTGAAAATACAATTTTCGTGTCTTTTTTGCCCGAAATAAAACGACGGGGGGGGGGGGGGTTGGAAAGGGAAGTACCAGTACCAATTAATTAAAGGATTTACGAACACCTTTGGTAAAATCTTTCTCTATTGGTTTAACTCTTTACCAGACAACAATATTTTACACTTGCCCATTTTGAAAGTATTTTAGACGAAAATTACATGTGGCTGACATAATAGGATGTAGCTTTGAAAGAGTAGAAAACAAATGTGGGAAAAGGAGAAAATTTTGGTAACCAGCATTTTCTCTTTTTCTTACGTGTTATTAAACTTTTCTATTATTAAGGTCTTTAATAAATGGGGTTGGTTGAAAAAGTTTAAAAGGCCAAAATATCAAAGCAGGTTTTAAAATACATGTAAATTTAAACTCATACCATGTAAAAGTATGGAAAATATTGTGGAGATGACAGTCTGTTATCGTGTGGTCGGGCCATAAGTTAGTCGCTGGCAGAAAAAAATCAGGCAAAAAGTAAACAAAAGACACAGCTACCTGGTAGGTTTTAACCTAGTTTTGAAATCAATTTCTCTGTCAGCGACTAACACTTGGACCGACCGTACAATGACAGATTGTCATCTTCACTATAATTTCCATACTTTTAAATGGTATGATATAAATTTCAATGCATTTAAACACCCACTTTGTTTATTTTGGCCTTTATTGTTACTTTAACCCATAATCTGCTAAATAAGATCAACAAAAAGTTCAAGCGGATAGGAAAAACCCAAATTTCGCTATTTCAAAGGTATTTTTTAAGCACAAATATCTCGTTATCAAACAGTGTAGATCCAAGATCAGACTGCACAGAACGTGCAGTCTGATCTTGGGTCTAAATTGTCCGCTAAAAGCCCTTGAGTCGCACTTAGCTGCCTAAGGGTCAAACTTCGAAAAAATAAATCCTACCTGGAAATTGGCACAATCGAAGAATTCCAACCTCAGATAAACTTTACACGTAACACACCACGTACAACGTACATTCAGCAAAGACTAAAATGTAATTAATTCTTCTGCTGATAAGCCATATGTTGGCTGGAAACATATATCTTATCCTTGTTTATAAAGGTTTCTAGTTTTGTATATATGTTCGTGTATTACCTCACAGATTTGTGAGATTTTTATCAGTTGAAAGTTCGGATAAAAAAGAGAAAATAAAAAAAAAACAGAATGATTACTAATTGTCCGACCTTATTTAAGTTACGAGTAGCCTTATATTGCTTTTTGAATTATTGAAAATAATAATACGACAAAAATATGGAACACTTTATCAATAATGCTCCATGTTTACATCATATCAATTTCAGCAATTCAAGAAATAAATGAGATAAATTTTGGAAAGATTCTGTTATTGTCACTAAAATGTGCAGACAGTTGAAGAAATGTTCAATTCAGCTTTTTGTCGAGTCAATCAACGCCAAGTGTTGATTCCGATCGGCTTGTACAAAAGGTGCTGTTTGATTTTCGATATTCATCAGGCTATATTTTGTGAGCTACATGTGTTCTGACACACTTACAAAACATCATGCGATTGCAATATTCTGGGACCGTATTCTTCATCCTTACAGAGGCTTTATCTATAGTTTAGTTGCCTTTGCGGCCTGTTTAGATCAAGATCTGACTGCACAAAACATGCAGCTCGATCTGTGATCTACACTGTCTGCTTAACGGATACATTCTTGACAAAAGTAACCTTGAAAATGTAATTGTTAAGGTCCTATTTCTAGAACGAAAATATCTGTTACGTTTACTAGGTCCTCTCAGTCATCCATATGGCTAGTCTCTGAATGTATACTGAAGCATCAAAACTGAATTCAGCGCGAGATGTCAAAATCTATCTTACGCAGAGAAACCGTCAAGATTTAACAACAAAGTATTACAATTGTGAACATTTTTTTGAGGAAATGCTGAGAAATAATTAACAAGAGGACCATAATGGCCCTGGATCGCTCACCAGGGTCTATGTACCTGTCGGAGAAACATACCGAGTATAATTACCAAAATACTTGTATATCTTACAAGATCTTAGAAGAGTAATTACCATATTCAGAGAACAAATTTGCCTTGCATTACTTCTTGTTCAAACTATTATTTTGACAAACTTTCTTACCATATCTTTTGTGTATTTTATTAAAATTTAGCCTGTCGGCTGCAAAAGATTTCTCTCTGATTAGATCTGGTGACGTATTTTTAATCCCAGTCGACGCATTTTCAAACTTGTTTAAGATTCGGGCAAAAACTCTGACCACGTTTCAAGAGTAATCAGCTAAAAATATTTCCACTAGGGTGCACAATGTTTTCTATGATTTTCAACTCATGACCTACTTTTGGACAGATTTTAAGATAAAACTTCTGGTCAAGTTTCATGCCCATCAGACTACAAAGACGGACTACACAGTGCACACACGATTCTCCTAAGACTTGACCTGATGATCTACATTTTGGTCTATATTAAAACCTTAACTCTTCAACACAGGTTAAAAAAATGTAGACTCGTCCAAATTGAAAGCATTTGCCGACCAAAACTTTAATGTAGCTCAAAGATCATTTCTGTCGAAAACATTGTGGGAAAAGGAGAAAATGCTGGTGACCAGCATTTTCTCCTTTTCCCGCAATGTCTTTAAAAAAGGCTTCTTTCTCAGGGTCGTTAAAACTCCGGATTGTGTGGTAAAGGGTGAAATGTTATTATCAAAACAAATACTCAGACAAAGTTCCATAAACAATGGACTCAACATGCGGCTCTACAGTGCACATACAGTTTTTCTTTGATTTGACAATGTGACCTTCTTTTTGATCCGAGGTGACCCTTTTTCAAGCTCATGCAAATGATCAAAAAGCAAAAAATTAATCCATTTAACCCTTAACCCTTTACAAACAAATCCCGAGTTTTTACGACCCTGAGAAAGAAAGCTTTTGAAAACATTATGGGAAAAGGAGAAAATGCTGGTAACCCTTCCAAAGGCAGACTTCTTTTTTTTTTTTCAAAATTTTCTTGTCGTCTGCGAATGCTTTCAACTTGGGCATTCCTAAAATTTTGTTGTGTGGTAAAGGGTTAAGCTGCTAAAAGCGACTCAACGGGTGTTTGCGGACCGTGTAGATCAATATCAGACAGCACAGAACAGACAGCAAAAAGAACTTTGAACACCCAATATCTGGGGTTTTACAGTTGGCGTAAAACTTTCATTCAATATGTGCACTACTTTAAGAGTTAAGTATACAATAAATAAATTAACAAACGATAGACAAATTTGACTATGTACATGTATTTCAATAATAGACAACTACTTTTTTGACAATAAAATACTTATTATATACAATAATTTTTTTTTATGACAACACTATAAAATTTAATTCAAGCACAATAGCAAATCTGAAATAATAATGCACTAATTTTGTCATAAACAAGTTATAAAAAGACAATGCAAGAAAAGAACTGGCAAAAAGTGAAGAAAAAAATATATCCTAAAAATTAGTTGCATATTCAAAAAGATATCAGCTAGACAAGAAAGTGGAAAGCTTAATCAAGTTGGTCCCCATGGTTTGAGATCGCTGACCCTTTTATCATTTACCCTTAACAAAATGACAAAATTTTAGACTGGCCCATATTGAAAGCATAATTATTATGCAGACAACAAACTAAACGTGGCCCAAATTATGGAATTAGTGTCTGAAGGACCAGAAAACATTGTGGGAGAAGGAGAAAATGCTGGTTACCAGCATTTTCTCCTTTTCCCACCATGTTTTTCCAAAGGCTTCTTCCTAAAGGTCATTAAAACTCCAGATGTGTTGCAAAGGGATAACTGTTCTAGCATTTAACTCGACCTCTTTCAGCTGAAAATACAACCCACTGAAATTCAGAAGAATTTTTATACTATCTTGACTTAACAAGAGGAAGTTAAAGATCAAAGATCACACAGTGTATTTTGTTCTCTCTGATCTTGACCCATGCTGTCTGCAAATAAACCCTGTTTTTGCCCATTTGCTGGAGCAAAAAGGTTAAAGGCCAGGATCATATTCTTTAGTACATATAGTTAAGGTACCGTGACCTTTGTAGTAGTCCTAAAAGTCTGATGATATAACCTACTTATCACCATTTATCACAGTACTAAGTTTCATCCAACTAGACAATATCATTTTTTTTCAGATATAGGGTGCTAAAACTGTAGTTCTTGGTCCTTATCTTCAAATAATTTCAAATAATCCATGTTTTATTGAAATTGTTTTTCTCTAAATAAATTATGTGTAAATAAGGTGATTTAACCTTTTACCACACAATCCCAAGTTTTAAGGACTCTGAGAAAGAAGCGTTTTAAAAACATCGTTGGAAAAGGAGAAAATGCTGGTAACCAGAATTTTCTCCTTTTCCCACAATGTTTTCTACCCATTAACAAAGAAATATCACCATTTTAGTCATGTTTATTTTGTCGTCTGCATATGCTTTCAATTTGGCCAAATCCAAAATTTTATCTTTTGATAAGGAGTTCAGCAATACTGCACAGTATAGATTAAGACCAACCACACATTATTTAACAGAATACAAGGAAGAAACATCTGACAAGGAATTCTTAGATTCCCTCTCAAGTTTTCCTCCTTCCTAAATAGGGATACTTTTGACTCTTGGGATTGTATTTTGAGCAACTCATTATAGATTAGGTGATGTAAGATGCAAGAAATTCTTTCGTTCTTGGTAATCTGATTCTGATCTACACTGTCCAAAATAGGAATTTAGCTCTTTACCACATGACAAAATTTCAGACATGTCCAAATTGAGAGCATTTGCAGACAACAAATTAAATGTGGCTCAAACGATGAAATTTGAACAGGGTAGAAAACGCTGTGGGAAAAGGAAGAAAATTCTGGTTTCCAGCATTTTCTCCTTTTCCCAAAATGTTTTCAAAAGCCTTCTTTCCCTGGGTCTTTAAAAGCCAGGATTGTGTGGTAAATGGTCTTTCAAAGTTACAAGTATTTGCAGATGATAAACTTGGTTCAAATGAAGTTGTTTTTTTGTAAGGATAAAAACATTAAGTGATAAGGGGAAAATCCTGGTTACTAGTATTTTTTCCTTTTCCCACAATGTTTTCAAAAGCTTTTTCTTTGAGTTCGTGAAAAAAAGACTGCTTTGTAAATGTCTAAGTGATCTTTCACTGTACTTAAAACTCTAAAGTCTGAAAGGAGACTTTTTTTTTTCAGTTTTTTAATTTTATTTTTGTAAGGCTTTGTGCAGCTTTGAACTCTTTACCAAACAACAAAATTTTAGACTGGGCCAAATTGAAAGCATTTGCAGACAAGAAACTGAATGTAGCTCAAATGATGTTTTCTGTCTCTTTTAGGGTGGAAAACATTGTGGGAAAAGGAGAAAATGCTGGTTTCCAGCATTTTCTCCTTTTCCCACAATGTTTTCAAAAGCCTTCTTCTTCCGGGTTGTTAAAGGGTTAACATTATAATCTAGTGTCAGCTCACTTATAAATGTGTGTTTGGGTTTCACAAGAACTAGGCATAGGCTCTGAAGTCTCTTGCCCATGGATATCGCAAAGGAAAACCAAGCGCCTTGAATCCAAGACCTCAAGGTTACCACACTCATACCTTAACCACCGGGACAATAGGACTTTAAGTTTTTTTAATATTTCATAATACAGTTTTTTTTTTAAAGATAAAATTGACAATACCTCACCTTGCAAATGTTGTACTTTTGTAAATGAGGTCATCTAAAAATTAAGATGCACAAACACGTATTTGTGCCATTGGACCAATGGCCCAAATATGTTTTCGTGCATCTTAATAAAAAAGCCTTTTAATGCAGACAACCATGCAAAGTATCAATTCTCCATAATTTCTTTAAATAGTAAAAAGAAATGTATATTAACAACATATTTCATTCTTTTGTATAACCCAAATTATTTCTCAGTCTTTATACGGATAACCAGTCTGTGATGGTGAGTTTATATTTGGGGAACCGGTATGACTTGACATCACAGCTCCGTATCCCAGCTTGTGAGGTCTGCTTGGGGTACCAGACAGGGAATCTCTGGAACCATCATCACCTTCGTTGATAGAATACTCTGGTTGGTTTATACTTGGAAAACTGAAATAAACAATTAAAGTCATTCAAAATATAACACAAGTAACCAATCTAATAAGTTTAATACCAAAAAGTAAAATGTAAACATTGTCCTCTCTCTGTCAACTTTTTACTAAACGAAAAAAGTGAAAAAAAAAAAAGTAATTTTTGTTTCTTTTCATTAATGATCGGATAAAACGCAATCATGTTTTGGCTTATTTCTACCACTTATTTTTTTTAAATGTCATTCCAACAAATCATTCTACTATGGTTTTTTTTTTTGTCTTTTTTTTAATTTTCAACCAAAGGGAGGTAATTCCTGGTTACCTTGGTAATGAAAACATAGTGATTATCTGATAATTTAAAAAGAGCCAAATTTAAAACAAGAGCACCCCATGCTGGTGCCAATACTCCTGCTGCAGTTTTGACTTCCAGTAAAAATTCTAAGGGGCATAACTATGTCACAAATATTTTGATGGTTACCTGCCCCTTTTGTTTGGGTCTCTAATTTGACAGTTAACATCTACCGGTAGTCCAAATTTGAAGTAAATATCTTCCCTGATAACAGAGATATTAAAAAATGTAATAGTTTCTTCACGATGACGACGCAAACAACAACAGAGCTATGACAATACCTCAGCCTTTTCTTCTAAAATGGACAGACTAGGAAAAATTGTAGCTCAGTTAAGTTCATGTAGTTGTTTCAAATTTTGATATCATCAAAATGTTGAGGTTGTCATAAAAACAGACATAGCTATCCAAATTATCTTTGCCTTGCCTTAATCCTTTACCACACAGCCCCAGGATTTAATAACCTTGAGAAAGACAGCCTCTGAAAACATTGTGGGAAAAGAGAAAATGCTGGTAATCAGCATTTTCTCCTTTTCCTACAATGTTTCCTACCCTTTCAATTATGATCCCAGTCATTTGAACCACATTTGATTTGTTGACTACAAAATTAATGCTTTCAAATTGAACGACTGTACAATTCTGTCACCTGGTAAAGGGTTAAAACTCTACATTACCTGTTTGAAATATCACCATGGATATTTAGGTCCTCGTCACTGTCGTAACGCCGAGGGTTGTCAAAAAAGTAAGCATTTCTATTGTGATTATGTGATGGGAGATCGTGAGAAGACTGAAATTAAAAAAAAACAAGAGGGCCATGATGGCCCTGTATCGCTCCACTGGCTAATACGTAAAATCACTACATGCCAAACATTACAATACTTGGCCAATTGGTTTTGAACATAAGACCCCTGAAACAGGACTAAAATTGGTAGCCCTAGTTCATATGGTTAGTAACAAGAAGATTTCTAAAGATTTCACTATATAAGCCCATGTAAAACTTCTGACCCCTCGGGGTGAATCAAATTCCCCCCTAGGGCTATAATTTACGCACTCTTGGTGAAGGGCCTTTAGATATAGCTACATGCGAAATTTGGTAGCCCTACGCTTTATGAATAAGTACAGGGAGATTTCTTAAGTTTTCTCTACATAAGCCCATGTAAAACTTGTGACCCCCGGGGCAGGGCCAATTTTGACCCCAGGGCTATAATTTAAGCACTCTTGGTAGAGACCCACTAGATAAAGCCACATGCAAAATTTGGTAGCCCTAGGCCTTACGGCTAGGTACAGGGAGATTTCTAAAGTTTTCCCTAAATAAGCCCATGTAAAACTTGTGACCCCCGGGGTGGGGTCAAATTTGACCCAAGGGCTATAATTTGGGCACTCTTGGTAGAGGCCCACTAGATAAAGCCACATGCAAAATTTGGTAGCCCTAGGCCCAATGGCTAGGTCAAAGAAGAATTTTAAAGTTCTCCCTATATAAGCCCATGTAAAACTTGTTATATAAGCCCATGTAAAACTTGTTACCCCCGGGCAGGGCCTAATTTGACCCCAGGGCTATAATTTGAACAATCTTGGCAGAGGTCCACTAGATAAAGCTACATGCCAAATTTGGTAGCTCTAGGCCCTATGGCTAGGTAGAAGAGGAATTTTAAAGTTCTCCCTAAATAAGCCCATGTAAAACTTGTGACCCCCGGGGCGGGGCCAATTTTGACCCCAGGGCTATAAATTGAAGAAACTTGGTAGAGGTCCACTAGATAAAGCTACATGCCAAATTTGGTAGCCCTTGGCCTTACGGTTTCAGACAAGAAGATTTTCAAAGATTTTCAAAATTTTTCAGTTTTGTTGCCATGGTAACCAGAGTTTTTGAAGGAATTAAATTCTTTCAAGAAATTCTGAAGAGGACCATGGCAGGATCATTTCTGTGAAGTTTCATCAAAATTGGATGGGTAGTTTCAGAGAAGAAGACGTTTTAAAAAAAAGTTAACGCACGGACGGACGGACGGACGGACGCACGACGGACAACAGGCCATGACATAAGCCCGCTGGCCTTCGGCCAGTGGAGCTAACAATATGTTAGATTAATACACCTCAGAATGAGGAAAACTTTTATCTTACCAGTATTCCGTCTTGGTTTTTGATTGAATTGGAGTTAAACGCCGTTTTAATAGCTTAGGTCATATGATGGCAGTCAGTGCACCGATACATGTGTTTCCTGGCTTTCTCACACCAGGACTGGCACAACTTTCTTTCCAAATCACTGACTATTTTCTCACATGCATCAGAGAATAGAGGCCAAAAATCGCCGTATAGAAAATTTGCCTCAACCTGGTATCAAACTCACAACCACCAGGTCTCGAGTCTGATGCGCTAACCACTGAGCTATCCAGGCAGGCAGAGTTGGTCCAAGATCAGACTGCATTGAACATATGGTCTGATCTTTGATCTATTTTGGATTTACATTACCCATTTCTTTGTGGAGTATTATTTTAGCTATTAACTGTTTACTAGATGACAAAATTTTAGACTTGTCCAAACTGAAAGCAATTACAAATGACAAATTCAGTATGGCTCAAAAGGTAGGAATGGTCTTTGGAAGGGTATAAACCATTGTGTTAAAAGGAGAAAATGCTGGATACCAGCATTTTCTTCTTTTTTCACGTTGTTTTTGAAAGGGTTCTCTGTCAGGGTCATTAAAACTTGGAAGTTGTCATAAAGAATTGTGCAATAATGAATAAAACAGACTTACTGAGGCACTGCCTGGTTTTCTCACTCTGAAGAAAAGTATCACAACAAACATGGGCAAAGCCTCCCATACAAATAAAACTATGCCAAATGAAACAAACGCCAGTCCTTGATCCAAGTGAACAAAATCAGCCTAGAAAGAGAAGTTAAACCTTTTACAAACAAATCCAGTTTTAACAACTCTGGAGAAGAAACTTTTTATAACATTGTTGAAAAATGAGAAGATGCTGGTTACCAGCATTGTCTCCTTTTCCCACAATGTTCCGTATGCTTCCAGAGACAAATGTCTTGATTTTTTTCACAGTATATGCTTTCAATTTGGGCAAGTCTAACATTTCGTCATCTGGTGGAGGGTAATATACATAATTGCACAGTAACCAGTTTTAGTACCCTTGCATTACACAGCTTTTCGAAAGTATTATGAGAAAAGGAACCACTGCTTATTTCAAATGAAATCAAAGATAGAGAAATTGTTTCACTCTTTATTGAAGAACAAAATTTTACACTCATACAAATTGAAAACATTTACAGACAACAATGTGACTCAAGTAATAAAATTGTCTTTGAAAAGGTTGAAAACATTGTGGGAAAAGGACAAAATGCTGGTTTGTGAACTAAGCCCTGCAGAGCAACAAGTTGTACCTGGTCTGTAACATTGATCCAATCATATCCAAAGCTTGGCAAACTGCTGTTGCGCTGGCAAACTGCGATTATGTTGTAAATAGCTCTGGATAAATATAGTAACACTATCAATATTGACGCTGTGACAGCCTGCCATCTCGTGGTCCCCTGAAAAACAACATCAGAGAATAATTCCTATATGCACCAGGGCCTGTGTTCAGCAACCATTCTAACTCACATTCTCACTCTTATTTTAGATTAAGAAAGAAACACAATTTCTGATTGGCTAAACCAAAGGGTTTAGCCAATCAAAATTGTGTTACTTTGATTACTTAAAATTTTCTTGTGAAATTAGATTGGTTTGTGAAGACAGGCTCGGATCAAGATAAAAGGAGTATTTTCTGGTTCCAAGGCAAAACTTCTTGACTTCTTCCATGGGCACTACGTAGAATTATTTTGTAGAGAAAATTGTTTTAAGTACCTAAATTACCTTAAGGACTGAGGACTTTGAAAAACATGGGAAAAGAAGAAATGCTGGTAACCGGCATTTTCTCCTTTTCTCAAAGTGTTTTTTTAACCTATCAGACAACTGAAGCTCATTTTGAACTTTTTGTCTGTAGATGTTTTGAATTTGGAAAAATCGAAATGTTGGAAAGGGTTAAAAATTACCTTTGCCTCCAAGACAACACTTGCTGACGCCATTTTGGCCAGTTTATATATACAAAGTGACAAGAAAAAACTCATAATGATGAACAGGGTGTCATTGATGGCTACTCGTATGTACAACATATACACCGGTAAGGTAGATCCTTCGTACTTCTTTGATACAACAGCACATGTAATGTTTGTACCAAGGAATAAACATACTGCCACTATCAAACTAATCTTTAATGGCAACCTGAAATGATAGTGAAAAATATAGAACCCATTACTAAGCATATCCAACTTTTCATGCCCTATGACCACCTTTTAAAAAACATAGTGAGGAAAGGAGCAATGGATTGTGATGAGTATTAGCAGCTTTTTTCCACAATGTTTTCAAGTCTATTAAAAAAAAAATATTATCGTTTCCTTTCCGCTGTCCCATTTTATCAATGGTAACAGTTTTCAGAATGTCTTAAAATAAATATTCAGTAATGAGTTAGCTCTTTACTACACATTCCCAAGTTTCAACGACCCTGAGCAAGAAGGCTTTGAAAACATTATGGGAAAAGGAAAAAATTCTGGTAACCAAAATTTTCCCCTTTTCCATAAATGTTTTCTATCCTATCAAATACAAAAAGTGTCACATGAGCCACCTTTAAATTAGTTGTCAGTAAATCTTTTAAATATGGAGAAGTCTAAAATTTTGTTGTTTGTTAAAGGGTTCATACATTGTGGTAAAAGGAGAAACTGCAAACAAGCTGGTTATTTTCTCTTGCCACAATGCTTTCGCATGAATTAATGTTTTGTATCTAAATTACTGTAAATAATTTAAATTTTACAACTATGTTTTCAAACTTGTATGCTGAAAATTTGTTCAGCTCTTTACCAAACGTCAAAATTTTAGACTTGTCCTAACTGAAAGCAATTGCAGACGACACATCTAATTTTATTCAAACAATGTGATTTGCCTTTGGAAGGGTAGAAAACATTGTGGGAAAAGGAGAAAATGCTGGTTACCAGCATTTTCTCTTTTTCCAACAATGTTTTCAAAGGTTTTCTAGCTAAATCCTACGGGCTGTTGAACCTCAAGATTATGTGGTAAAGGACGAAAGAGGTACCATGAAATAACCCTTTAACAAACAAACCTGTGTTTTTATTCTGCACCAGACGACAAAATTTCAGACTCCTCCTGGACCTTGCCCTATGGCTTGGTTTGGTTGGCCTAGATGCCGAAACAGACCTTATTCCATGACATAGCTACGTTGTGCTAGAATCAGTTACATAACTAGACCTTTGTTTCAAAGACTGGCTAGAGGCGATTCTTGCATTCGCACTGTGCATGTCTCCTAAAACAGTATCAATTTCATGTGCATTTGCAATAATTTCATTTTTTTCAATGCTTCTTCCATTTCAAAGCGTTTGCAGACAAAAAGGAAGATGTATCTGAAATGATATGATTTTTCCTTTAAAAGGTAGAAAATATTGTGTGAAAAGGAGACAATGCTCCTGACCGACATTTTTTTCCCTTTTCCTACAATACTTTCAAAAGGCATCCTCCTCAGGGTCATTTACTCTTTACCAAACGACAATATTTTAGACTGTTCCAAAATGAATGCATTTTGCAGACAACAAATCAAATATTGCTCAAGTGATGAGACAGGATAGAAAACATTATGGGAAAAGGATTACCAGCATTTCTCCTTCTCCCATAATGTTTTCAAAAACCTTATCTTCCCAGGGTTGTTAAAAGCCGGGACTGTTTGCAAAAGGGTTAAAAGAAGGGATTGTTTGGGAAACGGATAATACCCTGAGGAAGATGGCTTACGAAAACATCATGGAGAAAGGAGAAAATGCAGTTGTATCCTTTTCCTACAATCTTTTCCACTGTCTCAAAAAAAAAATCCTATCATTTGGGCCAAAAATTATTTCTTTCCTGAAAGATAAATCTTTACAGCCAGAGAGTAAACAAACCCTGTTAAAACTTTACAGTGTGTAGAATCTAGTTAGCCATGTAAATGTAGGTAAAAAAAAATCGCTATAAGGTGTATGGGATAAAGAAATGCAATGGATTTGTCTTCGACTTAAACCGGAAACTGTGGTTGTAATGTCTAGGGATAGCCTCCAGAGAATGAAATGCATTTTCTATCCGTCTTAATCTGTGCAACCTTGCAACAGTCATGGGCAACATTTGGCATGAAGATACAAGAATGATCATAGTTTCATAAAATAGAAATAACATTGGTTAAAAGACTGAATGAAAACGAGTAAAGATGTATCTTTAATTTTGTTGTCAGATAAAGCATTCATCTACATAGGGGCTTCAGAAAACTAGCATATGATTATGATAATCATAAGGTGTACATTTACTTTCTTAATTTTGAAAACCAAAATCAATATTGCAAGTAATGATTTATTGTTTTGATGAGTGCCCACAACATTGGTTTTATTTAGTAAGGAACTAATTATTTGCAAATTAAAACTCTCCCACTTATTTTACCCTCAGGTCAGTTTTATCTGATAACAGATACACCAGATGGGTCATGTTTATCAATTTGACATGGAAAAATTAAGTATGAAATTTGATTCATAAGCCTTTCTAAATATTCATACCCAAACAGACCTACTTTACCTGATGACCTGCTACCATTGGGACTTCGTTTTCAATACAGTCTGATCTTGATCTCATTGAATATTCAAGAAAAAAAAAAAAAGAGAAAAAGCACATGAAAGTAGCTGTAGCATTTTAACCCTCTTTGCAGGTCAACAAAATTTCAAAATTGTCCAAATTGAACGCATTTGAAACTGACAAATTAGATACTGCGCAAATGACAGGATTTGTCTACCATAGAGTAGAAAGCTTTGTGAGAAACAGAAAAAATGCAGGTGACAAGCATTTTTCTCCTTTGCCAATAATGTTTTTTACATTCTTCTTTCTCAGGGTTGTTCACATATGGGGCTGTGCAGTATACGGTTAACTCTCTTCCAATAAAATTCTGTAATTTCACAACCCTGTAAAACAAGGCTTTTAAAAACATCATGGGAAAAAGAAAAAAATACTGCTACCCATTACATATACAATGTATGTACACATAAATGGAGTTTCTGTATATTAAGGTTTCACCCTTTTGTACTTATAAAAGTTGGGGTCCTAAGTTGCTCAAAGTGTAGGACTTGTTACCTGAAAGCCCCAGGTTCAAGCCTCACTGGGTTTTTTGTGGGAGTGTCCTCAGGCAAGACACTAGCGCTGCTTAAACACAGGACATATGAATATGTAAGCTATCACCATGATATGACAGAAAATATTGTTGAAAGCAGAGTAAAACACCACACAATAAAACAATTCATGGATAAGTTTTGTTTGACATCATGAAAGATGTTTAATTGTCTTATTCCTTATAATATGAGTAACCTTTTACTAAACAATCCTGAATTTTAACAACCCTGTGAATGAATGCTCTTGAAAACATTTGGGGAAAAGGAGAAAATGCTGGTAAGCAGCATTTTCTCCTTTTTCCAATCTGTTTTCTACCCTCATTAAGACAAATCCTATTATATCAGCCATATACAATATGTGTTGTTGTCTGCAAGTGCTTTTAACGTAGACAGGGCTAAAATTTTGTCTTCTATTAAAGAATGAACCTTCTACCATGCAATCCCGGCTTTCAACGACCTTGAGAAGGAGGCTTTTGAAAACATTGTGAGTGTTGTGCATGAGTGAGGCACAGCATCAGCCTTGTAACCATAAGGTCAAAAGTTTGATTCCCGGGAGCAGGTGTCAACTTTGGGATTGGCCACTGGCCCACACATTCCATACCAGTACTGGAATAGTTTCCAGGAAGCAGAACCAAGAGTGGTTTGTATAAATTATAAGAACTTGTTTCTAAATTGATATAAAATAGATGTAGTACCCTGCATTTCTTCCTTTCTCCACAAAGTTTTTTATCCTATCAAGGACAAATTTTGTTATTTAAGCTGACTTTCATCGGTCGTCCACAAATGCCTTCAATTTGGACAAGTCCAGAATTTTGTTGTATGGTAAAGGGTTAATCCTTTTACTAAATATTCCAGGGTTTTCACGACCCCCAAGAATGATGGCTTTTGAAAACATTGGGGGAAATGTCCTAAAATGTTTTCTACCCTTTCAAATGCAAATTCAATCCTTTGAACCGTATCTAATTTGCCATCTGGAAATTCTTTCAAATTGGCAAAGTCTAACATCATGTAGTTTAATAAACAATTTACCATTTGCTACATAGTCCTGAGTTTTCATGACTCTGAGGAAGGAAGCTTTTGAAACCATTGTGGGAAAAGAAGAAAATGCTGGTAACCAGCATTTTCTTCTTTTCCCACAATGTTTTCAAACCTTTCAAAGACAAGAATAATCATTTGAGCAGAATTCAATAATTATATCATCTGCAAATGTTTGCAATTACGACAGGTCAAAAACCTTGTCGTTTGGTAAAGAATTAAGGACACAGGCCCACCCTTTAAAAAAAAAATTTACGTAGAAAGATCAGTATCTGTATCATTCATACTCATGTGAGTGAACAGCAAGTAATATGATTCAATACCCTTAAACACACAGCTCTAGACCCTTTACCAATCAATTCTGTATTATCACAACCCCCGAGAAAAAATGTTTTTGAAAACATTGTGGGAAGAGAAGAAAATGCTGCAAACCAATTACCATCATTTTCTCTTTTAGCACAATGTTTTCTACAATTTTTAGAACAACTCATAATTATTAGAGCCAAGTCAAATTTGTCATTACAAAGACTTTCAATATGGACCAATCCAAACTATTGTAAACACTTTGAAATTGGACCAGTTTCAAATTTTGCCATGCAGTAAAGATTTGAAAAAAGAAATGAAAAAAGAAAGGGAAACAACTCACTTGAAAACACTGGGTTCAAATCTGGCTCTTGCTTTGTAAACAACCTGAATAGAAACAACCAATCATTCAATGTCCAAACAAAAAATGAAAATACTATGTACCAATGAAGCAATAAGGTTACATAAAATACTAAATGCTTTTAACCTGTTGTTTGAATATTACCTTATGTCTTTCAGGCTTCAAACTCACAATTTTCTTTAATTCATAAAATTCGGGAGGGGGGGGGAATAAGAGGTATTGTGTGCCACAGCGGAAAGTGCTGGTTATGTCTTCACAAGACAGCAAAACTTTAGGCTTGTCCACAGTAAAATAATTTGCTGGCATTAAATCAAATTAACTCATGACTGGATTTGATTTCAATACGGTAGAAATCTATGTGGAAGATAGATGCTGAACTGGAACGATCAGAATCAAATGCCTAGAAATTGCTTCATATACAGTCTTTATTTTGTGAATGGCTGGTGCTTTTTTCAACAACGGTGAAAAAAAATGCATTATTTTCAAATAAACCTGCTGCAGAATCTGATATTGTAAGAAAAGGAGAAACTAATTATTACAAGCATTTTTTTTCCTCTTTCCTACATTGTTATAACTGTGCATCTGTGAAAACAATGAGTATACTGCTTATTGTATGAGTACATTTTAACTATTAAGAGGCTGTGATTAAAATTGATACTGTTTAACCCTTTACCACACAATCCCAAGTATTAACAACTTTGGAGAAGAAAGCTTTTGAAAACATTTTGGGAAAAGGAGAAAATGCTGTTTACCAGCATTTTCTCCTTTCTCCTTTTCCCACAATATTTTCTACATTAATAAAGACAGAAATAATTATTTGAGCAACATATAAAGTGTCTTCTGCAAATGCTTTTAATTTGGGTTGGGTCCAAAATTTTTTTGTTTGGTAAAGAGCAAAAGTGTAATACTAATTCTGTTAGATTTGAATCCCATATTTGTTTACAAATCCCAAACTTTTGTTACCAAGAGGTGCATACACATTCAGCTGGAAAAGGCAGAGCAAACCCTACATATGGATTATATTTATTTTCCACAGATGATTTTAAAGTGGTTTTGTGGAAAATTTGCTTCAGAAATCAATGTCTGCTGAAAAAATAAGCCCCAGAAATTGTCGCCAATATAAATGGGCATCTATCTCAGTAGAAATCATCCCAAAATGCATAGAGATATAAATTTCCCCCCCCCCCCCTTTCTAAGCCGTTAAATTATCGAGTTACAAAAATACAGGGCAATCTTTGTGACAAAACAATGCATACCTGTGCAAAAAATAACACGAGTAATGTCAGAATTGTAAACTGAAGACAGACTGGAAAACAGAATAACAACCAATAGGGTAAAATTGGAAAAAAATTCACCCTCGAACAGTCATTGAAATAAAACGAGAATAAAGTCACACGAAGTCCGCTCCATATAAGAGCTAAATACAGAAATACTGTCTGGTAACTAAAACGTTTATGGCGATAGACCCATATCATCCACAACTGTATATAGACCATCAAAAACAAGATGCTGTACAAGGAAATATAAGTGAATGTCAGTCCAACTTCAACTTTCGGTTTGAGAGCCGGAACGAGTGGCTTCTGCGATGGGAATGTGATCGTAGGTGGGTAAGTAGACGTCGCATGAATCTTTTGGTATCCAACTTGAATCACTTTACGGTCATCTAAATTCATGGTACAGCAAATATTCCTGTCAACCTCATAAACACTGTTGAAGAATCAATGTTTATTGAAGACACGGTCTTTGATCGATGTGCGGAAGTAAACATTGAGTAAACGACCTTGACATTGTCGTCAAGGGAAAGTGTAAAACCACCATTCAATGAAAGAAAACATACTGAAACCGTCTTCAGTATCAAGTAATTGTCAATAAAAAAAAAAGATAAGGGGGCAAAAACGGATTTGGTAAGAAATTAGTTTTGAATTAATATCTTGTTCCTTTTCTTAAATAACAAAGAAAAGTATATATATATTTTTTTTCATGAATATGCCGGTAAAAATGTGAAAATGGATTGCGGGGGGGGGGGGGGGGGAAAGGAGGGGGATTGGCAAGGGTTCACCAAACCATGAATTGAAAGATGCAAAGGGTCTGGTGACTGCAAAAACATTACAAAACAATAATTGTAAATCATTACATTCTTTTCTTGGATTTACAAGTATTGACAATTGTCAGTTACTGTCAATTGTCAATACTTGTAAATCCAAGAAAAGATACTGATTTGCTGAGGCATTCTGTCTCAGACAATTACGTTACCGGTCTTATAATAAGAAAAGAAATACATACGGTTGATGAATTGATTGAAAATTCTATCACAGCAGTCTCTTTTACTCTTTACCACACGACAAAATTACAGACTTGTCCAAATTAAAAGCACCTGCAGAGGACAGATTAAATGTGGCTCAAATGATACATTTTGGGAAAAGGAGAAAATGCTGGTTACCAGCATTTTCTCCTTTTCCCTAAATGTTTATAAAAGGCTTCTTCCTCGGGATCGTTAAAACTCACGATGGTGCGGTAAAGGCTGCACACATTTGTTTATCCGCCGCTTTCAGAAATGATGGAGTAGATCTAGGTTTCAAAAACACACTGTACACCTGCAGAAGAATACGAATAAATGAAACCGTTCAAGCGCTAGAATAATTCCCACGTCAACGTCTTAACCATTGTTCAAAGTGCTTTATTGGCAAAGAACTGAAAACATCGTTCTCAAACCGGGATAATCGTTATGAATAAACACTTAAATACTTAATTCTTTACGGAACGACAAAATTCAAAGCACATTTTCAGACAAGAAATTAAATGCCACTCGAATGACGGAACTTGTTTTGAAGGTGGGTGAGAAACATTGTAGTAAAAGGAGAAAATGCTGATTACCAGCATTTTTTCCCCTTTTCCCACATTGTTTTTAAGAGCCTTCTTCCTCAGGGTCGTTCAAATTTGGGATCTTTTATGAAAGCGTTAACTTAAAACTGTTGTGGTAAAAGGAGAAACTGCTCAAACTTTTTCTCCATTCGTCTCAGTTTTTTCAATGGCGATCAGCCGCAAAACAAAATCAACGAGTTAATTACATGAATGTGTAGCACTGTGCTTCTGTGTGTGGTGTTTAACGCCGTTTCAACATTTTCTTGCAATTCTTTCTAAGCCACATTACAATCGTCTAAACAATGATCAGCAGTGAGATAAGAATGAATCCTCTCGCAATTATCACCGTCAACGCTTGGAAAGAATTTGGTCGATTGGGACAAACGAACTAGCGACCCCTCCCCCCCCCGTTTCAAGCCACGCAAGTTACCGGTCACGGCTATAAAAAGGAGGGTTAAACCGCAGCTCTTATTTCTCGGACAAACTAAAATGGGTCCGTGAGTAAGACAGATACCTTTAGATTTGACAAGATTAGCCTGCACGATCTGATCTTCACCTACAATGTCCACAAAAAGCAAGTGAATAACTTTTGGCGCCGAAAAAAGGGATAAAAATAAGTCACCCTTGACGTTTAGATCTACGTACTTGCTGAAGTTGTACTGTACTACAGGCACATTATGTCGAAACTGACCATCCGTAAAATGATAAAATCCATCTTGATGTGCAATTTAAAAAAAGGATTTATCCAATATATCATATTAGAAAGGTGGTGAATATTCTTAATCGTGTAGGATTTTTAATGTCGTTGTAGCACATTAATTAAAGTAGACATCTTTTTTCGTATTGAAGCAGACAACATCATGAACTCATTGTGCCAAAAGGAGAAATTTCTCATATTACGCACTTTATCGCTTCGTTACACTAATAGTTTCACTTGCACTGATGTATTTAACCTTTTATCATTACGATTATTATTTTGAGTTAACGACCCGAGGAGGAAATCTTCAGAAAAGTTTGTGACAAAAGGGGGAAAAATGCTGGTAACCTGTCGCCTGCTATTGCTCTCAATTTGGACACGCCTAGAACTTTGTCGTTTGGTCAAGAGTAAAACTAAATTCATGTTGGTTATTGATATTTTACAAAGTCGTTTTGCATAATTGTCTGATTCAATTAAGAAAGAGAGGATATTTGTTTTTTTCGGTGAAAGATCGAAATTTATTTCATCGAGTGAACATCATCGGTAATATTTTCACGAGTGGCGCAGCCACTCGTGAAAATATTACCGATGGTGTCCACGAGATGAAATAAATTTCGATCTTTCACCGAAAAAAACAAATATTCTATTTATTTCATGCTTTTAACCCTTTCTGGGAGGAACTTTATCAAAATCCAGTACAGTCTTTTCAGTTATTCCCCGTGGCGTACCCCCTCCGCATAGCATCGCATTACAATATTACGTCAAGCGCGAGAAATGTAAGGTAAATGACGTCATATTTCCATCTGGTTGTGAGTCACGCGCATATTACCTAGGTAACTAGAATGTAAAAATCGGTATTTTCGCTGGTCGTACCCGTGGAATATCGAAAAATATTTTCACCGCTATTTCTCGATATCCTATCGGAAAGCATGAAATAAATAATCTTCTTTCTATTGTGGTTTATCGTTCAATAAACCACGGTTTTGAGTTATGAGGCACAATAAATAATCCACGAGGAGGATAGCCAATTTTAGACTTGTACGAATTGAAAGCTTTTGCAGACGACAAGTGAAATGTGGCTTGTTTTCAAAAGGAAAGAAAACAAAACGAGAGAAGGGAAAGTGGTAGTTAAAAACATTTTCTACCTTTCCCGCAATGTTTTAAAAGGCTACCAGCTTGTAGGGTCGTTAAAACTCGGATTTGTTTCGTGAAGGTTCGAGCAGATACGAGTAAGGTGAATTAAATCTACTAAGCTGTACATGTAGAAAGAAGGACGTTCACAAACCAAGTTATCTGAAGATGGTAAGATTGCATTTATACTCAAATCTACAGTTCGTTTAGTACCTTTTTGTTTGTATATTCGCACAGAGCCATGGTTGTAATCGAATTTGAATTAGCGAATGGTTTTTTTTAACCATTAGGCTGCAAAGCGCGACTCACTGACAGTTTGCGGACGGTGTAGATCAAGATCAGACTGCACAGAAAGAGCAGTCTGATCTTGGATCTACACTGTCCGATAAGGAAATATCTTGCGCCCAAAAATACCTTTGAAATAGTAAAATTTGGGGTTTTACAATGTTCTCGAAAGTTTCATTTCACATATTTCGCAGGATAAAGGATATATAAATATAGAGGATTCTGCATCGACCTATTATCGATGTTTTATTTCCGCTCTAATAATTACATTTGAAAGACATTAATTTTTATATTGTTGACTTGCAAGAAAATCTTTTTGTGAGTTTGGGGATACATGTATATTGGTTTTTGACCCTTCCTTTTCTACAGAATTAGAGAGCAAGATTAAGATCAGACTGGTATGTGCGGGCTTATCTCTTTCAACGGTCTTCCAAAAAATGACATATAGTTTTAAACATATATTTCTTTTACATCGTTTAAGAAACAAGTTCTTGCAACTGAAACATATCTCTTTCGATTCTGCTTTCTGGAAACTACACCATGGGCCAATGAACAGTCCTAAAATTGACACATGCTCTCTCGTATCGAACTTGGGACCTCACAAACACTGATACGTCTAAATTGAATCGTTTGATAAAGAATAAAAAACGGGATTGTTTGACATTATCAAAGTCTCTCCCCTAAGTTGTTGCAGGATGTAAGGGGTAAAGTCAAACTTGATTTCCGTTCTGTTTTCTAGGTTGATCAGCTGACCGTGGACCAGATTGCTGGTAAGTCATGCGTGTATTGTGTTAAACACTGTATAGATGCTGTTTAGATGGATGGATGGATGGATGGATGGACGGACGGAGGGACGGAGGGACGGAGGGACGGACGGACGGATGAATGGATGGATGGATGGTTGGATGGATGGATGGATGGATGGATAAGTATACTGGATGGATGGATGAATGGATAGTAGGGTTGGTGGAAGGATGGACTGACAGATGGATTGACGGATGGATGGATGAATGGATGGATGGATGGATGGATTGGTGGATAAGAGGACGGAATGATAAAATATGGAATAATAGATGGATGGATGGATGGATAGACGGAAGGACGAACGGAAGGATGGACGGGCAGACGGATCGGTTGATGGTTGGAATGATGGATGGATGGAATGATGGATGGATGGAATGATAGATGGAATGATGGATTGATGATTGGATGGATGGATGGATAGACGGACAGACAGACGGACGGACAGACGTACGGACGGATCGATGGACGGAAGGATGGATGGATGGATGGATGGAAGATGGATAGACAGATGGATGAACGGATGGCTAGAAATGATATACAAGTTAATCTGGTAACAACAGTTATAAACGTATTCAAAATGAAGTATGTATACAATCCTTTATTTATGTTCTCTGTTATATTAGTTTTCAAGGGAGCATTTAGTCTGTTTGACAAAGATGGAGATGGTACCATCACAAAGAAAGAGCTGGGAACCGTGATGAGATCTCTAGGACAAAATCCGACTGAAGCTGAACTTCAGGATATGATAGATGAAGTGGACGCTGATGGTAGGTTATATAAAATGGCCTGCATCACGTGAAAAGGGGCATTCGGACATTTGCGTAAAGTATCGTCCCGGATAAGCCTGTGTAGTTCGCACAGGCTGATCCGAGACGACACTTTCCGATCGTGTGCGATTTTCTGTTTCACGCAAGTCTACAGTAGGACAAAATCTAATGTTGACGTAAAGTGCCGTCTCGGATTAGCCTGCGCGGACTGTGCAGGCTGATCCGAGACAACACTTTACGCGAATGTCCGAAAGCCCCTTTTCGCGTGTTGCAAACCAAATAGAGTGAAAGTCACCATCTTTGACCATCTGCTGTACTCTAATTGTTAAACCCACAGCTTTGCTGTTTGTTTCTATCAAATATATGTCCAGTGCCATACACAGGAACCTATAAAGGCATCTCAATCGATTGTTTTTTTTTTTTCTGCTGTTTCTCTTTAAAGACAGCTGCCCTTCAAAAATTAAAGTTAGAAATTGCCCAATCGGGTGGTACTGGTAGACAGGTTCCTTTATTTGATCACCGACACAAAATAGTTCCACAAGAAATAACAAACTTGCACTCAATTTCTAAAGAAATAATCAAATCCACACCAGAAACACAATTTACACAATATTATCCTTGTATTTTCTGTGCTAAAACAGTGCGGTAGAAATGCTTGCTGTCAAATTTTCAAACGAGACTGCTTTGGAGGCACACGCGTCGGACCCAGAAGCAGTCCTCGGTGGCGCGACACCATTATTGACGTATCTTTTTTTTTCATTCCAATGGACAGGGTAAAGGTTGGCCTGATCTGTGGCATAGTTCTGGACGGAAACTTATGTCAATAGCAGATAAATAATGGTCGAGAGAAAATAAAAAGGAAAAAAATGTCACACACTTTTTTCACAATGATGACATAAAGGATTGAACATCTCAGACGGCGTAGAGAATTTTAATAAAGAATTTGTGACTGTTTCAGCGCAAAATATGTTGACCCTTTAAAACGCTGAAAAATGCAAACCACCCAAACTCAAGAAGATTTTCATCCTACAGGCTCAGTATAACAAGAGGGCTGTATGGATCCATATTCAAACTGCACGTTCTGAGCGATCTGATCTTGATCTATGCCGTCCGAAGAAGCCCCTGTATTTACTTATGGCGATCAAAGTGTTCAGTACACGCTTTTTCTGTCAGCATAAAAGATACATGTAATCTACAATAGTTATTGACTGTATTTGACAGGAAGGTTGAGTTCCTATAATTTTTCACTTTGATGACGCAATGATGCAAACAAGGGATACTTCAGATAAAAAATGGAATATACTATATAGACATCTTGTTCCGGTATAAGCAGATAACTTTCCGTGCCATATGAAAGCTTACATTCAAGTAATCTAGAACTGTATTCGACAGGGAATGAAACATCATTTGTGTTGTATACTTTTGACAGGAACCGAAAGAATAGAGTTTCCAGTATTCCTCATAATGATGGCGCGAACGTTAAAGGTTTCGGAAACAGCGGAAGACATCCGAGAAGCTTTCAAACTATTCGATCGAGATCATAATGGTGTTATTAGCGCTGTAGAACTCCGTCATGTGATCACTTATTTCGGTGAAAGATTGTCAAATCGAGAGATTGAGGCTATAATGCAAGAGGTGGAGGTCGATGCAAATGGAAACATCAGTTATGAAGGTAGACCTTTCATTTTTTCCGTTCTCTCTGAAAAGTGGGTTTAATGTACATGTATGTGCAAAAGGTATCGACCCAGGTAAGCCTGCGCAGTTCGCGCAGGCTGACCTGGGTCGAAACATTTTGCTTAAATGGTAAATTTTCTGCATGTCCAAGGACTGTTCCACCCTACGATTCAGCCGGTCGTTAGACAAAATGGATTTTATGGATCCATAATTATGTGATGATTGCTTGATATGATGCATCACAGAGATGCATTACACCCCCCCTTTCCAAGAGCATGGCTCATACACAAGGCACTTTAACTATTTCAACGCCAAATATTTAAACTTGCTATGAGGATAAACCCAGTTTAATTAAGGGTTAGCTTGTTTGTTGTTGAGGCTGTTTTCAAAAATACTTTAATGGTACCACGGCAGCCAGAACACTTAGCCATGAACTCCTTGAGTTTCTCTACCAGCATGACTCACACAAGTCTCTGCAAGCCAGTAGCTCAACTCTCGAAGAACATAATCATTTAGTGGTGACAGACGGGTAAATTTTGTCTTATTGATTTCGATCAACCTTTTGAAACAGTTCTGGTTGAGCCCGGATTCGAGAAAACAGTCCATGAGCTGTATGTACACTTACCATACTCCATTGTATTCCGTTTCTAGTACTAGATTAAAATAGTGACATCTGCTGGTTTAGTCATTCAGAAATTGCTTTTCTTTACAACTGAGATATGCTTTTTAATTACAAGTATTTAGAATACTTGGTAAATAAATGTCCCAATACGAACACTGCGTGGTACCACACAGCTACTGGGACTCTTGTCAAAAATAGAGCTCTGCTGTTCTGACTTTGCATGTCCGATTCTTTAGCCATCGTTTCCATCTCGATCTGTGGATATATACTCGTACAAACGTTTTGTTTTTCATCAAAGACAATTTCAGAAGACAATTTCAGATGCCCTTGCAGACAGGTTTTGATACGATCAGGCTCGCGTAGGTTTTAATATATCCATAAATAGGGTAATTCTAATATGTCAATTAATTCTAGGAAATGGCCAAAACAGCCGTACGTTTGACTAACATTGTAGCGGCATTTGATCGCTCATTTTTACAATATTACTAACTTTCAGAAATTAAGCAAATTATGCATAGCCACTAGGGAAACGATAAATGTTTGCATACTGAAGTTTAGAGAAGTTTTTTCTTTATTCCGAAAGGACCGATAATCCGAGCTTACTTTTTGGACCTGCTTATATTTGAATTATCGGGCTTTTCTGCACCTTTGTTTATATGTAAATGTTACGCTCGTATTTTCTGTCTTTTTCAGACCTTGTTGCGATGATGATGATGCAGAAGTAACCATAGTTATTATATGACAGAATTTTGACTGCCTTCAAGACTGTCAAAAATATATGAGATGCTCTGTGAAAAGGGGGCTAAAAACATCTGGGAAAAGTATCGACCCAGGTCAGCCTGCGCAGTCCGCGCAGGCTGCCCTGGGTCGATACTTTTCACTATTGGTCATTTTTCTGTATGTCCAAAGACTAGTCTACCTTCTGATTAAGTCGGTTGTTTAAAAAAGTGGCTGATATGAATGCATAATTTATCTGATGGCATGCTTGGTACAATGCATCATGGAGACACAGTAAGCCTCCTTTTTGCCACAGCACTGTTCATATCGATATTTCACATCAAGACATTAAAATATTGATAATTTAAATGTGCAAACACTCGAACTTATCGATATGTCGAAAATAGCGTAGCATCTTTAACTCATTATGATTAGAATAAGACTAAACGACTGATAAATACATTTGAGCCATGCTCTGTGAAAAGGGGGCTTAATGCACCTGCGAAAAGTATCGACCCAGGCTGACCTGGGCCGAAACTTTTCGCCATTGGTCAATTTTCTGTTTGTCGAAGGACCAGTCTACCTCATGGTTAAGTCGATTACTTAAGAAAGTGGCTCATGTATTCATATTTATGTGATGACTTGGGCCGGTATCCTGTATCACGGAGATGCATTAAGTCCCATTTTGCTAGAGCGTGGCTCATTTATATAAGAGCCATGCTCTGTGAAAAGGGGTTTAGTGCATCTGCCAGGCTAGTCAGGCAGGCTATTGGTGAATTTTCTGCATGTCCACCTGTGCCACCTGAGCATTCAGGCAGTTGTTAGATAAAATGGATTTTTATGAATAATTATTTGTTGATTTGCCGCGTCGGTGTAACGCATCACGGAGATGCGTTAAACCCCCTTTTTGCCGGAGCATGATATATTTAAAAGCCTCATTTTGAAGTTTACACTGACTTTCTTAAACTATTGTCTGTATGTACCTTTTATTTGAGGTCGCAAAACTGTCATTCCAACATGCAATTCTTTATCTGATATGTGATTTTCTATGTGTCATGGCACAAGATAGCTATCTCCATTTTCAAAATGATATCATTTTCGGATTTCACTGTCAACAAATGTGTATTTTTGTTGTTGTTGTTTTTGTAGTTTTGATAATTATTGTTGTTGTCCTCTTGGTAGTTTTTGTTGTAGATAGAGTTAGGGCACGAGAGAGCGAGAGAGAGGGAGAGAGCGAGAGTTTGTCACCTGTGCCTAGGTGAATTTTCATGACAGGACCTCTGTATTTTTTAGTTATCCCGGAATCTGGATTTAGAGGACGGAAAGACAGTTGAATGGACGGACGGACGGACGGACGGACGGGCGGGCGGACGGACGGACGGACGGGCGGGCGGACGGACGGGCGGGCGGATGGACAAATGCCCGTGTCCATGGATAATGGCCAAACCAACACTCCCAGATAGTGAAACCGATATGGAACTTACCAATAAAGGATATAAACTAAAACTCTTGCTTTGCTTTTTGCATCCGTAAAATCGTAGAATTTGCTCCTGATTGCCTTCTTCAGCAAGGCTTCTTTTTTTTTGTTGGTTCATTGAAGAGTCTGTGAGAGAATTGTGTATTTCACCAGTAAAGTTTGGGGTTACAGCTTGCACAGGATCGCTTGAGACACAGCATACAAAACAGCCGATTGACTTTTTCCTGTCACCAAATTGAAAATGTCCATCCACAGCAACCACAGAAGTTCAACAACTCAAAGTTTTAAAGATTTATAATTCTTGTACAGGTTACATAGAAACGCATACAAATAAATGCAAATAAAAACACATCGAAAACATGCCCGACAGAGCTGGAAAAAAAAAACACCTCTCATGATAAATTTCGATGAAAAAAAAACCATAAAATAACTTGGGACCATAACCTAAGATAATCTTTTAACAATTAAACTGTTGATGACGACCTTCCACTTTTTTGCAGATGGTGTAGACCTAGATCAGACTCCACAAACCATGGTCTCATCTTTTCTCTACAATGCCCGAAATTTTGTAAGATTATATATCATACTAGTCAAAAGGTTGGAATCATTATGTTTTTTAGAGCAAAGTCTGTCTGAATATGTCATTTTCGTCAATGAGCCGCGGTCTATCAAAAGGGGATTTAAAGCATCTCTGTGATGCATTATACCAAGCAAGTCATCACATAATTATGGATCAATAAATAGAGTTTATTTCATCAGCTTGTGGTTAATATGGGGAAATATTTGCCGAAAAAGGGAAAGGTATGCGAAAATAACGAGTGCCGTAAGGCACGAGTTATTTTCGCGGACCTTTCCCTTTTGAGGCAAATATTTCCCCATATTAACCACAAGCTGATGAAATAAATTATATATTTCCTCTGATTATTTTGTCAACGAATACCACTTTTAAAACTTAAAAAAGTAGTTCCAGATTTTCGACAGGAGGAAAATATTCACTGTGACGGGGAAATAATTCCCCCAGCTTAAATTACGACATTTCTTTACCCATAACATTTCTAAAAATAGACACATGAAATATAATATAATTATTTTGTGACTGAACTTTGCGGTACACTGGTCCTTTGACATGCGGAAAACTGACCCAAAGCAAAAAGTTTCGACCCATGTCAGCCTGCGCGGACTGCGCAGGCTGATAATGGGTCGATACTTTTTGCAGATGCATTAAGTCCCCTTTTCACAGCGCATGCCTCATTTATTTAGCAGTGCTCGTAGTAAGACATTTACAGCAATGCATTTTTCACTTTCTGGGCGGAAAAGGCAACTGTGGTAGCTTCTGCAGATTTTGTAGATCAAGTAGATATGTGTAGATCGGACTACAGAAAGTTTAGGATCCGACCTTTGATCTATACTGTTCGATGAGAGTAATGATCTATCCTTAAATCTTTAACAAATAACAAAATCTGGACTCGTTCAGATCGACAGCATCTTCATACGTCCAAGACGAACGATTTGAAATTAGTACAAATGATCTTGGCTACCTTTCACTAAACTGCGTAAGCACGAAATTCTCGTACCCAGTTTTTGTAGGCAAGTATCAAGTCTGAAAACAAGTTTCACTGAACTGCATAACTTTACGATTTCAGTAAATAATTGCATAACTTTACGCCAGTTAATATCCTTGGGTAGAGCAGGGATAGTACGTGTGTATATTCAATCCCAAAAGATTTGCGTAGTTTAGTGAATGGCACCCTCTGAACTTCTCAGATATGGTAGACGATTTTGTGGGAAAAGGAAAAAAAGTGCTTGTTACTAAAGATTTCTCCTTTTCTCACAATGTTTTCAAAAAGCTTTTTCCTGAAAGTCATTAAAACATTGGATTATTTTTGGTAAAGGAATAATTTGCAACAGATGTACATGTATCTGTGTCCTTAAACTGACTGAATAAATCCTTGCTACTCCACTAGCGCTCAAAATGTGAATAGTAAGATACTAAATTGTCTTTATGTCTATTTGCTCATCATCATCTTGACGAATTCTGAAAAGAGACGGACATAATTATATAGTTCTAGCAGAAACGGACAAGAAAATTTTAATATACTTGAACAATAAATGTGGTTAACTCGATAAGCGTCAAAGATGCTGAGCCAAAAAAAAAATTACCCAACGTATATTTTTATCTATATGACCCATGTTTTTTGTAAAGGAGGCTTAGTGCATCTTGCAAATAGTATCGACTCGGATCAGCCTGCGCGAACTGCGTCGGCTGGCCTGTGTCAAAACTTGTTGTTATTAGTCAATACTCTGCATATCAAGGGACCTTCTACCTAACGATTCAGTCGGTTGTTACACAAAATTGATTTTATGGATCCATGATAATGAGATAACTTGCTTGTTTAATGCATTACGGATATGTACGAGACCCCTTTATATAATAATAATAATAATAATAATAATAATAATCGATAAAGTGAAAAAAAGAAGTAATTCTTTTATAATGAAATTCTGTATAGATAAAACGAAAGTATAATTCGTTACCTCGAAATGGTAGGTCGATAATACGATAATTGGCTTGCAACATGCGAAAAGTGGCATTCGGACATTTGCGTAAAGTGTCGTCTCGGATCAGCCTGCGCAGTCCGCGCAGGCTAATCCGAGACGACATTTTACGACTAATTTAGATTTTGTTCTTCAATAGTCTTGCGCAAAACAGAAAAGTACATAAAAAACGGAAAGTGTCGTTTCGGATTAGCCTGCGCGGACTGCGCAGGCTGATCTGAGACGACACTTTACGCAAATGTCCGAATGCCACTTTTCGCATGTTGCAAGGCAATTATCGTATTATCGACCTACCATTCCGAGGTATCGAATAAGCACAGCTTTCGTTCCAATCCTTTTCGCGCAACTATAACTTTTAGAATATTAACATTTATGTTATCATTGTATCGAATAAAATATGTATAGACAAAACTAAGCTACCTTCATAATTAACCTGCCCATCACCGTCAATATCAGCTTCACGGATCATTTCGTCCACCTCCTCGTCTGTTAGCCTTTCTCCGAGATTCGTCATTACGTGGCGTAATTCTGCAGCACTAATGAAACCGTTACCGTCTTTATCAAATACTCGAAATGCCTCCTTAATTTCTTCCTCGGAATCTGTGTCTTTCATTTTTCGCGCCATCATAGTAAGGAATTCTGGGAAATCTATTGTTCCGTTACCTGAATTAAGAAAGAATTGCGTCTACAGGTTTCTACGTGAAAAACACAAATGTATGGGGGGAGGGGGAGAGAGAGAGAGAGAGAGAGAGAGAGAGAGAGAGAGAGAGAGAGAGAGAGAGAGAGAGAGAGGAGGGAGAGGGAGAGAGAGAGAGGTGTACGTTTAAGTCTACCAAGTTATGCTACCTTCTACTATGATTTCCAAGTTCTATCACGTTCTCTCAAGATTAATAGTTAATCGGGATATTTTTGGCAAAATGTTTGACCATGAAAAATTTTGCCACGATCCTGACGACCATCACGCTAGCATCAAGTTCCCTCAAGTTCAACACGATGAGAATCCTCGACCCCACATGCACACCACGCTTCTCTCAAATCGTGGATATCGTGGCTAATGTAAACGCGGCATCATCAGAGCATGGCTCAAAAATGGGACCTAATACATTATAACATCCTTGAGCTCAGCTTCAGTTAGAATTTGTCCTCGTTCGTAACCTACGTTCTGTCGAACATGAGATTATACGAAAATGTGAAGGTCTAAATTAGTGATTGAACACTTTCAAGCCAATAGTAAAATACCCAAACATTGTTGTTTGAAAGGTATTTTAGGAGGAAAGATATCTCCTTAACAGACAGTGTAGATCCAAGATCAGACTGCACGTTCTGTGCAGTCTGATCTTGATCTACGCTGTCAGCAAAAGGTCAGTTAGTCGCGCTTAGCAGCCCAGTGGTTAAAACATCTTGAACCTCAGCCTCAGTTAGAGTTTGTTCTCAGTCGTGCCCCAAGTTTTGTCGAACTTGAGACTATGCTAAACGAACATGTGTTGCTCAAGTGTACAAACATTTCGTGAGATAATAATAATTGAGCCGTGCTCTGGCAAAAAGGGGCTTAATGCATCTCTGCGTTCGATGATACCAAGCAAGCGATCACATACTTACGGATCCATAATAGCCACATTTTTTAACAACCGACTTCATCATGAGGTAGACTGTGCCCTGGACATACAGAAAACTGACCTATAGCGAAACGTTTCGGTCTAGGTCTGCCTGTCGATACTTTTCGCAGATGCATCAAGCCCCCTTTTCACAGAGAATGGCTCATATATAATAACCTACCATCAGCGTCTACTTCATTTATCATATCCTGAAGTTCAGCCTCAGTCGGATTTTGTCCTAGAGATCTCATCACGGTTCCCAGCTCTTTCGTCGTAATGGTACCATCCCCGTCTTTGTCAAACAGACTAAATGCTTCTTTAAATTCTGGAAAGAAAAGTAAAAACAAGACTTGAGTGCTTGAACAAGGTGCTCTGTGGTTCAGTGGTTAAGATGTTGGGATTATAAATAGGAGTGCCTGGCGCAATTTCGGCTGGTGCCGCTGGTCAGGATAATGTGCCTTTGGTAATGCGCTGCGGAGTCATAGCTCAGTTATGTCGAAAGATAGAATAGGCATTAATAACTATGCTGTCGCCGCAGTATATAATACTGAAAGTGAATTAAAATCTCTACAGAAATGATCAGACTTAGTTAGATTATACGACTTATAAGAATGTTATGTTTAAAATGACAACGACTTTTCACTTTCGACGTGGGCAATTTTTTCTCTTTTTTTTTCGCTGGAGGGGGGGGGGGCATGGGAGGGGATGGGTGCTTCAGGATAGTTTGAGATTGCAGGACACATACGCATACCTCAATGTTTTTTTTTTCAGGTAAGCTCAAACTGTTTTGATAAGCAACTCCAATTATACGTAGATAAATATTTTCATGTACTGTTTCATCCTGTCACCGAGGATTGATAATAGTCATTGCTACAGGATTCATTCCTCTCTCACCGTTGACCATTGTTTCGACGATGGTTATGTAGGAAAGCAGATTGAGCCACGCTCTGTGAAAAGGGGACTTAGTTTAAACGTATTTATTTTACATCAGTTGAGAAACAAGTTCTTACAACTTATACTAATCTCTCTCGATTCTGCTTCCTGGGAACTACACCAGTACTCGCGCCGAATGTGTGGGCCAATGAAAAATGCCGAAGTTGACACCCGCTCCCGGGTATCGAACTCGGGACCTTATGGTTATGAGGCCTACGCTCTACCTCACAACCACGGACACCACAAAAGGGGACTTAATGCATCTGCAAAAAGTATCGACTTGGTCAGCCTGCGCAGTCCGCGCAGGCTAACCTGGGTCGATACTTTTTGCTATTTGACAAGTTTCTGCATGTCAAAGGACGATTGTACATTTAGTATTGGTCGGTTATTAGACAAAATCATTTTATGGTTCTAGAAGTACATGTATGTGATGGCTGATTAATATAATGCATCATGGAAATAAATTAAACTCCCTTTTTGCCAAAGCATAGCTCGTATGTTTCGTCTGTGTGTCGTGAAGAGGCGATTGGTGTACAGCGCTAAACACGAGCCTTGCTGCAGAGCTAGGGTTTTAGTGTCTCTGTAAATAAGATAACGAACAGAATCATCCTCAGTTTTGAATCGTCCTAATCAGTAAGATTGGACTTCGTACATCTTTAGTAATTCATTGCGTATCGAGGAGCGCAAAGACATGCAGGTTGATTGTGGCTTAAACTTTTCGCACAGAACAGCAGAGGTGTGGATTAGAAAGATATTTGTTATAAAATGAATATCAAGCCTCAGAACGAACCTGCAATCTGTTCTTCGGTCAGCTGGTCAGCCTGAAAGGAAGATAAAAAAGATACAGTTTTAACTGATTAAGATTGATTCCCGACAGTCAAATATTTAAAATCCTTAATGAGTGTGAATATGGAGAAGCCAGCTTTGAAAACATCCTTGTCGAAAATTGATTTGCTGCAAAAGACTTTATAACAACCAAAATGGATATGGATTAGCAGCAGAAGACTTAAAATATACTTGATGAATGTTGACTTAGAGCAGTAGATATTGTAACATCCTCGATGAATATGAATTTGTGGAAAAAGACTTTGTAAACTTCTTTGATGAATATTGGTTGGTGGAAGAAGACTTTGTAGATATCCTTTATGAATATGGGTTTGCAGAAGAAGACTTTGTAGACATTCTTGATGAATATGAATTTGCGGAAGAAGACTTTGTAGATATCCTTGATGAATATGGGTTTGCGGAAGAAGACTTGGTAGATATTCTTTGTGAATATGGGTTTGCGGAAGAAGACTCGGTAGACATCCTTGATAAATATGGGTTTGCGGAAGAAGGCTTGATAGATATCCTTGATGAATATGGGTTTGCGGAAGAAGATCTTGTAGATATTCTTTGTGAATATGGGTTTACAGCATAGGACTGTAAACATCCTTGAGGTATATGAATTTGAAAAGGAAGACTTAGAGGATATTTGTCTTTTTCGGTGAAAGATCGAAATTTATTTCATCGAGTGAAGATCATCAGTAATATTTTCACGAGTGGCGCAGATTGAAATTTATTTCATCTAGTGAACATCATCAGTAATATTTTCACTCGTGGCTGGGCCATGGGTGAAAATATTACCGATGATGTTCACTCGAAATAAATTTCGATCTTACACACAAAAACCCCCCCCCTAAATATTCTTTTATTTCATGCTTCTGACCCTTTTTTGGGGGGTCCTACATCAAATCCCAGCACAGTTCTTTTCGGTAATTCCCCGTGGCGTACCCCTCCGCATAGCAACGCATTGCAATATTACGTAAAACGCAAGTAATATAGGGTAACTTACGTCATATTTCCATCTGGTTGAGCGACAGGCGTATTTTACCTAACTAACTCGTGCGCGGAAACTACTGTTTCCGCCTTCAATTGAAGAGTTAGAAAATAAAATCGGTATTTTTCAATGGTCGTGACCATGAAATACCGAAAAATATTCCACCGTTATTTCTCGATAAACTACCGGAAAGCATAAAATAATGTTGTCATCCTTGGTGAATATGGGTTTGCAGCAAAGGACTTTGTAAACGTCCATAATAATATGGATATGCTGCATAAGGCTTTGAAAACATTCGGAAATGACTTTAAAAATAACTCTTCAGAATATAGATACATGTAATCAAATTGGTTGCCAGTTACATTATTCTGGCAAACGGAGAAATTATATTTCATAGTTAGTTTTTCCTTTTGACACAATATTTTCGATTCGTCTATTGCAAGACGGAAAATGAAATCGTCTACATATTGAAATTGTCTAAATGTTGTAATGAGCTGACGAAGGCACAGCGAAGTTAGAAAGGTTACTAGGGTACAGCGATCATACCTTCAAAACAACGTGCACTAACTTCGACCTTTTAACGTTTTACCAAACAATCCCGTATTGATTGATTGAATTTGCGTTTTTTTATCGTCGTCACCGGTTGCCCATATGGGCGACGCCCCCTGAAGGCTGTTAGTATTGTTACGGGGGATAGTACAGATACAGAACGAAACCTATCTTAAGTTACGCCTGGTTCTTTTACGTGCTCGGTGTATAGGACTGTCACACGGGACCTCGGTTTAACGTCTCATCCGAAAGACTATTGGTAATTTTAGATAGCCAGCCGTGGGGATCGAACCCACACCCTCAAATGACTCGAAACATCACGTTCACGAGTCCTACGCTCTACCTATTGAGCTATGCGGGCTGGTCAACAATCCCGTATTTTAACGACCTGAGGCAAAAAAAAAAAAAACAGGACTGTCGAAACATGTTGGTAGTTAGCATTCTCTCTTTTTCTCCTTTTCTTACAGTGTTTCCTATTTTTTCAAAGACAAATCCTATAATTTAAGCTATGCTGAATATGTTGCAAATGCTTTCAGTTTGGGCGAGTCTAAAATTAGTCTGGTAAAAAGTTATCTTAATGGTTTTCTTATACAATACAAAACAATGTTTCGATTAATTGGAAAAAGATAGCAGTACGGGTTTAATAGTAAAACTGAAAATTACTTTCGAGTAATGCCTGATTGTATGATGTATCCATATATTCTTGGAGTTTTTTTTACCAGTACGTCGCACAGTTTTCTACCTATGACACTGGTTGCTTTCCAACATAACCATCGTCGAAACATTGATCAGAGGTGAGAGAGGAATGAATCCTATCGCAATGACTATCAATAATCCTTGGAAATGTGTTTATCTCATAGGCTTGACTAAATAAGCGGACGATATAGATCAAAGATCAGACTGCACGTTTTGTGCAGTCTGATCTTGATCTATGTCGTCCGCTGTAGCTAATGTTTTCAACTATGGGGGCATTGTTCGGATTTAAAAAAAGCGCCACTTACCATGGTAGAAATTTGAAAAATCAGTCCCAAGTTAAAACTTTCTCACTTTTCAGCCAACCCCGCCTTGTAAACTGAAGATGTCAATTTTCTTACACACACCGACTGATGTAATTTTGTCAATATATATATTCAATTTCTAAATACATGTCACGTTTGACTAATTTTAAATGATTTACATCGAGAGCGTTCTGTCGCAATGCGACAAAATTTTCCTCCCCGCTTCAGCAATCTAACATCTACATTATAAATTTTGTAGTATAGATGAGTAACCGTCACGCCGGCGGATTTCGAATGCCTTTAAAAAACTGAATACATTATCTTGTGCAGATGATTTAAAGGGGCGTTTAACTAGATTTTAACCAACACCTTTTTCGAGGGAGTGGTGGTAGTGATATTTTGTAAAGGAAATTCATAAGGACGCAAGTGTTTACTCTCAGTTTGGGATAAACAAAACAAAAACATACTCACACAAATAAAAGGCAAAGGTTTTTTCTTTTTCTCTGCAAGGTTTCGAACCCATGACCTCCAAACTAAAAGTCGTCGTCTCAAAAAATTATCGGGGCCAAGATATATTTCATATAATGTTGCAAATCTATTTATCCCTTGTTTAAGAAATAATCTTCTTTCTATATAGTAGTTTTTCGTTCAATAAACCACGATTGTAAGTTATGAGGCACAAAAATAATCCACTAGGGATAGCCCTCGTGGCTTATTTATTGTGCCTCGTAAGTCACAATGCATTATGTCAAGTAAGTCATTATGTACTTTTGGATCTATTGAGTCCATTTGGTCAAACAACCAACCAAAATCATGAGGTTGACTGGTACTTTGACATGCAGAAAATTTACCAATAGAAAAAAAAAAAAAATGGCCAAGGCCAGCCTGCGCAGGCTGACCGGTTTCGATACTTTTCACAGGTGCATTAAACTCCATTTCTACAGCGTATGGCTCATATTTAAAAAGTAACACAAAATCTGTTTGGCTGAGCTTTTCGTTGCCACTAATTTACAATTTGATCGGTATGGACGGTTAACCCGTATCCTGTTACATAAGTGAAACGAAATTTTCAAGCCGATAGTAAAAATCCAACATTTTCTATTTCAAAGGTACTTTGAGGGAATATCTCCTTATCGGACAGTGTAGATCTAAGATCAGACTGCACGTTTTCCGTGCAGTCTGATCTTGATCTACACTGTCCGCAAAAGGTCAGTGAGTCGTGCTTAGTAGCCCAAAGGTTAATATGGGCCTTTCATCAACCACTCGTGGCTTGGGTACCTTCATCTAACATGGCCCCTTTTGTTTTATGTGAGTGGAGTAAATTTTTCCAGGTGTAACATACATGTAGCTCATGGAACGATCCGTTTAGTTTTGTTATTGAAAGCCACTTTTCATCCCGAATATGCAGCTAGGAAGTCGATTCAAAGCACATACAATAAGATAAAGTCGAGAGAAAATCGTATCTATAGAAATATATAAGCCATGGTCTAGGAAAATGGGGTGTAATGTATCTTCGTGATGCTTTATATCGAGCAAGTCATCACATAAATATGGAGCCATAAAATCCATTTTTTCCAACAACCGACTGAAGATTGAGGTTGACTGGTCCTTGGACAATCAGAAAATTGACCATCTGCAAAATATATCGACCCAGGTCAGCCTGGGCGGATTGTTCAGGCTGACCCTGGTCGATACTTTTTGCAGATGTATTAAACCTCTTTTTACAGAGCATGGCTGAGATCAATTCTTTACTAAACAACAAAAATATCCGACGTCCAAGATTTGAAAGTATTTGCCCATGACAAATTAATTGAGGCTCAAAATTTGGAATATATCGATCAAATGGTGACAACATAGAGGGAATAGAAAACAAAAACTTGGTCGCCAGCATTTTCTTCCTTTCAAAATTTATGGCTTGAAATAATGGTATTTATCTTTGAAAAGATAGACAACTATGCTGTAAACCAACATTTTGTCCTTTGTACACCAAGTTTGTAAGAATGCGACTTTGTTGGAAATAGGTTAAGGGGAGCTTTAACTACCATGGTGCCGATGACCTTCTACAGTGCTCGAACTAGATGCGTTCCTGCACCGTAGAAGGTTACCGAAACCATAGAAACATACTATTCAGAGACACAAAATCGTGTATGAAGTCTATGGTTTAGAAAGCGTGCTTAGCTGAGGCCAAAAACATGACAGCGGTCGAGGCTTCTTCGGTGATTTCTAATACCTTGCAGAATACTCGTTTTAAAAAGACAATTAGCAAATTGCGTCATCCTATAGAATGGGAATGTTAGGTGTTGCGTTACAGAGTGTATTCATTCATTTTTTTCTTGGACAGACACTTGTAAATGCTCATGCTTTCAGTTTTTGAGTGAACTTCGACATTTGGTGGTCGACATCCTAAACAACCGAGCCACGTAGTACCTCTCATGTTACTATGAATACCAAATTCAACGCCCACAGCCAAACGTTTTAAACGACTCGGTGATTCAGTTATGCGACGAATTTTATGTGAACCCTTGCAAACACACCTTATTTCTACACTGCATATTTCTAATTCTTAATCTTCACGTATTACCTTAAGCGTTGACCTGCTGTATTGAAAACAACAAGAATAAATGAACACAAAAAATAGCAATATTGCAAGGGTTAAATAACCATCTCGCAATAAACAAATTTTCGACTCCTCTAAAATCGAAACATCTGCAGAGGACAAAGTCATAAGTGGTACAACTGAGCTGAAGTTCTATGACAGGGTAGAAAAAAATGCGGGAAATGGAGAGAATGCTTGTTACCGACATTTTCTCCTTTTCCCTAACTGTTTTCAGAACGGCTTCTATGTCAAGGATTATTTGGGAAAGCAGGGGCGTAGCAGCCTGTACGCAAAAACGCAGCTGTGTACACTTTGCAAATAAGAAAAACAACAACAACAACAACAACAACAACAACAACAAAAACCCCGAACGAAAAGAAAGACGCATTTGCCAAAAAACGTCACCAGAGGCCACCAAATAGCTTCTGCAATTCAAAAATTTACCGGGGAAGCCCTCCATACCCTCCTGGGACATACTCCGCCGCCCCCCCCCCACCCCCCCACCCCCATCCGGCACTTTGCGCGTCGGATAATACATACGGTGTTACTTTTGCGTATACTTTGTTTTGGGCTACCTACGCCCATGGAAGGAGTTCATGCATCTACTAAAAGTATAGATCCATGTCGACATGCGCGTTCCGCGCAAGCTGACCTGGGTCACAACCTTTCGCTATTGTTAAATTTTCTACATCTAAAAAGTACCAATCTTACCAGTGATTCATCGGGTTTTCAGACGAAATGGACAAATTTCATGCGATCGTCTTGCTTGATAGAACGCATTACCAAGATGTATTTCTCCCTTTAAGCAGCATAGGCTAAAACATGGTTTATGCGGACGGTATAGATCAAGATCAGACTGCACAGAACGTGCAGTCTGATCTTTGATCTATACTGTCCGCTTATCCAGTCAAACCTATAGACGAAAATCTTTCTGAGTTGCAGTGGATTGTACTTTCAGCAGTCGAAAGAAGTCGAATTTAATTTTTTGGCGCTAAAAGAGTTATCGCCCCCTGGCTAGAATGCCGATGAGTTTTCAACCACTTATTGATGTTACGTGCGTGGTAAAACTTGTTGCAGATCAGGGTCAGACGCCGAAAGAATACAGACTAATCTCAGTCCACACATTCCAGAATCAGTGTTATAGATATATCGTGAAATGGGTAAATGCGTTCACTCTTAACTCTTTCAAAAAAAATTTTATAATTGTCTAGATTCAATACATTTGAAGATGACAGATTCAGTGTAGCTAACAAGATAATTTGTGTCTTTTAAATAGAAGAAAACATTGTCTCCTTCTTTCCACAATATTTTCAGAAACCTTCTTCAGCAAGGTCGTTAAAAATTCGGGAATGTGTTGTAAAGGGTTATGACAAGAACATTTGTCATTGTTGTTGGGTATGGTAGGTACGAGGGTAAGAATTTTCAAAACAGGAAACCTAGATTATTCAAATGAGTGAGAGATCGAGGAGTAAAGTCAGTTTTTCAGGATAATCAATTATTTCATTAATGTATCACTGAATTTTTGTGCTTAAGACACAGAGAGAGAGAGAGAGAGAGAGAGAGAGAGAGAGAGAGAGAGAGAGAGAGAGAGAGAGAGAGAGAGAGAGAGAGAGAGAGAGAGAGAGATGGTACAAAAATAAATAATAGAAGCCTAAGAACCGCATAAATGTTTCGAAATTAATGCTGGTCGCTTGGCGTTTTCATTTTCTTTGTCCCTGGCCAAGCAGCAGTGAATCACATGAAAAAGCTGTTGGTAAGAAATTCCCGTAATATACCAGATTTTCAGTTGACAACGGCGTAAAGCATAACTCAAACAAACAAACAGATAGAGGAACTACACATCTGATACTCACAAGCATACCCAAGGGCGTAGCTGCCTGTACACAAAAACGCAGTTGGGTACACTTTGAAAAAGAAAGACAAATTTGTCCCCCCCCCCAAAAAAAAACCCGCTTCCTCAGGCCACCAAATAGCTTTTACGATTCAAAAAATTTCGGGGGTGGGCGGGGGATAGGGGACCATCCAGACCCTCCTGGAAAATTTCCTCTCTTGGCACTTTGCGCTGAGGTTAACTCTTTACCACACGACAAAATTTTAGACTGGTCTAAAGTGAAAGAATTTGTGGACGATAAACTAAATTTTTTCAGAAATTAAGAAAATTTTCTTTTCTTCGAAACAGTAAAAAGCGTTGTGGGGAAAAAGTGAAAATGCTGATTACTAGCATTTTCTCATTGGAGAGGTCATCAGACCTCTCCAACAGTGGTGAGTTTAAAAGGCAGACTGCCACAGAATTTGCTGTAGAAATCCATTTTTCTTGCAAAATTGTTCTGATACACAGTCTGTTTCGTAATGGTTTTGTAAATAAAGCGAAATAAAAAAACCGAAACAGGAAATAGACGTGGTTTATTTTTATGTGACGAATTTCAGAAAATATTTGTTATATTAATTTGCCATGGTTGCAAATGACCTCTCAAATAATTGTAATTTTTCATTAAGCGAATAAATCTAAGCAGAAGGAAAAATAATAAGAATTTCGTTAAAAAAAGAAAGAATACCGCTGGACAAGATCATGCGACTTGAAAACGCGGGAAGAAGGTCAAATGACCGTCATGTAAAGCATTTATAAGAGGTTTCTACGAGGCGGCTTTTTTACTTGTTTGTTTACATGTACCAAAATATATTGAAATTAAAAGCTAACACACTATTTGAAAGCATTAATGCTGACCTCTCCTGGCTTCTTTTGTAAAGAAGCCAACTTGTTTTTCAATGATGTTTTAAAAAGTCCTTTTCCTTGGGTTGTTAAAATCTGATGTTTGGTAAAAAGATAATTCAATCGATATTACTTTTGCGTTCACTTTATTTTGAGCTAGCTACGCACCTGATGCGCAATTGCATTTGTTCGTCTCTTAATTAAGAAAACACCTTAGGACGTGAAGGTTTAACCGTTTAATTCTCCATTCCTTACGGGTAACATTAGGCGCTTTTCGAAGCTAGTGCAGAAAAAAATAAAAACAGACCACGTAACTCAGTCTAACCGTTTGATCTACAGTGTGCGGTATTTCGGAACTGATTTTGCCAAAACGACATTATTTTAGTAAACTTTGCATTTATCTTACTGACTGAAACGTTTCCGTCTCACCTATTTACGTGTAGCAATCGATGGTTCAAGACACATAGAGCTATAAAAATATGATAATACATGCAGCGCTTCATTTAGTAAAGTTAAAACATATGCATGAATATAATGTTTACGAAATAACGTAGAGGTGAAGAAAGACACGCCATAAATATAAACCTAAGTCATACAATTGACCCGCAACACGCTGAAAAGGGCATTCGGACATTTGCGTAAAATGTCGTCTCGAATCAGCCTGTGCAGTCCGCACAGGCAAATCCGCAAGGACACTTTCCGTTTTTATGTAAATTTCTGTTTTGCGCAAGTCTACTGTAGGACAAAATCTATTATTATACTGCAAAGAAATTTCTCGTGATCTGATTGGATAATATGCCCTGAACATATATATCATGTCCACTGGCAAAACCAACGTAAAAGCAGTTTCCCTTTCGGGAGCCCCGTATACATGACTACACTTTCAACACAACATCCAAAATGGCGGCGTCGATCAAGATTAACATCAAGATTATGTACCAAACTGCACGTTTTACCAAGGTTTCAGTGACGTCATTTCCCAGTGACGTCAGTTTTCATTGAATTGGGGCACTCAGAGGGGAAATTCTACTTTGTCAGCGTATTCAATTTTTGAAACCAAAAACAGGTAAAATTTGCTTAACACACGTTGGAATGGTAAAACTTTGCAGTATAATAAATTCGTTGTACGGTCAGGTGGCAGGGGACTTGGAAACTTGTTCATGGCTGTTGCAAATCATGTCGCCACCTCGCCTTCCGTACAACTAATAATGTAGTCGTAAAGTGCCGTCTCGGATTAGCCTGCGCGCACTGCGAAGGCTGATCCGAGACGACACTTTACGCAAATGTCCGAATACTCCTTTTCGCGTGTTGCAGGCCGAATTATATCATATTACTGAACACTGTAGTCTACTTTTTCGCCATCATCCTCACGAATTCTGAAAAGAGAACAAACATAAGTAAACTTATAGAGGGCAAAATAAATGAAACACACATTTCCCAGAAAATAAAGCCCAAATATTTTATAGTCAAAGCTAGTCGGAAAATTTGATTAATAATCGGGCAGTATAGATCAAAGATCGCATTGTAAATTCTGGGCAGTCTATTTTTATGTACAATATCTGTAGTCAGCAAAACCAATTATAGTTACTACAAGTTCTGAAAAGTATAAAATACCATAGAGAGAAATGGATTACACCGATATTTTCAGGTTGAATAAGCAGATATAACTGAAATATCTCGTTTTGTGAGTTGTTTTATGGAAAATATCGGCAAGATTACAGGCACCGTATATCTAATATCTGACAGATCGGTCTGTTTTTCTTGTTACTAGTTTAAACATGTTTTATTGCCATCTTTATATATTTCATATAATGTACAAACACTAAATGAAAAGAAATACAAGTCAGGCAAAAGGGTCTAGCCACAAGTTCTCCTCGCAATTTAGTTTCGACCATTCTCTTATTATTCATTCGCACTGATGGCAAAGACAACGTTGTAGAAGGAAGACTCGGGACAAAGATGTTACAGGGTCGTGAAGTAAAGACACGAGGAACCTATTACTATATCAGGAAGAACTGGCTTACAACATTTTAGAACTCGGAGTTAATAACGTAAATTATACTATAGTACGTTGCATGTTCGTTAAACACTTGTCTACGTAACACAATTATAAGGTAATGAAAGTATTTAGCTTAGGTATAGCCTAGCCTGGGTTCCTGTCCGTTCATTTTTTCCATTTCTATTACTCGGACGTTACATTATCAAAATTGACGGGACATTCGAAAACCGATCGCAGCGACATCTACTTTATTCCAGCTCACAGTGGGGTAAAGTAGGTGTCGCTGCAATCGGTTTTCGAACGTAAATGACCAAAAACAGATACCGAAGTTCCAATCGGTCTTCGAACGTAAATGACCAAAAATAGATACGAGGTTCAGTGGACAAGGTTTAGGATTTAAAACCAGATGGTCCCGGGTTCAGTCCTCTATCAAGGTGTTGGGTTTTTTTCGTGAGTGCACATCGGCAAAACGGTTGATAGCCAGTGAATAGTACTGATGATACCCAAAACACATACGAATAAGTGAGCCATCGCCATCATATGGCTAAAGTAATGTTGAAAACGGCAAAAAGCACCATTTGGCCTGCAACATGCGAAAAGGGGCATTCAGACATTTGCTTAAAGCGTCGTCCCGTATCAGCCTGAGCAGTCCGCGCAGGCTGATCCGAGACAACACTCTCCGTTTTTAGGTTATTTTCTGTTTTGCGCAAGTCTACTGTAGGACGAAATCTGGTGTAGTCGTAAAGTGCTGTCTCGGATTAGCCTGCGCGGACTGCGCAGGCTGATCCGAGACGACACTTTACGCAAATGTCCGAATGCCCCTTTTCGTGTGTTGCAGGCCATTTAATCTAACAATCAATTAACTGTACAAAAGTGTAAACGTATACTTAAGGTACCGCCATTTTTTAATCGAAAGTTACGAAGGCAAAAGTTAAGATTACCAGGATAATCAATCATATTATTATCATCTGTATCTGCTGAACGAATCATTTCTTCCACCTGTTCGTCTGTTAAGTTTTCCCCAATATTTGCCATCACTTCACGAAGTTCTTCAGCGTTTATTTTGCCATTGCCATCCTTGTCGAAAACTTGGAATGCTTCTCTGAGTTCTCGTTCGCTGTCGGAATGATCCATATAGTTTGCCATCATCTCTAGGAACTCGTCAAAACAGACTGTACCATTTTCTATTAGATTACAGAACCAGCATTAAAAAAGAAATAATTCATTATTTCTTGAAGACGTCTTAATTTAGTCTTTCAGTGGATTGCTTTTGAGATGACAATCTGTAAGTGTACGATCGGACCATGTCTTAGTCGCTGGCAGAAAAATAAAGTCTAAGCTTAGATTAAAAATTGCCAGGTCCTTTTATCTTTTGTTTACTTTTTACCTGGGTTGATTTTTTTCTGCTAGCGACTATTGGACCGACCTTACAGTTACAGATCGTCATCATCAAAATAATTTCCATACTTTTAAATGGCATTAGTTAAATTCAAATGCATTTTACCACCCAAATGTTTACTTTTGGCAGCTATATGGCCTCTAATTATACATATACAAATTTTTCTAGCCGAAACACATACCTTGCACGCAGGTAAAATCAGACACGATCGGAAAAGAACCGTATTTGACAGTGTCCAAAAGGGAACCAAGTCTGATATGATGACGTAGTTCCGCTTGCGGACTTTTTCAGTTTGATTCCAGGTTTGAGTGATAAAATTTCTGTTCACTATTATTCATCTGTCATTCACAAAACTAGGAAACCAACATTTTCTCCTTTTTTCTCACAATGTTTTCTATCGTATCAAAGACAAAATTCACCATTTGAGCTACATGTCCTCTGCAAAATACCTGTTTACTGTTTTGTCGATTGGTAATTAGAGTGGTTTACATAGACGGGTTGTACTGTATATCTCTTTACATACCATATTAGTTGGGGCCAAAGGACATTTTCTACCAGCTTTTATTTTTCAAAAAGTATTAATGAAATAGCCCTTGCTGTCTCTAAATCCCACCCTCTCAAACATTTTCCCTATGCACATATATGCACGTGAAGTGTTTGGAACTCACCGTCTGTATCCGCGTTTTTAATCATGTCAGTTAGCTCTTCTTCTGACGGATATTGTCCTAGGGCATTCATCACACTCTTCAGCTCGCTAGTGGTTATGGCGCCATTTCCGTCCTTATCAAAATGGTTGAATGATTCCCTGCACTCTGGAGAAGTTGAAAAATTACCAACAGTTTAAGTTTAACCTATTTTCCATGAAAAGGTAGTTTAACTTTTAATCACATAACAAAAATGTTGACTTGTCCAAACTAAAGCATCTGCAGTAGACTGGCTCAGCCCGGCCGGGTAGCTCAGTGGTTAGCGTATCTGACTCGTGACCTGGAGGTTGCGGGTTCGATACCCGGTTGCGGCGAACCTTGTTTCCGGCGATTTTTCGCGTCTCACCTCTGATGCATGTGAGAAAAGCAGTCAGTGGCTTTGGAAAGGAAGTTGTGTCAGTACTGGTGTGAGAAAGCCAGGAAACACATGGGTGCGTCACTGACTGCCATGATATGACCTAAGCTGTTAAAATGGCGTTAAACTCCAATACAAACCAAACAGAAGACTATTCACATGTGGCTTAAATGATGGAATTTGTCTTTGTAAGGATAGAAAGCATTGTGGGAAAATGAGAAAATGCTGGTAACCAGCACATAATAAACGGGAAATAACAAGTAAGAAAATTCTGATTTTTCGCAAGAAAAAAATCTGCAGTGAGTCTTAGGCCCTGATTTCGGTCTTTTATTTTAGTATAGTAACAGGCTGTGGTTTCATATTTTATACCATCGAAAAAAAAAAACATGTCGAATGACGCCGGTACACCATTTACTTTTCATTGAGATTAGCCTAGGCAAGTGCAAGTACCTTGAAGTGTAGGACAGGATTTTGAATGCATATTCGCTCTGCACTCTCTGTTGCTCAGTATAACATAATTAGCGAGCAAAATGCTACCTGAATCTAACATAAACATTCTAACCGAGCCTTGTTCTGTAAAAAAAGGGGCTTAATGCATTTACAAAAAGTATCAACCCATGTCAGCCTGCGCAGTCGGCGCAGGCTAACATGGATCGAAACTGTTTCCTTTTTATGAATTTTAAGCCATATCTAAGGAACATTCTACCTCATGATTGAGTCGAGTCTTCTATTGGACAAAATGGATTTTTATGAAGTCAAAATAATGTGATAATTTGCTTGGTACCCTGCATGACAGAGATGAATTAAACCTCGCTTTTCCAGACCATGGTTCAAAATAAATACTTACCAGCGATTTGTTCTTCTGTTAATTGCTTTGCCTGTCAGAAGGAGAGAGAAAAAATCTAAAAGTTTAAGAGTTTTCACGCCCAAAAAAATATGAAATTTAAGAAATGATTGATCGATTGATTGAATGGTGTTTTACGCCGCTTTCAATATTATTTCAGTCATATCGCAGCAACAGCTCACATATTCATATTTCTTGTGTTTCACCAGTGCTAGGCTGGGGCTCTGAGGTGTCTTGCCCAAGGACACTCCCACAAAAATCCCAGTGGATCCGGTGAGACTCGAGCCCGGGGCCTCCAGGTCACGAGTTCCACACTTTACCACTGGACCCGTCTTTAAGAAATGGCAGGACAACTTCAGTTACATTTGCGAATAGCGTAGATCAAGAATAAGCTATACAGAAAGTCTAGTTTGATCTTTAATCTCAACTGTTAGATCATACGTCGAGATCAAACTGGCAAACAACAATACCGAACATGCAGTCTGATCTTGGCTCCTCATTCCAGTTACATTCAACATCAGTAAGCACAGAAGAACAGGCTTCAGTTTTCACCTTTACGCTGCTAAGACCGACTCGATGACCTTTCGCGGACATTGTAGATCAAGATCAGACTGCACAGAACGTGCAGTCTGATCTTAGATCTACATTGTCCGATAAGGAGATAATTTTCCCAAAAAACAACCTGTTGCGGACATTGAAGATCAAGATCGGAATGCACAGAACGTGCAGTCTGATCTTAGATCTACACTGTCCGATCAGGAAATATTTTCTTCCCAAGAAATAATTTTGAAATAGTAATTTGGTTATTCACTATCGCCTTGAAGGTCAACGTTAAAATATTCAGCAGGATATGGCTTGATTCTTGCTCTCAGTTATTTTAAGATATTGTGGAGACAAACGAATGAAACAAATGGAATGTTTCTATAGATTGAAACGTGTACCGCAGAAAGATTTACTTTGAAAAAAAAATTCAGATAATTGCTGTGAACGAGTAATTTTGTCTCTGCATTTGTTTCGATGTTTTAGATTTCTATCTACATCAAACTCAAAGTTACAGCCAAACATGTGCAGTTTTTTTTTTTTTTCCTCAGGATGGAATAGTAAAAGATACATCCGTACAGCTAGATAGAACAAACCCTGTCAAAACTTGAAAGTGTGTATAATAGCTCAGCTGTGTAAACACAGATAAATTACCAATATATACGTATGGTGTAAGGGATAGGAAAACATAAGGCATTTGTCCTCATTTAAATTTTGAAACGACAACAGCAATTATTTTGAAGGCCTCGAAAACATAAAATGTATTTTCTATCCGGAGCATTCTGTGTAATCTTGCAGCCATCGGTGGCAACATTTGGCATGAAAATACAAAAATGATTATGGTTTCTTAAAATAAAGATGAAAATGGGTTTAAAATGGCTAAAAACTGCCTGAAAACGAGAACAGATGTATCTATAACTCTTTACCAAACGACAAAATTTTAGACTGGTCCAAATTGATTTGAAGCATTTGCAGCTGACAAAATAAATGTGACTGAAAAATTGAAATTTGCTTTGGGAAGGGTAGAAAACATTGTGGTAAAAGGAGAAAATGCTGGTTACCAGCATTTTCTCCTTTTCCCACCATGTTTTCAAAAGACTTCTTTCTCAGGGTCGTTAAAAGTCGGGAATGTGCGATAAAGAGTTAAAGTAAAGCTAGTGGTAATAGAGCTAACTTATTTCCTTCTGAAGACCACATATTCTGTGATGAAATAAATCTAGAAAAACATCGTGACAAAGAAAAATTGCCTAAAACGAGCATTCTGTTGTTTTGCCACAACCATGTAGCAGTTTTAACGACATAGCGGAAGACGGTCTAGAAAGCATTGTGTGAAAAGAAGAAAATGCTGATTACTAGAATTTTCTTTTTTTTCCACAATGATTTTCACCCTTCCACGAACAAAATTTTTGGTCACATTTATGATGTCGTCTGCAAATGCTTTCAATTTTGGATAAGTGTGGAACTTTGTCGTTTGGGAAAGTATTAACTCATTTTTGTTATTCCTTTTTTATAAGGATAAATTAAAATTTGTTCCATGGGATAGGAATAAGTTATAGAACAGCACGGAGTCTTTCTTGGCTAAGTTGCTGGGGTTGTTGGATTTTTAACATATTAATCTGAATTCGATCCCTAATCGCGCCGCTAGTTTCACAGGAGAGCCCAAGCGCAAAGTACAGCAGATCCCCGGCCTAGTCCTAGTGTGCCCGCCCAGGTAGCTCAGTGGTTAGCGTATCGGACTCGTGACCTGGTGTTTGTGAGTTCGATACCCAGTTGAGGTAAACTTTCTTTCCGACAATTTTTCGCCTTTCACCTACGATGCATGTGAGAAGGTAGTCAGTGACTTGGAAAGAGAGTTGTGTCAGTACTGGTGTGAGAAAGCTAGGAAACACGTGCGTAGGTGTACTAACCACCGTGATATCACTTAACAAGTAAAAACGGCGTTGAACTCAATTCTGTCAATAAATCAAGTCCTAGTACAACCTGGAAAAAAACCTTACCTTTCGCCGTGATATAATCGAAATACTTTTGGAAGCACAGTAAAAGAGCATTAAAATCAGTACAGCATAAATTTAAAAATTCGAATATACGGTTTACCGTTTAGAAACAATACCGTGTTGTAACGGCCCTGAAAAATTTGTTTCTTTTCCCACACTGTTATGCTCCATATCAAAGACAAATCCGATCATTTCAGCCATTCGTAATTGTGGTCTGCAAATGCTTTCAGTTTGGAAAGGCATAAAATCTGGTCATCTGCTATACTGTTAGTTGAAAGTGAAAATGTAGAGATTTCTTGTTACACGGAATGGCAATTTGTATAGTCCGATCTTGTTTTACACCTTCTGCAAAAGTACCTTGGGTTGAAAGAGGACAAATATATATACAAATTACTTACCATGATAAATACACGGTACTAATAAAGAAAATATTCCTTTATAAACTTAACAATAACTCGCCCTAACCCAATGATGGTGTGTTTGTCGCCCCCACTGTTTACAACCTGTCATTACGATCATATTCAGTCACGAATGAACGAATCTAAAAAAAGATATACTGCAACCACTGATAAATCAGAAAGAGTAACTCTATATTCACTACACAATTCCGAATTTTCAAAAACCCTGAGAAAGACGGTTTTTTTTTAAAACTTTATGGGAAAAGGAGAAAATGCTGGTAACCAGCATTTTCTCCTTTTCCCACAAAGTTTTCTACCATTTCAAAGACAGATATAATGTTTTGGGAAATATACTCGTAAATTTGCTATAAAGTGCTACAAAGTTGCATAAGTCTAAAATTTCATTTTCTGGCAAAGAGTTAACTTGATCAGGCTTGTAATTGATACGAGAATATCATCAGATTGATGTTGCGGGCTTATCAGTTCATCAGGACATGTATTCACCAACCATTCTTATTTGAGCCATGCTCTGTGAAAAAGGGGCTCACGGAAATGAATTCTATATATCAAGCAAGTCATCACATAATTATCGATACATACTGTCCTGGGAAAGCAGCCAGTGGCTTGGAAAGAAAATTGTGCGGAGTACTGGTAAAAGAGACTCCAGGAAAGCAGAAAAGAATAGGTGCACTGGCCGACGCGATATAACTGAAATAAAGTTGAAAATGGCGTCGAACACCATACAATCAATCAATCAATCAATCAAGTCCTTATAAAAGAGCATGGCTCAATCGCATGTTGTAGTCTAAGTCTACTTGACAAACTCTATTTCTGCACACGTGAACAGTCCAAACTCGGCGGAATAAGGGTGGTTTGTAAACATCGTTTATGATCATGCGTGTGGGGGAAAAAAGTAAAATTTGTGCAGGATTGCAACAACCTCCGCATATAAAACTACATGGTATTAGGCAAACCTCGGGTGATCCGTGGTAGTTGTAGCCGAGTTGTAGGGATTGGTTTCCCGGAATAAAAAAAAAAAAAGTTGAAAAAGATACCTATACATAAATAATAAATGCATGATTGTGGAGATGAAGTGACAAAGTGGTCTAGTGCAAGTCGACGGTTGGTGCAGTCGGTAGCATACAAGATTTTAAACCAGGGATTGCCTGGTTCGAATCCTCAGCTCGGCTAATTTCTGTCCAAGGGTTGATGATAGTCATTGCGACAGGATTTATTCCTCTCTTACCGCTGATTACTTTCTCTACGATGGCTTTGTGGGAAAGCACCTAGTGGCTTGGGAAGAATATTGTTCGAAGTACCGTTAAAAGAAACTCCAAGAAACCATTGGTAACGGTGCACTGGCCTTCGCGATATAAGGCTTAAATAATGTTGAAACAGTGTTAAACACCATACATAAAAACAAATGAAATAAAGTCGTCTTCAGATGCAGGACTATATCTTTATATAAGTCTTTGCCAAACGACAAATTTGCAGACTGAGTCAAATTGAAATACTTTTTGCAGACGACAAATCAAATTTGACTCAGAAACTGAATTTTGTCATTTGAATGGTAGAAAATGTTGTGGGAAAAGGACAAAATGCTGCCTACTAGAAAATGTAGTAGATACCCTGCCAGTCATAATTTTGAATGAAACAATGAAATGAGTAGATTCAAGATTAGATTGCACGTTCTGTGCAGTCTGGTTCTGATCAACGCCTTCCACAAAGGTCATTCAAGTCGACCATGGCTTGGAAAGAGTTCATTCTGTACCAAACAACACAGTTTTGGACCAGTCCAAATTAAAAGCACTTGCAGACAAGAAAAAAAAAAAAATGTGACTCAACAATTGAACTTTAATTCTGGAAGGGCAGAAAGCATTGTGGAAAAAGGTAGAAAATGCTGGTTACCAGCATTTTCTCCTTTTCCCACAATGTTTTCAAAAAATTTCTTTCTCAGGGTACGATTAGTTCAAAGTCAGGATTTGTATGGTAGATTTCAACGATTAACAAGAGTAGGTGGTTTTCTATGCAGACGTCTCTGCATATTAATTTGAGATTAAATTGCACAATGAAATTTGATTACGAAATTTGGACATTGTCTGAATGGGCGTTTTTCTTTAAATTATGTGCTAACCCACACAAAATCTCGAATTTTGTCATTTACATAGGATGTGGCCTTTTTTTTTTTTGCTGTTATTAGAACCCAAAATGGCTCAATATCCTGTAACACTTTACAAAACGGTTCCGAGTTTAAATGACCTTAGCTCTAGAGACTTTTGCGTAAACAGTGTGGGGGAGAAATAAAGAAAATGCTGATAGCCTGTCATTTTTCCTTTGTCCACGATGTTTTTTTCACCATCCCAAGGTGAACTCCTACCACTAAATTTGTCGTCTGCTAATGCTTTCTGTACGACTGAGCCTAAAGTGTTATCGTCTGTATTAACTCTTAGGTTGCTAAGTGCGACTCACTGACCTTTAGCGAAGAGTGTAGATTAAAATCAGACTGCACAGAACGTGCAGCCTCATCTTTGATCTACACTGTCCGTTAAGAACAGGTTCTCCCCAGAAATTAACTTTGAAATAGCAAAATTTTGGTTTTTACTATCTCATATACTTTCATTTCACTTATTTAGCCTGATAAGGTTAAATTGTTAACTAAAGCTGTAAAGTGTGTAAATTGCTCAAGCTACCAGATTTAATCTGTCTTTTTCACAAAGAAAAAAGAGAAAGCTTTTAATGCATTTACAGCTGTAAACAGACGCCCTTTACGCCTATTACTGTCTTTCATCTTAGCTTTGGGAAACAGTGTAGCAAAAGGATAAACCGTTTTTAACTCTTTACCGCTCAATTCCGATATTTAACGACCTAGTTAAGAAGAAGAAGGCATTTGAAAACATTGCGGGAAAAGGAGAAAATGCTGTTAACCAGCATTTCCTCCTTTTCCCACAATGTTTTCTACCTTACAAAAGACAGAAATCATCATTTGAGCTACATTTAATTTGTCGCCTGCAAATGCTTTCAGTTTGGTTGAAGACGAAGTTTTGTTGTTTGGTTAAGAGTTAAAGGCCCCGTCACGCCAAACTAGCTCTTATAACGTCTTACCCCGTCCTGACATAATCGGAAAACGGGCTGCGGTCGGGATAGAACTTGTAAATTTGGGCTGGCAATGCCTGAAGCCCCTGTCTCAACAAACCTGTACCTAGAAAGCCTTACCCCTGTCAAAAGAATCGAAAAATGGGCTGCGGTCGGGGTAGAACGTGTAAATTTGGGCTGGCAATGCCTGAAGCCCCTGTCTCAACAAACCTGTACCTAGAAAGCCTTACCCCTGTCAAAAGAATCGAAAAACGGGCTGCGGTCGGGGTAGAACGTGTAAATTTGGGCTGGCAATGCCTGAAGCCCCTGTCTCAACAAACCTGTACCTAGAAAGCCTTACCCCGGTCAAAAGAATCGAAAAACGGGCTGCGGTCGGGGTAGAACGTGTAAATTTGGCCTGGTAATGCCTGAAGCCCCTGTTCTTAGAAATTCTTACCTCAGTCAACAAAATCGTAAAACGGGCTGCAGTCGGGATAAGACGTGTAATTTCGGTCGCTAAAATGCAAACGCACTGCCAATTGATGCTCGACTGCACCGCGTCTCTATTAGGATCGAAGTACGGCAGTTCCGTTTGTAGTACACCCATCTCACTTTAAGTACCTTGTCACTCAGGGCGGGATGTACGGCAAAAAATTTGAGTAGGCTCAAAGTTCTTGAGTACTCTTCCCGTCCTAAGCCGTCCATAAAGTTCGTAAACAGATCGTTAAAGGTTGCTTATACGTCCACTTCGTCCGAACACAGTTTATGTCCGTTCGGCAACAATTTTCGGAAAGGAGTGAGAACGAGTTTGGTGTGACGGGGGTATAAACAGCAAATTCCCCTTCGCCTGCAATGTTTTCACGTGCAATCCAGGATTTGACCTACCTTTAACCCTTATCCTGGTAAATAAGTGAAATGAAATTTTTAATCCGATAGTTAAAAACCCAAATTTTGTGATTTCAAAGGTATTTTTAGGTGAAAATATATCTCTATCGGACAGTGTAGATCAAAGATCAGACTGCACATTTTGTGCAGTCTGATCTTGATCTACACTGTCTGCAACAGGTCAGCGAGTCGCGCTTGGCAGCCTTATAGAGTTAAAATGCAAGTTAACTGTTCATCCTTTCATAGATTATTTCAAATACGCCTGCTGAGAATTTTGTTTCAGGCAGTAATAGGTGAAAATTAAGGATGGTTGGTTCATAGAACACAGTACTAAATAATCAAGTGTCTGAACCGTAATCCTGCTGAATAACTAAGATGAAACTTTCAAGTCGATAGAAAAGACCAAATGCTGCTATTTCAACGGTATTTTCTGGAGGAAAAATTTCCTTATCGGACAGTGTAGATCCAAGATCAGACTGCACGTTCCGTGCAGTCTGATCTTGATCTACACTGTCCGCAAAAGATCAGTGAGTCGCGCTTAGCGACTTTAGGCGCAAAGAATCCGAGGAAGAAATCTTTGAAAACCAGCATTTTCTCCTTTTCCTACGACGTTTTCATCCCTTTCATTGAAAATTCGCATCGTTTCCTTAATAGCCTAAATCCGAACATTTCCGCCCCATTTAATTTACCGGCTACCAACGCTTTCAGTCGAGCCCCGGTAGCTCAGTCGGTAGCGTGCAGGACTTTAGAACACGGGGTCCAGGGTTCGATTCCTGGCTACGTCCCCTGGCTCGGCCAATTTCTTTCCGAGGCTTGATGAGAGTCACTGCGACAGGATTCATTCCTCTCCCACCGCTCACCATTGTTTCGACAATGATTATGTGGGAAAGCAGCTAGTCGCTTGGAAAGAAAATCGTGCGGAGTGCTGGTAAAGAGACTCCAGGAACACATGGATAGGTGCACTGGCCGCCACGATATAACCGAAATAATGTTGAAAACGGCGTTAAACACCATACAATCAATCAATCAATCAATCAACAATCAACGCTTTCAGTGATTGTGGACAAGTTTAGAATTCTGAAGAACTAAGCGTAGCGTTAAACACTTGTCCTTTCTTACGATATGAACTTGGTGAATATTGTAGAACAAAATGAATCTACATTAACTTGCACCCCGATCTTGATCAATATTCTTCGCCGCTCATGATGTTGTAGGCATAAATTTCCTTCCTAATCAATCTCATTTTTATGGTACAAAACCTGTTATCTGTAGTGGTCTGTTACACACATGTAAATACAGCAGGAAATGGTCTAAATGTCGCTTTAATAATCATAGTTGCCATAGATACCCATTCTTTTTTTCAATTGCAAAATTTATGCAAAAATTTAAACTATATTAAAGGGGCATCTTTCTTTTAAATTGTTGATTGTTTTTTTTTGACGTGAATCAAATTTCTTGTAAAACGCTGACAAGTTCTACAACATTTATGTTTCCGTGCAAACATAACGATAGTGGATGTTTTATTTCATGCTTTCCGGTAGGATATCGAGAAATAGCAGTGAAAATATTTTTCGATATTCCACGGGTACGATCAGTGAAAATACAGATTTTTATATTCTAGTTACCTAGGTAAAATGCGCGTGACTCACAACCGAGATCGAAATATGACGTCATTTACCTTAAATTTCTCGCGCTTGACGTAATATTGTAATGCGTTGCTATGTGGAGGGGGTATGCCACGGGGAATAACTGAAAAGAACTGTACTGGATCTTGATAAAGTTTCTCCCAGAAAGGGTTAAAAGCATGAAATAAATAGAATATTTGTATTCTTCGGTGAAAGATCGAAATTTATTTCATCTCGTGAACACCATCGGTAATATTTTCACTCGTGGCTGCGCCACGAGTGAAAATATTACCGATGGTGTTGCGCCACGAGTGAAAATATTACCGATGGTGTTCACGAGATGAAATAAATTTCGGTCTGCGCCACGAGTGAAAATATTACCGATGGTGTTCACGAGATGAAATAAATTTCGATCTTTCACCGAGAAATACAAATATCCTCTATGTATTCCGCTGGATTGACTGGACTAATGGTTAAAGTCAGTCAAAGGGTGCCCGTCCGGGTAGCTGAGTGGTTATCGTATAGGACTCGTAACCTGGCGCTTGTGAGTTTAATACCTGGTTGAGGCAATCTCTCTGTCCGGCAATTTTTCGCCTCTCACATCTGATGCATGTGAAAAAAGTAGTCTGTGACTTGGCAAGAAAATTGTGTCCGTACTGGTGTGAGAAAGCCAGGAAACACATGCGTGGGTGCACCGCCTGCCGTGTTATAACCTTAGCTGCTAAAAAGGCGTTAAACTCTAGTTCAATCAATCGATCGATCGATTGACCGACAGACCGACCGACCAACCAACCAAGATAACCGACCGACCGACCGACCGACCGACCAACCAACCAACCAACCAACCAATCAATCAAAAGGTGCGATTTTGACGTTTCTGCCTTACAATCACACGTTTAACAACCATGAAAAGGAACCATTTCCAAAACATTTTGGGAAAAGGAGAAAATGCTGGTTACCAATATCATTTTCTTTTACCACAACATTTTTTTCTTCAATACAGACAACTTTCATAGTTTCAGCAACATTTGTCATATGCACATCTTTTTACCTTGGAAAAATTTTGTTAACACTTAGGCTGCCTAGCGCGACATTGTGGGCTTTTGCGGACAGTGTAGGTCAAGATCAGACTGCATAGAACGTGCAGTTTAATCTTGGATCTAAACAATCCGAAACAGTGTAATTCATCCAAAGAGCAAAATTACTGAATCGTAAACTGTGGGTTTTCACTATAGGCTGGAAATGTTTAGTTTAATTCATTTTTCAACTAAAGGGTTAAAAGGGTCTGTTCAGTTTTTGTATGGTTAACCCGTTGTCTGCGCATAAATACAACTCTGAAATTGCATTTTTCTGCAATCATATAGAAAAACATTTCATTCCGTGGAAAGGTGCAATTTTGGGCGATTAGAAAGTGGGGTTGTTTTACAACAGGTGCTTCCGTCTATTTTTATTACATCAGATTTGACGTCACAGTACTGATTTGAATACAAATCCTTGTAAGCAACGCTTGCTATTAATGCATTTCCCAGAAGTGTTTGCGAAACTGTATGTGAAATCTGAAAAAAAAAAAACATTGAGTGGCGAAGTTGCCTTTTAAGGAAATACCATCAAGAAATATTTTTCCTACTTTTGGTTCCCTTTTTTAACGGATGATTTGCCATCTATCACCTTTCTGGTGACAAAACACTTTTAAACTTAGGTGAATTTTTAAAAATCTGAATATCTCCCTTTAAAGAGTTTTAGCAGCCAAAAAAATCATGGATACCTACCAGTGTTTTTTTTTAAGGTTATGCAATCACTTGTGCTAAGCCTTTGAAAGAACCCCTGCGGCGTCGGTAAAATACATTTGTATTTTTTGTTTTCTCTTTTACGAGTAGATAGTCACACGCACCTTACTTACCATCAAATCTCAAGAAACAAGTCTAAATTCACTCGTATATTGCAAACTCCTGATTTCCTCGGGAGCTTTGTCGCCGAAATGGAATAATATGTAACTTATTTCTTGAGAAGGTAGTCTTTTCCAAGTAAGAGTTAGACACCAAATCTAGCCTTGGTCCTGGCTAGATCATTTCTGAGATTTCACTCCTAGTCGCAGTCTACTGACCACGGTCTATACAGATTTATGGTTACAAACTGCTAATATGTTTTTTTACTACGTCATGTTTTGACAAATTAGCTTAAACATTGAAGGAAAGCATCGGGAAAACCAATCAGACACGGGATTGCAATTGTAGCCAATCACAGCCTTACAAGTCGATAGTAAAGACCCGAATAATGTTATTTCAAACTTTTCTTTTTGATGAAAAATATCTCCTTATCGGACACTGTAGATCCAAGATCAGACTGCACGTTCTGTGCAGTCTGGTCTTGATCTACATTGTCCGCAAAAGGCCTTTGAGCTGCGCTTAGCAGCTTAATAGTGGAAAGAGACGTTTCAGCTTACGTGCATTTTTCTGAAAACCGGTATGTGACCGAGTACGAGGCGCCTCAAGGAATCCAAGTCTAAAAGTGATCATATTGTAATCAATGTCAACCAAACCGAAAAAAGAAGGTAAATTTTAGATTCAGACCTACCCACCAATGAGATCAGTTGTACAAAGTACCACTCATGGTAATAAAAGAGAAGTTTCACTGTACATAAATATAATCTACTGACACAAATGCACAAAGTATTTGCGAATTACTGAGTCATTTTTCTGGCTTTCGTACTACGATACGGAAACGCCCGTGCCGTCTATTAAGCTTGGAAACCAAGATATGCTCAAGAGTTCAATGTGCATTTACTTATCACTTAGGCGACTAAAAGCGACTCAATGCCTTTTTTTTTTTGGAGGGTGTAGATCAAGATCACACTGTACAGAGCGTACGGTCTGATCTTAGATCTACACTGTCCAATACGTTGAGATTCATATGGGTAGTAAAATAGCTTTCACATCGGAATTTCTGGGTTTATGACATTTGGTAGTAGCTACAATCTTGCAGTTTGAGAATTAAACCATAGTCTGCTGAGTGCGACTCAAGGACCTTTTGCGGAAAGTGTAGATCAAAATCAAACTGCCATTCTGTGCAGTCTGATCTTGATCTACACTTTCTGATAAAGAGATACTTTACTTTAAAAGATAACTGAAATAGCAACAATTGGGTTTTTTACTATTGGCTTACAACTTCCTTTTGAGTTGTTCAGCAGGTTAAAGCGTTAAACAATGTCAAGATATAGGACAAAGCTTACATACTCGGTTTGGTTGGTGTAGAAACACCTTTCCACATTATTTCACTTATATCAAAGCAGTCAGTACGTGTACCCAGGCGTCCATTAACCATTTACAACACAATCGCGAGTCTCAACGACCCTGGGGAGGAGGGTTTCTGAAAACATTGTGGGAAAAGGAGAAAATGCTGGTAACCAGCATTTTCTCCTTTTCCCACTATGTTTTCTTTACTTTTTGATACAAATCTTATCATCTGAGATACATTTTCTATGTTGTCTTCAAATGCTTGCAGTTTGGACAAGACAAAATTTTGTTGTTTAGTAAAGAGTAAAGCAAAGTTTCTCTACGCATAACCCTCCTCCTAAACCACCGGCTGCTTTTCCATTTAAACGAAGTTGAGACATTGTTAAACCTTTAACCAATGATCTCGCGATTCAACGAATCTGTGGAAAAAAACTTTTAAAAAACATTATTGAAACTGGGGAAAATGATGATTACCAACGTTGTTTCCTTTTCCCACAATGGTTTCTACCATATCGAAGAATGATTCTATCATCTGAGCCATATTTAGTTTGACATGTGCAAATGCATTCAGTTTGGACATGTCTAAAATGTTGTTTTCGGGTAAAAAAAAAAAAGTTTAAAAAAGCAGGAATCATGACACGACATCATAGAAAATGAAACACTTAAAACTATAATCCATTCCTTATAGTTATAGTAGTTGCCAAAAGTTAAAATGTATTTGTAATCATAACATTTAAAAGAATGGAAATTATTGTGAAGATGACAATCTGTTATTGTGCAGTCGGTCCAAGTGTTAGTCGCTCGTACAGAAATTAATTTCAAAACTAGGTTAAAAGATGCCAGGTCACTCTGTCTTTTGTTTACTTTTAGCCTGAATATTCCGCCAGCGACCAACACCAGGACCAACCACACAATAATAGATAGTCATCTTCACAATAGTTCCATACTTTTAAATGGTAGGCTTATGGTTTGAATTTAAATGCATTTTAAAATCTTAATTTAGTTTTTGGGCGTTACTGTGCCTTTAACAGGATCTTCCTAGATCTGGCCCTCTTCATACAGAGTGTTCCAAAATACTTAAGCCTAAATAAGTAAAATGTATATCTATAGTCAAAACTGAAGATGCAAATATCACAATTTCAAATCTATTTTGTAGGAATTTCTGTCTAAGAAATGGACAGTGTAGATCAAAGATCAGACTGCACGTTCTGTGCAGTCTGATCTTGATCTTCACTGTTCGCATAAGCAAATAAATTCTGTCTCAGCAAGGACGAAAAACATATAATGGGTTAAATTGGGTCAAATAGATAAGTTCAAATGTTTTGTTATATAAATCTAGGAGGTTACTTTATATAGGACAAAACGAAAACTGTGTTCTGAAAAACTGCAGCAGAAATGCTGTGTTGTTGAGCAATGCATCCAGCTGCCGAGCTCTTTTACAGGAGAAAGTATCTGTTCTAACAAGGTCCTTTGAATTCAGCAATGTATATAATTCCATCGGCGAAAAATGCTGGTTATACCAGCAGTATCTCCTTTCCTCACAATGTGCCAAAAGTTTTCATATTTAAGGGCATTAAAAACATATCGACATCTGCAAATAGTATTAACCAGGTCAGCCTACGCAGTCCGCACAGGTTGACCTGGGCCGAAACTATTTGCTTTTCGTTAATTCTCTGTATGTCAAAGGACCAGTGTACCTCATGATTTAGTCCGTTGTAAGAGAAAATGGATTCCTTGGATCCATCATCATGTGATGACTTGCTTGGTATAATTGATTATGGGGATGCGTTAAGCCCCCTTTTTGCAAGAGCATGTCTCATAATTATAACAATGGCTTAAAGCGTTTCTTATTTGGAAAAACAGATCCATAGAGTTGGACTCTTCGTATGCTTCAAAAATAAAATGGTGATTTCCAGACCGAAACATAAACCAAATATTGTATTTTATGCATTTTTCTTAACGAGAAGATCTGTAAATCTGATCAACAGGGTAGATCAAGGATCATACTGCACGTTCTGTCTGTGCGGTCTAATCCTGATCTGCACTGTCAACAATAGCATCTGTAGCATATATATAGTATGGAAAGCGGTAACTCAGGACACGTGTCCGATTTAACACCGATAACCGATATGTAGTCCACAGTATTTAGTGAACTTGTAACCAGATAAATGATCTATATTTTGAAACAACTGTCTATAAATAGGAAAGGGTTGGTTAGAAATTTCTGATGTTACACGAAATGTTGGTCTGCTCTACGAATTATCATTGGTCGAAGTCACTTGCTGCTGGGCCATATTTACAGACTGCTTACTCTTGAAGGGTTGACAACAATATAGGAAGGTCATTTAAAATCGAATTTCCTCTACAAACACATCCTCACGAAGGCGCGTGGCATACTCCATATTTTTTTGGACACGATGCTCCCTTTCAGATACGGGTATAAAACCAACGTAAAGCGCGAGAAATGAAGTGTAAATTACATCACATTTCCATCTGGTTGAGTGGCAAGCGCATTTTACCAGGTAACTAGTGTGTGGGAACTACTGTTTATTAGAAAATAAAATCGGTATTTTTCACTGGTCGTAAAAATGAAATATAGAAAAAATTCCACCGTTCTTTGAAACACCACCGGAAAGCATTAAAAAAAACCCACATATGATCCCAGCTTTATTTAAAGGTTTGAGCCTGCGTAAAGTTATGTAAATATTTACTCGAATCGAAAAGTTACACAGTTAGTGATACTTGCTTTCACGCTTGATGCTTACTTGCCTAAATTGCGTACGCAAAGATTGAAAATTTACTGAAATCTCAGTAAGACATTGTGCATTCGTGTGTGATATGTAATATGTTTCAGTTTTCCCATCATGACATAAAAGTCATGTCTTTATCATATAATTACATCAATAATTAACCTTTTCCCTCCCCCCCAAAAAATTATCAGGACAATCAATTTGTATCCGACTTTAATAAAACCATAAAGAACAACCCTCGTAAACTTTCAAATGGGGTAAACACGTTCAACGGTTCACTTTTTAACCAGATTACAAAACTTAAGGAATGTTTTTGGTGAAAACATTTGCAGACGAGAGCTGAAATGTCTTACAAATGATAGGAATTTTCTTTGAAAGGATTGGAAAAAAATGAAAATAAGATTTAAAAAAAGTCGGGTTACCTGTATGTCCTCATTCTCCTACAATATCTCTCTTCCACATGGGGTCGTAAACGCAAGCGGTAGTTTGGTCTAGGGTTGAAGGATGATATCAGTATTTTATCACGTGACAATAAGTCTAGTATTTTCAGGGTCATGAACTCTTTACCAAACAATCCCGTGCTTGAAAGACCCTGAAAAAGAAGGCCCTTGAAAGTAATGTGAGAAACGGAAAAAATGCTGGTCACCAGCATTTTCTCCGTTTCTCACATTGCTTTCTACCCCACAAACATACATCTAATCATTTTATACGCGTTTAATTTGTCGTCTGCAGATGCTTTCAAAGGGGATAAATCTTAGATTTTGTCGTCTGGTAGAGATTTAAGTAAGGTTATCTCACAATAGTTTACACACACTAAAAATGGAAGATCAGGAGAAAACACCTCTGATCGCTGGTAACGATCGTATAAAGAGACCATTAAGGCAAACTATCGATTGGAAATATTATATGATACTACCTATAGTTATTGTGATCTTCACTGGTATTGGACTCGAGTATTACACAAGCACCCAGTGGATACAGCATTATGTGAAAGTAAAAATGTTTCAAGATGCCGAGAATGACTCAGCTATCGAAGGATGTAAAGCCAAAAATCACAGTGATCCAAATTATAAGACGTATGAGCAAGTGCAAACAACAAGTGCAAACTGGCAGCTATATAAGATGCTAGTTGGATGTGTGTCTTCGTTCATTTTAACATTGATTCTACCGTCGTATTCGGATGTGTTTGGAAGACGTTTCTTGTTTATAGTTGGTTTAACGGGTATGTTCATTCAGTTAGCAATAGAATCAGCAGCGATATATTTTGAGCTCGAATTATACTACTTCATATCAGGATCCGCTGTTCATGGCTTCTTTGGTGGGTTTTACAGCATTTTGTCAGCTATCTATTCATATATAGCGGATGTGACGAAAGGTGGTGGCCGACGAACCATCGGGTTTTCAGCATTTGACGGCTTACTATTAGCTTGTATTACCCTATCCGGCCTTGCTTGTGGGTATATAATTACATACGCTGGTTTCTTTATTCCTTTGGCAGCTGGTACCATATTGGCGTTTGTGGCATTGCTGCTGACAGTCTTTTTTCTTCCGGAAACACATGACAAGAAAAACCGTGCTACCTCTGTAAACATATGCAAGATATTTAGCCGAACGATTGATTTTTACAAGAGTTCGGCGTTTAAAGGACGTCGATTGGCGTACATTCTTCTTCTCTTGGCTTTCTTCTTTGAAGAAGTCACTAGTTCACAGAGATCTTCAATTGAAATGATCTTTCAGTTGGGCATGCCCCTCTGCTGGACGGCTGAGAAAGTGGGTATTTTTACGGCACTACGACATGCTGCTCAAGCTTTAGCCAGCACAGTACTCATAATTCCATTAAAGGCGTGTTTCTCCGAATTGACAATCGCAACATGGAGTGCGCTTTTTAACGCCGGTTCGTATGTGATGGAAGGCATCGCTCAGACAGATCTGACCATGTACTTAGGTAATCCAAAATTCTGATAAATTGAGTGGAATTTTATTTGTTTGTTTAGATCATGTTAAACTAAACCTCCACGTAATAGTACCTTTTAAGACCTATTAGTCGAAGTCCTTGTTCAGCAATATTAAGGGCATCTCACTCTCTAAATTCTTGAATCTCAGTTGCATCTTCTTCATTGGTTATTTCAATGCGATTGCGGTAGTCAGTGCCGAGCCATGCTTTCATTCAGCAGTTTTCTGCATTAAGCAACCATCATTTCATGTTTTAAAATCATGGCTTCCGACGTCGTGTTAGCAGAAAGCATCTATCGCACATAATGGTATCAAAATTCTTTTTTTTTTTATTTGGATATTTTCAGTGTCGGTGCCGGCAACACTGAGCTTTCTAACAGTGCCAATGATTAAGAGTATTATGTCCATGATGACACCAGCAGATAAACAGGGTATGTACACAATTATATGTGCCATGCTCCGTGAAAAGGGGGTATAGTGCATCTGTAAAAAGTATCGACTCAGGTCAGCCTGCGCAGTCCGCGCAGGCTGACCTGAGCCGAGACTTTTTGAAGTTGTAAATGTTCTGCATGTCGAAGGAGCATTGTACCTCATGATTCAGTCGTTTGTTGAATAAAATGGATTTTATGGATCCATAATCATGTGCTGACTTGCTTGTTATCACTCATCATGGAGATGCATTAAACCCGTCTTTGCGAAAGCATGGTTCGTTTATCAACGAAGTGCGCTTTGCGGTACACCGTTCCAGATTCTTTAAAAGTAAATTCTGAAATCTGAATCTAGAAGGCGCCCCGCTCACGTCCACTTGACGTTACTATGGTGACGATACATCACACGTTGCATGTTTCTTCGTTTATTTGTTTCAATTAACCGAAAGAATACGGATACATGTAGCTATCGTTCTCGAAAAAAATCACTATACAATATCAAGAAAGAAATTAAAGAATGACTGCACTTATCCCGAAACTTTTTGAACACCCCTCGTACTATGACGAGCGCTTTCCTATGGTGGCATATTTCTGCCACGAGATACGAGATAGCTATCATGATAATTTTAGAAAACTATCGCGATAAATTAAAGTTTCCTGGAAATTTTATCGAAATAGTGAAAAAATTCCTGAAGTATCACGTACTATGACGAGCGCTTTCCTATGGTGGCATTTTCTGCCACGAGATACGAGATAGCTATCATGATAATTTTAGAAAACTATCGCGATAAATTAAAGTTTCCTGGAAATTTTATCGAAATAGTGAAAAAATTCCTGAAAAAAAAATATATCACGATAAACTTAATATTATAACGCAAAATTTCTCAATCGTGCACGACGCTGACATTCGAGATAAAACTATCGTAATAGTTCTATCTCGAATATTCCGATATCTTTAAATAGAAAAGTCGTCGTTTGGATGAACTCAGTAGTTTTTGACTTTACAAGATTGCAGTAAGTAAAATTTCGAATAATTAACAATTGTAGTTTATTGGTAAATTTTGACAAAACTCGAAATGAACAGAAGTCTGTAAAATCATAAAGACTCGAAATGCCTCCTACGAACAACTTTAAAACCATTCAGGGAAAAGGAGAATTCATAAGGTTGAAGACGAAGATCTTCCGAAACCGTATCTAATTATAGATAGCGTGAATGTCAGTTATGGGCACAGAAGCACAGAAGCAAAAAAAGGTCATGATAACAGTTAGAATTACCGCGATATTTTTATCTTGAAAATTTTTATTATCTAGATAATATTTCCAGGAAACTTTATTTTATCACGATAATTCTCTTAATTCAATAGCTATCTTGTATCTTGCGGCAAAAATATGCCTCCATACTTTCCATGTGTGACTTCAGGTTCCCTATTTGCAAGCGTGTCTGCAGCACAGAGTCTGTGTGGACTGGTTGCCCTTTTCGTCACAAACACAACATATGCAGCTACAGTGTCATTCTTGAATGGTTTTGTGTTTCTCGAGCTGGCTGGCATATGCATGATTGTTGTTTTACTTCTATGGTACGTATTGTCACTAGTATCGTTTATCTTGTGGGTTTGTAAAACTTTCTTGTCTATTCCTATTTGTAGATGCTTTTTTTTTGCAAGTAAAATCGTCATTCTAACATGACACGAGAATTCGGCTCTATAAATACAGTGCAACGAAAGCGTGGACGTCATTCTAAATAAAGTGACGTCATTCGGTTTAAAGTGAGTCGCTTGTGGCTGTTCCATATCTCTGTCCTCCGATATTTTATCAATGAAAGTCACTTGACGTAAACAAATCCACATTTTCCGCTACTCGACCAAGGAGGAAGAAAAACTAAAGAATTTGCCAATTTTAACTGTTTTTGATAAAACTCGACAACGATGGAACAATTTGAAAAGTTACCAGTGAACATTTATAAATGAGGTGTCTTTTCATGGTTAAAGCTAGTTCAAAATTGGCCGGTGTTGCATTGAAGACGGAATTGGGAGTGGGTGAAGTAGATCTAATATTCAGAGCATTCGAAGCGACTGCTACTCCAATGCTTGACGATACATTCATTCTTCTTTGTCATTTGAAAGGAAGAAAATATGATAGTAAAAACGGTAGTTTCTTTTATGTTATGTTCGATGCCTAAGGTTTTATTGAAATTTTGATTCTTTTTGTATGTACCGACCGGGCAGTGGGGTTTTGTTTTGGTTAGAAATACTTGAACAGCCACGGTTTATTCAAGGCAATATTGTCTGCATCCGCTCTTATACACTAAGTTTGAACTTTCTTTCCTTTGATAAAGAGTTAGTCATGTTAGAGTCGAAATAATCTTCTTTCTATCGTAGTTTATCGTTCAATAAACCACATTGTGAGTTATGAAGCGCAATAAATAAACCACTCGGGCTATCGCTCTCCTGGGTTATTTATTGTACCTCATAAAGAACAGCTGTGGTTTATTGAACGATAAACCACGATAGAAAGAAGATTCTGTCTTAATTCTATTGATGCACAGTCTCCTTTAGTTCCAAGATCCGTAATCAACAACTGTTCTGTAGAATATTCTTTGTCTCATTCTCAAAAATTTTCTAAATTTGAAAGTAACGCAACTTCTGAATGGCTAAGCCATTTGATTTAGCCAATCAGAAGCGCTGTTACTTTCTATATCTAGAATAAGACTAGAAATGAAATTAAGAATGTTTGGTTAATAGGGGCCCAAAGTACGAAAGTTTAACGTGTAAAGGAAGGGAAGCTATGTTATTTTTTTGCCAGAAAATAAGATCTACCTTTATTTCCAACGATTCTTTTCAAGACCTTCAACTTTGCCACACAATCACGCCTTCTAATGACCCTGAGTAAGAAACGTTTCAAAAACATTGTGGCAAAAGGAGAAATTGCTGGTTACCAGCATTTTCTCCTTTGCCCATAAAGTTTTCTGCCCTATCAAAGAAAAATTGCGCCATTTGGACCACTATCATCGGGAATTGTCGTCTGCAAATGCTTATAATTTGGATAGGTCTAAAATTTTGCCGTGTGGTAAATGGTTAAGATGGCAACAAAAAAAGCATATTTGTGCAGAAATGGATTAACTTGAGGGAAAAAGCTGAGCCTGTTATAATTACATCCTCAACAATATGACATTATTAACCAGCCCGCATAGCTCAGTTGGTAGAGCGTAGGACTCATGATGAGTGACCCTCTGTCGGGTCATTTGAGGGTATGGGTTCGTTTCCCACGGCTGGCCATCTAATATTACTAATAGTCTTTCGGATGAGACGTTAAACGAAGGTCCCGTGTGATGGTGCTATACACCGGGCACGTTAAAGAACCAGGAGTAACTTAGAATGGGTTTCGTCCTGTATCTGCACTATCCTCCGTAACAATACTAACAGGCTTCAGGGTGCGTCGCCCATATGAGCAACCGGCAGGGACGATAAATAAACGTAAATTCAATCAATCTATGACGTTATCAACATTTGAAACAGTAATATAAACCTAATCCTTTACCACAAAAAACCGACTTTTAACGCCCCTGGCAAAGAAGCCTTTTGAAAACATTGTGGAAAAAGGAGAAAATGCTGGTAACCAGCATTTTCTCCTTTTCCCACAATGTTTTCTACCCTATCAAAGAAAAATTGCACCATTTGATTGACAATGCAATCGTCGTCTGCAAATGCTTTCAATTTGGAGTTGGCTAAAATTTTGTCGTCCGGTAAAGGGTTAACCGCCCTATATTTCTTTTATTTTGGCTTGTTTTTTGTTATCTTTTATATTGAACTAATTACTCTATTTTCAATACAAAATAAGTAAGTAATATTCTCCCTTTAATGAAGAATCATACAAAAATAACTAGTTTAAAAGACTTTTTGAAAATGAATGAGAGCAATGTGGGTGATAGACAATATGTAAGACTATAATTGATCTAATTTTGTTCATAAGTTTAATCAAACATGAAATATAATTCAGCCATACTCTATGAAAAGAGCGTTTAATGTAACTGCAACAAGTATCAACCTATGTCAGCCTATGTAGTCCCCAGAGGCTGACATAGGTCAAAACTTTTTTCTATTGGTCAATATTCTGCCTGTCAAACGACCATTCTATCTCATGATCTACTCTCTTGTTAGACAAAACGGATTTTATAGATCCATGACTATGGGATGGCTTGCTTGGTATACTGGATCGCGGAATGGCATTAAACCCCCTTTTTTCCAAGAGCATGGCTCAATCTGTTTTTTTCATTACTGTGTCATTAGCAATACCCATATCTTAACTTAAATGACTTTATGTCTCTCGAGTTGTCCTTTCATTTATCTTTTTCTTGGGAGTGTCCTTGGGCAAAACACTTCAAAGACCTAGCTTAGTGCTGGTGAAACTAAGGACATGATTGGCCTGCAATACGCGAAAAGGGGCATTTGGACATTTGCGTAAAGTGTCGTCTCGGATCAGCCTGCGCAATCCGCGCAGATTAATCCGAGACGACACTTTCCGTTTTTATGTAATTTTCTGTTTTGCGCAAGTCTACTGTAGCACAAAATCTAATGTAGTCGTAAAGTGCCGTCTCGGATTAGCCTGCGCGGACTGCGCAGGCTGATCCGAGACGACACTTTATGCAAATGTCCGAATGCCCCTTTTCGCGTGTTGCAAGCCAATCATTATATGAATATGTAAGTTGTCGCCGTGGTATGACTGCAATAATGTTGAATGCGGGGTAAAACACAATTCAATTAATCAATCCTTTAATCTTTCAACCCGCCAAGTTCAATTTAACACACTTTTACAGGCAATGTAGACTAAGATCAGACTGCACACAACGTGCAGTCTGATCTTAGATCTACGCTGCCCCATACAGCGAGATTACCTCAATGGGGAACTTTGGTATCGCAATATTTTGGATTCTTCTATTGGATGAAAATTTTGATTTATTATACCCCCGCAAAACGAATGTTTACGGGGGTATACTGGAATCAGCCTGTCTGTCTGTGTGTCCGTCCGTGTGTCCGTCTGTGTACAAAATACTAGTAATTGCCTTTTTCTGTCAAAGCGCTGGCGGGGGTATTAAGTCACATTCAGTGACAGCTCTAGTTTTATTTAGCAATTTGAAGGCTAGCCTTCTTTTCTACGTGTCTGTCTATTCTTGGTATAATGTGCAAATTAAGGTTTGCGCCCTTTTCTCTGCTGGCTTCTTTTTACCCATTCGGTGCCGAAAATATACACTCAACAAAACTTCTAAACGGCCACGTTTACGCCGCAGTTCCCCGTAAACCTCTTCTGGCATCCGCTGTCCAGAAAAGAAACGCTGAAAACAGATGAGGTCATATCACTGCGGTCAGTGCACCTACGCATGTTTTTCTTAGTTTCCTTACACCAGTACTGACACAACTGACTACTTTTCTCACATGCATCAGAGGTAAGAAGAGAAAAATCGCCGGAAAGAAAGCTTATAGGTTTGACTATACAGCTAATAGATTCGACAATACAGGCGGGCGGCACAGATCCAAGATCAGACTGCACATAAGCGCCTTTTCGCCTATGGTCCTGCAAGAGTAACACCTACAAAAATGTCACAAGTTTGTTACAGAAAGGTTGATTGATTGATTAATTGCATGGGTTTTTAACGCCGTTTTCAACATTATTTCAGTTATACTGGTGCGACCAGTGCACCTATCCATGCTTTCCTGGAGTTTCTTTTACCAGTACTCCGCCCAATATTCCTTCCTAGCCACTGACTGCTTTCCCACATAATCGTTGTCGAGACAATGGTCAGCGGTGAGAGAGGAATGAATCCTGTTGCAATGACTATCACCAGTCCTCGAAAGGAAACTAGCCTAGCCGGATATCAAACCAGCGACCTTCTGTTCTCAAGTCCTATACGCTACCGACCTAGCTACCGGGGCTCGGCTTACGAAAAGGACTTAACTTGAAAGGAAATGATAAACCGTGAAAAAAACGTACATGCACCATTTAATGATTAAAGTAACATTCGGGCAGGAAAATGATAGAGCCACTTTCTTGTCACGGGAAAAACAACTTGTTCCACAATGTTTCATAAGGCCGTCAATTACATGGGCGTCAGAACTCGTAGTTTGATAAACTTAAAATTTAAGGTAGTAGTCCCCTAATGGAAAACAGCTGTTTCCACTATAATATTATCCTACAAAATTTGCTATAATTAAAAATGAGTATTATTGTACTGCTTTAACCGAGCCACTGTTTCCTTTTTTTTCCTTCTTAGAATTATCATTTATAAATCTGAAACCACTATATTCTCATTACAAAGGGAGATAATAATTACCTCCCTTTTCAGGAAACTAACAAAAGTATCAACAAATAATTTCAAAATAGACATCAAAGGAATTTCTGGTCGGTTAAAAATGTGCAAAAGTATTATATCAGTTTAAATCCTTATTTATCAGCTAACAAGAAATTTTATTCCATGTTGCACTAGAAGCGTTAGGGGTCTACTACCTTAAGGTAGTGGACGCGTAATGGAAAACAGCTATCTCAACTATAATATTAGCCTACAAAATTTGCTATGATTAAAAATGAGTATTATTTTGCTACTTTAACCGAGCCACTTTTTCCTTTTTTTCCTTCTTAGAATTATCATTCATAAATCTAAAACCACTATATTCTCATTACAAAGGGAGATAATAATTACCTCCCTTTTCTGAAAAATAACAAAAGTATCAACAAATAATTTCAAGATGGACACGAAAGGAATTTCTGGTCGGTTAAAAATGTGCAAAAGTATAATATCAGTATAAATCCTTACTCATCAACTATCAAGAAATTTTATTCCATGTTGCACTGGAAGCATTAGGGGTCTACTACCTTAAGAGATTTTTTTTTTATTTCTATTTCAGTGCGTTTCGTTTTACCAAGAAGTCGGTGTTTGAATCAACAACTATAGAGAAAAAGATAGTAGTTAAAGCGTAGGGGAAAACTAGTCGTACATGAAGTTCAAGCTTATGAGAACCAGTTCGAATTTAAAGAAACACAGCAAAACTTTGGCGCGAAATCTGAAAATATATTAAGAAGCTACGTAGCCCATTTGGGAAATACCACTGAAAACATGTTTTTCTTACTTTTGTTTTCCTTCATTAATACTAGTTTGGTGAAATTTTAAAGATCTGACGAGATCCCTTTAACCCTTCACCTCACAATCCTGAGTTTGAACGACTCTGATGTATATGCAGCTTTTGAAATCATTGTGAGAAAAGAAGAAAATGCTGGTTACCAGCATTTTCTTCTTTTCTCGCTATGTTTTTTTTACCATTTCCAAGACAGCTCTCATCGATATATTCATTACTATGTATTCCACAATTTCCAAGACAGGTGTCATCGATATAGTCATATCTATTTTGTCGTCAGCAAATGCTTTCAACTTGGACAAGTCTAGACTTTTGTATAGGGTTCAGCTGCTGCATAAATTTGAAGTGAATTTTCCGTCATATGATTAAATCAAATTCTTGCGAGCTCAAGTTTTTTTTTTCTTCGTCGGAAAAGTCTCGCCAAAAGAGGCCCGGCTCATATAGACTGTTTGGCGCAGAGAGAGTTCACATTTAATGCTACTTCTGGTAACTCCAATTCTATCATAAAATTTCCGAGGTAGTCAACTAGCCATTTGACACATCAAAGATCGGTGATCTTAGAGCCGTCTGATTTTGATCCACCGTTACTGTTTGTAGAATTACTAGCAGTTAACCGTAACATGTTAAGTAAAAACAGAAAACTTCACGTCTGGAAATACTGCAGAGCAGTAGTTATGTTGGTTTGTTACGGATTTTCGCGTTTCTCTTGTACGTGTTTTCCCGCGATTGTCCATTTCTCGTTTGCGTTCTTGCCTTCTGTTGTTTGTTCTTTTTCTTTTGCGATATCTCATAATCAATATCATTTTTTAATTTGTTAAGTTTTGTCCTTTGATATGAATTTTGAGTATGACCTTCGTAGTTTTTTATATCCTTTACATAATTTGCACAATATATACTCAAATCTTCTAAACTCGTTTTCTTGTCCGAAAATTCCGAAAAAGATGAAGGCATTGCATCCGAAAAATCGCTGTACAATTCTTTCCAATTTAGATCATCTGGTGTGCTTGTCCAGCTTGCTTCACACATACGAGTAGGTCGACCAAGCATCAATCGCATGGTTCGAGATAAGGTGTCGAGGGAACAGCACCGCGCATAAAATTCAAGTGGCAGTCCTTTGACGTATTCCTCCACACATTCGTGCATTTTAGCTTTCGTAAACTGTGTCATATAACCGTAGAGGTCTTTGCCGTCTTTTATACAGTACTTAGTGAATGTATTTATGAAACATGCGACTGTATCTTCCGGCATCTTCTTCAAATTCCTTAGACACACAGTAAATTTCTCTTGGTATATTTCAGGTTCAATCTTGAGACGTTTGTCTAACACTTGACCGCTGGAAATATTCATTGCAGTGTGTATTCCCCCTTCTTGCAAAAGTTTTTCAGCAAAATTTAAGTTGGTTCCTACCCAATAATCTCTGTAACCCACTATTATTTTATATCTGTTTCGGTTTACTCTACCTAAATTAGCCAGTTCTTCTGCACACGAGTAATGGACATTCGCCACGCAAGCACATGGGATGTAGTGTGAGAAAATAAAAGCATATGGGGGCCTTGTGTCTTTTGAATTTCTGTCCTTGACACGCTTAGAAAGTAACTCTATGGTACTTTTAAAGTAAATGGCTAGCATTTCACCATGCACGTCTGCTTTCTGAAAATATGGTGGTAGGTTATCAATACTTTCATTCGGAAGATACTCTATCATGTCGTCAGAAATATCTGGCTTTTTAGCATGGACCTCACTTGCAGATAATACAGCGATGACAAGGATCTGGTTGGCCGTTATGTTGTTTTTTTTTAAGTATTGATCTCCCTTGTTTGCCATCCTGTTCAGAACTTCTCGGATGTAGCTGTTGTCGGTTCGAACAAGGTCAGGGCTGGGCAAGTCTGGGTTGAAGCTAGCGCCCTCAACTTTTGGCGGTGGCTGAGCGTATAACCTCGATACACTGACCAAGATTGTCGCCTGTATCCATTGCTTGATGGAAAACATCTTACACATAAGTTTGGTCTGAAAACGAAAAGATGAAGATAGAAATCAATGGGCTATGTTCTGTAAAAAATGGGGTTTAAATGCATTTGAAAGAGGTATCTACCCAAATCCGGCAGCACAGGCTGAACTAGGTCGAAAATTTTTGTGATTGTTATGTTTTCTGCATTTTGAAGGACCATGCTACCACAAATTGCAATCGGTTTTTAAACAAAATGGATTTTGTTTATGCGTCGATATAGTTCGTATAACACATTATGAAGATGCATTAAACCCCCTGTTCCCAGAGCGCTGATATATATATATATATATAATAAACAAAAATAACATCACATGGGAGTATATATGAATAACGTTTATTGCCAACCGGTTTCGCTTTGAAAGCTCATCAGGGCAACAATAAATCACGTAGCAACGTCGCGTTGCTACACACATAACGCAATAGTTGATGACGTTCTGGCTTAATGTTCAATTTAGGCATAAATCTATTGATGAATGATTGTTCTTTAAGTAACCTAGCTGAAACATTGTCGTTATGCATTTTAAAGAAAGGAAAGATCGAGAATTTCGGAGAGGTTTTGGAACATTTATCTAAATGCGCACTTAAAGGCATTTGTCTTGTTAATGGGTCTCTGACTTGTTGATAATGTACTGTTTTTCTGTTCCTTAATTTGTCACCGGTCTGTCCGATGTAAAATTCCCTACACCCATTACAAATTAAAACATAAATAACATTTTTAACAGTACAGTCCATATTTTCTTTTACAAAAAAAGTTTTATCATTTAATTTAATGTTGTTACTTTCAATAATGTAATCACACAGTCCACACCGTGGTTGTCCACACTTTTTTACGCAAGCGGCTGTGTCTAGACTGAACTCCGACCGCGTAATAAGGCGTTTAAGATTAGGGACCTGTCTTTTACATTTTATGATTTTAGTATCTGTGATTATACTATTCATTTTTTCATCCCCGCTTAGAATAGTCAAGTTAGATCTAAGTAATCCGAATAGTTCACTGTTTTTAGGATCGTGGGTGGATACGAACGGTATAATAGGTTTTTCAGTCTTTTCTTTAACTGTTAAAAGACTGTTTCTTGGAATTTGTAATGCTTTTATAAATCCTGTTTTTATCACCTGCATTAGATAGTTCCTGTCAATCAAAGAAGAAGCTAATTCTTTTAGACGGGAATTACGAACACTTATATCAGAAACAATGGTGCATATTCTACGAGCCAAGGAAAATGGGATGTTAATTTTAGTATGTTTTGGATGGCATGACTTGAAACTTAAATACTGCTTAGAGTCTGTAGACTTGAAATATATGTCAGTGGATATAGAAGTATTTATTTTGATGACCATAACATCAAGAAAGGGTAACTGATAATCACTGGTTTGTATCTTAAACATAATATCCTTATGGAGAGAATTTAGAGTCGTACAAAAATAAGCTAGATCTTGCGATGGTCTTTGCCAGAATATAAAACAGTCATCTAAATATCTTCTCCATTGATCCCGTAGGAATTTAGCAAATACTTTACCCATTTCATGTTCTACTGTTTTGTAGAGTTTTTCCTCTAAAAACCCAAGGACAAGAGTAGCATATGTAGGGGCCACTTTAGTTCCCATTGCTGTACCTTTGGTTTGGTTATAGAACGACTTATTAAATGAAAAATTGTTGTTTTCAAGAATAATTTGAAGACCCCGCAAAATAAACGTTTTACTAAAACGTTCGGACAGCAATTCTGGATGCTTATCCAGCCAAAAGGAAATAGACTCCAGTCCTAAACTGTGTGGAATATTAGTATATAGACTTACTATGTCAAAGGAAACGAGTTTAGTCTGCGTTGGAACATTTTCAGGAATGAAGTTAAGGAAATCAATGTTATCACGTAGGTAGCTATGAACCTTTTGCAAATAAGGTTTAAGTAACTTATCCAAAAAAGAGCTCAGACGACTCGTTTCGCAACAAGGGCCTGCTACTATAGGTCTTAGTGTTAAGTCCACAGGATCTGGAATTTCAATATAGTCTGAATGGTTATTAGAACAAGAGCTTTGAATAATTTGGCTCTTATGTATTTTAGGTAAGCCGTAGAAAGAACTACTTTTACATTCGAATTTCAATAAAAAATTCTTCTCTTAATTGGTCATTCTTTTGTTTTCTGCTATAAGATTTTTGATTTTGTTGAAAACTTGTAATTGATTACTATCTGGAATAGTTTTATAGTAACTTTCATCTCTAAGCATTTCGAGAATTTTTGTTTTATAAAATTCAGTATTCAGTATAACAATGCCACCTCCCTTATCTGCCTCTTTAATGGTAATAGAAGTGTCGTGTGCCAAAGATTTTATAGCTTCACGTTGTTTTAATGTTATATTATGTTTGATGTGTTTATTGTTCTTACTTGTATTAGAACATAACACTCTACTGGTGGATATATATGAATCTAGCACAATATTGCGACCGCTCGGTGGGTCGAAGTTGGATTTATTTCTAACTATAGAATTGTCTGTGTTTTCTTTACCGTGAAAAAATTCTTTAAGTCTCAAACTACGAAAAAATTCATTAACATCGTTATTAAGTTCCTCTTTATTACTTTTTTCGGGTGTAGGGGTAAATTTAAAACCCATCAACAAGACACTTTTTTCTATTTCAGTTAACTTACGTTTTGAAAGATTAAAAATTTTTGTGAATAATTCTTTAGTTTCAGCTAGGTTACCTTCATTTAATGTAAGTGGTTCCAGTTGTGGTCTTCCTGGAGAAAATTTAAAGCGTCAGGATCGACCACATTTACTTCTGAATCGAACTGCGAATTGTTTGATCTATTTTGTCTAAAGTTGTTCTGTCGTTTGTTTCGCCTGTTGGAATTTCGTCGTCCATTTAATTTGAATGATAATTGTTGAATGAGATTTTGGAGACTTTGGTCTGGTGTCTGTACCCTTTGACGAGGACGGGGCCTACTTCGGACAACATCTGCATATGTTGCAGAACCTCTTTTCTGGTTATTGCGTTGACTGGCTGTTTTTTTAAAGAATGGATTTGTATCTTGGTATGTAAGTAGGAAATTTTCTTCGTAAGTCGTTAACCAACGTTCGTTGTTTAACCATCTTTTGTGTGAAATGTCCTCGTTTCTTTTAATTTGTTGTTTCCATAATTCCAAGAGAAAATCTGAAATTGGCCCGGAACACTTTCCAAATATGATTTCTTCCACCTCTGTATCTAACCGTCGTATACGTTCTAGGCATGAATCTTCTCTCAATTTTAGCATTTCAATTTCCATTCTGAAACCTTGTAGGACAGCTCTTTCTCTAAGCATTCGCTGGTCCTCTCTTTCATTTGTGAATTCTGCTTTCTGAATTTTTTTAGGAATAATTGTGGGTGTCGAAGATAACCATCTTTCATAGAATTTTAGATGGCCGCTATTTCTTACTTTTCCCCAGTAGGCGTCCCTCCTTGCAATTAATTTTTTATTCCATAAATCCGAAATTCTATTTTTAACAAGCATTGCTTGGGATTCTATTGAGCTGTTTCTTACTTGTGAAATGTCCGTAGAAGCTGCTTGTTGTGGGTTTTTTTTCTTCATGTTTTCGTCGATTTCTTTAATAACCCGTGATATTTCATGCATCGCAGTCTCTGTTTGTGCCGGACACAAACGCTTGTTTGTTTCTCGGACGACATCTGTCAGATCCTGTATCGCTGTCAAAATCAGTGATAATTTAACACTAATTTCAGCCAATTGCTTATCACCTTGTTCTTCCATTACTGAAGAAATGGATTCCGACGGCGAACTGTCGGAATTACTTTCATCAATTTTAGCCCTCTTAGGACCCATGATAATGCCGCTTGACCCGGAAAAGTATATATGAAAAAATCAAATGGTGCCGGTTCAAGGATATTACATAATAAATAAAAATAACATCACATGGGAGTATATATGAATAACGTTTATTGCCAAAATAAAAAGTTAAGACGCTACTATTAGTTTAAACATATTTATTAAACATCGATTGACAACCGAGTTCTTACAACTTATACTAATCTCTCTAGATTCTGCTTCCTGGGAACTACACTAGTACTCGCGCCGAATGTGTGGGCCAATGAAAAATCCCAAAGTTGACACCTGCTCCCAGGTATCGAACTCGGGACTTTATGGTTACGAGGCCGAAGCTCTACCTCACAACCACGGACACCGGAGCCACGAAATGCTGTTATTCGAACAACCATGTGTCATTTCGAAGCATTTTAGAACGAAATGACAAACTTAGGGAAAAGTTTAAAAGCACCTATAGATAACAGTCTAATCTTTCTAACGTTGTAATATCCATTGAAGACACAAATATCTTTCGAAGACGATAAATACAGGATAATCAACTGGTTGTGTGTGATATTAAAAGTCCATCACTAGAATGGGGTGTGATGCGGTTGAAAAAACGAGTCCGAAGGACGAGTTTTTTAACTGCATCAAACCCCATTCGAGTGACAGACTTTTAATATCACACACTACCAGTTGATTATCCTATTGATTATATCTTATTCACCCTTATATATCGTCACTAGTGATGATACCATAATTATCATCGCTAGTGGTGTTATTCACTGTGAAATGCCAGTAATTCACGGATAGGAATATAATAAATAGACTTATTTCACATAGAAGAAAATTCAATCCGACTTGAATAAAGGTCTTTCACTTTTTAATTATGAAAGGTGGGTGTATGATTCATAAGTTTTTGTTTTTTTCTGTAGTGCAGGGGTTGGGGTGTCGAACGCTAATGGACCTTTAAAAGAGAAACGAGCGGGTTTTTATCACATGCTTTCAAATATTCCCTGTAACGAGTAATGCTGTGAACTGTAAAGTTTTTATGAAGAGATTCATCGCGGCCGACTTGCAGAAAATTATGAGATAGCAAAAATGTTTCAGCCCATGTCAGCCTGCTCAGGCTGACATGGGTTGATACTTTTTTTCAGATGTAGGCCTATTAAGCTCCCTTTTCACAGAGCATGACTCACAGATTTTCTACTTTATGAGGTCATTTTATGCTCCTTTTTCAGAAACAGTGTTGTAGGACTTTGTGTTTTGTATCAGAATAGAAATAGATCGATTTTAGCAAATAACGTTACTTTTGAACTGAAATTTTGCAAAATACCTTGAATTACATTTTTACAAATACTTTGAATAAAAAAAAAACATGGTCGAATTATTGTATGGTTGAAGGATCGATCTTTGCTACATTCATTTAGTTAACTTTAATCTTTTATTCTGTGTGTTACAAAGTATAATTGCTTTTACATCTATACAAACATGTAATATATATATATATTAAACGCGCGCGCGCGCGAGAGAGAGAGAGAGAGATTTAAATTCCATTAAAACTCTACATACCTTTTGAAATTTGCTTATTGTCAATGGTCTGGCTACACGATAAATTCAATTGCAAACTTGCATGAAGTCGACAAACAATATGACAATCAAAGGTTTTCAAGAGAGGAAATGAGGTCATTTAACCCTGTCATACATGTATGTAACTAAAAATAGATCCACCTAACTTTCACAGATAAGTTGATAGATTTCAATTGTATACTTTCGGTTTCGGTTTCGCCTCTTAGCGAAATGGACAAACTTTCCGTCCTCGTTCGGACTGTTTGGACTAGGATCAGTCTCACATAACTTGCACTCTCATCTCATACCTGTTGAACGTTTATTTCGACAATATTCTAACCTATACGCCACTGTGGGGGGGGGGGGGGCTTTCCTGACATTCCCTACCGAACCAAAGGAACACTAACAGAGCGGGAACTTGAACATTAATGTAGTCTTATCTTTGTTTGTGTCCGAATTTGTACATTCCAGTCATTAACCTTTTTCACACAATCCCGACTTTTAACAGAACTTTGAGAAGGAATGCTTATGAAAACAATGTTTAAAAAGGAGAAATACTGGTAATCTCCTCCGTACTGCTTTTTTCACATTGATTTCTACCTTTTCAGAAAAAAAATCGCTTCATTTTAACCAGATTTGTTTCTCGTGTTCAAGTGTTATACAGCTTTTAATTCGGTAGGGCCTAAATTTTTTTGTCGTAAGGTAAAGCGGAAAAATGAAACTGAAATTCAGAAGATCATTTTGGTTCTTTTTAGCTCACCTGAGCACAAAGTGCTCAGAGTGAGCTATTGTGATCACTCACCGTCCGTCGTCGTCCGTCGTCCGTCCGTCCGTCCGTCCGTCGTCCGTCCGTCGTCCGTTCACATTTCTTTGTTTACACTCTAGCATCTACAAATATCAACAAATCACCACCAAACTTGGTCAAAATATATATGACCATAAGATCTCGGACGAGTTTGATAATGGGTCTAATCGGACTAGAACATCTGGAGTTATTTGCCCTTGAATTAGAAAAATTGCTATATTTGACTTTGTTTACACTCTAGCATCTACAAATATCAACCAATCAGCACCAAACTTGGTCAAAATATATATGACTATCAGATCTCGGATGAATTTGATAATGGGTCTAATCGGACCAGAACGACCGGAGTTATTTGCCCTTGATTTAGAAAAAATGCTATATTTGCATTTGTTTACACTCTAGCATCTACAATTTTTAACCAGTCAGAACTAAACTTTGCCAAAATATATATAACCATAAGATCTTGGATGAGTTCGATTATGGGTCTAATCGGACCAGAACATCTGGAGTTATTTGCCCTGGAATTAGAAAAATTGCTACATTTGATTTTGTTTACAGTCTAGCGTCTGCAATTATTAAGCAATCGGCACCAAACTTGGTCAAAATATATATGACCATAAGATCTCGGATGAGTTCGATTATGGGTGTAATCGGACCAGAACAACTGGAGTTATTTGCCCTTGAATTAGAAAAATTGCTATATCTGACTTTGTTTACACTCTAGCATCTACAATTATTAACCAATCGGCACCAAACTTGGTCAAAATATATATGACCATAAGATCTCGGATGAGTTCGATTATGGGTGTAATCGGACCAGAACAACTGGAGTTATTTGCCCTTGAATTAGAAAAATTGCTATATTTGACTTTGTTTACACTCTAGCATCTACAAATATCAACCAATCAGTACCAAACTTGGTCAAAATATATATGACTGTAAGATCTCGGATGAGTTCGATTATGGGTGTAATCAGACCAGAACAACTGGAGTTATTTGCCCTTGTATTAGAAAGTTCTTTAGAATAGTTCTTAGTCCGGAGCATAACTTTGTCATCTCCAGTCCGATTGACTTGAAACTTGGCATTTGTGTTTGTTGCAATAATACAGAGTGCAGTGTGAAAGAACTGTAACTCTACCTCGTCTATGAGTTATTTCCCTTTGATCGTCATTTTTACAGCATTTTCTGCTCGTCTGGAATATAACTTTCTCATCTACAGCCTGAACATCTTCAAATTTGGTATGCATGATTGTTGAAAAATTATGGAGTGCAGTGCACTAGAACCGTAACTCTTCCTAGCACAAATTTTGAGTTATTCTTCCTTTGACCTATATTTTTATAGCATTTCTTGCTTGTCCAGAGCAAAACTAAGTAGGAATGACTTGAAATTTGGTATGCTTATTTGTTGCAATATTTGGAAGTGCAGTGCACAAGAATTGTAACTCTACCTTGTGCTGTCTTTGAGTTATTTCCCTTTGAATGTCATTTTTACAGCATTTAGTGCCTGTCCGGAATATAACTTTGTCATCTCAAGTCAGAATGACTTCATACTTGGTATGCATGTTTGTTGCAATATTACGGAGTACAGTGCGCAAGAACAATAACTCTACCTAGCGCGGATTTTGAGTAATTCCACTTTGATCTTCATTTTTACAGTATTTCTTGCTTGTCCGGAAGGGAACTTCGAAGTCTCAAGTCAAATTGCAACAATTTGCTGCTCTTGTTTCATTATCATTTGGCCTTGAACCTTGATATTTGGTATTTCACTTTATTTTAGACCTTTACTGCTTGGTACTCAGGTGAGCGATATAGGACCATCATGGTCCTCTTGTTGTTGTTGTTGTTGTTGATCCATTAGATGGAGGAATACAGATATTCAATAATATCCTTGAATTGGAATATGTTTGAGCCATGCTCTGTGAAAAAGAGGTTTTACGGCATCTCCATTAGCATAATACCAAGCAAGACATCACATAGTTATAGGTCCATAAAAATCTTTTTTGTCTTACAATCGATTTAATCGTGCGGTAGACTGGTCCTTTGACAAGCAGAAAAAATGAACAATGGCAAAAAGTTTCGACTCATGTTAGCCTGCGCGGACTGCGCAGGCTGACATGGTCGATAATTTTTGCAGATGCATTAAACCTCCTTTTCATAGAGCATATCTCATATCAATATTTTTTATTTGTACATCACTTCACATAGCAAAAAGTACCATCAAGTACCTTCTTTGGATATTACTCATGCTTTCAGAGTTGTGTGAAATGTATAACTATTGGACCCTGGCCCTTTCTCGAGCGAACAATTGTTAGCTTTTCTAAACACAACACACAATCTTCACTTTTAACTACCTTACAGAAGAAGACTTTTGAAAACGTTGTCGCAAAAGGAGAAAATACTGGTCACCAGCATTTTCTCCTTTTTCCAACAATGCTTTTTACTTTTTCGAAAATTATTTTAAATTCTGAGTCAAGTTTGCTTTAAATTTGTAAAATTTTGTCGTTTGGTAGAAAATGTAACTAAGAGTTGCAGACGACAAATTTGAACTTAGCACAACTGAGCTGTAGTTTTCTGATAGAGTTGAAAGGATTGCGGAAAGATGAGAATTAATGGTTACCATCATTTTCTCCTTTTTTGTCCCTAATGTGTTTTTTTTTTTTCGGCGAAGCTAAATGTGCTGGCTTTTGACCTACTTTTTGATAACAAATGAAAAGATAGAAGCTTGTGATTGGTTAAAAATTTAGAGATCTTTATTCCAAGGGCCCCTATCTATTTTGCTAGCAAGTTTACGCCGTTTATGTTTTAAAAAAAAAACCCAGAAAATCTTGTCTTATTTAAATCCCACCACCTGAGGGTCATTTAAACTCGGGATTTTGGGATAAAAACTTACTTTACATTAAATTTGGGCCATCCTCTGTGAAAAAGGGGGTTTAATACGTCTGCAAAAAGTATCGACCCAGGTCAAACTGCGCGGTCCGAATAGGCTGACCTGAGCCGAAACTTTTTGCTTTTGATAAATTTTCTGCATGTCAAAGAACCATTCTACCTCCAGATTTGGATGGTTGTTAGTCAGAATGGAGTTTATGGATCTATTATTATATAATAATTTTCCTGGTATAATGCTTCAAAGAGAGGCATTGAAACCTTATTTGCTAAAGCATGGTATATATGAGCCGTGCTCTGGCAAAAGGGGGCTTAATGCATCTCCGTTATACACGATACAAACCGAAGTCATCACATAATTATGGATCCATAGGAGCCACTTTTTTCAATAACCGACTTAATCATGAGGTAGATTGGTCCTTTGAAAAACAGAAAATTGACGAATGGCGAAAAGTTTCGGCCCAGGTCAGCCTGCGCGGGCTGCGCAGGCTGACCTGGGTCGATACTTTTCGCAGAGGCATTAAGCCCCCTTTTCACATAGCACGGCTGATATTATATAACCTTGAACTGTTATGCTCAGCTTAATTGAGCATGAAAAGCCTTTTGTAAGCAGTAGCCTTGTACATACGTTCATGTAAGTACATGTATGTAAGTTCATGTAAGTATGTGTATATCTAAAAATAAATGAACTATAATGTCTCAAAATTCCCCCTGACTTTTATCACTGTAACCCATTACCTCACAGGTTTAACCCTTTACCACACTATCACAACCCTTAGGTAGCAGCCTTTAGAAAACATTTTGGGAAAAGGAGAAAATGCTGGTAACCAGCATTTTCTCCTTTTTTCAAGATGTTTTCTACCCCTATGAAGACAAATTACATCATTTGAGGCATGTTTGAATTGTCGTCTGCAAATGTTTTCAATTTGAGCAAATCTACATTTTTGTCGTATGGTAAAACAAAAACTCTTTCATCGCCGAATACATCAACTCAACTTTTTTCACAGCTGAAAATATAACCTACTAGTAATCCACTGAAACTCAGATATATTTTTGTGATGTAGCCTTTACTCACATAGCGGACGGTATAGATCCAAGATCAGACTGTACGTTCTGTGCAGGCTGATCTTAATCTATGCCACCCGCAAACGCCTCTGTCTCCCTCTAGGACGCATCAGAAGTGTTAAACATCTACAAAAAGTGGCTAAATCGACAAAATAATGATTTAGAGACAGGAATTCGTTGTGTTTAGTGTTATTAAAACATCGTAGGAAAAGAAGCTCAATCTTGCAACGTATATTTGTACAGTTTTCGATGTTCTCAATTGCCATCTACTGAGATTAGATAATCAGTATTTTTTATAAAGATGAGTCATAACCTAGATATTACTTCCTTGTTTAGTCAGTATATTAAAACGGCGATATTTTGTCACCTTGTCCTGTGATTATAAAACTTGAGTTTAGGCTGAACTGACTTTGTGCATAAACTTTTTCTTTGGTGCTTTTGAAGTTGCAACAATGAAAGTTGTGTAGAATCTGGCATGAGTTTGTGATTGAAATAATTTTTATTAAATGAGTCTAAAAAAAAATGTTATTAAGCGAGCCTTTGGCGAGCTTAATAAAACCGTTTTTTGTTGTAGACGAGTTTAATAAAATTTTACCTCGAAAGCCAACGAATGTCAGAGTCTTTTTATCACATAGCTGCATCTCAAGAATTATAGTTCATGACCTGTTAAAAAAAAATGCCTACATGTACACGTGGGTATTGAAATAGCAATTATCAGAAATCGGCTTTTCTCATGTTGATTTTTCATCTTTCTAGTTGAGTTCAGTCTAATACTATTTCGCAGGCAATATAGACTAAGATCAGACAAGACAGAACGTGCAGAATCATCTTTAATCTGCACTGCCAGATACGGTGAGATTACGTCATGGAAGAACTTTGGTGTCGCACTATTTTGGATTCTTCTATTGGCTGGAAATTTTGATTTAGATCTAATTTATTTAGTAGTTTAAAAACGTATTTTTTGTTTTACTATGTCTGTCGATTCTTTGTATTATGTGCAGATAACGGTTATGGGTGGTGTCCGTGGTTGTGAGGTAGAGCGTCGGCCTTGTAACCATAAGGTCCCGAGTTGGAGACCCGGGAACGGGTGTCAACTTCGGGGATTTGTTCATTGGCCCACATATTCGGCGCGAGTACTGGTACAGTTCCCAGAAAGCAGAATCGAGAGATATTAGTTTAAGTTGTGAGAATTTGTATTCCAATCGATGTAAAATAAAGATATTTAAACTAAATTAAACAGTTAGGACACTTTTCTCTGCTGGCTACTTTTAAACTTTTTCAGTACCAAATGTACTCATTCGGCCCCTATTGACGGCTGATAAGAAACTCTACGGAAACTCAGAGAGATTTTTGTCTTATAGGTTTGACTGTACAAGTGGACGGTACAGATCCAAGATCAGACTGCATATTCTGTGCAGTCTGATCGTGTATCTGTACCTTCTGCAAAAGCGCTATTTCTTGCATGTAGGGAAAAAACTACAAAGATGTCACAAACTTTTTACACAAATGACGTACACGTAAAAGAATAATAATAATAAAAAAAAAAAAAAAAAAATACATGCGCTATGCAAACAATATAGTAACATTCAGGAAAAGAGAAAAAGCACTATTGGTTGTCGCGAGAAATCCTTTTTTTTCCACGATGTTTTCTATGGCCGTTAACTAAAACGGCGTCAAAAGCCGTAGTTATCCTGTAATGTTTTGATGAAGTTTCAATTTAAGACATTTCTTCTATTTCAGTGCGTTTCGTTTTCCTAAGAAGTCGGTATCTGAATCAATAACTATTGAGAAAAGGAAAAGAAAGTTCAAGTGTAGGAGAAAACAAATCGTAGTTAAAGAGTAGCAGAAACAGATCGTAGTTGGCGTACTAGAAATAGTTCGTAGTTGAAAAGGAGAAAATGGTCGTAGGTCAAGCGTAGAAGCATGCATGTTTAACCATATATTCTTTAGCACTCTACAAAGTTTTAGACTCAAACAAATTGAAAGCATTTGCAGAAAACAATTTAAATGTAGCTTTAATAATGGTTTCTGTCTGTGATAGGATTGAAAACATTGTGGGAAAAGGAGAAAATGCTGGTTACCAGCATTTTCTCTTCCCACCACACGTACTGAGCAGATTTAATCAGTTTAAAAGACCCTAGCATTGTGACATGTACCTTTTTGGGGTAGAAATCGCTAGAAATATCGGACAATATAGATCAAAGTTCTGTGCAGTCTGATCTGAATCTAAACTGTCCGTAAATACATTGCAATGTGCTCTTGGCAGTTTACTTTTTAACCTATCATCACATGAAAGTAACATAAGCTTGTAACAGTTTTCAAAGAAATCTTGCAAAAAAAGGGTAATAAAATAGATTTAAGCCATGCTCTATGAAAAGGGAACTTAATGCATATGTAAAAAAAGTATCGACCCATGTCAGCCTGCACAGTCCGCGCATGGTCTACATGGGTCGATAGTTTTTTGCAGTTTTTAAATTTTCTGCATGTCCAAAAGCCATTCTACCTAATGATGAAGTCGGTTGTTAGATAAAATAATTCTATGGATCCATAATTATGTCATGACTTGCAGAGATGCATCAAGACCCCTTTTCAAAGAGCATGGATCAATTAGATTTACTCTGTATATATCGGACAGTGTAGATTCAAGATCAGACTGCAAGCACAAAGTTAACTGAAATTACTCTAAATAGAAATCAATTGAAACTTCGCTAAGTCAGTTGAAACTTCTCTAAGGCGTATGTTACACGGTCAGGAAAGAGAGCTAAAATGGCAGCATAATAAACAAGAAAGACCTTGAAAAATAGAAATTGTAAAGGTACTGGCATACAAATGCGCCATGCTCTGGCAAAAAGGATGTCAATGCATCTCAGTGATGCATAACACCAAGAAAATCATTATATTATAATTATGTACCTAATTATGAAAACAGGCAAAGCCTAGAAACGGGCGAAAGGGACTTTTTTCTCAGACATATTAAAACAAGCGACCTAACCAACCCAAGACAATGCGCAATGCGACAAGCACTCTTCCTATCTCCTTGTCCGAAATCTCCTAAAATATCTTCATCCAATCCTCTAAATGTATGCAATACGCAACTAGGTCCATCTATTCCTAGTCCTCTTGTCAGATTCCTCAAAATCAACAAAATTTACAATACTCTTTTTCTTCATTAAATAACAGTTGGAGAATTAATTTTTTCATTAGCCTTGTGAACAAAGTGTTAAAAAACATAAGACGTAGGTAAAGGTGTTGAAGAAACCAAAGCGAATACGAAATAACTAAGGCGAACTGCAAGAGGACGAACGGGATCAAGGCCGACTTCAGAAAAATACCCCAAAGCAAGAATGTCGCACTGCGTAGTTCATATGTCATTGAAACTAACAACATTGATATTTTATCCCCGATTATTTTTGTTATGATACGCGAACAAAAGGAAATGTTGTAGATAGATTACATTTTAAGAAATTTAAAAAAAAATTAATTAAATTTAATCTTGTGGATTTAGTCTGACTGAGTTGAATTCTTCATGTAATAAACCAACCTTCTGCTTGTCAAGGAAGTTGAAGTACGGATACAGTCCAACTTTTTGTCCATATGGAGAAATTCAAAATGGCCGAAAAATTGTTCTTCAGGGTTGAAATATGACTAAATACGTGTAACCTGTAGGCGGTCTTCCTACTGAACCATGGGGTAGACTGGTCCTTTGACAAGCTGAAAATATATGCAGACCGATAGCAAAATGTTTCGACCCAGCTCTGCCTGGGTGGACAGTGCAGGCTGACTTGGGTCGACGCCTTTTGCAGATGCATCAAACCACCTTTTAAATAGCAATATTTAATATAGAAACTGTTGGGTGGTTACAAAATAGCAAATAATGAAAAGTAAACGTGCCAGCAATTGTCTTTTTTCTCATTGTTTGGCATAATTACATTGCTGAAACGTGAAATTTTCAGTTGATATCATTTTAAGATTAGATATTAAATCAATTTCAACCCCGGAATAGGAGCACTTGTTGTTAAACGTTGCATGTGTGAAATTACATTTAGAATACATGTAGGTTGTACAGTAATCGATTATTGATTAGTACAGGAAAAGGACTATCCCCTATTGTATCTTTTTTGTCGGCTGTGAATAACGGGGTATCAATTGACTGTAGCAACCCTTTTATATTAGTCTTATGAACGGTCCCGCAAATAGGCTTGCAGAGACCTGCAGAATTTACGTGTGCACATTTTTGACCAAAAGCAAATTACTATTTATTCATACGGGGCAAATGATAAAAAGTAAGTCAAAAGCTAGCTTATACATCCACGCCGGAAAATATAGGACATTCCGTAAAACAACTTGTGGAAGTACCTTGAGTCATCGTATACCCTTTGCGAGTCAACGTACATTATCAACGGATAATGTTGAGGATGCTAACATCCGATAAGTTCTGCTACGACTTATATATATGTCAACGATCTGATCGAGATTGTCATGTTTTACCCACGATTTTGGGTATGATTAGATGGCATGGGTCATCCACCGATCGGTAACATTTTTTGTGGACGGGTTAATAAAATTCTACCTCAATAGCCAACGAATGTCAGATTCTTTTTATCACATAACTGTATTAGGCCTACATGTTCATGTTTATTGAAATTCATATCAAGCCTATTTGTTTCTTTGAAAAGTTTGTAGGCCTACATCACAGACAAAAAAAGTTCTAAAGAAACTAGCAAATAACGGTTTTGTTTTACATATAAAAGCTAGTAAAATGCGCATCTTTGTCACGATCATCAGTTTTGAAAGTCAATTTCACCTAAGAATCTTAATCGGAAATGTTTTAGAAATGAGGCGTATAATTACAGCGCGTTGACCAAATACGGCACTTTTTTCTTTTCTCACACATTTGTAAGACAACAAAATTCGTAATAGCAGTCTTACACTGAAAACAAAGGGAGTTACGTGCTAAGAAAAAATCTCTGTGTTTGAAAATGGATTGTATTCTCGGTCATCAAAAGAGGTCGAGTATGTATTTTCTTACGCCGAAAGAGTGAAATATTTATTGCACCTGGTTATCGTTCTTTTCAAAAGAATTCGTAATTAACAATAAGTTGCAAATCTTCTCGGTATGAGAGTATTTGAATACCATGTTTGTTCAAACGTTTCAAGCAAGTTAACATCACTAGAGTTAATTTCTATTTCATTTCCATATAACAACAATTTGTATAGGCCTGTAATCTCTCTGTCTCTCTGTCTCTCTTTCTCTCTGTTTTTCATTTATCTGTCGATTTATGTTGAGGGGGAGGGGGTTGCTGGGTCATTGCTGCGTCATTGCTGGGTCATAGAGTAATAGGGCCATCTGCACAGTACAAGTAAAAATGCCGAGATTGTTCAGTTAGCCATTTGATTCCTGTAATAGAACACACTATACGGTGCAAAAAATCTCAAAAACGAGTCTGTGAAAAAGTTATATAGTGCATCTGGAAAAAAAAAATATCGACCCATGTCAGCCTACGCTGCAACTAGTAACTTTTCTGCATGTCAAATGACCATTTAACCACGTGATAAGGTCGGATGTAAGACAAAATAGATCTATTTCATGGGGCGACTTTCTTGGATGTCGGATGTTTTTTGTCCATAGTGCAGGGGTTGGCATTATGAAGAAGTAGTAAATCCCTTTCCCCACAGCACCGTTCAAAGGTATAGCAATTCTTAGCATGGTGTTACAAGATAATGTTACAGGGATATAGAGGATAATGTGCACCTTGCACCTTCTGATTTTGATCTATCATGAATGTTTGTATAGAATAAATATGAGTTTCCCTTAGCATGTTGGTTAAAAATTGAGCCATGCCTTGTGAAAAGTGGGCTTTAAGCACCTGCATAAAGTACCAACCCAGGTCAGCCTGTGTAATCCGTTATTCTGTTGGTCAATCTTATGAATGTCAAAGAACCAGTCAACCTCATGATTTAGTTGGTTGTTAGACAAAATATTTTTTTTATCCATAATCATGTGATGACCTGCTCGGTACAATGCGTCACGGAGATACATTAAGCTTTTGCCAGAGCATGACTTAATAAAATGTTCCAAGTCTGGGAATCCTCGATGGCGCTATGATTATACATGTATGTCTTTCACGGTTATGTTTTCATGCGAGACCTTGTTTGCGTTTTCTGGATTTTCTTCAGTTTCTCTCTTTTCCGTATTCTCTCCTCTTCCTCCCTTATTCTCTTCTGTTTATTCTCATCTTTCTTCATTTGGTGTAACTTTTCCTTGATGTCCCTTATCAGGATTCTCAGCTTTATATTTTGATACGAATTTTTAACAAGACGGTCTCTACTTTCTATTTTTTCTTGACACTTCTTACGCATACTTTTTAGATTTTCAGACGAATCAATAAACGTCGTGAATTCTGGAACTATAGTATCCGGAAAGTCCTCATACAAATCATTCCAATTTAGATCATTTGGTGTGCTGGTCCAGCTTGCTTCAGTCATACCGGTAGGTCGACCAGGTATCAATCGCACGGTCCGAGGTAAGGTTTCGAGGGAACTGTACCGCGCACATAACTCAAGTGGTAGTCCTTTGACGTATTCCTCCACACATTCGTGCATTTGAGCTTTCGTAAACTGTGTCATATAACCATACAAGTCTTTGCCGGAAGTACAGTTCTTGGTGATTGCATTTATGAAACATGCAGCGGTATCACGCGGCATCCCCGTCAGAGTAATTAGACATTTGGTAAATTTCTCTTGGTATATTTCAAGTTCAACATTGTGACAATTGTCATGTACTTGTCCGCTTGAAATATCCATTAAAGTATGTATTCCTCCTTCTTGCAAAAGCTGAAGAGCTAACTCCTTGTCACAGCCTTTCCATACAGCTCTGTAACCCACTATTATTTTATACCTTTCTTTGTTTACTCTACCTAAATTAGCCAGTTCTTCTGCACACGAATAATGGACATGTGGCAAACCGGCACATGGGATATAGTGTGAAAAAATAAAAACATATGGGTGCCCTGTGTCTTTTGAATTCATTTCCTCGCTAAGTTTAGAAAGTAAGTCATCTATGGTCTTTTTAAAATGAATGGCTTGCATTTCACCATGCACTTTTACCTTATAAAAATATGGTGGTAGGTTATCAATAGATTTGTTCGGGAGAATCTGTATCATGTCATCAGAAATTTCTGGCTTTTTAGCATCGACCTCATTTGCAGACAATACAGCGATGACAAGAATCTGCTTGGCCTTTATATTGTTTTGTTTTAAGTATTGATTTCCCTTGTCTGCCATCCTGTTCAGAATTTCTCGAACGTAGCTGTTGAAGGTTCGATAAAGGTCAGGGCTGGGCGAGTATGGATTGAAGCTGGCACTTTCTTCTGATCCCGTCTTTATCCATTGCTTGATGGAAAACATCTTCTCACACATATAAGTTTGGTCTGGAAACGTAAAAAAAAAGGATAAAAATCAATGGGCTATGCTCTGTAAAAATAGGGATTAATGCATTTGAAAGCAGTATCTACTCAAATCCGGCAGCGCAGGCTGATCTTGGTCGAAAATCTTTGTGATTGGTATGTTTTCTGCTGTTCGAAGGACCATTCTACCTCAAAATTCAGTCAGTTTTTAGACGAAATAGATTTATTTTATGCGTCGATATCTTTGATATCTTTAGTATAATACATTACGAAGATGCATTAGACACCCCCCCCCCCCCGTTCCAAGAGCGCTGATTTCAATATACAAAAAGTTAAAGCGCTATTTTTGCTGTCATTTCGAGGTATTTTGGAACGAAATGACAAACTTAGAGAAAATTTTAGAAACACATATAACACATATAACAGCCTAATTTTTGTAACATTTTGCCCATTGAAGACACAAATATCTTTTGAAAATGATACATTAACTTATTTCAAGTCAGGAAGGAAATTCAGTCCGACCTTGAATTAAGGTCGTTCACTTTTTAATTCTGAAAGGTGGGTGTAGGATTCCTCAGTTTTTGTTTGGTCTGTAGTGCAGGGGTTGGGGTGTCGAACGCTAATGGGCCTTTAAAAGAGATAGAAACGAGCGGGTTTTAATTACATGCTTTCAAATATTCTCTGTAACGAGAAATGCTGTGAACTGTAAGGTTTTGATGAAGAGATTCATCGCGGCAGACTTGCCGGAAATTACAGGATAGCAAAAAAGTTTCAGCCCATGTCAGCCTGTAGATGCATTAAGCTCCTTTTTCACAAAGCATGGTTCACAGATATTTTACGTTATCAGGTCATTTTATCCTGGTTTTACAGATCATACTGTATTGTATTTAAGGAATGAAGAGAATTTTATTTTTTTCAAATAAAATTCTCTTCATTCCTTATAATCTAATATTACAGACAACATACATCCACGGAAATAATTCAAACTGCATTCATTTTCTTATTTTTAAATCTAACGTTGGAGTTTCTAAATCCCCTTCCACTCATATTTGTATGGCGCAAGAATACAATAGGGAAGCAGTTTTCAGATCCCCAATACTGAAAATCAACCAATAGAACAAAAGTAAATGAACACAGCAGTGTGTAGGACCCGCAAAAGTAACCTTCAGCAAAAGTAGTTCCGGCACTGCTGATTTTTTTTTCATGGAGCTATGAAAAAAAAAAAAATTTCAGCCAGTCAAAACTCGCCAATATTCATGAAAACAACTGATATTAAATTATTTACACGTGGAACGTATGTAGTCTGCAAAAGCTTATAAACAATGCTACTTTTTGTGATTACTTGCTGAATTTCGACATCGCTGGACTTAGAGAACTAGAGACATGTGTTGATAGAATTTGTCAGTTTTATTCATTGATTAGTAATTATACGTGGTTTGATCCCGTCAGAAGTAAAAATGGCAGAGCTTTACGAAACAGTGGTGGAATTGCAGTTTTCGTTAAGATTTATTTTGTTGAGTGTAATTTGATAACACGTATTTTACCCGAGATTGTGTAGTACTCCAAATCAAAAATAGAAGTACATCAGATTTGTTCGATATTATTGTCGATATAACGTTTGTATCACTTGAGGGGGTCATCCATTTATGATAACAGAGAGTATGCATGTGGTATAGATTACATTGATAGCAACATTTTTAAAATTGAAGAACTTTTTCCACAGTGTTTATTATATATTGCTGGAGGTTTTAACGCTAGAACCAAAACGATGTTAGACTTCATTGGCCGCCAGATAATCTTGATATTATATTTAACATGGAACTAGATTATTGTGCAGATTCCTTTGAAATGAATAGGATTATTAATATGGATTTACAATACAATAACTTTGGAAAAAGACTTGTAAATTTTTGTTGTTTGCACAGTGTACATATTGTAAATGGTCGTCTCCATGGTGATACAAGGGGTAATTTCACATGTATTGCACACAATGGTGCGAGCACCGTTAATTATTTTTTGGCTTCCTCTGGTCTTTTTTATTATAAAACAAATTTTGAGGTATCACATAGAGATGACTAGGACTATTTTCCAATTGTTGCATGTTTAAGGTTACCTTATAAAAACATCATTGCAGACCAGTCCATAAATAATAATGAAAATGAGTTGATAACTTTAGTAACTTACAAATGGAATGAACAGGTTAGAGAGGCTTTTATTGGTCAATTTTGCATTACTTTAGCATATACAAACAATTATTCATGTAAATATAGATAGATCTATTCAACAGATATTAGATGAAAATTACCAGGGATGGAATTGGAACAGAATTTCATAAAAATTCATCACATATCATAGTACCAACTCTTTGTAACATTTTCAATAGCATAATGAATTTTGGTAAATTTCCTCAAAGATGGTCCGAAAGCATAATCGTGACGATACACAAATCGGGATCAGTGAGCAACCAGTCCAACTTCAGAGGTATTTCGATGTTGAATACGATGTATAAAATATTCTCTAATATTATCTTTGACAGAATGAAAAGATGGGTACAAGATTTTAATATTTTAGACGAAAGTCAAAAGGATATCGCACCGGTAGATATGTTTATTTTACAAGCCTTGGTCCAGAATTATCTATCAAAACCAGGCAGAAGATTTTATGTATTATACGTAGATTGTGAAAAAAAAAACTTTCGATAGTATACCGCATTAGAAAATCTTAAATTGCTGACATAATATTAGTTTTATAGGTAATTTATATAAGGTATTAGTTTCTATCTATTCTAATGTGAGTTCCAGAATCCGCGTTGATAACGATAAACTAACAAAAGCGTTGACTTGTAATGTTGGAAGCAACAAAGGGGATGTAACAAGTACGATTATTGTAATCTCTACATAAAAGAGTTGTCCCGCTTCTTAAGAGAAAGTAACCACAGATGTATTTTTATCACAGATGAAATTCCTGATGTTTTATGTATACTATTTGCAGACGACGTGGCTAATTGTTCGGACACATTCATTGAATTACAGCGCCAGCTGAATAGTATTTACTATTTCTATTTAGAATATGGAATGCAAGTTAATGAAAGGAAGACTGAAATAATTGTTTTTCGAAATGGCGGACCTCTTCGAGCAAGTGAACTCTGGTTATCTAATAGCAATGCGGTAAATGTTACATCTGTTTATATAAATACATTGGCATTTTATTTACTCCAATTATTGTCTTGGACTAAAGCGAAGGAAAAGTTAGCATCACAAGCCCTGAAGTCAATTAATGCGTTTAAAAATCTTTTCGTACAAAAATTGGCCGTTTCCCCGCACAAGATTATTTTAGAATTTTCGACTCAATGGTGAAACCGATACTCGTGTACGGTAGCGAAATTTGGGGAATAGAATATTTTGAAACCATTGAAAGGATTAAAGTTAAGTTCTGTAAAGATTACTTGAGATTAGGTAACTCAGTAAGAGACTGCATGGCTTTAGTGGAGTGTGGCAGGCTGCCCCTATGTTGTGATTACTTTTTAAGGCCTATAAAATATTGGTATAAACTTTCAATAATGCCCAACACACAATACTATATTATGCTTAAAAATCAAGATGACATGGGAAGAACAACTTGGATTACAGGGGTTAAAAGTTTATAATATTATCGTTATGGGTTTGGTCTGGTGTCGTTAAGCCAGGATTTTGGAAATATGAACCTTTTTGTAATGCAGTTTAAGCAAAGATTGTTTGATTGTTATAAGCAGGAATGGTCGAATAATGTTCACGGGTCATCTCGATGTGATACCTACAAATACTTTAAAACCATATTAGAACCAGAAAAAATACTTGTCTTTTGAAATAACAAACAGTCATATAAAAGCACTTGCTAGATTTCCATGTTCTAACCATAAATTTGCCATAGAAACTGGCAGACATAACAATATCCCGAAAACTGATCGACTGTGTGCCTTTTGCTTGGAAAAAAAAGATGTCTAGAAGACCAATATCATGTATTCTTTAAGTGTAAAAAAAAGAGCATAATTATTATCTGTGTAACTGGTATTCTGGAAATCGTGAAAATGTCGATTTTTACAACCTTCTGAGGACAAAAACCAATTTAAAATACGGAAAATTGCAAACTACGCGTATCATATTATAAGCAGAACATCATAACCCCTGGAACGCCTTCAGCCACTATAGTAACCTTTGTCGCTAATGTAGATCAAATTTAGAGGGCACAAAAAGTGAGGTCTCATCTTTGATCTGCACCGTCCGCTTTGTTGAAACACTACATACAGACAAAAAGCAACCAGAAAATTGCAATTATTTGGGTTTATTCCCCACTTTGAGGGTTTACCATTTTCAAACATAATTGTAGTTGCCCTATTGACCAGTTTGGAACATTATCAGACTACACTAAACATGTAGTCTGATCTTTGATCTTACTGTCCACTTTCCTGTGATATCTTAGACAATATTGACCTTGGGGTCTTGTTTCAAGACTGAAAACATGTATACGTACATGTCCATTTTTTTACGGTGCCCAAATGCCAGGTGTTAAAGCTGTATCCTTGAGCAGATGAGTCTGAAATTTATGGGACGGGGCCACTGGGTTAATTCATGAGAACTAGTGCTTATTGTTAGCCTATTTATACAAAGTAGATTAATGTAAAAACACAACTTAAAACTTAAGGGTCGATATCAAATGTTGTATTTTGGGCCGGAGGCCTTTATTTACTGAAAATAATGTTTGTATTCGTAGGAGTTTGTGGTTTGTATCATAAACAGAAATATATCGATTTTAGCAAATACTTTTAATCAAAATTTTACAAATACTTTGAATAAAAAAGAACATAATCGAATTATTGTACGGTTGAAGGAATGATCTTTTGTTATATCTATTTAGTTGACTTTAATCTTTAATTCTGTGTGTTACAAAGCATAATTGCTTTTACATCTATACACAGATAGAAAAAAATGCGAGAGAGAGAGAGAGAGAGAGAGAGAGATTTAAATTCCATGAAAAACTCTATATACCTTTTGAAATATGCTTATTACCAATTGTCTGGCTACACGATAAATTGAATTGCAAACTCGCATGAAGTCAACAAACAATATGAGAAAAACGATTTTCTAGAGGTTTTCTAGAGAGAAAATGAGGTCATTTTACGCTGTCATATGTTACTAAAAAAGGGTCCACCGAAATTTCTCAGGAAAGTTGATACATATTTAAACTGATAAAAATTTACTTTCGGTTTCGCCTCTTAGATGAACGGGTAAACTTTCCGTCCTCGTTTGGACTGTTTGGACTAAGATCAGTCTCACATAACTTGCACTCTCATCTCATACCTGTTGAACGTTTATTTCGACAATATTCTAACCTATACGCCACGGGGGGGGGGGGGGTGGCTTTCCTGACATTCCCTTTTCTTCCCTTTTCGAACCAAAGGAACGCTAGCAGAGCGGGAACTTGAACATTAATGTAGTCTTATTTTTGTCTGTGTCCGAATTTGTACATTTCAGTCATTAACCTTTTTTCACACAATCCTGACTTACAACAGAACTTTGAGAAGGAATGCTTTTGTAAACATTGTGTAAAAAAGGAGAAATACTGGTAGTCTCCTCCGTTCTGCTTTTTTCACATTGATTTCTACCTTTTCAGAAAAAAAAAAAAAAATCGCTTCATTTTAACCAGATTTGTTTCTCGTGTTCAAGTGTTATGCAGCTTTCAATTCGGTAGGGCCTAAAATTTTTGTCGTAAGGTAAAGCGGAAAAATGAAACTGAAATTCAGAAGATCATTTTGGTTCTTTTTGTTGTTGTTGTTGTTGTTGATCCATTAGATGGAGGAATTCAGATATTAGATATCCTTGAATTGGAATATGTTTGAGCCATGCTCTGTGAAAAAGAGGTTTTACGGCATCTCCATTAGCATAATACCAAGCAAGACATCACATAGTTATGGGTCCATAAATATCTTTTTTGTCTTACAATCAACTTAATCATGCGGTAGACTGGTCCTTTGACAAGCAGAAAAATTGAACAATGGCAAAAAGTTTCGACTCATGTTAGCCTGCGCGGACTGGGCAGGCTGACATGGTCGATACTTTTTGCAGATGCATTAAACCCCCTTTTCACAGAGCATGGCTGATATTTGTATTCTTTATTTATACATGAAGTTCACATAACAAAAAGTACCATCAAGTACCTTCTTCGGATATTACTCATGGTTTCAGAGTTGTGTGAAGTGTATAACAGTTGGACCCTGGCCCTTTCTCAAGCGAACAATTGTTAGCTTTTCTAAGCACAACACACAATCTTCACTTTTAACTACCTTACAGAAGAAGACTTTTGAAAACGTTGTCGCAAAAGGAGAAAATACTGGTCTCCAGCATTTTCTCCTTTTTCCAACAATGCTTCTTACTTTTTCGAAAATTATTTTAAATTCTGAGTCAAGTTTGCTTTAAATTTGTAAAATTTTGTCGTTTGGTAGAAAATGTAACTAAGAGTTGCAGACGACGAATTTGAACTTAGCACAACTGAGCTGTAGTTTTCTGATAGAGTTGAAAGGATTGCGGAAAGATGAGAATTAATGGTTACCATCATTTTCTCCTTTTTTGTCCCTAATGTGTTTTTTTTTTTTCGGCGAAGCTAAATGTGCTGGCTTTTGACCTACTTTTTGATAACAAATGAAAAGATAGAAGCTTGTGGTTGGTTAAACATTTAGACGTCTTTATTTTAAGGGCCCCTATCTATTTTGCTAGCAAGTTTACGCCGTTTATATTTTTTTTTTTTCAAAAAAAAAACAGAAAGTCTTGTCTTATTTAAATCCCACCACCTGAGGGTCATTTAAACTCGGGATTTTGGGATAAAAACTTAGTTTGCATTGAATTTGAGCCATCCTCTGTGAAAAAGGGGTTTTAATACGTCTGCAAAAAGTATCGACCCAGGTCAAACTGCGCGGTCCGAATAGGCTGACCTGAGCCGAAACTTTTTGCTTTTGATAAATTTTCTGCATGTCAAAGAACCATTCTACCTCCAGATTTGGATGGTTGTTAGTCAAAATGGAGTTTATGGATCTATTATTATATAATAATTTTCCTGGTATAATGCTTCAAAGAGAGGCATTGAAACCTTAATAGCTAAAGCATGGTATATATGAGCCGTGCTCTGGCAAAAGGGGGCTTAATGCATCTCCGTTATACACGATACTAGCCCAAGTCATCACATAATTATGGATCCATAGGAGCCACTTTTTTCAATAACCGACTTAATCATGAGGTAGATTGGTCTTTTGAAAAACAGAAAATTGACCAATGGCGAAAAGTTTCGGCCCAGGTCAGCCTGCGCGGGCTGCGCAGGCTGACCTGGGTCGATACTTTTCGCAGAGGCATTAATCCCCCTTTCCACAGAGCACGGCTGATATTATATAACCTTGAACTGTTATGCTCAGCTTAATTGAGCATGAAAAGCCTTTTGTAAGCAGTAGCCTTGTATATACGTTTATGTAAGTACATGTCTGTAAGTTCATGTAAGTATGTGTATATCTAAAAATAAATGAACTATAATGTCTCAAAATTCCCCCTGACTTTTATCACTGTAACCCATTACCTCACAGGTTTAACCCTTTACCACACTATCACAACCCTTAGGTAGCAGCCTTTAGAAAACATTTTGGGAAAAGGAGAAAATGCTGGTAACCAGCATTTTCTCCTTTTTTCAAGATGTTTTCTACCCCTATGAAGACAAATTACATCATTTGAGGCATGTTTGAATTGTCGTCTGCAAGTGTTTTCAATTTGAGCAAATCTACATTTTTGTCGTATGGTAAAACAAAAACTCTTTCATCGCCGAATACATCAACTCAACTTTTTTCACAGCTGAAAATATAACCTACTAGTAATCCACTGAAACTCAGATATATTTTTGTGATGTAGCCTTTACTCACATAGCGGACGGTATAGATCCAAGATCAGAATGTACGTTCTGTGCAGGCTGATCTTAATCTATGCCACCCGCAAACGCCTCTGTCTCCCTCTAGGACGCATCAGAAGTGTTAAACATCTACAAAAAGTGGCTAAATCGACAAAATAATGATTTAGAGACAGGAATTCGTTGTGTTTAGTGTTATTAAAACATCGTAGGAAAAGAAGCTCAATCTTGCAACGTATATTTGTACAGTTTTCGATGTTCTCAATTGCCATCTACTGAGATTAGATAATCCGATTTTTTTATAAAGATGAGTCATAACCTAGATATTACTTCCTTGTTTAGTCAGTATATTAAAACGGCGATATTTTGTCACCTTGTCCTGTGATTATAAAACTTGAGTTTAGGCTTAACTGACTTTGTGCATAAACTTTTTCTTTGGTTCTGTTGAAGTTGCAACAATGAAAGTTGTGTAGAATCTGGCATGAGTTTGTGATTGAAATAATTTTTATTAAATGGGTCTAAAAAAAATGTTATTAAGCGAGCCTTTGGCGAGCTTAATAAAACCTTTTTTGTTGTAGACGAGTTTAATAAAATTTTACCTCGAAAGCCAACGAATGTCAGAGTCTTTTTATCACATAGCTGCATCTCAAGAATTATAGTTCATGACCTGTTAAAAAAAAATGCCTACATGTACACGTGGGTATTGAAATAGCAATTATCAGAAATCGGCTTTTCTCATGTTGATTTTTCATCTTTCTGGTTGGGTTCAGTCTAATACTATTTCGCAGGCAATATAGACTAAGATCAGACAAGACAGAACGTGCAGAATCATCTTTAATCTGCACTGCCAGATACGGTGAGATTACGTCATGGAAGAACTTTGGTGTCGCACTATTTTGGATTCTTCTATTGGCTGGAAATTTTGATTTAGATCTAATTTATTTCGTAGTTTGAAAACTTATTTTTTGTTTTACTATGTCTGTCGATTCTTTGTATTATGTGCAGATAACGGTTATGGGGGGTGTCCGTGGTTGTGAGGTAGAGTGTCGGCCTCGTAACCATAAGGTCCCGAGTTGGAGACCCGGGAACGGGTGTCAACTTCGGGGATTTGTTCATTGGCCCACATATTCGGCGCGACTACAGTTCCCAGAAAGCAGAATCGAGAGATATTAGTTTAAGTTGTGAGAATTCGTATTCCAATCGATGTAAAATAAAGATGTTTAAACTAAATTAAACGGTTAGGACACTTTTCTCTGCTGGCTACTTTTAAACTTTTTCAGTACCAAATGTACTCATTCGGCCCCTATTGACGGCTGATAAGAAACTCTACGTAAACTCAGAGAGATTTTTGTCTTATAGGTTTAACTGTACAAGTGGGCGGTACACATCCGAGATCTGATTGCATATACTGTGCAGTCTGATCGTGTATCTGTACCTTCTGCAAAAGCGCTATTTCTTGCATGTAGGGAAAAAACTACAAGATGTCACAATTTTTTTACACAAATGACGTACACGTAAAAGAATAATAATAAAAAAAAATACATGCGCTATGCAAACAATATAGTAACATTCAGGAAAAGAGAAAAAGCACTATTGGTTGTCGCGAGAAATGCTTTTCTTTCCACGATGTTTTCTATGGCCGTTAACTAAAACGGCGTCAAAAGCCGTAGTTATCCTGTAATGTTTTGATGAAGTTTCAATTTAAGACATTTCTTCTATTTCAGTGCGTTTCGTTTTCCTAAGAAGTCGGTTTGTCCTTTTTCTCATTGTTTGGCATAATTACATTGCTGAAACGTGAAATTTTCAGTTGATATCATTTTAAGATTAGATATTAAATCAATTTCAACCCCGGAATAGGAGCACTTGTTGTTAAACGTTGCATGTGTGAAATTACATTTAGAATACATGTAGGTTGTACAGTAATCGATTATTGATTAGTACAGGAAAAGGACTATCCCCTATTGTATCTATTTTGTCGGCTGTGAATAACGGGGTATCGATTGACTGTAGCAACCCTTTTATATTAGTCTTATGAACGGTCCCGCAAATAGGCTTGCAGAGACCTGCAGAATTTACGTGTGCACATTTTTGACCAAAAGCAAATTACTATTTATTCATTCGGGGCAAATGATAAAAAGTCAAAAGCTAGCTTATACATCCACGCCGGAAAATATAGGACATTCCGTAAAACAACTTGTAAGAGAACCTTGAGTCAACGTACGTATACCCTTTGCGAGTCAACGTACATTATCAACGGATAATGTTGAGGATGCTAACATCCGATAAGTTCTGCTACGACTTATATATATGTCGACGATCTGATCGAGATTGTCATGTTTTACCCACGATTTTGGGTATGATTAGATGGCATGGGTCATCCACCGATCGGTAACATTTTTTCGTGGACAGGTTAATAAAATTCTACCTCAATAGCCAACGAATGTCAGATTCTTTTTATCACATAACTGTATTAGGCCTACATGTTCATGTTTATTGAAATTCATATCAAGCCTATTTGTTTCTTTGAAAAGTTTGTAGGCCTACATCACAGACAAAAAAAGTTCTAAAGAAACTAGCAAATAACGGTTTTGTTTTACATATAAAAGCTAGTAAAATGCGCATCTTTGTCACGATCATCAGTTTTGAAAGTCAATTTCACCTAAGAATCTTAATCGGAAATGTTTTAGAAATGAGGCGTATAATTACAGCGCGTTGACCAAATACGGCACTTTTTTCTTTTCTCACACATTTGTAAGACAACAAAATTCGTAATAGCAGTCTTACACTGAAAACAAAGGGAGTTACGTGCTAAGAAAAAATCTCTGTGTTTGAAAATGGATTGTATTCTCGGTCATCAAAAGAGGTCGAGTATGCATTTTCTTACGTCGAAAGAGTGAAATATTTATTGCACCTGGTTATTTTTCTTTTCAAAAGAATTCGTAATTAACAATAAGTTGCAAATCTTCTCGGTATATGAGTATTTGAATACCATGTTTGTTCAGACGTTTCAAGCAAGTTAACATCACTAGAGTTAATTTCTATTTCATTTCCATATAACAACAATTTGTATAGGCCTGTAATCTCTCTGTCTCTGTCTCTCTTTCTCTCTGTTTTTCATTTATCTGTCGATTTATGTTGAGGGGGAGGGGGTTGCTGGGTCATTGCTGCGTCAATGCTGGGTCATAGAGTAATAGGGCCATCTGCACAGTACAAGTAAAAATGCCGAGATTGTTCAATTAGCCATTTGATTCCTGTAATAGAACACACTATACGGTGCAAAAAATCTCAAAAACGAGTCTGTGAAAAAGTTATATAGTGCATCTGGAAAAAAAAAAATATCGACCCATGTCAGCCTACACTGCAACTAGTAACTTTTCTGCATGTCAAATGACCATTTAACCACGTGATGAGGTCGGATGTAAGACAAAATAGATCTATTTCATGGGGCGACTTTCTTGGATGTCGGATGTTTTTTGTCCATAGTGCAGGGGTTGGCATTATGAAGAAGTAGTAAATCCCTTTCCCCACAGCACCGTTCAAAGGAATAGCAATTCTTAGCCTGGTGTTACAAGATAATGTTACAGGGATATAGAGGATAATGCGCACCTTGCACCTTCTGATTTTGATCTATCATGAATGTTTATATAGAATAAATATGAGTTTCCCTTAGCATGTTAGTTAAAAATTCAGCCATGCCTTGTGAAAAGTGGGCTTTAAGCATCTGCAAAAAGTACCAACCCAGGTCAGCCTGTGTAATCCGTTATTCTATTGGTCAGTCTTATAAATGTCAAAGAACCAGTCTACCTCATGATTTAGTTGGTTGTTAGACAAATTTTTTTTTCATCCATAATTATGTGATGACCTGCTTGGTACAATGCGTCACGGATATACATTAAGCTTTTGCCAGAGCATGGCTTAACTAAATGTTTCAAGTCTGGGAATACTTGATGGCACTATGATTTATTCATGTATGTCTTTCAAGGGTATGTTTTCAAGCGAACCCTTCTTTGTGTTTTATGAGTTTTCTTCAAATTCTCTCTTTTCCGTATTCTCTCCTCTTCCTCCCGTATTCTCTTCTGTTCATTCTCAACTTGCATCATTTGGGGTAACTTTTTCTTGATGTCACTTATCAGGATTCTCAGCTTTATATTTTGATACGAATTTTTAACAAGACGTTCTCTGCTTTCTGTGTTTTTTTTATCAACTGCACACTTCTTACGCATGATTTCTAAATTTTCAGATGAATCAATAAAAGTAGTGAATTCTGGAAGTATAGTATCCTGAAAGTCCTTGTACAAATCTTTCCAATTTAGATCATCTGGTGTGTTGGTCCAGCTTGCTTCACACATACTGGTAGGTCGTCCAAGCATCAACCGCACGGTCCGATATAAGGTCCCAAGAGAACAGTACCGCGCATATAATTCAAGGGGCAGTCCTTTGACGTACTCCTCCACACATTTGTGCATTATAGCTTTCGTAAACTGTGTCATATAACCGTACAGCCCTTTGCCAGAAGTACAGACCTTGGTGATTGCATTTATGAAACATGCCGCGCTATTACTCGGCATCCCCGTCAGAGTTGTTAGACATTCGATAAATTTCTCTTGGTATATTTCAGGTTTAATTTTGAGACCTTTTTCTGATACTTGACCACTAGAAATATTCATTAGAGTGTGAATTCCCTCTTCTCGCAAAAGGTTTTCAGCGAAATTTAAGTTGGTTCCTGACCAAACATCTCTGTAACCCACTATTATTTTATATCTGTTTCTGTTTACTCTACCCAAATTGGCCAATTCTTCTGCACACGAATAATGGTATTTCGGCAAACAAGCACATGGGATGTAGTGTGAGAAAACAAAAACATATGGGAGCCCTGTGTCGTTGAAAATGTTTTGGTCGCTAAGCCTACCAAGTAACTCATCTATTGTGTTTTTAAAGTAAATGGCAAGTATTTCACCATGTACTGATTTTTTATTATTATTATTATTATTATTATTTTCATCAGAATAAAAATATTCTGGTAGGTTATCAATATCTTCATTCTGGAGAAACTTAATCATGTCATTAGAAATATCTCGTTTTTGAGTACCGACCTCTCTTGCAGAGAACACAGTTATAACAAGAATCTGGTTGGCCTCTAAATTGTTATCTTTTAAGTATTGATCTCCCTTGTCTGCCATCCTGTTCATAATCTGTTGAATGTAGCTTTTGCTGACAAGGTCAGGGCTGGGCAAGTTTGGGTTGAAGCTGGCACCTTCCTCTAGTCCCGGCTGGGCGTATAACCCCGATAAACTGACCAAGACTGCCGCCTGTATCCATTGCTTGATGGAAAACATCTTCTCACACATAAGTTTGGTCTGGAAAGGAAAAGGTAAAATTCAACGGGATGTGCTCTGTGGAAAAGGACATTAGTGCATCTGCAAAAATATCGACTCATGTCAGCCGGCTTAGTTCTCGCGGGATGACTTGAGTCGAAAATCTTACGATTGGTAAATTTCTGCATTTCGAAGACCATTCTACCTCATAGTTCAGTCTTGCGAAACGGTGGCCCAACCTTTCTAACATTTTACCCATTGACCACACAAATATTTTTTGAAGACGTTATTGACTTGTTTCACATAGAAATATCGGATTTTGGATAAATCTAAAGTCCCCTTTTTACTTGTGAAAGGTAGAGGTTGGATGCTTCAGTTGATTTGTCTATAGTGCGGGGGTGGAGAATGCTCATGGGCACTCTGGTCAGAAACCTTTAGAATTGATGGAAACAGTTGCATGCTTTCAAAGTATTCCCCGTAATGAGAAATACTGAAAACTATACAGTTTTGGTCCATAGATTCATTTTCAGAGAGGCATCGCGGAATACTTGAGTTTGTAATCCACGGAGGTATTGATGAACCGTAGTATCGAAAGCATGTCGCTATCGATGTCTCCGACCAGAAAGATTTTGTTTTAGTTGTGAAAAATACGTGAATGAGCTTTGTTTTCCAACCATTTATGCTAAAGAAACCAACTTTGGGATTTTTCATTGGCCCACACATTCGGCACGACTACGGGTGTAGTTCCCAGGGAGCAGAATCGAGAGAGAATAGCATAAGTTGTAAGAACTTGTTCTCAATCGATGTAAAATAAATATGTTTAAACTAAAGTAACCAATGACTGTCTTAAAAAACATTGTCGAAAAAGGAATAAATGCTGACTGACAGCATTTTCTCCTTGTCCAACAATGGTTTTAAACTAAGCTGAAATAGCAACAACTCTGTAATTACGGTTATTGAATGGATGTCGGTTCCAGTATACCATGGTGTGCTGCGACCTGTAATCTTTACATCGGCCCGGTGTCGTAACGCCAAAATATCTTCAGAGCAATGTAATACATTTCAGAGCCAATAAAAGACGCCTTTATTTTAAAAGGGCGAAAGGGGCTATCCAGACGCCAATCCTGGTGGTACCCTGACAATAGAGATGGAACTTCTCATTCGAAAGGGAGAGGGACTTAAACTAAGATATTTACAATTATTCGTGTAATAGATAGGAGACATGCTCTGGCAAAATGGGACTTAATGCATCTGCAGAAAGTATCGACCCATGTCAGCCTGTGTAGTCCGCGCAAGCTGGCCTTTGACGAGGCGAAATCTTTTGCTGTTTGTAATTTTCTGCATGTCAAAGGGCCAGTGCACCACCAGATCCAGTCGATTATTAGAAACAAATCTAGAAATGAGGCATGCTCTGTGAAAAGGATGTTCAATGCATCTGCAAAAAGGATCGACCCAGGTCAGCTTGCATAGTCCGTGCAGGCTGACATGTGTCGAAACTTTTTGCTACTAGTAAATTTTCTGCGTGTCAAAGGAAAAGTCTGCCTCATAATTCAGTTGGCTGTAGGACACAGAGGATTTTATGGACCTATCATTATGTGATGACTAACTTAGTAGAATGCATCACAGAGGTGCATTAAGCCCCCTTTTCCAAGAGCATGGCTCATAGATATTCTACTTCATCAGGTCATTTAGCCATCATTTATTTTTTCAGAAAATGGCATCTTAGAATTTTGTATGTTTTTATCAGAGATTTATAAAATTTTGCAAGTACATGTACTTTGAATGACAATACGTTATTGAATTATTGCATGGCTAAAAGATCGATCTTTTGCTGTATTTATTTAGTTAAAGATACACCTACACTCGTTTTCAGCCCGTTTGTGACCCATTTCATCTTCATTTTATGAAACTAGAGTCATCCGTGTATTACTGGAACAAATTGACATGAAATAAATGACCTCTATTACCATATATTACACGCTTGAATTATTGTCCAAACTTTGCTTTGGCCATTGTCGTCTGAATGCGGAAATATGTGAACGATTTTCAACTCTTTTTGCGGCGAATAGATTTATGGTGCTTTAAAGAATACTTAATATACTCGAAATAAAAATGATTTTGTTGGTTTGAATAGGTAAAAAAGCGTGGCGAATGACATTAATCTAAGATCCACTTTCTGTGTCTGATCTTAATCCATGTCATTCGCGAAATTTTCTTATTACGACTACGGCATCGAAAGGGTCAGACGTCCAAGTATACGTGATTATAAAAATATTCATTTTCTAATTATTCTTTGCATAAAGGTCAATTTCAGGTCAATTTTTTCGAGTAATACCTTCATACTAAATATTGCCTTTGCCGGTAGCAATGTTGCATTTCATTTTCTGGAGGCCATCAAAGAAATCTCTGTTGTCCTTTTGGGTTTCAAATCGAAGACAAATCCCGTAGGCTTTTTTATCCCTTCGCAATATATCGGTAATTTATCTAATGTTTACACGACTGACGAACCATTTTACACACTATAAAGTTGTAATATTCAGCGGGTTACTCTCTCTCTCTCTCTCTCTCTCTGGCTTTAAGAATGTATATCTTTAAGTTAAATCCTTAATTCTGTGTGTTACAAAGTATAATTGCCTTTATCACCTATAAAAAACTCTAGAAAACAAAAAAAAAACCAATATACATGTACTTAGGAAGAAGGAGTGTGAGAGAGAGAGAGATTTAAATTCCATGAAAACTCTACATACCTTTTGAATTTTGCTTATTATCAATGGTCTGGCTACACAGTCAAATCAATTGCAAACTTGCATGAAGTCGACAAACAATATGACACAGACGATCAAAGGTTTTCAAGAGAGGAAATGATGTCATTTAACCCTGTCATACATGTATGTTACTAAAAATAGATCCACCGAACTTTCACAGATAAGCTGATAGATTTCAATTGTATACTTTCGGTTTCGGTTTCACCTCTTAGCGAAATGGACAAACTTTCCGTCCTCGTTCGGACTGTTTGGACTAGGATCAGTCTCACATAACTTGCACTCTAATCTCATACCTGTTGAACGGGGGGGGGGGGGGGGGTGGGGGAGGGGGGCTTTCCTGACATTCCCTTTTCGAACCAAAGGATAACTAACAGAGCGGGAACTTGAACATTAATGTAGTCTTATCTTTGTTTGTGTCCGAATTTGTACATTCCAGTCATTAACCTTTTTCACACAATCCCGACTTTTAACAGAACTTTGAGAAGGAATGCTTTTGTAAACATTGTGTAAAAAAGGAGAAATACTGGTAATCTCCTCCGTTCTGCTTTTTTCACATTCATTTCTACCTTTTCAAAAAAAAAAATCGCTTCATTTTAACCAGATTTGTTTCTCGTGTTCAAGTGTTATGCAGCTTTCAATTCGGTAGGGCCTAAAATTTTTGTCGTAAGGTAAAGCGGAAAAATGAAACTGAAATTCAGAAGATCATTTTGGTTCTTTTTGTTGTTGTTGTTGTTGTTGATCCATTAGATGGAGGAATTCAGATATTTGATAATATCCTTGAACTGGAATATGTTTGAGCCATGCTCTGTAAAAAGAGGTTTTACGGCATCTCCATTAGCATAATACCAAGCAAGACATCACATAGTTATGGGTCCATAAATATCTTTTTTGTCTTACAATCGACTTAATCATGAGGTAGACTGGTCCTTTGACAAGCCGAAAATTGAGCAGTAGCAAAAAAGATTCGACTCAGGTCAGCCTGCGCGGACTGGGCAGGCTGACCTGGTCGATACTTTTTGCAGATGCATTAAACCCCCTTTTCACAGAGCATGGCTGATATTTGTATTCTTTATTTATACATGAAGTTCACATAACAAAAAGTACCATCAAGTACCTTCTTTGGATATTACTCATGCTTTCAGAGTTGTGTGAAGTGTATAACAGTTGGACCCTGGCCCTTTCTCAAGCGAACAATTGTTAGCTTTTCTAAACACAACACACAATCTTCACTTTTAACTACCTTACAGAAGAAGACTTTTGAAAACGTTGTTACAAAAGGAGAAAATACTGGTCTCCAGCATTTTCTCCTTTTTCCAACAATGCTTTTTACTTTTTCGAAAATTATTTTAAATTCTGAGTCAAATCTGCTTTAAATTTGTAAAATTTTGTCGTTTGGTAGAAAATGTAACTAAGAGTTGCAGACGACAAATTTGAACTTAGTACAACTGAGCTGTAGTTTTCTGATAGGGTTGAAAAGATTGGGGAAAAAGGAGCGTTCCATCATTTTCTCCTTTTTTGTCCCTAATGTGTGTTTTTTTTTCGGTGTAGCTGAATGTGCTGGCTTTTGACCTACTTTTTGGTACTGATAACAAATAAATTTATAGAATTTGTGATTGGTCAAGAATGTAGACATGTTTATAACAAGGGTCCCTACTTATTTGCTGATAAATTCACGCCGTCTATGTCTTTAAAGATGCTTTAAGTTTTATCTAAATCCCACCACCTGAGGGTCATCTAAACTCCGGATATGGGGTAAAAACTTAATTTTTACATTAAATTTGAACCATCCTCTGTGAAAAAGGGGGTTTAATACGTCTGCAAAAAGTATCGACCCAGGTCAAACTGCGCGGTCCGAATAGGCTGACCTGAGCCGAAACCTTTTTTTTTTCTTTTAAACTTTATTGTCCACGTCTATATGGTACTTGAGGGTCGTGGCCATCCCTTAAAGCACCTTATAATTCGTTGTTAGTATTCAAATTTTATACAGATACTATTGTATTGCTATATTGACATGGCTACTGAAATACAGAGATTTTAACACTGATGACTAATAACAGGTTTACTTTTCTGGATCGGTACATTTTTTTTAAAATATGTGGACAAAAGAGCTTATTTTTATATATAATTGTGTAAAAAAAAAACAAAGTGTGTGAGAGTTGCGTGAGTGTGAAGGTGATTGTGTTGATAAAATGTTAATTTCTTAGTTCAATGTACAGTACTGAAAGGTCAAATGCAAAAAGGAAACGTAGCATAAGGTAGGTATTCTTTTGAGGCTTCAGCACTGAAGCATTGTTCGTGTGCATGGTAAAAAAGTGCTTTTGATTTATGGGAGGTTTTGACTGATATATTCTACAATTGTCGTAAGCCTTCGTTCATTTTCATAATTTTTTGATCTTCTAACGATGCTAAGACTATAGGAGAGAACCTTTTGCTTTTGGTAAATTTTCTGCATGTTAAAGAAACATTCTACCTCCAGATTTGGTTGGTTGTTAGACAAAAAAGGAGGTTATGGATACATAATTATGTAATGATTTACTTGGTATAATGCTTCAAAGAACTGCATTTAGTTTCCATTTGCTAAAGCATGGCCCATTATATAACTTTAAACAGTTATAACGTTACTTATCTCAATTGAGCATGAAAACCGTTTATAACGTTACTAATCTCAATTGAACATGAAAACCGTTTTATAACGTTACTCTTCTCAATTGAGCATGAAAACCGTTTTATAACGTTACTCATCTCAATTGAGCTTGAAAACCGTTTTATAACGTTACTCATCTCAATTGAGCATGAAAACCGTTTTATAAGCAGTAGCCCTATACTAATTAATTCAAGTACATGTATATCTAAAAATAAATAAACTGTTATGTCTCAAAATTCCCCCTGGCTTTTATCGCTTTAACCCTTTACCACACATAATCCTTTAGCACATAATCACGACCCTGAGGTAGAAGCCTTTAGAAAACATTATGGGAAAAGGAGAAAATGCTGGTAACCGCCATTTTCTCCTTTTTTCCAAGATATTTTCTACCCTTACGAAGACAAATTTACTTCATTTGAGCCATGTTTGAATTGTCGTCTGCAAATGATTTCAATTTGAGCACGCATATATTTTTGTCGTGTGGTATAGAGTAAATTCTTTATCGCCGAATATATTAACTTAACCTTTCTTGAGAGGTGAAAATATAATTCCATGAAGCTCATATATATACATATGAGACGTACTCTGTGAAAAGGGGGTTTAATGCATCTGCGAAAAAGTATCGACCCAGGTCAGCCTGAGCAGTCCGCGCAGGCTGACCTGGGCCGAAACTTTTCGATATTGGTCAATTTTCTGTAAGTCAAAGGACCAGTCTACGTCATGGTCAAGTTAGTTGTTCCAAAAGTGACCATTATGGATCCATAATTATGTGATGACTTGGGCTGGTATCATGTATCACGGTGATGCATTAAGCCCCCTTTTGCCAGAGCATGGCTCATATATTTGTGACGTAGCCCTGACTAATTGAGCGGATTGATCCAAGATTAGATTTCACGTTCTGTGGAATATGATCTTGATCTAAGCCGCCCACAAAAGCCTTTCTCCCTGTAGGACGCTTCAGAAGTGTTTAACATCTACAAAAAGTGGCTAAGTCGACAAAATAATGATTTAGAGACAGGAATTCGTTGTGTTTAGTGTTATTAAAACATCGTAGGAAAAGAAGCTCAATCTTGCAACGTATATTTGTACAGTTTTCGATGTTCTCAATTGCCATCTACTGAGATTAGATAATCCGTATTTTTTATGAAGATGAGTCAAAATCCAGATATTACTTCCTTGTTTAGTCAGTATATTAAAACGGCGATATTTTGTCACCTTGTCCTGTGATTATAAAACTTGAGTTTAGGCTGAACTGACTTTGTGCATAAACTTTTTCTTTGGTGCTTTTGAAGTTGCAACAATGAAAGTTGTGTAGAATCTGGCATGAGTTTGTGATTGAAATAATTTTTATTAAATGAGTCCACAAAAAATGTTATTAAGCGAGCCTTTAGCGAGCTTAATAACACCTTTTTTTTGTTGTAGACGAGTTTAATAAAATTTTACCTCGAAAGCTAACGAATGTCAGAGTCTTTTTATCACATAACTGCATCTCAAGAATTATAGTTCATGACCTGTTAAAAAAAATGCCTACATGTACACGTGGGTATTGAAATAGCAATTATCAGAAATCGGCTTTTCTCATGTTGATTTTTCATCTTTCTAGTTGAGTTCAGTCTAATACTATTTCGCAGGCAATATAGACTAAGATCAGACAAGACAGAACGTGCAGAATCATCTTTAATCTGCACTGCCAGATACGGTGAGATTACGTCATGGAAGAACTTTGGTGTCGCACTATTTTGGATTCTTCTATTGGCTGGAAATTTTGATTTAGATCTAATTTATTTAGTAGTTTAAAAACTTATTTTTTGTTTTACTATGTCTGTCGATTCTTTGTATTATGTGCAGATAACGGTTATGGGTGGTGTCCGTGGTTGTGAGGTAGAGCGTCGACTTTGTAACCATAAGGTCCCGAGTTGGAGACCCGGGAACGGGTGTCAACTTCGGGGATTTGTTCATTGGCCCACATATTCGGCGCGAGTACTGGTACAGTTCCCAGGAAGCAGAATCGAGAGATAGTAATTTAAGTTGTGAGAATTTGTATTCCAATCGATGTAAAATAAATATGTTTAAACTAAATTAAACGGTTAGGACACTTTTCTCTGCTGGCTACTTTTAAACTTTTTCAGTACCAAATGTACTCATTCGGCCCCTATTGACGGCTGATAAGAAACTCTACGGAAACTCAGAGAGATTTTTGTCTTACAGGTTTGACTGTACAAGTGGACGGTACAGATCCAAGATCAGATTGCATATTCTGTGCAGTCTGATCGTGTATCTGTACCTTCTGCAAAAGTGCTATTTTTTGCATATAGGGAAAAAACTACAAAGATGTCACAAATTTTTTACACAAATGACGTACACGTAAAAGAATAATAATAATAATAAAAAAAAAATACATGCGCTATGCAAACAATATAGTAACATTCAGGAAAAGAGAAAAAGCACTATTGGTTGTCGCGAGAAATGCTTTTCTTTCCACGATGTTTTCTATGGCCGTTAACTAAAACGGCGTCAAAAGCCGTAGTTATCCTGTAATGTTTTGATGAAGTTTCAATTTAAGACATTTCTTCTATTTCAGTGCGTTTCGTTTTCCTAAGAAGTCGGTATTTAAATCAATAACTATTGAGAAAAGGAAAAGAAAGTTCAAGTGTACGAGAAAACAAATCGTAATTAAAGAGTAGAAGAAACAGATCGTAGTTGGCGTATTAGAAATAGTTCGTAGTTGAAAAGGAGAAAATGGTCGTAGGTCAAGCGTAGAAGCATGCATGTTTAACCTTATATTTTTTAGCACGCTACAAAGTTTTGGACTCGAACAAATTGAAAGCATTTGCAGAAAACAATTTAAATGTAGCTTTAATAATGGTTTCTGTCTGTGATAGGATTGAAAACATTGTGGGAAAAGGAGAAAATGCTGGTTACCAGCATTTTCTCTTCCCACCACATGTTCTGAGCAGATTTAATCAGTTTAAAAGACCCTATTATTGTGACATGTACCTTTTTGGGGTAGAAATCGCTAGAAATATCGGACAATATAGATCAAAGTTCTGTGCAGTCTGATCTAAATCTAAACTGTCCGTAAATACATTGCAATGCGCTCTTGGCAGTTTACTTTTTAACCTATCATCACTTGAAAGTAACATAAGCTTGTAACAGTTTTCAAAGAAATCTTGCAAAAAACGGGTAATAAAATAGATTTAAGCCATGCTCTATGAAAAGGGAACTTAATGCATATGTAAAAAAAGTATCGACCCATGTCAGCCTGCACAGTCCGCGCATGGTCTACATGGGTCGATAGTTTTTTGCAGTTTTTAAATTTTCTGCATGTCCAAAAGCCATTCTACCTAATGATGAAGTCGGTTGTTAGATAAAATAATTCTATGGATCCATAATTATGTCATGACTTGTTTGTTATCATACATCACAGAGATGCATCAAGACCCCTTTTCACAGAACATGGATCAATTAGATTTACTCTATATACATTACAATACCAACACAATACAAATACAAATACGATGCAAATACAATCAGTTTTATTATTCACTCCTATGTAGACAATGTACATAGACTACAAAATCAAATATGAAATTGCCCCCATGGTGTAACGTTACTTGAGTACAGAAAAGATTAAAAATAAAACCTATCAGTTATACATTTAGAATAATATAAAGGGAGTAAAGTAGTTCCATATATGTTAACAAACAGGCGAAAAAAGAAATAGAGCAATTAGGTTATTTTCATCCTTCGACAAGTACGAAAATAAACGTCAATCAATTCTTATTTGTTAATTCGGTTAACCCTTCATCTGCTAAATAAGTTAAGTGAAACTTTCAGGCTGTTAGTAAAAGTCCGTATGTCGCTATTTCAAAGTTATTGTTTGGAGAATATATCTCCTTATCGGACAGTGTAGATTCAAGATCAGACTGCACGTTCTGTGCAGTCTGATCTTGATCTACACTGTCCGCAAAAGCTCCTCGAGCCGCTCTTGGCAGTCTAAGGGTAAAGCACAAAGTTAACTGAAACTTCTCTAAAGAGAAATCAATTGAAACTTCTCTAAGGCGTATGTTACACGGTCACGAAAGAGAGCTAAAATGGCCGCATAATAAACAAGAAAGACCTTGAAAAATAGAAATTGTAAAGGTACTGGCATACAAATGCGCCATGCTCTGGCAAAAAGGGTGTCAATGCATCTCAGTGATGCATAACACCAAGGAAATCATCATATTATAATTATGTACCTAATTATGAAAACAGGCAAAGCCTAGAAACGGGCGAAAGGGACTTTTTTCTCAGACATATTAAAACAAGCGACCTAACCAACCCAAGACAATACGCAATGCGACAAGCACTCTTCCTATCTCTTTGTCCCAAATCTCCTAAAATACCTTTATCCAATCTTCTAAATGCATGCAATACGCAACTAGGTCCATCTATTCCTAGTCCTCTTGTCAGCTTACTCAAAACCAACAAAGTTTGCAATAGTCTTTTTCTTCATTAAATAACAGTTGGAGAATTAATTTTTATCATTAGCCTTGTGAACAAAGTGTTAAAAAACATAATACGTAGGTAAAGGTGTTGAAGAAACCAAAGCGAATACGAAATAACTAAGGCGAACTGCAAGAGGACGAACGGGATCAAGGCCGACTTCAGAAAAATACCTCAAAGCAAGAATGTCGCACTGCGTAGTTCATATGTCATTGAAACTAACAACATTGATATTTTATCCCCGATTATTTTTGTTATGATACGCGAACAAAAGGAAATGTTGTAGATAGATTACATTTTAAGAAATTTTAACAAAAAATAATTAAATTTAATCTTGTGGATTTAGTCTGACTGAGTTGAATTCTTCATGTAATAAACCAACCTTCTGCTTGTCAAGGAAGTTGAAGTACGGATACAGTCCAACTTTTTGTCCATATGGAGTAATTCAAAATGGCCGAAAAATTGTTCTTCAGGGTTGAAATATGACTAAATACGTGTAACTTATAGGCGGTCTTCCTACTGAATCATGGGGTAGACTGGTCCTTTGACAAGCTGAAAATATATGCAGACCGATAGCAAAATATTTCGACCCAGCTCTGCCTGGGTGGACAGTGCAGGCTGACTTGGGTCGACGCCTTTTGCAGATGCATCTAACCACCTTTTAAATAGCAATATTTAATATTGAAACTCTTGTGTGGTTACAAAATAACAAATAATGAAAAGTAAACGTGCCAGCAATTGTCTTTTTTCTCATTGTTTTGCATAATTACATTGCTGAAACGTGAAATTTTCAGTTGATATCATTTTAAGATTAGATATTAAATCAATTTCAACCCCGGAATAGGAGCACTTGTTGTTAAACGTTGCATGTGTGAAATTACATTTAGAATACATGTAGGTTGTACAGTAATCGATTATTGATTAGTACAGGAAAAGGACTATCCCCTATTGTATCTATTTTGTCGGCTGTGAATAACGGGGTATCGATTGACTGTAGCAACCCTTTTATATTAGTCTTATGAACGGTCCCGCAAATAGGCTTGCAGAGACCTGCAGAATTTACGTGTGCACATTTTTGACCAAAAGCAAATTACTATTTATTCATTCGGGGCAAATGATAAAAAGTAAGTCAAAAGCTAGCTTATACATCCACGCCGGAAAATATAGGACATTCCGTAAAACAACTTGTAAGAGTACCTTGAGTCAACGTACGTATACCCTTTGCGAGTCAACGTACATTATCAACGGATAATGTTGAGGATGCTAACATCCGATAAGTTCTGCTACGACTTATATATATGTCGACGATCTGATTGAGATTGTCATGTTTTACCCACGATTTTGGGTATGATTAGATGGCATGGGTCATCCACCGATCGGTAACATTTTTTGTGGACGGGTTAATAAAATTCTACCTCAATAGCCAACGAATGTCAGAATCTTTTTATCACATAACTGTATTAGGCCTACATGTTCATGTTTATTGAAATTCATATCAAGCCTATTTGTTTCTTTGAAAAGTTTGTAGGCCTACATCACAGACAAAAAAAGTTCTAAAGAAACTAGCAAATAACGGTTTTGTTTTACATATAAAAGCTTGTAAAATGCGCATCTTTGTCACGATCATCAGTTTTGAAAGTCAATTTCACCTAAGAATCTTAATCGGAAATGTTTTAGAAATGAGGCGTATAATTACAGCGCGTTGACCAAATACGGCACTTTTTTCTTTTCTCACACATTTGTAAGACAACAAAATTCGTAATAGCAGTCTTACACTGAAAACAAAGGGAGTTACGTGCTAAGAAAAAATCTCTGTGTTTGAAAATGGATTGTATTCTCGGTCATCAAAAGAGGTCGAGTATGCATTTTCTTACGCCGAAAGAGTGAAATATTTATTGCACCTGGTTATCGTTCTTTTCAAAAGAATTCGTAATTAACAATAAGTTGCAAATCTTCTCGGTATATGAGTATTTGAATACCATGTTTGTTCAGACGTTTCAAGCAAGTTAACATCACTAGAGTTAATTTCTATTTCATTTCCATATAACAACAATTCGTATAGGCCTGTAATCTCTCTGTCTCTTTCTCTCTTTCTCTCTGTTTTTCATTTATCTGTCGATTTATGTTGAGGGGGAGGGGGTTGCTGGGTCATTGCTGCGTCATTGCTGGGTCATAGAGTAATAGGGCCATCTGCACAGTACAAGTAAAAATGTTCAGTAAGATTGTTCAGTTAGCCATTTGACTCCTGTAATAGAACACACTATACGGTGCAAAAAATCTCAAAAACGATTCTGTGAAAAGGTTATATAGTGCATCTGGAAAAAAAATATCGACCCATGTCAGCCTACGCTGCAACTAGTAACTTTTCTGCATGTCAAATGACCATTTAACCACGTGATAAGGTCGGATGTAAGACAAAATAGATCTATTTCATGGGGCGACTTTCTTGGATGTGGGATGTTTTTTGTCCATAGTGCAGGGGTTGGCATTATGAAGAAGTAGTAAATGCCTTTTCCCACAGAACCGTACAAAGGTATAGCAATTCTTAGCCTGGTGTTACAAGATAATGTTACAGGGATATAGAGGATAATGTGCACCTTTCACCTTCTGAATTTGATCTATCATGAATGTTTGTATAGAATAAATATGAGTTTCCCTTAGCATGTTAGTTAAAAATTGAGCCATGCCTTGTGAAAAGTGGGCTTTAAGCACCTGCATAAAGTACCGACCCAGGTCAGCCTGTGTAATCCGTTATTCTGTTGGTCAGTCTTATGAATGTAAAAGAACCAGTCAACCTCATGATTTAGTTGGTTGTTAGACAAAATATTTTTTTATCCATAATCATGTGATGACCTGCTCGGTACAATGCGTCACGGAGATACATTAAGCTTTTGCCAGAGCATGACTTAATAAAATGTTTCAAGTCTGGGAATCCTTGATGGCGCTATGATTATACATGTATGTCTTTCACGGTTATGTTTTCATGCGAGACCTTGTTTGCGTTTTCTGGATTTTCTTCAATTTCTCTCTTTTCCGTATTCTCTCCTCTTCCTCCCTTATTCTCTTCTGTTTATTCTCATCTTTCTTCATTTGGTGTAACTTTTCCTTGATGTCCCTTATCAGGATTCTCAGCTTTATATTTTGATACGAATTTTTAACAAGACGGTCTCTACTTTCTATTTTTTCTTGACACTTCTTACGCATACTTTTTAGATTTTCAGACGAATCAATAAACGTCGTGAATTCTGGAACTATAGTATCCGGAAAGTCCTCATACAAATCATTCCAATTTAGATCATTTGGTGTGCTGGTCCAGCTTGCTTCAGTCATACCGGTAGGTCGACCAGGTATCAATCGCACGGTCCGAGGTAAGGTTTCGAGGGAACAGTACCGCGCACATAACTCAAGTGGTAGTCCTTTGACGTATTCCTCCACACATTCGTGCATTACAGCTTTCGTAAACTGTGTCATATAACCATACAAGTCTTTGCCGAAAGTACAGTTCTTGGTGATTGCATTTATGAAACATGCAGCGGTATCACGCGGCATCCCCGTCAGAGTAATTAGACATTTGGTAAATTTCTCTTGGTATATTTCAAGTTCAACATTGTGACAATTGTCATGTACTTGTCCGCTTGAAATATCCATTAAACTATGTATTCCTCCTTCTTGCAAAAGCTGAAGAGCTAACTCCTTGTCACAGCCTTTCCATACAGCTCTGTAACCCACTATTATTTTATACCTGTCTTTGTTTACTCTACCTAAATTAGCCAGTTCTTCTGCACACGAGTAATGGACATGTGTCAAACCAGCACACGGGATATAGTGTGAAAAAATAAAAACATATGAGGGCCTTGTGTCTTTTGAATTCATTTCCTCGCTAAGTTTAGAAAGTAAGTCATCTATGGTATTTTTAAAATGAATGGCTTGCATTTCACCATGCACTTTTACCTTATAAAAATATGGTGGTAGGTTATCAATAGATTTGTTCGGGAGAATCTGTATCATGTCATCAGAAATTTCTGGCTTTTTAGCATCGACCTCATTTGCAGACAATACAGCGATGACAAGAATCTGCTTGGCCTTTATATTGTTTTGTTTTAAGTATTGATTTCCCTTGTCTGCCATCCTGTTCAGAATTTCTCGAACGTAGCTGTTGAAGGTTCGATAAAGGTCAGGGCTGGGCGAGTATGGATTGAAGCTGGCACTTTCTTCTGATCCCGTCTTTATCCATTGCTTGATGGAAAACATCTTCTCACACATATAAGTTTGGTCTGGAAACGTAAAAAAAAAGGATAAAAATCAATGGGCTATGCTCTGTAAAAATAGGGATTAATGCATTTGAAAGCAGTATCTACTCAAATCCGGCAGCGCAGGCTGATCTTGGTCGAAAATCTTTGTGATTGGTATGTTTTCTGCAGTTCGAAGGACCATTCTACCTCAAAATTCAGTCAGTTTTTAGACGAAATAGATTTATTTTATGCGTCGATATCTTTGATATCTTTAGTATAATACATTACGAAGATGCATTAGACACCCCCCCCCCCGTTCCAAGAGCGCTGATTTCAATATACAAAAAGTTAAAGCGCTATTTTTGCTGTCATTTCGAGGTATTTTGGAACGAAATGACAAACTTAGAGAAAATTTTAGAAACACATATAACACATATAACAGCCTAATTTTTGTAACATTTTGCCCATTGAAGACACAAATATCTTTTGAAAATGATACATTAACTTATTTCAAGTCAGGAAGGAAATTCAGTCCGACCTTGAATTAAGGTCGTTCACTTTTTAATTCTGAAAGGTGGGTGTAGGATTCCTCAGTTTTTGTTTGGTCTGTAGTGCAGGGGTTGGGGTGTCGAACACTAATGGGCCTTTAAAAGAGATAGAAACGAGCGGGTTTTAATTACATGCTTTCAAATATTCTCTGTAACGAGAAATGCTGTGAACTGTAAGGTTTTGATGAAGAGATTCATCGCGGCAGACTTGCCGGAAATTACAGGATAGCAAAAAAGTTTCAGCCCATGTCAGCCTGTAGATGCATTAAGCTCCTTTTTCACAAAGCATGGTTCACAGATATTTTACGTTATCAGGTCATTTTATCCTGGTTTTACAGATCATACTGTATTGTATTTAAGGAATGAAGAGAATTTTATTTTTTTCAAATAAAATTCTCTTCATTCCTTATAATCTAATATTACAGACAACATACATCCACGGAAATAATTCAAACTGCATTCATTTTCTTATTTTTAAATCTAACGTTGGAGTTTCTAAATCCCCTTCCACTCATATTTGTATGGCGCAAGAATACAATAGGGAAGCAGTTTTCAGATCCCCAATACTGAAAATTAACCAATAGAACAAAAGTAAATGAACACAGCAGTGTGTAGGACCAGCAAAAGTAACCTTCAGCAAAAGTAGTTCCGGCACTGCTGATTTTTTTTTCATGGAGCTATGAAAAAAAAAAATTTCAGCCAGTCAAAACTCGCCAATATTCATGAAAACAACTGATATTAAATTATTTACACGTGGAACGTATGTAGTCTGCAAAAGCTTATAAACAATGCTACTTTTTGTGATTACTTGCTGAATTTCGACATCGCTGGACTTAGAGAACTAGAGACATGTGTTGATAGAATTTGTCAGTTTTATTCATTGATTAGTAATTATACGTGGTTTGATCCCGTCAGAAGTAAAAATGGCAGAGCTTTACGAAACAGTGGTGGAATTGCAGTTTTCGTTAAGATTTATTTTGTTGAGTGTAATTTGATAACACGTATTTTACCCGAGATTGTGTAGTACTCCAAATCAAAAATAGAAGTACATCAGATTTGTTCGATATTATTGTCGATATAACGTTTGTATCACTTGAGGGGGTCATCCATTTATGATAACAGAGAGTATGCATGTGGTATAGATTACATTGATAGCAACATTTTTAAAATTGAAGAACTTTTTCCACAGTGTTTATTATATATTGCTGGAGGTTTTAACGCTAGAACCAAAACGATGTTAGACTTCATTGGCCGCCAGATAATCTTGATATTATATTCAACATGGAACTAGATTATTGTGCAGATTCCTTTGAAATGAATAGGATTATTAATATGGATTTACAATACAATAACTTTGGAAAAAAGTTTTGTAAATTTTTGTTGTTTGCACAGTGTACATATTGTAAATGATCGTCTCCATGGTGATACAATGGGTAATTTCACATGTATTGCACACAATGGTGAGAGCACCGTTAATTATTTTTTGGCTTCCTCTGGTCTTTTTTATTATAAAACAAATTTTGAGGTATCACATAGAGGTGACTAGGACTATTTTCCAATTGTTGCATGTTTAAGGTTACCTTATAAAAACATCATTGCAGACCAGTCCATAAATAATAATGAAAATGAGTTGATAACTTTAGTAACTTACAAATGGAATGAACAGGTTAGAGAAGCTTTTATTGGTCAATTTTGCATTACTTTAGCATATACAAACAATTATTCATGTAAATATAGATAGATCTATTCAACAGATATTAGATGAAAATTACCAGGAACAGATGACATTGGAACAGAATTTCATAAAAATTAATCACATATCATAGTACCAACTCTTTGTAACATTTTCAATAGCATAATGAATTTTGGTGAATTTCCTCAAAGTTGGTCCGAAAGCATAATCGTGACGATACACAAATCGGGATCAGTGAGCAACCCGTCCAACTTCAGAGGTATTTCGATGTTGAATACGATGTATAAAATATTCTCTAATATTATCTTTGACAGAATGAAAAGATGGGTACAAGATTTTAATATTTTAGACGAAAGTCAAAAGGATATCGCACCGGTAGATATGTTTATTTTACAAGCCTTGGTCCAGAAGTATCTATCAAAACCAGGCAGAAGATTTTATGTATTATACGTAGATTGTGAAAAAAAAACTTTCGATAGTATACCGCATTAGAAAATCTTAAATTGCTGACATAATATTAGTTTTATAGGTAATTTATATAAGGTATTAGTTTCTATCTATTCTAATATGAGTTCCAGAATCCGCGTTGATAACGATAAACTAACGAAAGCGTTGACTTGTAATGTTGGAAGCAACAAAGGGGATGTAACAAGTACGATTATTGTAATCTCTACATAAGAGAGTTGTCCCGCTTCTTAAGAGAAAGTAACCACAGAGGTATTTTTATCACAGATGAAATTCCTGATGTTTTATGTATACTATTTGCAGACGACGTGGCTAATTGTTCGGACACATTCATTGAATTACAGCGCCAGTTGAATAGTATTTATTATTTCTATTTAGAATATGGAATGCAAGTTAATGAAAGGAAGACTGAAATAATTGTTTTTCGAAATGGCGGACCTCTTCGAGCAAGTGAACTCTGGTTATCTAATAGCAATGCGGTAAATGTTACATCTGTTTATATAAATACATTGGCATTTTATTTACTCCAATTATTGTCTTGGACTAAAGCGAAGGAAAAGTTAGCATCACAAGCCATGAAGTCAATTAATGCGTTTAAAAATCCTTTCGTACAAAAATTGGTCGTTTCCCCGCACAAGATTATTTTAGAATTTTCGACTCAATGGTGAAACCGATACTCGTGTACGGTAGCGAAATTTGGGGAATAGAATATTTTGAAACCATTGAAAGGATTAAAGTTAAGTTCTGTAAAGATTACTTGAGATTAGGTAACTCAGTAAGAGACTGCATGGCTTTAGTGGAGTGTGGCAGGCTTCCCCTATGTTGTGATTACTTTTTAAGGCCTATAAAATATTGGTATAAACTTTCAATGATGCCCAACACACAATACTATATTATGCTTAAAAATCAAGATGACATGGGAAGAACAACTTGGATTACAGGGGTTAAAAGTTTATAATATTATCGTTATGGGTTTGGTCTGGTGTCGTTAAGCCAGGATTTTGGAAATATGAACCTTTTGTAATGCAGTTTAAGCAAAGATTGTTTGATTGTTATAAGCAGGAATGGTCGAATAATGTTCACGAGTCATCTCGATGTAATACCTACAAATACTTTAAAACCATATTAGAACCAGAAAAAATACTTGTCTTTTGAAATAACAAACAGTCATATAAAAGCACTTGCTAGATTTCCATGTTCTAACCATAAATTTGCCATAGAAACTGGCAGACATAACAATATCCCGAAAACTGATCGACTGTGTGCCTTTTGCTTGGAAAAAAAAGATGTCTAGAAGACCAATATCATGTATTCTTTAAGTGTAAAAAAAAGAGCATAATTATTATCTGTGTAACTGGTATTCTGGAAATCGTGAAAATGTCGATTTTTACAACCTTCTGAGGACAAAAACCAATTTAAAGCCTTGGTCACACCGACCTAACGGACGAGTAACGGATAAAAAGTCATTTTATCCGTTCGTGTCCGTTCGTATCCGTTTTATGTCCGTTTCTTATCCGGTGAATCCGCTACTTGTCCGGCGATGTCCGGCGATGTCCGTTCCGTCCGGTGGGAAGTTTTGAGCATGTTCAAAACTTTCCACCGGACAAAACGGACAGAGACATGCAAATGATAGACTTTGGATGCATCTGACAATTTATACCCTCGGCATGTCACGTGACCGGTACGTTCCTCGTACGTTGGTGTTCGGTACATTTCCGTTCATCGTACGTTTTGTCCGGTTCTCATGCGTTGCACTTCCGTTTTATCCGGTACAAGTCCCTTACTCGTACGGTGATATCCGTTAATAGACCGTTTATTATCCTGTACATATTCGTTAAACGTGCGTTTTTTTCCGTTTAATGTGCGGTACTCGTGCGGTCATTGCGTGGCTTCCTCGCTCCACACACCGATCGAGTGAGCCTCGAGCGGCAGAGGAGATGAATTTCGTCACCGGATAACCAAATTCTGCATATTTTTGTCCGTTTCCCCCCCGTTACATATCCGTTAGCCGGTCTGACCAAGCCTTAAAATACGGAAAATTGCAAACTACGCGTATCATATTGTAAGCAGAACATCATAACCCCTGGAACGCCTTCAGCCACTATAGTAACCTTTGTCGCTAATGTAGATCAAATTTAGAGGGCACAAAAAGTGAGGTCTCATCTTTGATCTGCACCGTCCGCTTTGTTGAAACACTACATACAGACAAAAAGCAACCAGAAAATTGCAATTATTTGGGTTTATTCCCCACTTTGAGGGTTTACCATTTTCAAACATAATTGTAGTTGCCCTATTGACCAGTTTGGAACATTATCAGACTACGCTAAACATGTAGTCTGATCTTTGATCTTACTGTCCACTTTCCTGTGATATCTTAGACAATATTGACCTTGGGGTCTTGTTTCAAGACTGAAAACATGTATACGTACATGTCCATTTTTTTACGGTGCCCAAATGCCAGGTGTTAAAGCTGTATCCTTGAGCAGATGAGTCTGAAATTTATGGGACGGGGCCACTGGGTTAATTCATGAGAACTAGTGCTTATTGTTAGCCTATTTATACAAAGTAGATTAATGTAAAAACACAACTTAAAACTTAAGGGTCGATATCAAATGTTGTATTTTGGGCCGGAGGCCTTTATTTACTGAAAATAAAGTTTGTATTCGTAGGAGTTTGTGGTTTGTATCATAAACAGAAATATATCGATTTTAGCAAATACTTTTAATCAAAATTTTACAAATACTTTGAATAAAAAAAAACATAATCGAATTATTGTACGGTTGAAGGAATGATCTTTTGTTATATCTATTTAGTTGACTTTAATCTTTAATTCTGTGTGTTACAAAGCATAATTGCTTTTACATCTATACACAGATAGAAAAAAATGCGAGAGAGAGAGAGAGAGAGAGAGAGAGAGAGAGAGAGATTTAAATTCCATGAAAAACTCTATATACCTTTTGAAATATGCTTATTACCAATTGTCTGGCTACACGATAAATTGAATTGCAAACTCGCATGAAGTCAACAAACAATATGACAAAAGCGATTTTCTAGAGGTTTTCTAGAGAGAAAATGAGGTCATTTTACGCTGTCATATGTTACTAAAAAAGGGTCCACCGAAATTTCTCAGGAAAGTTGATACATATTTAAACTGATAAAAATTTACTTTCGGTTTCGCCTCTTAGATGAACGGGTAAACTTTCCGTCCTCGTTTGGACTGTTTGGGCTAAGATCAGTCTCACATAACTTGCACTCTCATCTTATACCTGTTGAACGTTTATTTCGACAATATTCTAACCTATACGCCACTGGGGCGCGTAAAGCGGAAAAATGAAACTGAAATTCAGAAGATCATTTTGGTTCTTTTTGTTGTTGTTGTTGTTGTTGATCCATTAGATGGAGGAATTCAGATATTTGATAATATCCTTGAACTGGAATATGTTTGAGCCATGCTCTGTGAAAAAGAGGTTTTACGGCATCTCCATTAGCATAATACCAAGCAAGACATCACATAGTTATGGGTCCATAAATATCTTTTTTGTCTTACAATCGACTTAATCATGAGGTAGACTGGTCCTTTGACAAGCCGAAAATTGAGCAGTAGCAAAAAAGATTCGACTCAGGTCAGCCTGCGCGGACTGCGCAGGCTGACCTGGTCGATACTTTTTGCAGATGCATTAAACCCCCTTTTCACAGAGCATGGCTAATATTTGTATTCTTTATTTATACATGAAGTTCACATAACAAAAAGTACCATCAAGTACCTTCTTCGGATATTACTCATGGTTTCAGAGTTGTGTGAAGTGTATAACAGTTGGACCCTGGCCCTTTCTCAAGCGAACAATTGTTAGCTTTTCTAAACACAACACACAATCTTCACTTTTAACTACCTTACAGAAGAAGACTTTTGAAAACGTTGTCGCAAAAGGAGAAAATACTGGTCACCAGCATTTTCTCCTTTTTCCAACAATGCTTTTTACTTTTTCGAAAATAATTTTAAATTCTGAGTCAAGTTTGCTTTAAATTTGTAAAATTTTGTCGTTTGGTAGAAAATGTAACTAAGAGTTGCAGACGACAAATTTGAACTTAGCACAACTGAGCTGTAGTTTTCTGATAGAGTTGAAAGGATTGCGGAAATATGAGAATTAATGGTTACCATCATTTTCTCCTTTTTTGTCCCTAATGTGTTTTTTTTTAGGCGAAGCTGAATGTTCTGGCTTTTGACCTACTTTTTGATAACAAATGAATAGATAGAAGCTTGTGATTGGTTAAAAATTTAGACATCTTTATTCCAATGGCCCCTATCTATTTTGCTAGCAAGTTTACGCCGTTTATGTTTTTAAAAAAAAAACAGAAAATCTTGTCTTATTTAAATCCCACCACCTGAGGGTCATTTAAACTCGGGATTTTGGGATAAAAACTTACTTTACATTAAATTTGAGCCATCCTCTGTGAAAAAGGGGGTTTAATACGTCTGCAAAAAGTATCGACCCAGGTCAAATGCGCGGTCCGAATAGGCTGACCTGAGCCGAAACTTTTTGCTTTTGATAAATTTTCTGCATGTCAAAGAACCATTCTACCTCCAGATTTGGATGGTTGTTCGTCAGAATGGAGTTTATGGATCTATTATTATATAATAATTTTCCTGGTATAATGCTTCAAAGAGAGGCATTGAAACCTTATTTGCTAAAGCATGGTATATATGAGCCGTGCTCTGGCAAAAGGGGGCTTAATGCATCTCCGTTATACACGATACAAGCCGAAGTCATCACATAATTATGGATCCATAGGAGCCACTTTTTTCAATAACCGACTTAATCATGAGGTAGATTGGTCCTTTGAAAAACAGAAAATTGACCAATGGCGAAAAGTTTCGGCCCAGGTCAGCCTGCGCGGGCTGTGCAGGCTGACCTGGGTCGATACTTTTCGCAGAGGCATTAAGCCCCCTTTTCACAGAGCACGGCTGATATTATATAACCTTGAACTGTTATGCTCAGCTTAATTGAGCATGAAAAGCCTTTTGTAAGCAGTAGCCTTGTACATACGTTCATGTAAGTACATGTATGTAAGTTCATGTAAGTATGTGTATATCTAAAAATAAATGAACTATAATGTCTCAAAATTCCCCCTGACTTTTATCACTATAACCCATTACCTCACAGGTTTAACCCTTTACCACACTATCACAACCCTTAGGTAGCAGCCTTTAGAAAACATTTTGGGAAAAGGAGAAAATGCTGGTAACCAGCATTTTCTCCTTTTTTCAAGATGTTTTCTACCCCTATGAAGACAAATTACATCATTTGAGGCATGTTTGAATTGTCGTCTGCAAATGTTTTCAATTTGAGCAAATCTACATTTTTGTCGTATGGTAAAACAAAAACTCTTTCATCGCCGAATACATCAACTCAACTTTTTTCACAGCTGAAAATATAACCTACTAGTAATCCACTGAAACTCAGATATATTTTTGTGATGTAGCCTTTACTCACATAGCGGACGGTATAGATCCAAGATCAGACTGTACGTTCTGTGCAGGCTGATCTTAATCTATGCCACCCGCAAACGCCTCTGTCTCCCTCTAGGACGCATCAGAAGTGTTAAACATCTACAAAAAGTGGCTAAATCGACAAAATAATGATTTAGAGACAGGAATTCGTTGTGTTTAGTGTTATTAAAACATCGTAGGAAAAGAAGCTCAATCTTGCAACGTATATTTGTACAGTTTTCGATGTTCTCAATTGCCATCTACTGAGATTAGATAATCCGTATTTTTTATAAAGATGAGTCATAACCTAGATATTACTTCCTTGTTTAGTCAGTATATTAAAACGGCGATATTTTGTCACCTTGTCCTGTGATTATAAAACTTGAGTTTAGGCTTAACTGACTTTGTGCATAAACTTTTTCTTTGGTGCTTTTGAAGTTGCAACAATGAAAGTTGTGTAGAATCTGTCATGAGTTTGTGATTGAAATAATTTTCATTAAATGAGTCCACAAAAAATGTTATTAAGCGAGCCTTTGGCGAGCTTAATAACACCTTTTTTTGTTGTAGACGAGTTTAATAAAATTTTACCTCGAAAGCCGACGAATGTCAGAGTCTTTTTATCACATAGCTGCATCTCAAGAATTATAGTTCATGACCTGTTAAAAAAAATGCCTACATGTACACGTCGGTATTGAAATAGCAATTATCAGAAATCGGCTTTTCTCATGTTGATTTTTCATCTTTCTAGTTGAGTTGAGTCTAATACTATTTCGCAGGCAATATAGACTAAGATCAGACAAGACAGAACGTGCAGAATCATCTTTAATCTGCACTGCCAGATACGGTGAGATTACGTCATGGAAGAACTTTGGTGTCGCACTATTTTGGATTCTTCTATTGGCTGGAAATTTTGATTTAGATCTAATTTATTTAGTAGTTTGAAAACTTATTTTTTGTTTTACTATGTCTGTCGATTTTTTGTATTATGTGCAGATAACGGTTAGGGTGGTGTCCGTGGTTGTGAGATAGAGCGTCGGCCTCGTAACCATAAGGTCCCGAGTTGGAGACCCAGGAGCGGGTGTCAACTTCGGGGATTTGTTCATTGGCCCACATATTCGGCGCGAGTACTGGTACAGTTCCCAGGAAGCAGAATCGAGCGATATTAGTTTAAGTTGTAAGAACTTGTTTCTCAATCGATGTAAAATAAATATGTTTAAACTAAATTAAACGGTTAGGACACTTTTCTCTGCTGGCTACTTTTAAACTTTTTCAGTACCAAATGTACTCATTCGGCCCCTATTGACGGCTGATAAGAAACTCTACGGAAACTCAGAGAGATTTTTGTCTTATAGGTTTAACTGTACAAGTGGACGGTACAGATCCGAGATCTGATTGCATATTCTGTGCAGTCCGATCGTGTATCTGTACCTTCTGCAAAAGCGCTATTTCTTGCATGTAGGGAAAAAACTACAAAGATGTCACAAATTTTTTACACAAATGACGTACACGTAAAAGAATAATAATAATAAAAAAAATACATGCGCTATGCAAACAATATAGTAACATTCAGGAAAAGAGAAAAAGCACTATTGGTTGTCGCGAGAAATGCTTTTTTTTCCACGATGTTTTCTATGGCCGTTAACTAAAACGGCGTCAAAAACCGTAGTTATCCTGTAATGTTTTGATGAAGTTTCAATTTAAGACATTTCTTCTATTTCAGTGCGTTTCGTTTTCCTAAGAAGTCGGTATTTAAATCAATAACTATTGAGAAAAGGAAAAGAAAGTTCAAGTGTAGGAGAAAACAAATCGTAATTAAAGAGTAGAAGAAACAGATCGTAGTTGGCGTATTAGAAATAGTTCGTAGTTGAAAAGGAGAAAATGGTCGTAGGTCAAGCGTAGAAGGATGCATGTTTAACCTTATATTCTTTAGCACGCTACAAAGTTTTAGACTCAAACAAATTGAAAGCATTTGCAGAAAACAATTTAAATGTAGCTTTAATAATGGTTTCTGTCTGTGATAGGATTGAAAACATTGTGGGAAAAGGAGAAAATGCTGGTTACCAGCATTTTCTCCTTCCCACCACACGTACTGAGCAGATTTATTCAGTTTAAAAGACCCTAGCATTGTGACATGTACCCTTTTTGGGGTAGAAATCGCTAGAAATATCGGACAATATAGATCAAAGATCAGACCATACGTTCTGTGCAGCCTGATCTGAATCTAAACTGTCCGCAAATACATTGCAATGTGCTCTTGGCAGTTTACTTTTTAACCTAACATCACATAAAATTGTTCAAAGGATTCTTGTGAAAAAAAAGGGTAATACAAATGAATCGATCAATTCTCTGTGAAAACGGGTATTAATGCATCTGCAAAAAGTATCGACCCATGTCAGCCTGCACAGTTCGCACATGGTCTACGTGGGTCGAAAGTTTTTGCAGTTTTTAAATTTTCTGCACGTCCAAGGGCCATTCTACCTAATGATGAAGTCGGTTGTTAGATAAAATAATTTTATGGATCCATAATTATGTCATGACTTGTTTGTTATCATACATCACAGAGATGCATCAAGACCCCTTTTCACAGAGCATGGATCAATTAGATTTACTCTGTATACATTACAATACAAACACAATACAAATACAAATACGATGCAAATACAATCAGTTTTATTAATCGCTCCTATGTAGACAATGTACATAGACTACAAAATCAAATATAAAATTGCTACCATGATGTACTTGAATAAAGAAAATATTAAAAACAAGACCTGTCAGTTATACTTTTGAAATAGTATAAAGGGAGTAAAGTAGTTCCATATATGTTAACAAACTGGCGAAAGAAGAAATAGAGCAGTTAGGTTCTTTTCATACTTCGACAAGTACGAAAATAAACGTCAGTCAATTCTTATTTGTTAATTCGGTTAACCCTTCACCTGCTAACTAAGTTAAGTGAAACTTTCAGGCTGTTAGTAAAAGTCCTTATGTCGCTATTTCAAAGTTATTGTCTGGAGAAAATATCTCCTTATCGTACAGTGTAGATTCAAGATCAGACTGCACGTTCCGTGCAGTCTGATCTTGATCTACACTGTCCGCAAAAGCTCCTCGAGCCGCGCTTGGCAGTCTAAGGGTGAAGCACAAAGTTAACTGAAATTACTCTAAATAGAAATCAATTGAAACTTCTCTAAGTCAGTTGAAACTTCTCTAAGGCGTATGTTACACGGTCAGGAAAGAGAGCTAAAATGGCCGCATAATAAACAAGAAAGACCTTGAAAAATAGAAATTGTAAAGGTACTGGCATACAAATGCGCCATGCTCTGGCAAAAAGGGTGTCAATGCATCTCAGTGATGCATAACACCAAGAAAATCATTATATTATAATTATGTACCTAATTATGAAAACAGGCAAAGCCTAGAAACGGGCGAAAGGGACTTTTTTCTCAGACATATTAAAACAAGCGACCTAACCAACCCAAGACAATGCGCAATGCGACAAGCACTCTTCCTATCTCTTTGTCCCAAATCTCCTAAAATATCTTTATCCAATCCTCTAAATGTATGCAATACGCAACTAGGTCCATCTATTCCTAGTCCTCTTGTCAGTTTCCTCAAAATCAACAAAATTTACAATACTCTTTTTCTTCATTAAATAACAGTTGGAGAATTAATTTTTTCATTAGCCTTGTGAACAAAGTGTTAAAAAACATAAGACGTAGGTAAAGGTGTTGAAGAAACCAAAGCGAATACGAATTAACTAAGGCGAACTGCGAGAAGACGAACGGGATCAAGGCCGACTTCAGAAAAAGACCTCAAAGCAAGAATGTCGCACTGCGTAGTTCATATGTCATTGAAACTAACAACATTGATATTTTATCCCCGATTATTTTTGTTATGATACGCGAACAAAAGGAAATGTTGTAGATAGATTACATTTTAAGAAATTTTAACAAAAAATAATTAAATTTAATCTTGTGGATTTAGTCTGACTGAGTTGAATTCTTCATGTAATAAACCAACCTCCTGCTTGTCAAGGAAGTTGAAGTACGGATACAGTCCAACTTTTTGTCCATATGGAGAAATTCAAAATGGCCGAAAAATTGTTCTTCAGGGTTGAAATATGACTAAATACGTGTAACCTATAGGCGGTCTTCCTACTGGACCATGGGGTAGACTGGTCCTTTGACAAGCTGAAAATATATGCAGACCGATAGCAAAATGTTTCGACCCAGCTCTGCCTGGGTGGACAGTGCAGGCTGACTTGGGTCGACGCCTTTTGCAGATGCATCAAACCACCTTTTAAATAGCAATGTTTAATATTGAAACTCTTGGGTGGTTACAAAATAGCAAATAATGAAAAGTAAACGTGCCAGCAATTGTCTTTTTTCTCATTGTTTGGCATAATTACATTGCTGAAACGTGAAATTTTCAGTTGATATCATTTTAAGATTAGATATTAAATCAATTTCAACCCCGGAATAGGAGCACTTATTGTTAAACGTTGCATGTGTGAAATTACATTTAGAATACATGTAGGTTGTACAGTAATCGATTATTGATTAGTACAGGAAAAGGACTATCCCCTATTGTATCTTTTTTGTCGGCTGTGAATAACGGGGTATCAATTGACTGTAGCAACCCTTTTATATTAGTCTTATGAACGGTCCCGCAAATAGGCTTGCAGAGACCTGCAGAATTTACGTGTGCACATTTTTGACCAAAAGCAAATTACTATTTATTCATTCGGGGCAAATGATAAAAAGTAAGTCAAAAGCTAGCTTATACATCCACGCCGGAAAATATAGGACATTCCGTAAAACAACTTGTGGAAGTACCTTGAGTCAACGTACGTATACCCTTTGCGAGTCAACGTACATTATCAACGGATAATGTTGAGGATGCTAACATCCGATAAGTTCTGCTACGACTTATATATATGTCAACGATCTGATCGAGATTGTCATGTTTTACCCACGATTTTGGGTATGATTAGATGGCATGGGTCATCCACCGATCGGTAACATTTTTTGTGGACGGGTTAATAAAATTCTACCTCAATAGCCAACGAATGTCAGATTCTTTTTATCACATAACTGTATTAGGCCTACATGTTCATGTTTATTGAAATTCATATCAAGCCTATTTGTTTCTTTGAAAAGTTTGTAGGCCTACATCACAGACAAAAAAAGTTCTAAAGAAACTAGCAAATAACGGTTTTGTTTTACATATAAAAGCTAGTAAAATGCGCATCTTTTTCACGATCATCAGTTTTGAAAGTCAATTTCATCTAAGAATCTTAATCGGAAATGTTTTAGAAATGAGGCGTATAATTACAGCGCGTTGACCAAATACGGCACTTTTTTCTTTTCTCACACATTTGTAAGACAACAAAATTCGTAATAGCAGTCTTACACTGAAAACAAAGGGAGTTACGTGCTAAGAAAAAATCTCTGTGTTTGAAAATGGATTGTATTCTCGGTCATCAAAAGAGGTCGAGTATGCATTTTCTTACGCCGAAAGAGTGAAATATTTATTGCACCTGGTTATTTTTCTTTTCAAAAGAATTCGTAATTAACAATAAGTTGCAAATCTTCTCGGTATATGAGTATTTGAATACCATGTTTGTTGAGACGTTTCAAGCAAGTTAACATCACTAGAGTTAATTTCTATTTCATTTCCATATAACAACAATTTGTATAGGCCTGTAATCTCTCTGTCTCTCTCTCTCTCTCTTTCTCTCTGTTTTTCATTTATCTGTCGATTTATGTTGAGGGGGAGGGGGTTGCTGGGTCATTGCTGCGTCATTGCTGGGTCATAGAGTAATAGGGCCATCTGCACAGTACAAGTAAAAATGCCGAGATTGTTCAATTAGCCATTTGATTCCTGTAATAGAACACACTATACGGTGCAAAAAATCTCAAAAACGAGTCTGTGAAAAGGTTATATAGTGCATCTGGAAAAAAAAAATATCGACCCATGTCAGCCTACGCTGCAACTAGTAACTTTTCTGCATGTCAAATGACCATTTAACCACGTGATAAGGTCGGATGTAAGACAAAATAGATCTATTTCATGGGGCGACTTTCTTGGATGTCGGATGTTATTTGTCCATAGTGCAGGGGTTTGCATTATGAAGAAGTAGTAAATCCCTTTCCCCACAGCACCGTTCAAAGGAATAGCAATTCTTAGCCTGGTGTTACAAGATAATGTTACAGGGATATAGAGGATAATGCGCACCTTGCACCTTCTGATTTTGATCTATCATGAATGTTTGTATAGAATAAATATGAGTTTCCCTTAGCATGTTAGTTAAAAATTCAGCCATGCCTTGTGAAAAGTGGGCTTTAAGCATCTGCAAAATTTACCAACCCAGGTCAGCCTGTGTAATCCGTTATTCTATTAGTCAGTCTTATAAATGTCAAAGAACCAGTCTACCTCATGATTTAGTTGGTTGTTAGACAAATTTTTTTTCATCCATAATTATGTGATGACCTGCTTGGTACAATGCGTCACGGATATACATTAAGGTTTTGCCAGAGCATGGCTTAACTAAATGTATCAAGTCTGGGAATACTTGATGGCGCTATGATTTATTCATGTATGTCTTTCAAGGGTATGTTTTCTAGCGAACCCTTCTTTGTGTTTTATGAGTTTTCTTCAAATTCTCTCTTTTCCGTATTCTCTCCTCTTCCTCCCGTATTCTCTTCTGTTTATTCTCATCTTTCTTCATTTGGTGTAACTTTTTCTTGATGTCACTTATCAGGATTTTCAGCTTTATATTTTGATACGAATTTTTAACAAGACATTTTTTGCTTTCTGTGTTTTTTTTATCAACTGCACACTTCTTACGCATGCTTTCTAAATTTTCAGATGAATCAATAAAAGTAGTGAATTCTGGAAGTATAGTATCCTGAAAGTCCTTGTACAAATCTTTCCAATTTAGATCATCTGGTGTGTTGGTCCAGCTTGCTTCACACATACTGGTAGGTCGTCCAAGCATCAACCGCACGGTCCGATATAAGGTCCGAAGAGAACAGTACCGCGCATATAATTCAAGGGGCTGTCCTTTGACGTATTCCTCCACACATTCGTGCATTTTAGCTTTCGTAAACTGCGTCATATAACCGTACAGCCCTTTGCCAGAAGTACAGTCCTTGGTGATTGCATTTATGAAACATGCAGCGCTATTACTCGGCATCCCCGTCAGAGTTGTCAGACATTCGGTAAATTTCTCTTGGTATATTTCAGGTTTAATTTTGAGACCTTTTTCTAATACTTGACCGCTGGCAATGTTCATTGCAGTGTGAATTCCCTCTTCTCGCAAAAGGTTTTCAGCGAAATTTAAGTTGGTTCCTGACCAAACATCTCTGTAACCCACTATTATTTTATATCTGTTTCTGTTTACTCTACCCAAATTGGCCATTTCTTCTGCACACGAATAATGGTATTTCGGCAAACAAGCACATGGGATGTAGTGTGAGAAAACAAAAACATATGGGAGCCCTGTGTCGTTGAAATTGTTTTGGTCGCTAAGCCCACCAAGTAACTCATCTATTGTGTTTTTAAAGTAAATGGCAAGTATTTCACCATGTACTGATTTTTTATTATTATTATTATTATTATTATTATTTTCATCAGAATAAAAATATTCTGGTAGTTTATCAATATCTTCATTCTGGAGAAACTTAATCATGTCATTAGAAATATCTCGTTTTTGAGTACCGACCTCTCTTGCAGAGAACACAGTTATGACAAGAATCTGGTCGGCCTCTATATTGTTATCTTTTAAGTATTGATCTCCCTTGTCTGCCATCCTGTTCATAATCTGTTGAATGTAGCTTTTGCTGACAAGGTCAGGGCTAGGCAAGTTTGGGTTGAAGCTGGCACTTTTTTCTGATCCCGGCTGAGCGTATAACCCCGATAAACTGACCAAGACTGTCGCTTGTATCCATTGCTTGATGAAAAACATCTTCTCACACATAAGTTTGGTCTGGAAACGTAAAAAAAAGGGAAAAAAATCAATGGGGTATGCTCTGTAAAAGTAGGGGTTAATGCATTTGAAAGAGGTATCCACCCAAATCCGGCGGCGCAGGCTGAATTGGGTCGAAAATCTTTGTGATTGTTATGTTTTCTGCATTTTGAAGGACCATTCTACCACAAAATTCAGTCAGTTTTTAGACAAAATAGATTTATTTAATGCGTCGTTATCTTTGGTATAATACATTACGAAGATGCATTGGACCCCCCGTTCCAAGAGCGCTGATTTCAAAGTACAAAAAGTTAAAACGCTATTTTGCTGTCTTTCGAGGCATTTTGGAACGAAATGACAAACTTAGAGAAAAGTTAAGAAACACATATAACACACACAACAGCCTAACTTTTCTAACATTTACCCATTGAAGACACAAATATCTTTTGAAAATGATAAATTAACTTATTTCACATAGAAGGAAATTCAGTCCGATCTTAAATAAAGGTCGTTCACTTTTTAATTATGAAAGGTGGGTGTCGGATTCCTCAGTTTTTGTTTTGTCAGTAGTGCAGGGGTTGGGGTGTCGAACCCTAATGGGCCTTTAAAAGAGGTAGAAACGAGCGGGTTTTTATCACATGCTTTCAGATATTCCCTGTAACAAGAAATGCTGTGAACTGTAAGGTTTTGATGAAGAGATTCATCGCAGCAGACTTGCAGAAAATTATGCGATAGCAAAAAAATTTCAGCCCATGTCAGCCTGAGCGGACTGCGCAGGCTGACACGGGTTGATACTTTTTTTGTAGATGCATTAAGCTCCTTTTTCACAGAGCATGGTTCACAGATATTTTACGTTATCAGGTCATTTTATCCTGGTTTTACAGATCATACTGTATTGTATTTAAGGAATGAAGAGAATTTTATTTTTTTCATGGAGGTATGAACAAAAAAAACCTAATTACACTATATGAAACCATGAAGCGGTTTCATACAAAAGTGTGATTAGGTTTTTTTTTTCATACCTCCATGAAAAAAATAAAATTCTCTTCATTCCTTATAATTTAATATTACAGACAACATACACCCACGGAAATAATTCAAACTGCATTCATTTTCTTTATTTTTAAATCTAACGTTGGAGTTTCTAAAGCCCCTTCCACTCATATTTGTATGGCGCAAGAATACAATAGGGAAGCAGTTTTCAGATCCCCAATACAGAGAATTAACCAATAGAACGAAAGTAAATGAACACAGCAGTGTGTAGGACCCTCAAAAGTAACCTTCAGCAAAAGCAGTTCCGGCACTGCTGATTTTTTAAAACAGCGATTACGTAATCGCTGTTTTAATAATAATGGTTTTCAACTGTTTGGATTTTTTTCGATGCGCCCTTTGATAAGCACCCCCTGGCGACAAAAATTCACTGTCCGCCTCAGTTTTTCAATCTAATTTTACTCAGTGTGTGTTACCTTTGGTTAATGATCATGGCATCTTATCAGGTATTTTGATACAATCTGCCTCCTCAATTCATCCATTATGCGACAAATTGTTTCTATAAAACATGATCAATAGCAAAAATCTTGACCCACATAAGCTTTGAATCCTACGGAAACAACTCCCAGAGTAATCTCCCTGTAATGTTTACAATTATTATCGAAGTATAGTGAAACAGATTCCGATCCTTCAAACTTATTTTTAGGGTATTGAATTTGAAATGTCCAAAATGTAAATTTTAGGAGATAAACAATAACACTTATCTTCAAAAGATACGAGTTATAACAATTGATCATTTGATACCAAAGTGCTTTGATCTAGTGGGCTAGTAATCCGGCATATTTCTCTTTGCGTGTTGTACATTGTTCGATAACTTTGTTAATTTTTTCACGATAGTGTAAAGGAGTAACAAATATTTTCACGATAGTGTAAAGGAGTAAAAATAATCAAATTTAGTAAACCCTAGAGCGATTAGAAGTATAACTTATGTGACTGACAGACTCTAGGGGGAAAGTAATTGCTCGCGGCACCCGGTATATACCGGTATTTTTAGGCCTGTTGTTTAAATACCACTGCCATCGAACTTTTAACTGAACAACCGTTTTAGTGTTTCCAGTCAATGATACGAGTTCATTTGTCGAATTTATCAACGATGGTTCGTGCAGGTTGGCGGGATTCGATACAAGGTACAGATTTGACACTATTTTTAGAAAAGGACACCGATTTCCTCTTACCTTCTAGAAAATGAAGGAAAAGTGCAATCATTTGATACAAGCTTAACTCTTTAATGTTCAACATCAGTGTAAACACCAACCTTTTATCACACAATCCCAAATTTTTATGACCTTAAGAAAGAATCCTTCCAAAAACAATATGAGAAAAGGAGAAAATGCTGGTAACCCCCCTCCCTCCCAAAAAAAATTTAATTCAATCAATTGAATCACATTTGATTTATTGCCTGCAAATGCCTGTATGTGGAACTCTGTGAATTTGACGCTGGAAAATTAAAGAAATTAGTTGAAAATTACTAAAAATAATCAGTGACTTACTTATTTGTCTACAAACTCTTGCCTTTCTTGCTTCGAAATTGATACTACATTATCGTAAGCTAGATGGCATTCTTAAGATACACATCTATCTGATTTGGCATTCTGGGAACAGAACCTGACTGCTTTTAAATTGACAACCATAACTTTGAATTTAAGAATAAAATAAACGTTTACTAGAGCCATTTATTCAGCTATGATTAGCTAGCATGTAACCTATGCACAGGCCATTTATTACAACAGCCCCTACAGGCTTGGGTAATAGCTTCAATATAAGCCCTACTTTTCCTTTGTACCTTGTAAATGGGATGGGTGATGCGTCATAGCAAACACGTCGAATCTTAGAAGAATATGACATGCGCAGAAGATTGTTATGATGGATGCTCTGGTAAAAAGTGGTTAATTACATCTACATGACACACTTTACCAAGCAATTCATCAAATTATTATGGATTCATAACAAACAACTGAATTCTGAAGTATTCTGGTCTTTTGATAGTCAGAGAATTGACCAAAGATAAAAAGTTTCAGCCCAGCTCAGCATGCGCCAGCTGAGCTGTGATACTTTTTTCCAGATGCATTCAGCCCCCTTTTGACTGAGCATGGCTCATATAGCAAGTACTGTATGTATTATAACCTTTTACCAACTAACAAGATTTTGGACTTGTCCAGATCAAAATTTTTATAGACAACAAATTAAATTTTGCTCAAATGGTGCCATTTGTGAGTGACAGGGCAGAAAACTGTGTGAGGAGAAAATGCTGTTTACCAGCATTCTCTCTTATTCTAACAATGCTTCACAAAGCCGTCTCTCTCAGTGTAGTTAAAAGTATGGGTTGTGTGGTAAGAGTTGAAGATTCAGTTTTATATTTCATAAATTTTAGAATTAGAATTTTGTTGATCATCCAGTTTACCATTCTCTCTCCCTTAGTAAATAATTGATTTTTGATACACACTACAGTAGGCAATTGAATGTGACATGCTGGATGTCCTTGCCAGGATAGAACCTCTACTGAGTCAGTGTTCACCGAACCTGTATAGATTATCAAAGTTATCTTGCCTGCCTTAATGATGATGGCTTTGTAAGATTAAGGTCCCTCTGTGCTCTAGGCATATATGGTATGGACCATTAGAGAGAAAGAATCAGATACAAGGAAATCCGGGTACAAGCCTCTAGACTTCCTTGGGTTTTTAATGTGCCTGGTGTAAAGCACTGTTACACGCCAGGCTATCGGTGGGTTCCAAACCAGTTCACCTCTAGTTGGGTGGTAAAGACAAGGTTTGAGAAAGATCCTGGTTTGGCCGAGTATCGAACCTCGGGCCTCAGGATTGATAGTCCAGCGTTTTACCACTGCACTATCTGTCCACCCATCTTGCCTGCCTTGATTGATTGAATTTGCGTTTATTTATCATCCCCACCGGTTGCCCATGTGGGCGACACCCCCAGTAGGCTGTTAGTATTCTTACGGGGGATAGTGCAGATACAGGAGGAAACCCATCTTAATTTATGCCTGGTTCTTTTATGTGCTCGATGTATATACAGCACCGTCACACGGGACCTCGATTTAACGTTTCATCCAAACTGTTAGTAATTTTAGATGGCCAGCCGTGGGGATCGACCCACACCCTCAAGGGAATTGAAACAACACGTTCATGAGTCCAAGCTCTACCTATTGAGTTATGCGGGCTAGTCTTTTCTTGCTTGCCTTGAATGATTGAATATGCGTTTATTTATCATCGCCACCGGTTTCCCATATGGGCGACACCCCCTGAAGGCTGTTAGTATTGTTACGGGGGATAGTGCAGATACAGGACGAAACCCATCCTAAGTTTTGCTTGATTCTTTATCGTGCTCGGTGTATAGCACCGTCACACTGGACCTCGGTTTAACGACTCATCTGAAAGACCATTGGTAATTTTAGATGGCCAGCCGTGGGGGCTGAACTCATTCGTCATACCTCGGGTGATGGGAGCCATCATATCCCTCGGCTGTATCTGGTGGATTAATATGCATCAGATCGATACATATCCAGAAATACGCCGGTTTACCGCTCTGAAAATTGTAAGGCTCCTCTTAAAAAAAGAAAACTTCAATTCAATTTTCTATCGAAATCTTTCTATGTTTCAGTTGAGTTGGCAAACAGTTCGTACATTCATTATTTATCAATTCCGATTAAAGTTTTCACCGACAGATGAACAGATGTGAATAACTTCATCGAGGTTGTTTATGTGGTCGCTAAACGACTGACAGTGGCGCGCCATGTATAAGATCACGTGATTCGCAGTTCAGATGGAAACAACCGTTATACGGACGAGGTTAGATGTAGGTATGGAATCGGCCGAGTTGTGACGAGTGGGCTGAACCCACACTCTCATGTTCACAGGTTCCATGCTCTACCAACTGAGCTATGCAGGCTGGTCAAACGATTACTGGCCCCTGCTATCCACCCCACTGAGCAAGGGAAGGAATTAATATTGCTTGCTTGATTGAATTTGTGTTTATTTATCGTCGCCACCGGTTTCCCATATGGGCGACACCCCCTGAAGACTGTTAGTATTGTTACGGGGGATGGTGCAGATGCAGGACAAAACCCATCCTAAGTTTCGCCTGGTTCTTTAACGTGCTCGATGTACAGCACTGTCATACGGGACCTCGGTTTAACGTCTCATCCGAAAGACTATTAGTAATTTTAGATGGCCAGCCGTGGGGATCGAACCCACACCCTCATGATCACGAGTCCTACGCGCTACCAACTGAGCTATGCTTGCATAAACCTGTTAGTTGCAATTTATATTTGCCTTTTCCTGCAGAGTGTAAGGTTGGGATTATAAAGAAAATAACAGAAAACGTCCTCAAATTCACCAGTCTAGTCATTTATCTTTTAACACATACTAAACTTTTGCTGCAAAAGGTTGCATATTTCCATATTCAGCAAAAAAGTTTAAGTCTTTGATATAGATATTAAAGGAAAGTAATACAGTAAATTTAATTATTACCATTGATGAACATCAGTTCTTTGTCGTTCATTGTGAAAATTTGTATACTAGTATATGGTAAAAAACGTGGAAAATGTAGAAAATATTGGTAACCTTTATTTTCTCCTTCTTGCAGTTAATGGATTCTTTCAATTTTTTTTGTCCGATTTTGTGAAATAATATTATTTTTCGAGGAAGTAACTGATACATTATAAGTTTACCTGTCCAGAGTAGATTTAGATTAACTGTAAGCCCAACGAAAGGAAAATGTATTCAGTCATGAATTGTCATAGTTACATTACTGAAATAAGTGAGCTTTCTTGTTTTGTTTTACCAATTTTTTTTTCAACTTAAAACACGGCCCGACCGGGTACTTCAGAGACTGGCATATCTGACTCCTGACCTAGAGATTGCGGGTTCAATACCTGTTTGTAAAAACCTTAATTCTTTCTGTTGATTTTTCGCCTCTCAACTCTGATGCATGTAAGAAATAGCCAGTGGCTCTTGAAAGAAAGTTGTGTCAGTAATTGTGCGATCAAGCCAGAAAACACATAAGGTTTGCACGTCACTGACCACCATGATATGACCTAAGCTGTTAAAATGGCGTTTAACTCCGATACAAACCAACAAATCAAATGGTACTTATTTAGCTCACCCTATCATCTGCAAATGCATTCAGTTTTGACAAATCCAAAATTTGTTATGTTTTAGAGTTGAGTTCATCTCAGCTTTTTTTTTTTTTTAGCTCACCTGAGCGCGAAGTGCTCAGGATGAGCTATTGTGATCACTCACCGTCCGCTGTCGTCCGTCCGTCGTCCGTCCGTTCACATTTTTTTGTTTACACTCTAGAATCTACAAATATTAACCAATCAGCACTAAACTTAGTCAAAATATAAATGACCATAAGATCTTGAATTAGTTTGATCATGGGTCTAATCGGACCAGAACAAATGGAGTTATTTGCCCTTGAATTAGAAAACTTTGTTTACACTCTAGCATCTACAAATATCAACCAATCATGTTCAAAAGTATTATATAGGTATAAATCCCTATTTATCAACTGATAAGAAATTTTATTCCATATTGCACTAGAAGCGTTTTGATAGTAATATACCTTAAGAAAAATATCAGAATATAAGAATTGCCAGCATTTTCTTCTTTCCTGCGTGTCTCCTTTTTAAGCTGTCTCCCTTGGGCCAGAGGAATATGAAATTCTATGATGAATCGTTTAAGACACTCTTTCCTGAATACATTATCGCTTGAAACCTGTCACTAAATAATTAATCGCCTGCTCGCTGTTTTTTCAGTACTGTCAGTACTTTGATTTTTCATGGAGCTATGAAAAAAATTTTCAGCCAATCAGAACTCGCCAATGTTCATGAAAACAACTGATAATATGAATATAGGCAAAGCCTATAGGCGAGCAGCGCTACAAGTTTTTGCAACTTTGATGGTCTAGTAAATCTTGTTATCAAATGCCTACAAATTATAGATCTATTTCAGATTTTTGATAATCTCACTAAAGTTAAAGAATAATTCATATCATAAGTAAGCTGGCAACAAACCACCAGGAAAAAGAAACAAATGAAGCGAATGTTAAGAAACCCCCTTTCTTCCCCCCCTCACAAAAAAAAAAAAAAGAGAGAGAGAGAGAAGTACCAGCCCTGGCGTATTTCCTTTCTGATCTAGATAGCCCTTTAAGAAATTTTTAGGTTTCGTCCCATTTATTTGTATTAGAGTTTAACCCCATGTTAACAGCTTGAATCATATGGTAGTTGGTGCATCTACACATGTATACATGTGTTTCCTGTCTTTCTCACACCAGCACTGACACATCTTTCTTTCCAAGCTACTGACTACTTTTCTCAAATGCATCAGAGACAAAAAATCACTGGAAAGACAGTTTGTCTCAACCGGGTATTGAACCCACACCACCAGGTTATGAGTCAGATACAGGAACGGTGACAAGCGACTGAGCTACCCAGCCAGGCAGCTTTCATTTTAGAATTATGGAAATGTTTGTAGGAATGTGAACTGATCAATAATGCGCATCTGTATGGGGTCATATATATATTCAAATTAGTATGATGATGTCATAATTGATAGCATAACAGTAAACAGATTAAAGTATTACAAAGCATATCCATTATTTGAACACAAAATTTGCACATTTTTCTCATATTTAACTATCTAGTTTCTTTTGTAGTATTCATCCTGGTTAACAAAATAATAATAATTTGACGAACAAAGCTCTAAAAATGCCATGGATTCTCATTAGAATGGTGACAAGCTTCATATGTGTGTGTTGGCAGTTGTTCTTGAGCAGGGGATATAAAAAACAGAAACTAGGAGTTGTTTTACCACTTTGTTGTCTTCAAGTTTGTACAGTCATGCCTGTTAGCCAGAGATATCATGTTCTGGTCCCATATCAGCCATTTGCCCCCCTTAACCCTATACCACATGATCCAAAGTTTTAACGACCTTTAGGAATAAAGCTTTTGAAACCATTGCGAGAGAAGAAAAAAAAAAAAAAATGCTGGTTACCAACAATTTCTTCTTTTTCCACAATGTTTTCTGTCCTTTCAAGGACAAAAGCCACAATGTGAACTATATCTAATTCATTATCTGCATGTACATTGAATTTGGACAGGTGTAAAATTTTGCTTTTTGGCAAAGAGTTAATTTATCATTACACCTGTTTGAGGAAATGGATACACAGACAACCTGACTGACCAATGGGTTGGTCGAATTATCTGTACTTAAAGCAATGTTACCTTGTTGGTACCTTTGGCTATGAATTTGTTGCAACCTTTGGTTATTAAAACAAACAGTTCATCAAAACATTTTCATCTTTTTACAATCAGGGATAAACAAATTTAGACAAATTCAGAATACAAGTTTCGTAAACATTTGTAGGATTTGGGTCAAAATGGCAGCCTTCAAAGAATTTTGAGTTGTCATGGGTGGCATAGTGCTTAAGGTGTTGAATCAGTAATCATAAGGTCCTAGGTTTGATCCTCACCCAAGATAATGTGTTACTTGTATAGGATTATCTGTGGGTAAAGCAAGCCACATCCCAAATTTGGACTGCTTGTGAAACCAAGAAAAATATATGAAAAAATGAGCTGTCAGCCTAATATAACTGAAATGACTGATCAATCAAAAAAAATCCTAGTATCAAAATTGATAGGGCCAAAAGAGGCTGGTTTACTTGCATGGATCAAGGGACAAAATAAAGACTAAGAATCGTCGGATACTCAAATTTGTAGATCTAAATCTTTGTAAATATTTGTATGAATAGAGTTTTATGTTGCTTTCCATAGCAGTTCAGCTTACATAATGTGATTATCATCTTTACTTAGTAATGTTTCAACCAGTGCTAGCCTGTGGCTATGGTGTGCCTTGCTCAAGGATACTCCTACATGACTGACAGGGCAATCAGAGGTTAAAAGAGGATTTCAAGATAACAAACCTTTTGCCTTGACCCAGGAATAAAATACAGTCACCCACAAAAACAAATATGCAGACAAAGTATTTCAGTGGTTCTCAAGTCCTCGCTGTTACTTTGCCACAAATTTACTCTTAACAATCAAGTCATCTAGCTGGTATGTTTTTTGATGACTATGCAGCTGATGGTTTTGCAGGGATGAAATAAATTTGTTGAAATCAGATTAAAAAAGGAGTGTAAAAAGGCACAAAACCAGATTTTGTTTTGGGAAGTCAAAAAATGCCTTTACAAAATTGATAGCAATATCATTCTACTAAAAGAAGCCTTTAGACCAAAACACCATTTCTAGAGAAACAACCTAAAGGAATATCCCCCTTTTTTTCTCTTAAATGTTTAAACTTTTTACATCTGTGTATAACATGGCACATATAGTTATATATACATTTCAACATGTCTGACAGATACCATAGATTGGATGATTAGGAATAAATCAGTCAATGAAGGCATTCTCTAGAGGCAATCATTTTATGCGTAATGAGTTTAAGCCTCGGTGCTGACAATCTTGCTGGAGTCTTTTTTTTTTTTCACCTTGGCCACTGTCATTTCAAGGAGATGAACCTCACCAAATCATTACACTTCTTGAACTAGAGTATATTTGCTCAAAATGTAGATTGACACATCTGTAACCGCTACAGAGTGAATGGATTAAAAAAAGTGTTTCGGTTTGTTGAAAAGACAGTTATCCTAAATTTAAAAATCTTTTAGAAATAACACTAGAAAACTTCCCACAATATAAATCCTATTTTAGAGAATATTACCTGTTTGGGTACAACAACAGGTTGCGCAAAAATTCATGTTCAATGCAAAGTGAAATCTAGATCGACACTAGATCTATCAAAATATCAAAGCCAATTCTGACAGAGTTTAATCAGATTAAGATTTTACAACTATCATTATTTTGGCGTCTAGATCTAATTCAGAACAAAAAAATAAAAGAAACCATATTCCCTCTGTTAAAAGAAAATGAAGAAAAACCATTACTGCAAGTGGACCATTTTGATTTAAACAGAAAAAAAAAAGTCTAAACTATACAGCCGATGTAGATCTTATTTCGATGAGAATAGATTTTGGTTAAATTCTGTTCAATATAAAAGACATGCTCATCAATCCGTCACTAACTAGACTTTTAAAGAGTTTTCTCGGGCCGAGTTGACCTGGGGACGAGTTAGATACTGGGCGCGTTGTTTCGCTATCTTTACCAAACAAGACTGTAAGAATTGGGGAAAATTTCCACATGAAACATAAACAAAGTTTTCAAAAGCTAGAGCGCGAAAAAACTTGAAATTAAAGATCGATTGGCTGACCCGAAATGGTTCAGCTGCTTTATTTATTGCCGTAATGTTTATTTCTGTATTCGGAATTTTCCGTACCTCAGGCAGATACGGAAAAGCCCGAGCTCCTTCGTATTTGACCAGATCTCCCGAGGGTCTTGTTTGTAGACTGGAACACTTTCAAAACACATGATCGTCAAGGTTGTAAGGAATTATAGGACAGAAACGCGCTTAGTGCCAATCTTTTACGTCACTTCCGTCCGCCATATTTGAAAATTCTACTTCCGCTCCACCACTTTCTCAGAGGCATAAGGTATGTACATTTTTGACACCATCTCTACCAATAAGCTCTCGCTTACGCGAGGCGTCGCTCCGCGACGCCTCTTGTGCGCTGCTCGCTATTAAATTATTTACACGTGGAACGTTTGTAGTTTGCAAAAGCTTGTAAATAATGCTACTTTTTGTGATTACTTGCTGAATTTCGACATCGCTGGACTTAGAGAACTAGAGACATGTGTTGATAGAATTTGTCAATTTTATTCATTGATTAGTAATTATACGTGGTTTGATCCCGTTAGAAGTAAAAATGGCAGAGCTTTACGAAACAGTGGTGGAATTGCAGTTTTCGTTAAGATTTATTGTGTTGAGTGTAATTTGATAACACGTATTTTATCCGAACTTCTAGATGGTGCAGTACTCCAAATCAAAAATAGAAGTAGGCCTATATCAGATTTGTCCAATATTATTGTCTATATAACGTATGTATTGCTCGAGGGGTCATCCATTTATGACAAAATAGAGTATGCATGTGGTATAGATTACACTGATAGCAACATTTTTCAAATTGAAGAACTTTTTCCACAGTGTTTTTATATGTTGCTGAAGATTTTAACGCTAGAACTAAAACGATGTTAGACTTCATTGAGGGCCAGATACTCTTGATATTATATTTAACATGGAACTATAGATTATTGTGCAGATTCTTTGAAATGAATAGGATTGTTAATATCGATTTAAATACAATAACTTTGGAAAAAGTCTTGTAAATTTTTGTTGTTTGCACAGTGTACATATTGTAAATGGTCGTCTGCATGGTGATACAAGGCGTAATTTTACATATATTACACACAATGGTTCGAGCACCGTTGATTAATATTTGGCTTCCTCTGATATTTTTGATTATATAACAAATTTGGAGATATCATATAGAGATGACTAGGACCATTTTCCAATTGTTGCATGTTTAAGGTTACCTTATCAAAACATTACTGTAGACCAACCTATAGATTATAATGAAAATGAGTTGATAAATTTAGTAACTTACAAATGGAATGAACAGGTTAGAGGCTTTTATTTGTCAATTTTTGCATTACTTTAGCATATACAAACAAATATTCATGTAAATATAGATACATCTATTCAACAGATATTAGATGAAAATCACCAGGAATAGATGGAATTGGAACAGAATTTCATAAAAATACATCACATATCATAGTCCCAACTCTTTGTAACATTTTCAATAGCATAGTGAATTCTGGTGAATTTCCTCAAAGTTGGTCCGAAAGCATAATTGTGACGATACACAAATCGGGATCAGTGAGCAACCCGTTCAACTTCAGAGGTATTTCGATGTTGAATACGATGTATAAAATATTCTCTAATATTATCTTTGACAGAATGACAAGGTGTATAGAAAAATTTAATATTTTAGACGAAAGTCAAAAGGATATCGCATCGGTAGATACATGTATGTTTATTTTAAAAGCCTTGGTCCAGAAGTATCTATGAAAACCAGGCGGAAGAAATCTTAAATTGCTTACATAATATTGGTTTTATAGGTAAATTATATAAGGTATTGGTTTCTATGTATTCTAATATGAGTTCCAGAATCCGCGTTGATAACGATAAACTAACAAAAGCGTTGACTTGTAATGTTGGAAGCAACAAAGGGGATGTAACAAGTATGATTATTGTAATCTCTACATAAAAGAGTTGTCCCGCTTCTTAAGACAAAGTAACCACAGAGGTATTTTTATCACAGATGAAATCCCTGATGTTTTATGTATACTATTTGCAGACGACGTGGCTAATTGTTCGGACACAGTCATTGGATTACAGCGCCAGTTGAATAGTATTTACGATTTCTGTATAGAAAATGGAATGAAAGTTAATGAAAGGAAGACTGAAATAACTGTTTTTCGAAATGACGGACCTCTTCGAGCAACTGAACACTGGTTATTTAATGGCAATGCGGTCAGTGTTACATTTGTTTATATAAATACATGGGCATTTTATTTTCTCCAAAATTGTCTTGGACTAAAGCGAAGGAAAGGTACCATCACAAGCACAAAAGTTAATTAATTTTCGACTCAATGGTGAAATCGATACTCGTGTACGGTAGGAAATTTGGGGAACAGAATATTCTGAAACCATTGAAAGGGTCCAAGTTAAGTTCTGTAAAGATTGCTTGAGATTAGGTAACTCAGTAAGTGACTGCATGGCTTTATTGGAGTGTGGCAGGCTTCCCCTATGTTGTGATTACTTTTTAAGGCCTATCAAATATTGGTATAAACTTTTAATGATGCCCAACACACAGCTATATTATGTTTAAAAATCAAGATGACATGGGAAGAACAACTTGGGTTACACGGGTTAAAAGTTTATTATATTATCGTTATGGGTTTGGTCTGGTGTGGTTAAGCCAGGATTTTCGAAATATGAACCTTTTTATAATGCAGTTTAAGCAAAGATTGTTTGATTGTTATAAGCAGGAATGGTCGAATAGTGTTCACAGGTCATCTCGATGTGATACTTACAAATACTTTAAAACCATATGGCTTGCAACACGCGAAAAGGGCCATTCGGACATGTGCGTACATTGTCGTCTCGGATCAGCCTGCGCAGACTAATCCGAGTCGGCACTTTACGACTACATGAGATTTTGTGCTACAGTAGACTTGCACAAAACAGAAAATTACATAAAAACGGAAAGTGTCGTTTCGGACAGCGCAGACTAATCCGAGACGACACTTTACGCAAATGTCCAAATACCTTTTTTCGCGTCTTGCAGGCCATATTAGAACCAGAAAAATACTTGTCTTTTGAAATAACAAACAATCATATAAAAGCACTTGCTAGATTTCCATGTTCTAACCATAAATTTGCCTTAGAAACTGGCAGACATAACAATATCCCGAAAACCGATCGACTGTGTGCCTTTTGCTTGGAAAAAACAAATGCTAGATGTCTAGAAGACCAATATAATGTATTCTTTAAGTGTCAAAAAAAAGCATATTATCCGTATAACTGGTATTCTGGAAATAGTGAAATTGTCGATTTTTACCACCTTCTGAGGACAAATACCAATTTAAAATACGGAAAACTGCAAACTACGTGTATCATATTATAAGCAGAACATCATAACCCCTGGAACGCCTTCAGCCACTATAGTAACCTTTGTCGCTAGTGTAGATCAAATTTAGAGGGCATAAAAAGTGAGGTCTCATCTTTGATCTGCACCGTCCGCTTTGTTGAAACACTACATACAGACAAAAAAGCAACCAGAAAATTGCAATTATTTGGGTTTATTCCCCGCTTTGAGGGTTTACCATTTTCAAACATAATTGTAGTTGCCCTATTGACCAGTTTGGAACATTATCAGACTACACTAAACATGTAGTCTGATCTTCGATCTTACTGTCCACTTTCCTGTGATATCTTAGACAATATTGACCTTGGGGTCTTGTTTCAAGACTGAAAACATATATACGTACATGTCCATTTTTTTACGGTGCCCAAATGCCAGGTGTTAAAGCTGTATCCTTGAGCAGATGAGTTTCAAATTTATGGGACGGGGCCACTGGGTTAATTCATGAGAACTAGTGCTTATTGTTAGCCTATTTATACAAAGTAGATTAATGTAAAAACTCAACTTAAAACTTAAGGGTCGATATCAAATGTTGTATTTTGGGCCGGAGGCCTTTATTTACTGAAAATAAAGTTTGTATTCGTAGGAGTTTGTGGTTTGTATCATAAACAGAAATATATCGATTTTAGCAAATACTTTTAATCAAAATTTTACAATTACTTTGAATAAAAAAAAACATAATCGAATTATTGTACGGTTGAAGGAATGATCTTTTGTTATATCTATTTAGTTGACTTTAATCTTTAATTCTGTGTGTTACAAAGCATAATTGCTTTTACATCTATACACAGATAGAAAAAAATGCGAGAGAGAGAGAGAGAGATATTTAAATTCCATGAAAAACTCTATATACCTTTTGAAATATGCTTATTACCAATTGTCTGGCTACACGATAAATTGAATTGCAAACTCGCATGAAGTCAACAAACAATATGACAAAAACGATTAAAGGTTTTCTAGATAGAAAATGAGGTCATGTTACCCTGTCATATGTCACTAAAAAGGTCCAGCGAAATTTATCAGAAAAGTTGATATATATTTAAATTGATAAAAAAGTTACTTTCGGTTTCACCTCTTAGATGAATGGGTAAACTTTCCGTCCTCGTTTGGACTGTTTGGACGAAGATCAGTCTCACATAATTTACATACTGATCTATTACCTGTTGAACCTTTATTTCGACAATATTCTAACCTATACACCACGGGGGCCTTCCTGACATTCCCTACCGAACCAAAGGAACACTAACAGAGCGGGAACTTGAACATTAATGCAGTCTTATCTTTGTTTGTGTCCGAATTTGTACATTCCAGTCATTAACCTTTTTTCACACAATCCCGACTTTTAACAGAACTTTGAGAAGGAATGTTTTTGAAAACATTGTGTAAAAAGGAGAAATACTGGTAGCCTCCTCCGTTCTGCTTCTTTCACATTGATTTCTATCTTTTCAGAAAAAAAATCGCATTTTAACCAGATTTTCTTTTCGTCTTCAAATGCTTTCAATTCTTCAAATGCTTTCAATTCGTCTTCAAATGCTTTCAATTCTTCAAATGCTTTCAATTCGTCTTCAAATGCTTTCGATTCTTCAAATGCTTTCAATTCGTCTTCAAATGCTTTCAATTCTTCAAATGCTTTCAATTCGTCTTCAAATGCTTTCAATTCGGTGAGGCAAAAAAAAAAGAAATTGTCGTAAGGTAAAGCGGAAAAATGAAACTGTAATTCAGAAGATCATTTTGATTCTTTTTGTTGTTGTTGTTGTTGTTGTTGTTTGTCCATTAGATGGAGGAATTCAGATACATGTATTTCATAAAACCCTTGAATTGGAATATGTTTGAGCCATGCTCTGTGAAAAAGGGGTTTTACGGCATCTCCATTAGCGTTATACCAAGCAAGACATCACATAGTTATGGATCCATAAAATCGTTTCAGTCCTACAATCGACTTAATCATGAGGTAGACTGGTCCTTTGACAAGGAGAATATTAATCAACAGCAAAAAGCAAAAAGTTTCGACTCGGGTCATCCTGCACGGACTGCGCAGGCTGACATAGTCGATACTTTTTTGCAGATGCATTAAACCCCTTTTTCACAGAGCATGGCCCAATTTTATATTTTTTTATGAAGTTCACATAACAAAAAAGTACCATCAAGTGCCTTCTTTGGATATTAATCATGCTTTCAGAGCTGTGTGAAGTGTATAACTATTGGATCTTGGCCCTTTCCCAAGCAACCAATTTTTAGCTTTTCTAAACTCAACACAAAGGGAGAAAATGCTGGTCACCAGCATATCATGGTAAACAGAATAAGCAACCAGCAGAAACTCCAGAAAAGCACGGATAGGCGCACTGGAGGTCGCGATATAACCGAAACAATGTTGAAAATGGCGTTAAACACTATGCAATAGTTTATAGAGTCCTTGATCTAGCCCGGCCATTCAACACCGTAGACACAATGGGTCGTAATCTTATCAGTCGATAGGCGTGTACGAATCACTACCTCGTACACGAGTCAGATTGTATAGTTTTTTAAACAGCGATTATATAATCGCTGTTTTCATAATATCGCGGGTGCGTGAAGTTGACAGTAATTTGGACAATCGGAGCCCGATATTCATTGTCGAAATGAATATGTTGGTAACTTAAATTTCATGCAGCAGTAAATTCGTTATTTTTCCAAGCTCAAGGGTTAGTTACGAAAATAAATGAATCCTGATTTTAATATAGAAATGAATTTCACGCCAGCAGTAAATTCGCGGTTTTTTTTTTTATATGCATATAGATGGTACATGTATATGAAACCCATTATCTCCCGCTAGATGGCATTCTACAAATACATGTCTATCTAATTTAGGCATTCTGGGTACAGAACCGGACTACTTTTCAAAATCAAATAAACGTTTACTCAATAAAACACTACCTGGTGCGATTCATTCAGCCATGATCAGCTACCATGTAACCTATGCACCGGCCATTTATTAAAATAGCCCCTGCAGGCTTGGGTAATAACTTCGGTGTAAGCCCTACTTTTCCCTAGTATATGGGATCGGTGATGCGTCATAGCAGAAAGGTCGAACCTTCGAACAATATGACATGCGCAGACAACGATATGAAACAGAATGTAGATTTGAATACCAAACTAAATTTCATGCTAGCAGCAGATTCGCCAAAGTTTCTACACGGGCATGTTGATGGTGTATGAAATCGAATGTAGATTTGAATGTCGAACTGAACTTCATGCTAGCAGCAGATTTGCAAAATTTCTGTCCGAGCATGTAGATGGTGTAGGAAATCGAATATAGATTTGAGAATCGAACTGAATTTCATGCTAGCAGCAGATTCGCCAACATTTCTGCACGGGCATGAAGATGATATATGAAATCGAATATAGATTTGTATATCGAAATGAATTTCATGCTAGCAGCAGATTCGCCAAAATTTCTGTATGGGCATGGAGATTGTGTATGAAATCGGATGTAGATTTGAATACCGAACTGAATTTCATGCTTGCAGCAGATTCGCCAAAAATGTATGTACGGGCTGTAGATGATGTATGAAATCGAATGTAGATTCGAATATCAAACTGAATTTCATGCTAGCAGCAGATTCGCCAAAATTTCTGTACGGGCATGGAGATTGTGTATGAAATCGAATGTAGATTTGAATACCGAACTGAAGTTCATGCTAGCCGCAGATTCGCAAAAGTTCTGTACAAGCATGAAGATGATGTGTTAAATCGACTGTTGATTTGAATATCGAACTGAATTTCATGCTAGCAGCGGATTCACCAGAATTTCGGCGCGGGCAAGGCGATGATGTATGAAATCGAATGTAGATTTGAATACCGAACTGAATTTCATGCTAGCAGCAGATTCGCCAAAAAATTTATGTACGAGCTTTAGAAGGGATATGAAATAGAATGTAGATTTCAGTATCGAACTGAATTTCATGCAAGCAGCAGATTCGCAAAAATTTCTGTACGGGTAGGGAGATTGCGTATGAAATCGAATGTAGATTTGAATACCGAACTGAATTTCATACTTACAGCAGATTCCCCGAAATTTCTTCACGGACGTGAAGATGATGTATGAAATCAATTGTAAAGTTGTATATCGAACTGAAGTTCATGCTAGCAGCAGATTCGCCAAAAAATTATGTACGGGCTGTAGATGATGTATGAAATCGAATGTAGATTTGAATATCGAACTGAATTTAATGCCAGCAGAAGATTCGCTAAAATTTCTGTACGGCCATAGAGATTGTGTATGCAATCGAATGTAGATTTGAATACCGAAGTGAATTTCATGCTAGCAGCAGATCGGCGAAAATTTCTGCTAGTGCATGAAGATGATGTATTGAAACGATTGTAGATTTGGATATCGAACTGAAATTTGATGCTAGCAGGAGATTTGCCAAAATTTCTGAACGGCCATAGAGATTGTGCATGAAATCGAATGTAGATTTGAGTATCGAACTCAATTTCATGCTAGCAGCAAGTTCGCCAAGGTTTCTGTACGCGCATGGAGTTTGCGTATGAAATCAAATGTAGATTTGGATACCGAACTGATTTTCATGCTTGCAGCAGATTCGCCAAAATTTCTGCACGGGCATGAAGATGATGTATGAAATCAAATGTAGATTTGAGTATTGAAATGAAGTTCATGCTAGCAGCAGATTCGCCAAAATTTCTGTATGGGCATGGAGACTGTGTATGAAATCGAATGTAGATTTGAATACCCAACTGAATTTCATGCTAGCAGCAGATTCGCCAAAAATTTATGCACGGGCTGTAGATGATGTATGAAATCGAATGTAGATTTGAATATCGAACTGAATTTCATACTAGCAGGAGATTCGCTGAAATTTCTGCACGGCCATGGAGATTGTGTATGCAATCGAATGTAGATTTGAATATCGAAGTGAATTTCATGCTAGCAGCAGATTGGCCAAAATTTCTGCTAGGGCATGACGATGATGTATTGAAACGATTGTAGATTTGGATATCGAACTGAAATTTGATGCTAGCAGGAGATTCGGAAAAATTTCTGTACGGCCATAGAGTTTGTGTATGCAATCGAATGTACATTTGAATAACGGACCGAATTTCATGCTAGCAGCAGATTCCCCAAAATTTCTGCACGAGCATGGAGATAGTGTATGAAATCGAATGTAGATTTGAATATCGAACCGAATTCGGCGCCATAAACTCAATACAGTGCAACGTAAGCGTGGTAAAATCCACTTCATTCTATAACTTTGAAGATGATTCTAGGTAAGACGTCGAGTATAATGTTCAATATTTTTAAGTAAGAATGAAGATTAATCCATACAGAACAAAGTGCAAAATCAACGATTTGTATCTGGTAAATGATTTAGGAGTAATTGAAGGGAAATGAAAGAGAACTCTGTAATCTTAAATCGAAATGGACTGATTGTGGGAACTGGCTCGTCAAACCGGGTATGTCCCCCATTCACTCTCTCCACAGCCCTGATTTTCCTAGGCATGGAGTGCATGAGGGGGTCTCTCCTCCTCATTGGGATGTTGGCCCATTCTTTCAAGAGGGCTGCTCTCAGTTGTTCCAGAGTAACAGGGGGAGGCTGGCGTCGTCGAACCTGTCTATCCAGCTGGTCCCACAAGTGCTCAATAGGGGATAGGTCGGGGCTGTATGGCGGCCAAACCACTGGGTGGATAAAATAGTTAATGAGAAAGTCGCGACAGATCCTAGCTACATGGGGCCGAGCATTATCCTGCTAGAATGTGAGATTGTTTGCAACATGGGGTCGGAGGATCTCATCTCTATATCTAGCGGCAGTTAAATTACCCGCTACCATAACCAGTGGTGATTTGACTCGATGTGAGATTCCTCCCCACAGCATAACCGATCCACCCCAAAACCTATCCCTCTCTACTACGCAGCAGTCGGTAAAACATGGACACCGAAATGTCTGGCAACCTGTATTTGCCTTTGACCTTGCGTAATCATCACAATGGCCTGACCCCTCTGAAGTGCCGTCGGTCGTGCCATTGTTTAGTGCTATCAGAAACACGGGTAGGAAACTTCATATTCGGAGCAAGTGGCTCTGACGAAAAAATGTTGTGTTGGTCTTCCGTTTCTGAAAATATCGGCTGAAAAACAACCAAAAATCATGCAAGCTTGTCATTATTTTCAATCATGTGTTCTTATGTCTTTGAAATTCCAAAAACGGAGAATGTAATGCAATGCTCTAGTCTTTCAACGTGTTTTCTGTACTCACGTAAAGTTGTAACAAGTGTACGATGTTGCCAGAATCATTTGTGGCGTGGGTTGACCGTAGCCGAAATATTACGTCACGGACCTAAATTCAGTCTATTATTGCCATTTAATTGGCAAATAAGAGAGAGTCTTGCTGTCCCAAAGGCGTGAATTAATGTCTTGAAATGTTACATTCACTGCTGGTAAAGAATTAAAAAGAAATAGCACAAAAATGATGAAAATAAAGAAGGGCTCCGATTATGTGGACCACCTCTGAATATGTAAGTCGGCACCGATTGATGAGGGCTTCATTTCAAAAAGAACTGGTATTGTCACGATTGAAAAATGCTGTCGAACATTTGTCTGTCTAAATTTTGAAAATACTTTTGTGTAGCTTTTGATTGACAGAATGGTCAATACATGTATATAGCATTTGTCATGCTTTCGTTGTAAGTGCAGCCCACACGTAAGCAGAAATAATGAAAAACATTTTAGCATCTTCGGAAGGCTATTTGGTCTATACGCGCCTCAGGGTATATGTGTGAAAACTCGTAACTCTTTTTAACACTTAACATTTTTTCGTCTTGATGTGCTTGTGAAATTGATTCTTTTTCGTTGATATAGACTTGTATATACCCCACCGCTCTGACATACTGTTGTGTCGTGTTAAGTGTTAAAAAGAGTTAAGATTGTTCACACATATACCCTGAGGCGTGTATTGCGAATAGGCCAATTGTATTTCTCACGCTTTGTAAAAGGTTGTTTTTTTCCTATTCATTTTTCTTTTCAATATCTCTGCTACGGTCGGTACATTTTCCATTTAGCTCTTTAATGACTGTTTCAAGACCAAATAGCCTTCCGAAGATGCAAAATGTTTTTCATTAGTTTTGCTTTGTGTGTGCACCTTGATTAGATAATACATACAGCAGCTCTAGGTTTTAAATGCCAGGCTCCAAGGCCAAGGTTACAGAAAGGGGACATATCTTAAAATGCTTCTGTTAATTTCTTTCAGGCGTATATTACTTCGCATTGCATAGCTTTTGTCGATTATGTTTTCTAGTGCACGATTTTCTTCATTTTCAGCCCAGGACTAAGGCAACTTTTACTAAAAGTAGACGTAAAGATGCACCCTTACAGCCAGAGAGTAAACAAACGCTGTTACTACTTTACAATGTGTAGAATCTAGATAGCCTTTTAAACGTAGATAAAAAATCGATATAAGGTGTGTGTGATAAAGAGACGCCAGGGATTAGTCTTCGATTTAAACCGAAAACTGTGGTTGTTATGTCTATGGCTAGCTGCAACAGAATGAAATGCATTTTCTATCCGTCGTAATCTGTGCAACCTTGCAACCGTCAGGGGCAGCATTTGGCACGAAGGTACAAAAATGATTATAATTTCAGAAAATAAATATAAAATTGGTTACAAAACTGGATGAAAACGAGTAAAGATGCATCTTTAAATGAACTTTAGATATATTAGCATAACTTATATTGAAACTGCTACTTTACAAAATGTGATTTCTGAATAATTGCTCAAACGACTCTGAGAAGTCATACGACATCGTCATCAAATACTTGATTGTAAAACCCTGAAACTTTATTGAAAAACACTTTAAATGGAACGAGCAGTTATATAAATGTCTATTGATTTTACTCATTGGCATTACAATTATTCTTCAAAATGGACAATAGCACTAAATGAGTGTTGCTTAAGTGTACATAGAAAACCTGTGGCTATAGATTACAGAATGCAAATTTTCACAGTCTGTACGTCAACGTAAGTGTCTTTGTAAGTAAATGCTACAAAATACTTCATCAAAGGCAGTCCCTAGCAGTCCTTTATTATTGTATGATTTTTATATGTTTTGTTTAAATGTTTCCTCTGAATATCAAATACTTTCAATGTTGTTCATTTCTGTCAAAAATATGTTGCTGTAATTAAACTGCTGTCTTATTTACAACTATCTGAATGTGATTGTGTAAGTCTCTGATACAGTTAGGAACAATGTAAAAAAAAATACCACCATTTTCTCCTTTTCCGGAGTTTTTTTTTTTCCCCAAAGCAGTCTCCCTTGGGGCCACAGGAATATCAAATTTTATGATGGGTGGTTTAAAGAGACTCTTTCCTGAGTAAATTATCTCTTGAAACCTGTAACAAAAATGAATAATCGCCAGCTCGCTGTTTTTCAGTACTGTAAGTACTTTGATTATCCTTTACGATGGATCGAAATTTCTCATATTCTTGTTTGACATCCGTTTGGCATTACGCACGACCAGTCTACCGATTGACTTTTCGTGAATTAGGTTCCTATTCATTTTCTAAAGGTGTATGACTCATCCCGAAAAAGAGCGCTGCTTCCCGATGATGTTACGCCACTCCAGACTGTTGTGTAATACCCATTGTTCTCCGTGCCACCAACCTCACGGCAGCAGGGATTGTTCTAAAACAGTATTCTATTGTTCTGTGGTATGCGTTCGGGATAAAGGCATTCAGGTAGGACGGTGACACGGTGTAATTGCAACTGTATTTTGAAAACGTTGTGGCATAAGGAGAAGTAGACTGAATTGGGTTACGCCACTTTCAACATTATTTAATTCATGTCGCGGCGACAGCTCATAGATCACGAGCCCTGCACTCTATCACTGAGCCACGCAGGACCCAAGGTATGCGTTCAGGATTGACGCCACTGTTTCAAGGCAGACAAACGATACCTACCCCATTGTTCCAAGAATAATACCTCATTGTCCGTGCCGCCAAACTCACTTATACCGTTGCAGACATTGTTCTGTGCCACGTGTGGTAAACGATCGGGGATGACGTCATTCATCCTAACGTGACCTCGCAGGCAGACATATGATACCAACCCCATTGTTCTCAGAATATTATCCCACTGTTCGTGGGCAGGCACGCGTGAATGATGCCATTGTTTTGGGGCATTGCAGGCATCGCAGGAACCCTGCCTATTGTTCTCTGATATGCATAAGAAAATGATGTTACTGTTTCTAGGCAGACATACGATACCCGTTCCATTGTACTCAAAATTATAATACCCCATTGTTCTCAGAATAATATCCAATCGTTTATGGGCAGTCACGCGTGAATGACCCCATTGTTTTGGGGCATCGCAGGCATCGCAGGCACTCTGCTCTCTGGTATGACCTTACTGGTTCTACGCAGACATACGATACCCGACCCATTTTTCTGAAGATAATAATTCCCCATTGTTCTCAGAATACTATCCCATTGTTTTTGGGCAGTCAGGCGTGAACTATCCCATTGTTCTTGGCAATCACGCATGACGGCTCTAGGCGCAGTAGGGGCAGCAGGGAAGCAGGCACTCTGTGAAATCGTCCGAACAATACTACTTCTGTATCTGGGAACTTCAAGTTACAATAGGACCCGCCCGGGTAGCTCAGTGTCTGACTAGTAACCTGGTGGTTTCGAGTTCGATACCCGGTTAAGGCAAATTCTTTTCCGGCGATTTTTCGCCTCTCAACGCTTATGCATGTGAGGAAAGTAGTCAGTGACTTGGAAAGAAAGTTGTGTCCGTACTGGTGTAAGAAAGCCGGAAAACACATGCGTAGGTGCACTGACCGCCGTGATATGATTTAAGCTGTTAAAACGGTACTAAACTCTAATACAAATAAATTAAGTAACAATAGTTGCCGAAAGTAAACAGAACGGGTGTTAAAATGCATTTGAATTTATATCATATCGTCTAAAAAGTATGGAAATCATAGTGAAGATGACAATCTATACGGTCGGTGCAAGTATAAGTCTCTGGCAGAGAAATTAATTTCAAAAACTAAATTAAAAGTTGCCAGATCACTCTAGATATCTTTCGGTTACTTTTTGCCTGAATTTCGAATTCATTTTTCTGCCAGCGGCAGACATTTCGGCCGACCACACAATAACAGATTGTCATCTTCACAATATTTTCCATACTTTTAAATGGTATGGTTTAAATTTAAATGCATTTTAACACTTGCATCAACTTTTTGGCCGCTATTGGCCCTTTAAACAGCGATATTTTGTCACTTTGGCCTGTGCTTATAAAACTTGAGATCATGCTCAAGTGACTTTGTGCTCAAATATTTAATTCCTTAAGGATACATCTATACTCGTTTTAAGTCAGTTTTCATCCAGTTTTGAATCCACTTAATCCTTATTTTATGAATTTATAACCATTCTTGTACCTTCATGCCAAATGTTGCCCCTAACGGCCGCAAGGTTGCACAGATTTTCATGTTTAGGGTTAGTTCAAACTTGGCCGATGTTGCATTGAAAATGGGATTGGGAGCGGGTTGAGTAGGCTAATAATCAGAGCACTCGAAGCGACTGCGACTCTAATGCTTGACGAAATATTCAGTCTTCTTTGTCATTTAAAAGGGAGAAAATATGCCTATAATAGTAAAACGGTGCGGTTTTTTTATGTTATAATTGATGAATAAGGTTTTTTTTGAATTTTTGAATCTGTTCATATTTATCGACTAAGCAATGGGGTTTTATTTTGGTTAGTAAGTGGAACAGTCGTGGTTTATTCAATGGAATATAATCCACATCCACTTTGTATGAACTTATTTATCTTTGATCAAGAATTGGTCATGTTAGAATTGAAATAATCTTCTTTCTATCATGGTTTATCGTTCAATAAACCACATTGTGAGTCATGAGGCGCAATGAATAAGTTATTCGGGCGAGTGTGAAGATGGCTGACGGTTGACAGTTGACAATTCGCTGTTATAGTATATTCATTTCGAATTGGTAGCTAGCTGACAGTTGACAGTTGACAATTTGCAACAAACACGATATTTTTACTAGAAAAGAATTGGCAGCTGAGGTGTGAAGTTGGCTGACGGTTGACAGTTGACAATTCGCTCATATAGCATAATCAATTCGATATGGCAGCCAGCTGAAAGTTGACAGTTGACATTTCGGTTCTAACACAATATTTTTATTAAAAAAAAATGGAAGCTGAGGTGTGAAGTTGGCTGACGGTTGACAGTTGACAATTCGCTCTTATTGCAGAATATTCAGTTCGAATTGGCAGCCAGCTGACAACTGACAGTTGACAATTCGGTTTCAACACATCATATTTATTTCAAACAAATTGGCAGCTGACGTGTAAAGTTGGCTGACGGTTGACAATTGACAATTCGCTGTTTTACCATATTCAATTCAAATTGGCAGACAGCTGACAGTTGACAATTCGGTTTCAACACAATATTTTTATTAAAAACGATTTGGAAGCTAAAGTGTGAAGTTGGCTGACGGTTGACAGTTGACAATTCGCTGTTATAGTATAATAAGTTCGAATTGGCAGCCAGCTGACAGTTGATAGTTGACAATTCGTTTTAAACACGATATTTCTATTAAAAACGAATTGGCAGCTGAGGTGTGAAGTTGGCTGACGGTTGACAGTTGACAATTCGCTGTTAAAGCATATTAAGTTCGAATTGGCAGACAGCTAACAGTTGACAGTTGACAATTCGTTTAAAACACATTTTATTTTTATTAAAAACGAATTGGCAGCTGAGGTGTGAAGTTGGTTGACAGTTGATAATTTGCTCTTATACAATTTTCAATTCAAATTGGCAGCCAGCTGACAGTTGACAGTTGTCAATTCGGTTTCAACATAATATATATTTTTTTTAAAACGAACTGGCAGCTTAAGTGTGAAGTTGGCTGATTATTGACAGTCGCTGTTATAGCATATTAAATTCGAACTGGCAGCCAGCTGACAGTTGACAGTTGAAAATTCGGTTTAAACGCGATATTTTTTATTAAAAACGAATTGGAAGCTGAGATGTGAAGATGGCTGCCGGTTGAGAGTTGACAATTCGCTGTTATAGTATAATAAGTTCGAATTGGCAGTCAGCTGACAGTTGACAGTTGACAATTCGTTTCAAACACGATATTTCTATTAAAAAGGAATTGGCAGCTGAGGTGTGAAGTTGGCTTACGGTTGACAGTTGACAATTCGCTGTTATAGCATATTAAGTTCGAATTGGCAGCTAGCTAAAAGTTGACAGTTGACAATTCATTTCAAACACAATTTTTTTTTATTAAAAACGAATTGGCAGCTGAGGTGTGAAGTTGGTTGACAGTTGATAATTCGCTCTTATACCATATTCAATTCAAATTGGCAGCCAGCTGACAGTTGACAGTTGAAAATTCGGTTTCAACATAATATATTTTTTTTTAAAAACGAATTGGCAGCTCAAGTGTGAAGTTGGCTGATTATTGACAGTCGCTGTTATAGCATATTAAGTTCGAACTGGCAGCCAGCTGACAGTTGACAGTTGAAAATTCGGTTCAAACGCGATATTTTTTATTAAAAACGAATTGGAAGCTGAGATGTGAAGATGGCTGCCGGTTGACAGTTGACAATTCGCTGTTTTAGCATAGTACGTCCGAATTGGCAGCCAGCTGACAGTTGACAGTTGACGTTTTGGTTCAAACTCTATAATTTCATTTAAAACGAATTGGCAGCTGAAGTGTGAAGTTAGCTGACGGTTGACAGTTGACAATTCGCTCTTATAGCATATTCAATTCGAATTGGCTGACAGTTGACAGTTGACAATTTGCTTTAAGCGTTTAAAAAATTGAACTGGCAGCTGGATGAAAAATTTGAATAGGCAGCCACGTCTGAAGTTAGCTGACAGTTGCCAGTTGACAATTGAATTGTCAACCGTCAACTGGCAACTAACTTCACGAACGTTACACGTTCGTGAAGTCAGCTGCCAGTTGACAGTTGACGGTTGACAATTCAATCGTCAAATGGCAAATGTCAGCTAACTTCACACGTGGCTGCCTATTCAAATTTTTTATCCAGCTGCCGGTTCAATTTTCTAAACGCTTAAAGCAAACTGTCAACTGTCAACTGTCTGCCAATTCGAACTTAATGCTATAACAGCGACTTTTCAACTGTCAACCGTCAGCCAACTTCACACCTCAGCTGCCAATTCGTGTTTTATAAAACTATTGTGTTTGAACCGAGTCGTCAACTATCACCTGTCAGCTGGCTGCCAATTCGAGTTTAATATGCTATAAGAGCGAATTGTCAACTGTCAACCGTCAGCCAACTTCACACCTCAGCTGCCAATTCGTTTTTAATAGAAATATCGTGTTTGAACCGAATTGTCAACTGTCAACTGTCAGCTGGCTGCAAATTCGAAATGAATATGCTTAAACAGCGAATGTCAACAGTCAACCGTCAGCCAACTTCATACTTCAGCTGCCTATTCGAAATAATGTGTTTGAACCGAATCGTCAACTGTCAAGTATCACCTGGCTGTCAATTCGAATTGAATATACTATAAGAGCGAATTGTCAACTGTCAATCGTCAGCCAACTTCACACCTCAGCTGCCAATTTGTTTTTTATAAAAATATTGTGTTTGGACCGAATCATCAACTGTCAACTCTCAGCTGGCTGCCAATTCGAATTGAATATTCTGTAAGAGCGAATTGTCAACTGTCAACCGTCAACAAACTTCATACCTCAGCTGCCAATTCGTTTTTAATAAAAATACTGTGTTGAAACCGAATTGTCAACCGTCAACTGTCAGCTGGCTGCCAATTCGAACTGAATATACATTGACAGCGAATTGTCAATTGTCAACCGTCAGCCAACTTCACACCTCAGCTGCCAATTCGTTTATAACAATAATAACATGTTTGAACCGAATTGTCAACTGTCACCTGGCTGCCAATTCGAACTTAATATACTTTAAGAGCGAATTGTCAACTGTCAACCGTCAGCCAACTTCATACTTCAGCTGCAAATTCATGTTTTATGAAAATATTGTGTTTTGACCGAATCGTCAACTATTAACTGTCAGCTGGCTGCCAATTCGAGTTTAATATGCTATAAGAGCGAATTGTCAACTGTCAACCGTCAGCCAACTTCACACCTCAGCTGCCAATTCGTTTTTAATAAACATATTGTGTTTGAACCGAATCATCAACTGTCAACTTTCAGCTAGCTGCCAGTTCGAATTGAATATGCTATAAGAGCGAACTGTCAACTATCAACCGTTAGCCAATTTCACACTTCAGCTTCCGATTTGTTCTAAATGAAATTATTGTGTTTGAACCAAAATGTCAACTGTCAGCTGGCTACAAATTCTAAATAAATATACTGGAACAGCGAATTTTCAACTGTCACCCGTCAGCCAACTTCAAACCTCAGCTGCCAATTCGTTTATAATAAATATATTGTGTTGAAACTGAATCGTCAGCTATCACCTGTCAGCTGGCTGCCAATTCGAATTGAATATGCTATAAGAGCGAATTGTCAACCGTCAGCCACCTTCACACCTCAGCTGCCAATTCGTTTTTAATAAGAATATTGTGTTTGAACCGAACTGTCAACTGTCAACTGTCAGCCAATTCGAATTGAATATGCTATAAGAGTGAGTTGTCAACTGTCAACCGTCAGCCAACTTCACACTTCAGCTGCCAATTCATTTTTTATAAAAATATTGTGTTTGAACCGAATTGTCAACTGTCAACCGGCAGCCAACTTCACACTTCAGTATCCGTACTTTCGACATGAGGGTTTGCGTTACTTTTTACCGCTTTTACTTTTTGGTCTAACCCTTCAATTCCTGGAAAATCTTGCCGCGGGTCATTTGGGGCTTTGATTTCACTTTCAGATTTTCTTCTTACCCATTCTTCAAAGGTTTCGTTCACTTGTTGATTGGTCATTTCGAAGTCTTCGAAATCTAAACTACTTTCAGCATGTATCTTTTCATTTAACTTTTCCCTTTGTACTGTTAAATTATTTTCCCTTTTTGGTATTTCATGTTTTCGATCTATTTCTGTCGAAAAATGATTAATCGTCTTTACACTGTAGGCTATTTCGTTATCCAAATTGTCTGTCGAGTGCACATTTTCTTGTGAGATCTCATTTGTATTTCTGTAAATATTTATTCCTTTTGTCATACATGTTCCTTGTTCGAAACCTTTCCTTGGTTTTCAGTGTTTTTTCTTGTGCTCATTTTCTCCAAGTCATCTCGAAAGTATTCATTTTGATCCGTAATTTGAGATGTGGCATCATTTGTATGACTTTGGTTATTCTCATCTCTTTTACAAACGTTTGCGCGTTTCTTTTTATCTTCACGCAACCGTTGTATGTGTGCAGCTAGTTTTTTCGTTTCATCTCTTTGTTTGTTTACAAGAGAACTGGCTCCTAGTCTTTGCCTTAGCTGTGTTTTCACATACTTGGTTTTCTTTACTTTAACTTTCCCCATTTGATAGTGACTCTATGAGTTCTTTTACCTTTATTTAAAGTACAAAAAATAAAGATAAACAAGCAATTTCCTTGAAATGATATGCCCTGCCGAAAAAGACTTTTTTTATAGAAACATATTATAGGTATTGTGTTTTGCATGTACATGTGACCTTTTTGTTATTGGTCCTTGATGAAATTATACATTAAGCCCCTTTTTTTCATGGCACAACATTTCATTTAATAAAAAATATATAAGAGGTATATGTTTTGCATCTACTCATGGTCTTATTGTTATTGGTCCATAATGAGATCGTACATTAAGTCCCCTTTTCCCATAACATGGCATTTCATTTAATGAAAACAAATAATGGAAATATACATCAAGCCCCCTTTTTCCATGACACGGCATTATATATATAGGAAAAAATTGTATCAACGGACTATCCAAAGGAAGACATGCATGAAGTTTTATCAATTTTCGTCAAGATTTTTAGAAGATAACTCTCCGGGCCCCCTTTTTTCGTGACATTGCATTTCATGAAATAAAAACAAATAACTATTGTCTGTGGCTTATGATAAACAATATAAATATGAAGTTTCATAAAAGTTTGTCCAGTGGTCAAAGATATTGTCCATAATGGAAAAATACACCAATTCCCCTTTTTTCTTTAAAGGACTGAAATTTTGATATTTTGTATGCTTCCATTATTAAGGTAAATGTTACCAAAAGAATATCAGGAAATTGGCATTTTATATCGAAATGTATATGGAATTGGGGTTTTCCAATTCCAAACAAAGAAAAGGGGTGAAGAAATGAATATGTCATGATAAAGACATAACTTTATTTTGCAGAAAAGAATAGCAAATATATCTAGCAGCACAATTTTTGGTACCTTTAGCGGTTCTAGAGTCATGATACTTTAATTAGACTCACACCTCCATTTTCATTCTATTTTTTCTATATAAATGAAATTTAAAGAAAAATATGATCGAACTTTTGAAGAGATTAAAAATTGTCTGGTATGCGTGACGGAGCGAAAGTTGGAAACTGATGGAAATATTTACCTTTACTATTTTCTTTAAGTTTAAAGGCCCAAAAGTGGTCAAAAGTAAACAATGCAGATGTTCAAATTCATTTGAATCGTGCCATTTAAAAGTATGGAAATTATTATGAATGTGACGATCTGTTATTGTGCGGTAGGTCCAACTGTTGGCCGCTGGCAGAGAAATGAATTTTAAATGTAGGTCAAAATTTGCAAGGTCGCTTTATCGTTTGTTCCTTTATTAACCGGTTTCAAAGTTAAATTTCTGCCAGCGACTTACACTCGGACCAATTCAAACGCATCTTAAAACCCGCATTGTTTACTTTTAGCCGCTGCTTGGCCTTTAATGAAAACCTCGGATCTTCGGACGGTAAAACGAATAAAATAATCAAAGTGCTGTCAGCACTGTAATCGGTCGACACTGAATAACTACAGTGGTTTTAAATCACAAATCAAATGGCAGTTGTTTGAATTATGTATGGGATAGACATTTTATAACTGAGTCACGTAGAAACTCTCCGTCCCTTACAAATTAGTACATGTAGTTTAACGGAATGCTAAAGATGTATGTCTGCCAGTCGACAGCAATAAAACGTAGAATGTAAGTGACTATTCTGACCAGAAATACCGATTTTCAAGCTTTAGATTGGTTGGTTGGTTGGTTGTATTGGGGTTTAACGCCACTTTAACAGCTAAGGTCATGTCATGGCGGTCGGTGACGCATATGTGTTTCCTGGCTTTCTCACACCAGTACTAACACAACTTTCTTTCCAAAGCCCCCGACTACTTTTCTCACATGCTTCAGCAGAGGTGAGAGGCGAAAACAAGCTTTAGATATCACTCATCATGAATAACAGTGCCTACCAACCTTTTATAAAAGATTAAGAAAATATAAATACATGTTTTATTTTCTGTAACTTTTGCAACTTTTAAAACTATACTGTAACATATTGTCAGATATTATCAATAATATCCATATTGAATGATGGACATGATGAATATGTCGTATAGAATGTGCCTGTATTATGGCTATCAAAGTGATTACTTTTGGCTGCTCGCGTTTATCTTGACAAATTGTCCTACCATACGTTTTTCGGCTAAATTGTCCTTGGCAAGATTGTTCTGTTCAAAACATCGGCTGGCCAATTTCTCCCACATTACTTTCAAAGCATGTAGTATGAATGGAATGTAGACCAAATTAATGATGATTTGAATCTTTGAAATGGTAAAAAAAACATTGTGAGAAAAGGAGAAAACGACGGTTATTTGCATTTTTCCACAATGTTTTTAACAACCTTCTTCCTCGGGGTCATCAGAAACGGGAAAGGTTAGTTAAAACACTCAGTTTTGGCCTTTTATAGTCAGAAAAACAATATCCAAACATTACAATTTCAGTGTCGAGTTTTTTTTTTTTTCATATGAATTATTCATAAACAGAAAATTAGGATATTCAATATGTATGTCTGTGATACTGATCTGCATTGCATTCAAAGGACAGTCTGATCTTGATCTTTTATTGTCTTCAAAAGCGACTATATATATGTCACTGGAGAACATGGGCCATTGTATTGAATCATTGTAATGAGCAAGAGCATCACTACAGTAAACCTTGTGCTTTTAATCTGGAATATGGAGAGGATGAGAGTCAACCAGAATGCTGATGAGACAAACATGTTACTGAGAGTTTTACACTAAAGCGCTCAATTAATGAAATAGATCTGATAAGCGTGGAAAAGCAACCTAATTATTGCAGGGTCATTGCTGTCTTGACTACGATATCTCAAGTAATAGGAATAGGAGATCCAAAATTTGAGTGACTGCATGTTCTGTGCAGTCTGGTCTGAATCTGGTCTGAATCTGTGCTCTCCGAAGAGGCTTTTTCCCTGGTCAGTTGATTCAGACATGGAGAATATGACGTTAAGTGAGTTTTTTGTGTTGCAGTTTCAGGGTTTTTTCCATCTAAGAAAATGCTCTGTTTAACTCTACCACATGACAAAATGTTGAAAATCTTTCAAATGATGAAAAAACGCTGTGAGGAAAAAGAGAACATGCTTAATACATGTATGCTGTTTTCCCCACTACATTTTTAAAGCCCGACAAGATTGTGTGGCCAGTGGTTAATAGACTGATTCCAGTCTTAAGAATGTCATCAAAAAGAAACATGTTAGTGAGTGTGTAAAATGGTAGAGCCGTAGCTTTAGGGAGAGGAAGAGGGGTTATGAAAACAATTTAACCTTTAACCTGCTAAATAAGTGAAATGAAACTTTCAAGCTGACAGTAAAAACCCAGTTCTTTACTATTTCAAAGGTATTTTTTTTTTGAAAAAATATCTTCTTGTTGGACATTAAAGATACAAACTCAGACAGCATGTAGTATACAGTCTGATCTTGATCTACAATGTCCGGAAAAAGTCATAAATTCGCGCTTAGTAGCCCAAGGTTTAATACATCCTAAGCTGAAAGATGCATAATCAAATATATGCTGGTCAGTATTGTGAATGGACAGTCTGGTTTCTAAGGTTGAAAGCGTGGGATAACCAGTCCATTCTGAAAATGTTTACGTAATGGCTTCTCCACTAGGGTAATAACTCTTAAACAACTCTACATCCTTTGTCCCACACTGCTTCACACGCTTCACCTCGCTTACATTAAACTACGAACGGCAGATTACTTTTTTAAACAGCTTTTACCACCAGCATGTACATCAGTTTTCTCTAAGGCAAAACAGTCTAAATTTTCAAATTCTTATAAAGCAACGTTTCCTTACAAATTCCGTTTCACTGCAAGTTTATCCTTGCTCGAGGCCAAATGACCTATCATCTTTTCAACACAAGGTGTGCTTACATAATCTGATACTCCTGGATCCGCTCTTGTTTCATTCATAAGTTGTTGCTTTATCACTGACACCATTCCTTATCAGGGTTAAAAGTTCAACGTAATAAGGTCACAACAGCTAGTATTAGTGTTATTAGACTGTAGGTAAAAGCTGTCACGAGTTGCAGTTAGATCAGTTTGCCCTCAGCTGACGGATTTCCGAAATTTGTGGTCTCTCTAATCGTCCGGCTCACGCCGACCGATTAATAAAAACCAATGGCCTAACTACTACATTTCACACTGCCCGTTAATACTGATTGTGTATTGAATGTCCCCTGCCCCGCTGAAGGCTTATCGGCAACTGAGGCAATAAATTGTGGTATCTGACACCTGGAATGTTGGTTAGGTTCGCAATGATAGTAACTTTGAACCATCACTTGTTTATTTTAAGTGTCGTGGTTTTAGAAAAGTTAATCGCAAATCTTTTTATGCCAAACTTTAAGAAATGCACATTTGTGTGTGTTTGTGTCTCTGTAACCTTATTCTCTTTCGTGTGTTATCCTTACAATTTCTTTTGAAAACAATTTCAAATCATTTTGTGCAATGACTGGACTAAGAAAAAATGACAAAAATTGAAATTTTGCTTATCAAGTGGTCTTCGTTGCACTCTCATCCATATATTTACACAACTTTAATCCTTACTGCCTATTTCGGAATCTGAATGCTGTCAGCGGAAATCAAATGAAAATAAATCAGTGGATTACAGATGCAACATTGTATTGGCCTGGTCATTGATAGACCGTTTATGTATTAATGATTTAGTATTTCTCAGAACCTGAGTGACAATGTCCTTTAAAGTAATATGTCAGTTTAGTTTACTCTAAATGTATTTGTTTTACATCGATTGTGAAACAAGTTCTAACGACTTTTGAAAAATAATCTCTCTCTCTCTCTGGATGATTGCTTCCTGGAACCTAAACTAGTGATGTGGGTGGTTCCAAAGGTTGACTTCGCTAATCACGGATTTCGAACCCAGAACCATTGGTGTGAGAGGTAGTTGTTCTACCCTTAAACCACTGTCAACGACAATGTGCTAAATCTGCTAAAGAAATATGTTGTTCATCAGAAATTCTTTCTCTCACGATGTTCTCTGCTGTTTGAAATTCCACAAATTTGAGTCAACATAAACTTGTTATCTTCGATTGCTTTCAAAGTGGAATTTCTTAATTTCGATGGCTTGTAAATGATTGATTTGAAGATTTCGGATTTTTCTAGTGAATAGCAGTATAAATGAAAGGAAGATGATGGTTCTGAGCCGCTATCTGAGCCTGTGTACGTTTTATAGAATTATGCGTAGCATGGTCACTTTATATGGTATAAAGAATACTAGATAAACGTGAATGCATTATTAATATCTTTATTGAAGGAGCTGGCCAGAATCATATTAAACAAGCCTTGGTTTATTCGTCATTGTAAGCGTTTGTAACTGAGGTTTATTGGAGAGGTCATCAGACCTCTCCAACAGTGGTGAGTTTAAAAGGCAGACTGCCACAGAATTCGGTGTCTAAATCCATTTTTCTTGCGAAATTGTTCTGATACACAGTCTGTTTCGTCATGGTTTTGTAAATAAAGCGAAATCAAAAAACCGAAACAGGAAATAGACGTGGTTTATTTTTATATGACAAATTTCAGAATAGATTTGTTAGTTAATTTGCCATGGTTGCAAATGACCTCTCAAATGATTGTAATTTTTCATTAATCAAATAAATCTAAGCAGAAGAAAAAATAAGAAGAATTTCGTTAAAAAAGAGAAAGAAGACCGCTGGACAAGATCATGCGACTTGAAAACGCGAAAAGAAGGTCAAATGACCGTCTTGTAAAGCAAAGAGAGGTTTCTAAGCGGCGGCTGTTTTACTTGTTTGTTTACATGTACCAAAATATATTGAAATTAAAAGCTAATAAACTATTTGAAAACATTGATGCTGACCTCTCCTGGCTTCTTTTGTAAAGAAGCCAACTTGTATAGCATTAAAAGTGACCGGCTGTATTTGTACACAGGACCATTTGCTAATTTTGCATGGAAGTAGAAAAAATACGATTTTACCAAAACGTTTCATTTACGCCAAATACATTTGACAGTACAGAACTGAAAGTTGCATTGCCAGTTTTATTGGTCGGCACATTTCGAAACATTATCCATTCACAGTTTTCACCTAATCTTTATGAAGTCGACAAAACCGGTTGGTTGATGTGAATGTGAAATTTTAAGACATTGAACATAATTATAACCCATTCCCAATTAACCATTTACCTGCATTTGCAGTGTATTTATGCTTTCTAGCAGATTTAAGCCGCGGTTTAGAAAACTTGGGCTCTTTACTTATACTTGAATGATCAGATAATGGATGTTTCACTGGAAGAGTGGAGAGCCAGAATTGGTCCTTTCCTTAAGCCTAAGAAAAGGCAAAAGGCATAGAAAGGAATTAAATATCAGTCTGAACATTTAGCAAATTATCCAATTTATCCAAATAGTTCTATTTACATAGCTGACCATTGAAAACCCGAATCTACCTGGGTTCAAGAAATAGTGTAAGCAGAAAGAAAGCCAGAAAGAAGCGACAGGTTCCGGACTAGCGACTTGTAGTGGATCAAGAAAGGGGTCTAACAGAGATTTGATTAGAACAATGAACATAACATCGACAGATAAAAGGTTAAATAGGAACGTAAAAGAAAATATATAAAAAAAAAACTGGACCCTTGAGACAATCCCAGAAAGATAGTTAAGCAGGAACTAGTTTAAGGGTGTTGCTGGATGCATTTCAACGAGAACCAACAAAACATCAATCTGCATTTTAGAGAGTGAAAATGACCGCTTTAAAAGATATTAGTTTTACTTATAGTTTAGTTCACATTGTACATAGAGGCAACCGACCTAACATAAAAAATACATCGTAGCAGTTTTGTTTTTTTTTTTACATTTTCAGTTCTCATTAATTATGAAAACAAAACATTATTAATATGGATATGTAATATGAAAATAATAATAAAAAAAAAAGGCAAAACTGTACACTGGCCGAATTTGGAGTTAAATGTTCCAAATTTTGGGAGAACATGTAACCATTTATGATACAAGTACATGTAGTGAAAACAATCTCGGAAAGTAATTGCCAATATAAAGAGACAGCGAAATAAAAATGAAAGAGTTACCACTGGATATAAGACGAGAAGTAAAAACAAGAAACATAAAATTTGACATTTTAGAGAAAAAAATGTAGAGAAGCTAAAGCAAGAAAACAAAGAAATACACAAGGAAAATGAACACCAAAGAAAATAATTTAGTAAATAAATGATACTGTCAATGATCTTAAGAGGCTCACATGGGAAAATAAGGCAAAGAATAAAGAATTAGAGACACAATCCAGAAGAGACAATTTTAAATTGTACAATATGACAGAAAATAAGAGGCATAAATCTTTGAACGAAACAGAGGGCAAGGCACGAAATTATTCGACAAAGAACAGTTATTACATATGCCCCAGTGGCCTACTTTTTGTTCAACCTATTTTCGGAATTTAGAAACGTTTACTCTGTTTCATTATTTCGGCTTTTGCCTTTATCAAGAAATTTGACGTGAAATTGATGCTTTCTACATTTTGTGACATTTTGAGATATCATTAAGACGAATATTCTGACCAATTCTACTGAGTATTAGACTGAAAATTTGGCCTCTAGATCGTACTTTTTTCCTCTGATATTCCTCACAGGGATCTACTAAATAATTTGACAGACCCAATTTTTTTTCAACCTAGCCCGAGATAATATCAAGACAAATCTTTCAAAATTTCAGGAGTATAAGACTGAAAATGTGGCCTCTAGATTGTACACAAGGTTTCTGATTTCGTCTGCTTAGATTTGTGCCCATTGACCTATCTTTTAACCCTAAAATACACTTTTCGCCCGAAATATCATCAAGACAGATATTCTAACTCAGTTTTATGAGTATTTGACTGAAAATGCGGCCTCTACAGGGCAAACAAGCATTTGATGAGATCTGAAACCTTCTTTTTGACCCGACTGCACCTAGTTTTGAAGGTGGAAGATTGAATTGGAGTGTATGCCTCTTTAACAGCCTAGATCATATCACGGCGGTCAGTGCACCTACGCACATGTTTCCTGGCTTTCTCACATCAGTACTGACTCAAGTCACTGACTGCTTTCTCACATGCATCAGAGGTGAGAGGCGAAAAATCGCCGGGAAAACTTTTTGTCTAAACCGGGTATCGAATTCAAAACCACCAGGACGCGAGTTACGATACACTAACCACTGAGCTACCAGGGCAGGCTCTAGTTTTCAACTCGTTTGGGTATTGTCAAAACAAGTATACTGGCCAAATTTCGTTAGTTCAAACTAAAAATGTGAGCTCGAGAGTGTGCACAAGGAAAAGATTAACAATGCCCGAAGGACGTCTGTCACATCACGATAAAGAAAGCTCACCTTATGTAATTTTTGCCCGGGTGAGCCATATATGCAATGATAGATGTGCGTGAAGTTAGCTGCCAGTTGACAGTTGACAGTTGACGATTCGACAGCGAATTGGCAACTGTCAGCCAATTTCACACTCCAGCTGCCAATTCGTTTTTAATAAAAGTATCATATGTTTATCGAATCGTCAAATGTCAACTGTCAGCTGGCTGCCATTTCGATTTCAATAGGCTATAAGAGCGAATTGTCAACTGTCAACCGTCAGCCAACTTCACACTTCAGCTGCCAATTCGTTTTTTATCAAAACTTTGTGTTTTAACCAAATCGTCAACTGTCAACTGTCAGCTGGCTGCCAATTCGAATTGAATACTAATAAGAACGAATTGTCAACTGTCAACCGTCAGCCAACTTCACACCTTAGCTGCCAATTCGTTTTTAATAAAAATATCGCGTTTGAACCGAATTGTCAACTGTCAACTGTCAGCTGGCTGACAATTCGAACTGAATATGCTAAAACAGCGAATTTTCAACTGTCAACCGTCAGCCAACTTCACATGTTAGCTGCCGATTCGTGTTTTATAAAAATATTGTGTTGAAACCGAATTGTCAACTGTCAACTGTCAGCTGGCTGCCATTTCGAATTAAACATGCTATAGGAGCGAATTGTCAACTGTCAACCGTCAGCCAACTTCACACTTCAGCTGCCAATTCGTTTTCAATAAAAAAATCGCGTTTGAGCCGAATTGTCAACTGTCAACTGTCAGCTGGCTGCCAATTCGAATTGAATAGGATAAAGGATCGAATTGTCAACTGTCAACCGTCAACCAACTTCACACTTCAGCTGCCAATTCGTTTGTTCTTAAAATTTTATATTTTAACCAAATCGTCAACTGTCAGCTGGCTGCCAATTCGATTTCAATAGGCTATAAGAGCGAAATGTCAACTGTAAACCGTCAGCCAATTTCAAACTTCAGCTGCAAATTCACTTATTCTTAAAAATTTTTGTTTTAATCAAATCGTCAACTGTCAACTGTCAGCTGGCTGCCAATTCGAACTGAATATTAAATAAGGGCGAACTGTCAACCTTCAACCGTCAGCCAACTTCACACTTCAGCTGCCAATTCGTTTTTGATAAAAGTATCATATGTTTATCGAATCGTCAACTGTCAACCGTCAGCTGGCTGCCAATTCGAATTGAATAGGCTATAAGAGTGAATTGTCAACTGTTAACCGTCAGCCAACTTCACAATTGAGCTGCCATTTCTTTTTTCATTAAAACTTTGTGTTTTAACCGAATTGTCAACTGTCAACTGTCAGCTGGCTGCCAATTCGAATAAAATATAAAATAAGAGCGAATTGTCAACTGTCAACCGTCAGCCAACTTCACACTTCAGCTGCCGAATCGTTTTTAATTAAAATATTGTGCTTGAACTGAATTGTCAACTGTCAACTGTCAGCTGGCTGCCAATTCGAATTGAATAGGATAAAGGATCGAATTGTCAACTGTCAACCGTCAACCAACTTCACACTTCAGCTGCCAATTCGTTTGTTCTTAAAATTTTGTGTTTTAACCAAATCGTCAACTGTCAGCTGGCTGCCAATTCGATTTTAAAAGGCTATAAGAGCGAATTGTCAACTGTAAACCGTCAGCCAATTTCAAACTTCAGCTGCCAATTCATTTATTCTTAAAATTTTTTGTTTTAATCAAATTGTCAACTGTCAACTTTCAGCTGGCTGCCAATTCGAATTGAATATTAAATAAGGGCGAACTGTCAACTGTCAACCGTCAACCAACTTCACACTTCTGCTGCCAATTCGTTTGTTCTTAAAATTTTGTGTTTTAACCAAATCGTCAACTGTCAGCTGATTGCCAATTCGATTTCAATAGGCTATAAGAGCGAATTGTCATCTGTCAACCATCAGCCAACTTCACACTTCAGCTGCCAATTCGTTTTTTATTAAAACTTTCTGTTTTAACCGAATCGTCAACTGTCAACTGTCAGCTGGCTGCCAATTCGAATTAAATATTAAATAAGAGCGAATTGTCAACTGTCAATCGTCAGCCAACTTCACACTTCAGCTGCCAATTCGTTTTTAACGAAAATACTGTGTTTAAACTGAATTGTCAATTGTCAACTGTCAGCTGGCTGCCAATTCGATTTCAATAGGCTATAAGAGCGAATTGTCAACTGTAAACCGTCAGCCAATTTCAAATTTCAGCTGCCAATTCATTTGTTCTTAAATTCTTTTGTTTTAATCAAATCGTCAACTGTCAACTGTCAACTGTCAGCCGGCTGCCAATTCGAACTGAATATTAAATAAAGGCGAACTGTCAACTGTCAACCGTCAGCCAACTTCACACTTCAGCTGCCAATTCGCTTTTGATAAAAGTATCATATGTTTATCGAATCGTGAACTGTCAACCGTCAGCTGGCTGCTAATTCGAATTGAATAGGCTATAAGAGTGAATTGTCAACTGTTAACCGTCAGCCAACTTCACAATTCAGCTGCCATTTCTTTTTTTATTAAAACTTTGTGTTTTAACCGAATTGTCAGCCGTCAACTGTCAGCTGGCTGCCAATTCGAATAAAATATAAAATAAGAGCGAACTGTCAACTGTCAACCGTCAGCCAACTTCACACTTCAGCTGCCAATTCGTTTTTTATTAAAACTTTCTGTTTTAACCGAATCATCAACTGTCAACTGTCAGCTTGCGGCTAATTGGATTTAAATATTAAATAAGAGGGAATTGTCAACTTTCAACCATCAGCCAACTTCCTACATCAGCTGCCAATTCGTTTTTTTTAATGAAAATATTGTGTTTCAACTGCATTGTCAACTATCAACTGTCAGCTGGCTGCAAATTCGATTTCAATAGGTTATTAGAGCGAATTATCAACTGTCAACCGTCAGCCAATTTCATACCCCAGCTGCCAATTCGTTTGTTCTTAAAATTTTGTGTTTTAAACAAATAGTCAACTGTCAATTGTCAACTGTCAGCTGGCTGCCAATTCGAATTGAATATTAAATAAGGGCGAATTGTCAACTGTCAACCGTTAGCCAACTTTACACTTCAGCTGTCAATTCGTTTTTGATAAAAGTATCATATGTTTATCGAATCGTCAACTCTCAACTGTCAGCTGGCTGCTTATTGGAATTGAATAGGCTATAAGAGCGAATTGCCAACTATCAACCATCAGCCAGATATACACTTTAGCTGCCAATTCGTTTTTTATTAAAACTTTGTTTTTTAACCGAATCGTCAACTGTCAACTGTCTGCTGGCTGCCAATTCGAACTGAATAGGCTATAAGAGCGAATTGTCAACTGTCAACCGTCAACCAACTTCACACGTCAGCTGCAAATTCGTTTTGTATTAAAATTGTGTTTTAACCGAATCGTCAACTGTCAACTGTCAGCTGGCTGCCAATTTAAATCGAATATTCTATATCAGCGAATTGTCAACTGTTAACCGTCAGCCAACTTCACACTTCAGCTGCCAATTCGTTTTAATAAAACTGTTTTATGTTTATCGAATCGCTACCTTTCAACTGTCAGCTGGATACCAACACGAATTGAATATGCTAAAACAGCGATTTTTCAACTGTCAACCGTCAGCCGACTTAACATTTCAGCTGCCAATTCTTTTTACATTGAAATATCGTATCTGAACCTAATAAACCCATAAAACTGGCAATGCAACTGTCGGTCATGTGATATCAAATGTATATTGTGTAGACGAAACGTATTGGTCAAATCTTATTTTTCTCCTTTCATGCAAAATTAGCAATTGATCCTGTTCACAAATACAGCCGGTCACTTTCAATGCTATATAAACCTCAGTTTTTAACCCTTACAATGCCGAATAAACCAGTGCTTGTATAATGTGCTTCTGGCCAGCTCCTTCAATAAAAATATTAGAAATGTATTCACGCTGATATAAGATTCTTTGTACCATATAAAGTGACTATGCTTTTCGCATAATTCTATAAAACGTACACAGGCTCAGATTAGCGACTCATAACCATCATCATCCTTTCGTTTATACTGCTATTCACTAGAAAAATCCGAAATCTTCAAATTAATCATTAACCAGCCAACGAAATTAAGAACTTCCGTTTTGAAAGCATTGGAAGATAACAAGTTTATGTTGACTCAAATTTGTGGAATTTCAAACAGCAGAAAACAATGTGAAAGAAAGAAATTCTGATGAACAATATCTTTCTTTAGCACATTTAGCGCGTTGTTGGCGACAGTTGCGTAAGGGTAGAACGTCGGCCTCTCACACCAAAGGTTCTGGGTTCGAAATCCTTGATTAGAGAGGTCACATTTTGGAAACAACCATTTCACGGCGCGAGTACTGGTCGATAGAATTTGTTTCACAATCGATGTAAAACAAGTACGAGGGCTGTTCGATATGTAATGTGTATTGTACCACAGAGCGATAACGCTTTCAACGATTTCGTGGACGATGATACGCTTGAATAGCTCTATTCAATATCTTTCCAACGGCATAAACACGAGCCTTAAGCTCCACATAGTTTTAAACTTACAGTCATTTCAATAGAGCTAGTCGTTGACCACTGTTGTAAAAATGGTTGGGAAACGGATTAAGAATATTGAAGAAATTAGAGTTTATATAAAAGCTCGCACAAAACTCGGTCATTCGGTAATGCAGATTTTTACTGAATTGGGGGAAGTTTATGGGTCTGATAAGGTATCTTATGAGACAGTTCGTAGGTGGAGAAATAAATTTCTGACTGGCACAGAGTCCGTCAAAGATGCAGCAAAATCTGGCTGACCTGTGACTGTAACAGGCAAGGCAAATGTCTCAAAAGTCAGGGAAATAATTGAAAGTGATGGCAGATACACGATTCGTGATATTGCCAACGCTGTTGGCATATCGCTATCGCGGGTGCATTTCATTTTGAAGCGTATTTTGAAAGTACGAAAGATTTCTGCCAGATGGATACCGCATATATTGACAGATGACCAAAAACGGGTACGAATACAAACCGCTAAGCAATTGCTTAAAATGTTTCCAAAATTCAATCAAAGACAATTTGCAAACACTGTTACTGGTGACGAAACATGGGTTCACTATTTCGAACCAGTAAGAAAAATTGGAAACAAAATATGGCTAACTAAACACGGTAGAAGCCCTGGATTTGCAAAAAGAAGCATAAGCACAAAGAAGGTTCTTTATTGCATATTCTTCTCATGTGATGGTATAGCCGTACAAATTCCGGTGCCGAAGGGCAAAATTGTTACAGGTCGGTATTACCGAGATGTTATACTAAAAAAGCTCAAGAAATATTATCTTAAACGACGCCCTGTGTCAGGATTTAGGCATGTTCGTCTACTTCATGATAATGCTGCATCACATACATCTGAGCTTGTGAAGCAATTTTTGAAGTCGGAGAAGGTTACTGTCTTGCCACACCCACCAAACTCTCCAGATCTAGCCCCATGCGACTTTTTCCTTTTTCCAAAACTTAAAAAGTTCTTATCTGGTCGTCGTTACAAGTCCCGACAAGCCCTTGGCTCAGCCATCAGTCAGTGCCTCAGAGGTCTACCTAAATCAGAGTACCGTGACGCATTTCAGAAATGGATTCAGATATTGAAATTATGTATTTCAAACCGCAGAGAATATTTTGAAGGGATGTAATGTTCATTTCACTATTTGAGTCGAATGCTTTTGAGATATTGTACAATACACATTACATATCGAACAACCCTCATACGTTTAGAATAAACTAAACTAATGTATTACTTTATAGGACGTTGTTACTCAGGTTCTGAAAAATACTAAATCATTAATACGTAAAGGGCTATCAATGACCAGGCCAATAAAATGTTGCAAATATAATCCACTTATTTGTTTTTCGTTTGATTTCCGCTGATAACATTCAGATTCCCAAATAGGCAGTAAGGATTATAGTTGTGTAAATATATTTTGGTTGGGAAAACAACGAAGACCACTTGGCAAGCAATATTTCAATTTTTGACATTTTTTCTTAGTCCAGTCATTGCAAAAAATGAATTGACATTGTTTTCAAAAGAAGTTGTAAGGAAAACATACGAAAGAAAATAAGTTTGCAGAGACACAAAGATACACTCAAAGGTACATTTCCTAAAGTTTGGCATAAAAAGTTATTAGCAATTAAACTTTTCTAAAACCACAACACTTATAACAAACAAGTTAATTCGTTGAAATGATATACCCCGCCGTAAAAGACTTTTTTTTTGATAGAAATATATAAGAGGTATATGTTTTGCATCTACACGTGGCCTTATTGTTGTTGGTCCATAATGAGATTATACAATAAATCACCTTTTTCCATAACATGGCATTTAATTAAATGAAAACAAATATTGGAAATACACATCAAGCCCCCTTTTTTCCATGACACGGCATTATGTATAGAAAACAATTGTATCAACGGACTACCCAAAGGAAGACATGCATGAAGTTTTATCAGTTTTCGTCAAGGCCTTTAGTAGATATCTGTCCGGGCGGACGGACAGGTGAACAGACTGTTATTGGTTCATAATGAAATTATACATTTAGCCCCCTTTTTTCACGAAATGGCATTTCATGAAATAAAAACTAGTAACTTTTGTCTATGGCTTATGATAAACAATATTAATATGAAGTTTTATAAAATTTTGTCCAGTAGCTAAGGTATGGTCCATAATAGAAAAAATACACCAATTCCCCTTTTTCCATGACACGACATTAATTAAAAAAGCAAAAAAAAAAAAACAGTATTACGGCGGACTATCATAAGGAACACACGTATGGCGTTTCATCAATTTTCATCAAGGATTTTGAGTTGAAGAGATATTGATCAATAATGGAAATATACATGAAGCCCCCTTTTTCTATGACACCGCATTATATCAAAAAGAGAAAACTAGAGCCCCTTGATGGGCCTGAAATCGCTCTACTGGCAGTGATTTTGCTTTCTTGCTAGCATACATTATGAATTCATGATGCAAAAAGGAAAAAGACAAGAACACACACAAAAAATGGGGGGGGGGTTGACTAATAATGTAGACTTTGCTGAGTATACAATACTAAGTCATCAAATGGCTGCTGTTCCTAAACTAATTAATAGATTTTCTCCACCGTTGACAGAGTTCAATCCCTTTATGAAACAAATAATCTTTGCAAGTTTCAAAATAATCGGATAAAAAATGTGGACTTTATTCCCTACATAAGAAATAGTAATTTTCAACTTTAAATGGCTACTCATCCCATACTGATTGTCAGATTTCTTTCTAAATCAATAGGGTTCAAGCTGTTGATGATACAAAGCAACCTTGTAAGTTTCAAGAAAATCCGACCACAAGTGCAGACTTTATTGCGTAAACAAGAATTGGAAAGTTTTAACTTCAAATGGCTTCTTTTCCCATACTGATCATCAGATTTTTTTCAAAATCAAGAGGGTTCAAGCTATTGATGAGCTAAACAAACTGTGTTAGTTTCACGAAAGTCCGACAACAAATGCAGACTTTATCGCGTTAACAAGAAAAATACTAACAGAATGACGGACTGACGGACAGACAGACAGACAGACGGACGAACGGACGACGGAAACCACACCATGACATAAGCTCTGCTAGCTTTCAGCCAGTAGAGCTAAAAATATAAATAAATATCGGCGGACATCATAAGGAACACCTGTATGAATTTCGATCAGTTTTTGTCAAAGATTTTAGAAGATATCTGTCATCTAAGACGGACGAACAGACGGTCATTGGTCCATGATTAAATTATACAATAAACCCCCCCCCTCTTTCCATGACATGAGATTTCATTAAATGAAAACAAATGATGATTGTCTGTGACTTGTAATAAGCAATATATGAAGTTTCATAACATTCAGTCCTGTAGTTAAAGAGATATTGGTCCATAATGTAAATATACATCAAGCCCCCTTTTTCCATGACACGGCATTAAGAAACAAGGGTATATATAACTGTGGTGTTGCATGGTCAATCTGGGTGAAACTTGTACTGCATTTCCTAATGGTGGTTGCTAGATGTGATAAGTTCCATGTACAGACTCTGTATAGTTTTCAAGATAAGACTCAAACATCAAAAATTTACGCGACCGCGTAACTCAAAATCGCTCCCAGTCGGCCATTTTTCATCGAAACAAAAAAAAAGTATATCGGCGGTATGGACAATTACATACACGTATAAAGTTTCACGAAATTCCGTCCAATGGTATTAGAGATATTGTCCCGGACAGACACACGGAGGGACGGACGGAAGGACGGAAGGACGGACAACGCTAAAACTAAATCCCTCCGCCTTCGGCGCGGGATAACAAGTGATGGCGCAAAGTTACTACGACTGTGAACTTAACCAACATTCCAGGTGTCAGATACCACAATTAATTGCCTCATGGGTAATGAGTTACTGATAAGCCTTCAGCGGGACACGAGACATTCAATACACAATCAGTATAACCAGGCAGTGTGAAAATGTAGAAGTGAAGCCATTGGTTTTTAATTTATCCGATAAACTTCCGAAGATCCGGGTTTTTCATTACATTTTTATAAAAAAAAAATTGAATTGGCAGCTGAAGTGTGAAGTTGGGTGACAGTTGACAATTCGGTTTCAACACAATATTTTTATTAAAAACGAATTGGCAGCTGAGGTGTGAAGATGGCTGACGGTTGACAGTTGACAATTCGCTGTTTTAGCATATTCAGTTCGAATTGGCAGCCAGCTGACAGTTGACAATTCGGTTCGAACACGATAATCTCATTTAAAACAAATGGGCAGCTGAAGTGTGAAGTTGGCTGACGGTATATTGTTGACAATTCGCTCCTATAGCATATTTAATTCGAATTGGCAGCCAGCTGACAGTTGACAGTTGACAATTCGGTTTCAACACAATATTTTTATTAAAAACGAATTGGCAGCTGAGGTGTGAAGATGGCTGACAGTTGACTGTTGACAATTCGCTGTAATAGCATATTAAGTTCGAATTGGCAGCCAGCTGACAGTTGACAGTTGACAATTCGGTTCAAACGCGATATTTTTATTAAAAACGAATTGGCAGCTGAGGTATGAAGTTGGTTGACGGTTGACAGTTGACAATTCGCTCCTATAGCATATTTAATTTGAATTGGCAGCCAGCTGACAGTTGACAGTTGACAATTCGGTTTCAACACAATATTTTTATTAAAAACGAATTGGCAGCTGAGGTGTGAATATGGCTGACGGTTGACAGTTGACAATTTCCTTTTTTAGCATATTCAGTTCGAATTGGCAGCCAGCTGACAGTTGACAGTTGACAATTCTGTTCAAACGCGATATTTTTATTAAAAACGAATTGGCAGCTGAGGTGTGAAGTTGGCTGACGGTTGACAGTTGACAATTCGCTCCTATAGCATATTCAATTCGATATGGCAGCCAGCTGACAGTTGACAGTTGACAATTCGGTTTCAACACAATATTTTTATTAAAAACGAATTGGCAGCTGAGGTGTGAAGATGGCTGACAGTTGACAGTTGACAATTCGCTGTTTTAGCATATTCAATTCGAATTGGCAGCCAGCTGACAGTTGACAGTTGACGTTTTGGTTCAAACACGATAATTTCATTTAAAACAAATCGGCAGCTGAAGTGTGAAGTTGGCTGACGGTTGACAGTTGACAATTCGCTCCTATAGCATATTCAATTCGAATTGGCAGCCAGCTGACAGTTGACAGTTCGCTTTAAGCATTTAAAAAATTGAACTGGCAACTGAATGAAAAATTTGAAGAGGCAGCCACGTGTGAAGTTAGCTGACAGTTGCCAGTTGACAATTGAATTGTCAACCGTCAACTGTCAACTGGCAGCTAACTTCACGAACGTCAATGATAGAACATTACCTTATAAAATCCTGAGTGATTTTGTTCTGCCTTTAAATTGTCAAGCTGCGTTCTCAGTTATTCCTCATATACCAGCATACACATTATGGGTGATAGATTTAGTAATTATTCTGACATACCCATGGACAGTTTTCACCCACAACACAAAGGAAAAAGGTCAAATGACCTTAACTAAATCAGTATAATACCTGTGATATATCTTATCGAAATTAACAGTACGATGCCCATCTCTATAAGCCATCGGCTGCTGCCCACACAAACAAGGTACAAACACTGTTCAGTTGTATGGGAAGAGTGGATTCTGTTACAATGACTATCCTCATAAAAAGCCGATCTTGGATTTGCAAGTCTGGCCCCTGGATCACTAGCCGTTCACCTTAACCTCTGAGCCCTTGCACTCGGCACAGATCCTTATGAACAACTACTCTCAGATCTGCAACAATTATAGACTAATCAAGGTAAGGATCGGCAGAATGATATGAACAAGTTTGTCTCATCAATTTACACTTTACAATATAAACAGATATTAAGTTAGTAAAGTTAACTTACCGAAAATTTTGGCCTGCCTTTGACTTTTCGGATTATCCTGCTTCCGCGATTAGGTCGTCGAAAACACTCGCATCTTGCATGTACCGGAGATATTTGTGTACCCATCTCTCAAGTAACCATAGGACCAATGGTCCTGATAGTCTACTGGTATTCAGATGGCTACTGCAATGCTACAAGTCACCATTTAACAGAAATTGATCCATAAATGTAGTTCAGATTACTAGTACTTTAACATTATCTACATGTATTTTCAAAAAAAGAACATTTACGTAATGAAAAACAGTATAAATGTGCATGTTCAATCAGTTATGAAAGAATGAGCTGAGCATCATTTCATAGCTTTCACAGACATAAACATAGTTCCAAAGCACCTGTATATATATTTTAAGTTACAGGAGTCTTTCAAATATACAAGGACAACAGGTTATAATGTTTCAGTACTTGATAATCGAATAGGCAGTTGGCTGACAGTTGAGACAGTTAAACAAATCGATACACATGATTTACTTAAGAACTAGGAATTATCCGCTGGCTGAAATGTGCGATGGTTAACAATTTGTATTTTTTTCCTAAAATTGACAGGTGACGATGCCGTTCAGAAACGATATTTTCATCAAAAATGAATTGGTAACTGAAGTGTGAAGTTGGATGATGGTTGACAGTTGACAATTCGCTCCTAGAGCGTATTAATTTCGAATTGGCAGCCAGCTGACAGTTGACAGTTGACAATTCAGTTAAAAACAATATTTTTGAGAAAAACGACTTGATAGCTGAAGTGTGAAGTTGGCTGATGGTTGACAGTTGACAATTCGCTCTTATAGCATATTCAATTCGAATTGGCAGCCAGCTGACAGTTGACAGTTGACAATTCGGTTCAAACACAATATTTTTATAAAAAACGAATTGGCAGCTGAGGTGTAAAGTTGGCTGACGGTTGACAATTCGCTCTTATAGCATATTTAGTTCGAATTGGCAGCCAGCTGACTGTTGACGGTTGACGATTCGGTTCAAACACAATCTTTTTTATAGAACACGAATTGGCAGCTGAAGTGTGAAGTTGGCTGACAGTTGACAGTTGACAATTCGCTCTTAAAGCGTATTAAGTTCGAATTGGCAGCCAGCTTACAGTTGACAGTTGACAATTCGGTTCAAACATGTTATTATGGTTAAAAACGAATTGGCAGCTGAATTGTGAAGTTGGCTGACAGTTGAGAGTTGACAATTCGCTCTTATTGCATATTCAATTCGAATTGGCAGCTAGCTGACAGTTGACAGTTGAGGATTCGGTTTAAACACAATATCTTTATTAAAACTGAATTGGCAGCTGAGGTGTGAAGTTGGCTGACGGTTGACAGTTGACAATTCGCTCTTATAGCATATTTAGTTCGAATTGGCAGCCAGCTGACAGTTGACAGTTGACGATTCGGTTCAAACACAATATTTTTATAAAACACGAATTGGCTGCTGAAGTGTGAAGTTGGCTGGCGGTTGACAGTTGACAATTCGCTGTTATAGCATATTTAGTTCGATTTGGCAGCCAGCTGACAGTTAACAGTTGACAATTCGGTTCAAGCATGTTATTATTGTTAAAAACGAATTGGAAGCTGAATTGTGAAGTTGGCTGATGGTTGACAGTTAACAATTCGCTGTTATAGCATATTCAGTTCGAATTGGCAGTTAGCTGACAGTTGACAGTTGACAATTCGGTTCAAACACAGTATTTTCATTAAAAACAAATTGGCAGCTGAGGTGTGAAGTTGGTTGACGGTTGACAGTTGACAATTCGCTCTTATAGCATATTCAATTCGAATTAGCAGCCAACTGACAGTTGACAGTTGACAATTCGGTTCAAACACAATATTTTTATAAAAAAAAACAAATTGGCAGCTGAGGTGTGAAGTTGGCTGACGGTTGACAATTCGCTCTTATAGCATATTCAATTCGAATTGGCAGCCAGCTGACAGTTGACAGTTGACAATTCGGTTCAAACACAATAGTTTTATAAAAAACGAATTGGCAGCTGAAGTGTGAAGTTGGCTGACGGTTGACAGTTGACAATTCGCTCTTATAGCATATTTAATTCGAATTGGCAGCCAGCTGACAGTTGACAGTTCACGATTCAATTAAAACACAATATTTTTTATAAAACACGAACTGGCAGCTGAAGTGTGGAGTTTGCTGACGGTTGACAGTTGACAATTCGTTGTTATAGCATATAAAGTTCCATATGGCAGCCAGCTTACAGTTGACAGTTGACAATTCGGTTCAAACATGTTATTATTGTTAAAAACGAATTGGCAGCTGAATTGTGAAGTTGGCTGACAGTTGAGAGTTGACAATTCGCTCTTATTGCATATTCAATTCGAATTGGCAGCTAGCTGACAGTTGACAGTTGACGATTTGGTTGAAACACAATATCTTTATTAAAAATGAATTGGCAGCTGAGGTGTGAAGTTGACTGACGGTTGACAGTTGACAATTCGCTCTTATAGCATATTCAATTCGAATTGGCAGCTAGCTGACAGTTGACAGTTGACGATTTGGTTTAAACACAATATCTTTATTAAAAATGAATTGGCAGCTGATGTGTGAAGTGGGCTGACGGTTGACAGTTGACAATTCGCTGTTATAGCATATTTAGTTCGAATTAGCAGCCAGCTGACAGTCGACAGTTGACGATTCGGTTCAAACAGAATTTTTTTTATAAAACACGAATTGGCTGCTGAAGTGTGAAGTTGGCTGACGGTTGACGGTTGACAATTCGCTGTTATAGCATATTAAGTTCGATATGACAGCCAGCTGACAGTTAACAGTTGACAATTCGGTTCAAACATGTTATTATTGTTAAAAACGAATTGGCAGCTGAAGTCGGAAGTTGGCTTACATTTGACGGCTGACACTTCGCTCTTGTTGCATATTCAGTTCCAATAGGCAGTTAGCTGACAGTTGACAGTTGATGTTTCGTTTTAAACACAATATGTTTATTAAAAACGAATTGGAAGCTGAGGTGTAAAGTTGGCTGACGGTTGACAGTTGACAATTCGCTTTTATAGCATATTCAATTCGAACTGGCAGCCAGCTGACAGTTGACAGTTGACAATCCGGTTCAAAAACAATATTTTTTGTAAAAAACGAATTGGCAGCTGAGGTGTGAAGTGGGCTGACGGTTGACAGTTGACAATTCGCTCTTAAAGCATATTAAGTTCGAATTGGCAGCCAGCTGACAGTTGACAGTTGACGATTTGGTTCAAACACAATATTTTTTTATAAAACACAAATTGGCAGCTGAAGTGTGAAGTTGGCTGACGATTGACAGTTGACAATTGGCTGTTATACCATATTAAGTTCGATATGGCAGCCAGCTGACAGTTGACAGTTGACGATTCGGTTCAAACGCAATATTTTTATTAAAAACGAATTGGCAGCTGAATTGTGAAGTTGGCTGACAGTTGACGGTTGACAATTCTCTGTTATAGCATATTCAGTAGGAATTGGCAGCCAGCTGACAGTTGACAGTTGATGATTAGGTTGAAACATGTTATTATTGTTAAAAACGAATTGGCAGCTGAATTTTGAAGGTGCTGACGGTTGACAGTTGACAGTTCGCTCTTGTGGCATATTCAATTCGAATTGGCAGCCAGCCGACAGTTGACAGTTGACGATTCGGTTCAAACACAATATTTTTTATCAAAAACTAATTGGCAGCTGAGGTGTGAAGTTGGCTGACAGTTGACAGTTTGCTGTTATAGGATATTCAATTTGAATTGGCAGCCAGCTGACAGTTGACAGTTTACGATTCAATCCAAACACGATATTTTTATAAAAATCGAATTGGCAGCTGAAGTATGAAGTTCGCTGACGGTTGACTGTTGACAATTCGCTATTTGGGCGTATTTAGTTCGAATTGGCAGCCAGCTGACTGTTGACAGTTGACGATTCGGTTCAGACACGATAATTTTTTAAAAACGAATTGGCAGCTGAATTGTGAAGTTGGCTGACGGTTGACAGTTGACAGTTTGCTGTTGTAGAATATTCAATTCGAATTGGCAGCCAGCTGACAGTTGACGATTCGATAAACGAATGATACTTTTATAAAAACAAATTGGCAGCTGAAGTGTGAAGTTGGCTGACAGTTGCCAATTCGCTGTCGAATAGTCAACTGTCAACTGTCAACTGGCAGCTAACTTCACGCACATGCTGCTAAGCGCTACTCATTGACCTTTTGCGGACAGTGTAGATCAAGATCAGACTGCACAGAACGTGCAGTCTGATCTTGGATCTACACTGTCCGATAAGGAGATATTTATACCCGAAAATAACTGTAAACAAGCAAAATTCTTGGTTTTTACTATCGAACTGAAAAATTCATTTTAGTTATTTAAGTTGGTAAACCACGTAGGTGCTGATGAACTGTAATACCGAGAGCATGTTGCCATCGATATCTACGACTAGATTTCTTTTTATCCAGATGTGAAATAAACACACGTGAGTTTTGTGTTACATCCATATTTACTCCGGTGACTAATAACTGTCTTAGAAAACTGTGTTGGAAAAGGAGAAAATGCTGTGTGCCAGCACTTTCTGCATGTCCAACGATGTTTTAAAATTAAGCTGAAATAGCGACAACTCTGTAATTAAGGCTATTCATTGAATATCTGTACATTTATACCGTTGTGGGCTGCGACCTGTAACAATGATCGTTATACAAAAACATCTCCATATTTAGCATTGGAATGCATTTCAGAGCCAATTGGAAGACACGTTTATTTAAAATATGGCGAAAGGTCTTTTGAGACGCCAAAACTAATTGTATGTTTAATTGGCCTTACTATGAAAACAAATCTAAAACCTCGAAAAATCGCATAGGAGAGAGACTAAATATAAGATCAAATTTTTCGCGTATCTGGAATATTAAATCAAATATTTGAAACTTCAATACTGGCCCATTAGATTCTGCTTTATCAGGTAATTTAGCCCTCGTTTTTCAGAACCATGTTTGTAAGAGTTTGTATTCGAAATAGAAATATCGATTTCAACAAATACTAGTACTTTGAATTAAAATTTTGCAAATACTTTGACTTAAAAGACATAATCGAATTATTAGATGTTTGAAGGATCGATCTTTTGCTATACTCATTTGGTTAAATCAAGTCCTTCAATTTTGTGCGATCCAAAGTAAAGTTGCCCTTAAAGCTATAAATACATAAAAAAAAAAAGAAATCTAATGGGAGAGAATAGAGAGAGAGGGATTTAAACTTTTTCTAAGAAAACCCTACATACCTTTTTAAAATTTACTTATTACCAATAGTCTGGCTACACTGTAAATTTAAATACATTAATTTCATGAAGTTGACAAACAATGCGGAAAAGGCAATGTGACAACGACAATCAAAGCATACAAGGAAATGAGGTCATTTTAACCCTGTCGTGTGTTACTAAAAATAGATCCGCCGACAATTCTCTTAATTAACAGATTTCTATCGTTTAGTTTTGGTTTCAGTTTAATTTCCCAGCTAAATTGGCAAACTTTCCGTCTTTGTTTGGATTTCTAAAGTCAAAGACCAGTCATCTGCTTGGCTGAGACCTCCTGTTAAGCCAGTAGGAAAAGAATTTTTTTTTTGAGGCAAGAATAAGAACTCCGACATGATAATTATAATTAATCTTAGTTTGAGTTATCTCCCTCTACGTTGACACTTGGAGTTGTACAAGACGGTCGTTTTATCTTAAATCCTCCGAGCGCTTTAGGCGAAAAAAAAAGGGGGCGGGGGCGGACGGCACAGATCAAGATCAGACAACACAAAATGTGAAGACTGATCTTGGATTTTAATATCCGTTTCGTTGGTCTAGCCGATAACATAAAAATACTTCTTTGATTCACTGGACTGTACTGTATACCGTCAAATGAGGCCGTGTATATATATTTTGCGCTGAAAGGGTAAATTTTATCTACTAGATCAATGAAAAATTTCAGCCATCATTAAAATTCCAACTTTTGCGATGTTCAAAGTTTTATTTGCTGAAAAAAAAGGTCAAGGTATTCGACAATGTAGATCAGAGATAAGGCAGTACGTTTGATGTACATTGTCGTCTGATCTTGGTCCACACACGTGTACATGATAACATCTGCAATAATTGTAGAAAACGGAAAAATAGTTAGTTGACAGTAAAGTCTCTTTTGGCAACAGCGTGTCTAGAAGTGATCTGCTTGAAGACGAGAAAAAAATCTGTCAATGTAGCGTTTCAAACCTATTAGACAAGGAAATAAACCAACATTTTAGACTGGCCAATAGTAGAAGCATTTTGCAGATGACACATGCGGCTAAAGCGATAGAGTGTTTAGAATTATAAATACTATAAGTGTGGGAAGTTTAAGAAAAATCTGTCCGTTAGAAAGTATGTATTTTTTTAAGATTAACACTAAATTCGGTCAAACTATCTCTCTTTTTAACTCAATGCTCTATATATAACATGCATATTTGTACATTTACCATGCTCAAAACCTGGCTTTTATAATTTTTTTGTGCAAAACTAAATGATTTTTCATTAAAATAATGTATATTTGTATATTCTTCCGGTAATTTTCCTGTTCAACTGACTATTAACAAAAGCGTGTTAAATCCAATATAAGCTGAATTTTGAAACTGTATTGATATATAACTTTTTCAAAGGCAAGTTTCTCAGAAACGAGCACGGTAACCCATATCTTTTTCTGCTGTAAGCTCCTAGAAACATGATAAGCTTTGTATGTGCAAAGTTTTAAAAAAATCTGTCGGTTAGAAAAAACTGTGATATACGTCGTTTAGAGTAAGAATAGGACATTGGGGGTGGGGCCAAGAACAAAATGCTGGTTACCAGCATTTTGTCCTTTTCCCTCGATAGTTTAAAAGGTGACTCCCTCAGTGTCGTAAAACACGGCAACGTTTCGAAAAGAAATAAGCCATTCTGTCATTAATCATATCTATTTTTGTCTATTTCGTCACCTTACTTTCTTCACATAATATTATATTTAACTCAAGTTTTTCCTTGTATATGATTCGATCTTTGTTTCTCTAACGTCTGTAAAACAATGAGCTCCGAAATCACCAAGCAAAGGGTTTAGATGTTTTGAGAGGCTGATTAACAGGTACTGCGGTCGATCGTCGTCAGAGTTTTTCAATTTTCAAGTTTCCTTTGCAAAAAGAACATGACGGCTTTCCTTATTTACAAGCATAATACACTGACAATAATTACAGTATTAATTGTCTTCTCGTGAAATATAATGGAACTTTGAGGAAGTGTCCGAGGCAGAGCCCTTCAGAATCCAAGCCTACAAGTTGTTCAGATTAAACCCAGGAAACACATGAATAAAAGGCATGAAACACGGGAAAAGGGGCATTCGGAAATTTGCGTAAAGTGTCGTCTCGGATCAGCCTGCGCAGTCCGCGCAGGCTAATCCGAGACGGCACTTTACGACTACATTAGATTTTGTCCTGCTGTAGACTTGCGCGAAACAGAAAATTACAAAAGAAACGAAAGCGTCGTTTCGGATTAGCCTGCGCGGACTGCGCAGCCTGATCCGCGACTATTTACGCAAATGTCCGAATGCCCTACGTATTTTGCATGTTGCAGGCCAAATGAGTGTGCGCGGTCACATTATAAATCGGAAGGTCGGTCAGAAATTGTTTAACCTTTTACCACCATCACGAGTTTTAACGATTCCTAAGAAGAAAGATTTTGAGGACACTTTGGGAAAAAGAGAAAATGCTGGGGAACCAGCATTTTCTACTTCTTCCACCATGTTTCCTACCATGTCAAAGAACGTCGTTTCATTTCACAGTATTGCTTACGAATTTTTCGTCTGCAAAAGCTTTCAATTTCGAAGAATCTAGAATTTGTCGTTTGGTAACGAGTTAAGACGAGTAATACCTCTATTTGCTGTCATGTGTTTCTTCATATAACAAATGTATTGCCAGAGGCAATTGAAACCGACTTTGGTGAGAACTGTTCTTTCTGATAACATTTTGCAGACAACACATTAGATATGTCTCAAATGATGGAAAGGGAAGAAAACATCGTGGATCGTGGGGGAAAGAAGAAAATGCATAATATCAGCATTTTTTTTTTTTTTAGAAATGAGCCATGCTCTGTGAAAAGGGGCTTAATGCATCTGCGAAAAGTATCGACCCAGGTCAGCCTGCGCAGTCCGCGCAGGCTGACCTGGGCCGAAACTTTTCGCTATTGGTCAATTTTCTGTATGCCCATGGACCAGTCTATCTCTTGATTAAGTTGGTTGTTAAAAAAGGTTGACATTATGGATCCATAAGTATGTGAAGGCTTGCTTGGTATGAAGGATCACGGAGATACATTAAGCCCCCTTTTGTCAGAGCATGGCTCATTTTAATGCTTTCAACAGCCTTCTACCTGGGGGTCCTTATATTACACGGGATTGTTTTGTAAAGGGATTTCCGAATAGTAAAGTGTCCTTGCTTACATGCATATAGTTGTATTTATAGTCGAGCGTCATATTAAATGAATGTAATTTTGAATATAAAATTTGTTCTCACACGCTTCAACATCGTCTCTGTGGCGCAATCGGTTAGCGCGTCCGGCTGTTAACCGAAAGGTTGGTGGTTCGAGCCCACCCAGGGACGCTTATATTTTTCAAACTTATGCTTTCATTTTCATTATATTAGAATTTTGGCATTCGAACAAATTTTGACCTATTTTTTTTAGGGTGAGATATTTAATATTGCCCATGGGAAAAAACATATTGGCTTGACTATTTACGTTCAGTTGGAGGAAAAACAAAAATAGGGAAAAAAATGTTCAAAACAAGATGTCCCGGAAGGACTCGAACTGGTGACCTTCATAACTGTGATCGGTGACTCCACCAACTGAATAATGGAGCCTACCGATTTGTTCATGAGTAACAGGTATTCATTCATTGTTACATATAAATGGTTATACCGTTACTAACGCAATGGGAATTTTTCCGATAAAAATACAAGCAAAATACAAACAAATCGGTAGTTCCTCGTAATTTCTACCTGTATTTGAGCCATGCCCTGACGAAAGGGGGCTTAATGCATCTCCATATTGCATTATACTAAGCAAGTCATCACTTGATTATGGGCCTTTAAAATCCATGTGGTAGACCGGTCTTTTAATTTGTAGAAAATTGACCACTGGCAAAAGGTTTCGACTCCGGTCAGCCTGCGCAGGCTGACCGGAGTCGAAACTTTTTGCAGATGCATCAAGCCCCTTTTTCACAGAGCATGGCTTGTTTCTGTATAGCTTTAATTCGAATGTCATCTTTGCTCGAGAATGAAAAAAGCAGTCTTTGTTAAGATTTCCTAAAAAAAAAAAGGCTAATGATATATGATTAAATGTGCCTTTAATGTCAGATTTCTGAATTTTAAACTGTACTGTGATAATTTAATTTTGTTAAATCTCTGAAAAATGTTTTGACAAAAGAAGAAATTACTCGTTACGAACTGCCTCGTTTTTTTTTTTTGTCACAATATTTTTCTGAGGTGCTTTGCTGTAAGACTTATGCAAAGGCTAAACAAAATTAATTTTGGAAAGAAACGAATGTAACTATGAATAATACAAAAAGAAAAGAAAACAAAATCTATATAATTAAAAATAAATAAACGATAGATAATAAATAAATAAATAAATAAATAAATAAATAAGTAAATATGAAAAGAAATAAATTAATTAATAGGAATAACTTTAGAATAACTATTAAACAATGATAAATATTTCTATAAGTATTAGTCAATTTTGAAACATTGAAGATATCAGGTCATCAACCGAGCACATTGAGTTTTTTACTAAAAAAAGAAAAAGAGACCTTTGAAATCGCACTAATCATTTTGGGTTTTATAATTAGCTATAGCGATTTTCATTTAATTTATTCATTAGTTTATAAGGTTTAACCTCTTGCTTTGCAGGTTGTTTTGGGGTTTGTAAATAGTCATTAGTTATGACACATCTTGTAAACCTTCCTACTTCACTTTATTCTCTTGAGCTTCTTGCATATAGATAAAGTAATAGTATACAGAAAGACTGAATGTATTTAAAAAGATGCATATTCACCGGCAATTGCTCCATTTCCCACAATGCTTTCAAAAGAGGCTCGTAAAAGTCGATAATGGGAGAATTCGTTAACTCATTTCTGGTCTTAAATTTACGTTGCAGCATTAAAATAATTAACTCCGTTGATTTTGTTTTTCAACGGTTATGGCAAAAAATCTTATCGCATTTAGAGCCATAAGCTTAAACAAAAGCCTTTGCGAACGGCATGGGTCACGAGCAGATCATTATCAGACTGCCCATGATTGCAGGCTAGTCTTAGTCTCCTTTCTCTGCACAGCCAACAAGAAATTACGATAGGCGATAGACAGGTTTCGAAAAGAAGGGGAAAAAGTTGGTATTGACTGAAAGCCGTAAGTTTATTTTTTTGCCAGCAATATTCATCTGTATATGGTATAATAAGATTATAATGCTTTAACGACTTCCGAACGACAAGTTTGATTAATTACCTGGTTATCGGCCTTGATTTGACCGTTACAGATATTTTCCGTATCAAACATTTTGTATTGAAAGTTCGCACGCTGGACGCGATTCGGTGCGAAAGCTGTCATTTCGGATACTCTATCAGAAAATTATCACTACCCGAAATGATATATGGGTTTTTCAGGACGGGTTTTATTTTGGTTTGATTTCTCATTTATTTTCCTCGAAGTTATCTCCCTTTATCTGTCAGCAAGGTACTTCGGAATCCCTCTATCTTTATTGTCGGGTTTACTGTATTTGTTTGTATAATGATGTAATTAAAAAGATATAGAGAATTATCGGAACAGGAGCATTTGATTAATGACTCCCACAGAAGGCAGGCATATTTAACTTTGATTATAGCGAGGACACTTCCGGTCCTTTTGCGGACAATGTAGATCAAGAATCGACTGCATAGAGCATCCTGTCATTACTCAGATCTACACAGTTCGGCATTTTACCAGACATTTTGTGTCGCCGAAAAAAAAATGCATCTATAGTTTTTGGGTGAACTATGTCAAAGTGGATAGTTCACCTTTTACCAGATAATTCCATGTTTCTAAGACTCTGAAAGAGAAGGCTATTGAAGATATTGTAGGAAAAGGAGAAAATAGTAACCAGCATTTCCTCCTTTTCCTTCAGTGTATTATACAAATTCAACGATCAATAAAAACCATTTGACTTGCATTTAATATGCCGTCTGTAAAGACTTTCAGTTTGGAAGAGTCTACAATTTTGTTGCCTTGTAAATAATGTATGTATTTGACATGTCTGAGTATGTTTTGACTCGAGATCTGCAAACAACATTACATTTTATGCCTGGAAGCAAAGCGAAGTGGAAATAATTTGGGCAAGGGGAGATAGTGCCTGATTTTTTCCTTGTTGCTTTGGCTCGTATCTATTATTTGTTTTTTTTTAGGTATCATAATGTAACCTGACACAAAATTGAAATGTCCCTTTTTTCGTATGTACATGTACTAGCATTTCAATTGGATTTTCCATGTATATATACGATTCGATGCGACTCCGTCCCACACTTAAAAAAAATGTATGTTCGATTATTAGCAGATAGATACATGAAATTTACGACTTACGGGTCCCATGAGTTAAACCGTTAGTGAAATGTATGACACGTCATATGATTCTAACTACCTAATAACTTATCATTGCACAGGCTATTTTCTTTTTCTAGCCGAAGATTATTGCAAATTATACAAAGTAAAAAAACAGAAAAGATAACGTCATTTTCGGACAGTATGACAGGTATTGTTGAGGAAGAAGTAACTGCTTGTATCAGACTGTTTCTCCTTTAACGCTTATCCACAAAATCCCGTGTCTTAACAGCACTGTAAAAGAAGGCTTTTGAAAACATTGTGAGAAAAGGAGAAAATGCTGGTAACCAGCATTTTCTCTTTTCCCACCATGTTGTCTACCTCTTTAAAGACAAATTCCAGCAGTTGAGTCACACAGAATTTGTTGTCTGCAAATGCTCTAAATTTGGAAAAGTATTTGGATTTGTCGATCGGTAAAGGGTTTAAAAAAAAAGAAACACAAGCTTCCAACTTCCGGTTGAGTAACATCGGCTGGGTCACCAATTTTTTTCCCTTTCCCGTTTAAGCACGTTTACAGTTAGTATTTTTCATGTTTATTTATGGTTATGACTATAGCTTATTGTAAATTTTTGCCATTTATCAATATGATAAATAGACATATTGAAAGTAAATATTTTGCTCGTTTCATTAAACGTAAGATCAAAAAAATCTAAATTTGAAACCTCGAAATAACCATTCAACGAAAAACTGAAGAGACGAATTTAAAAGAAAGCTGAAAAAAGAAATTTAATGCCACATTGAAAATATCAAGCTAGCAAATGATGACGTAAATTTGCCGAATCACGTGATTGGACTGCGCATTCAAATAAGATTTTATTCCCATCATGCCAAATAAGTTAAACAGCAAACAGGTGTTTTGAAATAAAAGCTCTTTTTTTTTATAATAAATACGCACACAGTGTCCATTAAATAGCTGTTCAAAATAAACTGAAGGAGTTATCGGTCTTTTTATGATAAAGAGCGGAATGTCAGAGTCGCACCTCAGAATATCGGCCATGATGGAATCTCGTAAATTTGTAACCATGTTCAAAGATTTATTCAGGATGCTGTAACACACATGCATTTCATCTCAATGAAATGCTTTGAAACGAGTTTCAAAGAGAAGAACATTAAAAAAATCTGAGATTACCGGAAAATTTATTAGGTCACGTGACACCATGATCAGGTGGCACTCCCACGTGTTTTGATGTTTGTACCGCCATGATGGGCGTTCAAGAAGTCAGATCAGCGCGTAAAAACGGGTTTTATAATGGCATCAAGCTGGATTTCAGTAATCTAGATCGCCATTTCTTGCCACTGCCTTATCGTATCTATCTAATTATACTGAAATTGAAGGAACTTTATTGTATGATTTAGGGGGACGTTCGCCGAATGGTTTCGTTCTCAAGGTAATAAAAATTACACACGTTCATTGCTTGATTTGTTGGGGGCATTGGATTCACTGTTTACTGTTGAAAAGGAATATAGTCACTGAATTAATTTGAGCTGGACGAAATTGAGCAGCTCCCTTGGAAAAGGGGAGTAAATACATTTCTGTGATGTATTTTACCAAGCAAGTCATCAAATAAATTCGGATTACTGAATTGTTGCGATAGAATGGTCCAACGACACGCAGAAAATTGACCTATAGAAAAAGCTTTGTCCCATGTCAGTCTGCATGGATACATTTTGCAAATGCATTAAGCCCCCTCTTCACATAGCATGGCTCAGATTATTTAAGTCTTAATCCAGTTAGTGTAAAATTAACATAAAGGAATTTCACAGTGAACACAACAGTTGCAAATAATATGAGGTTATTTAACATGCTTGGGTACAATACTGAATTCTATTGGATGAATACACTGCAGAACCAGTATATGTCGCCTCGTCCAAAATAGAGACTGGTTCTGCAGTGTACGAATCCGATTGAATTCAGTATTGAACCTATGCATGTTAAATGACCTCTTTATTTCACACTTCCGTATTGACTTTAAAGTAAACGACAAGTATAGGGCCATTTCAATTTGAATGATAAAAAAAATTCAAAACATATCAAAAGAGGGTTTTGAAACTGCTTTTTTGACAACGGGCTTAGGTAGACTGCACTTCCGGTCAAATATCGATATTCGGGACTCTAGCCTCGTTTCGAAAAATCCATATTGGACTCTTGCCTCGTTCTGAAAAATCCATATTAGACTCTACAGCGTCCAATATGGAATAAGATATTCTGTACTCACGTGGTAGTATTAGAGCGATTTCACTGGACGTTAAATTGTAAATGTGAAATAATTCAATTTATTTAAAAAATGTTTCACAATATCTAATAAAGAAACGAACAATGTAGGTCCAAGATCAGACTGCACGTTCTGTGCAATCTAATATTGGGTCTACACTGTCCACAGTGGCACATTTAATTAGTCGGGTTCGATGTTTTTAATTTCAGTTATTATTTTTGCGAGACGTGAATCTAGTCAAGGTTAGGAGAAGGTCGACCTCGGCCAGTCTGCACAACTATGTAGACTGATTTCAGCACGCTCATGTCGACGCTAGAACGATATAGTTTTATTATACTGCAAAGAAATTTCTCGTGATCTGATTGGATAATATGCCCCGAACATATATATCATGTACACTGGCAAAACCAACGTAAAAGCAGTTTCCCTTTCGGGAGCCCCGTATACATGACTAAACTTTCAACACAACATCCAAAATGGCGGCGTCGATCAAGATTAACATCAAGATTATGCACCAAACTGCATGTTTTTCCAAGGTTTCAGTGACGTCACTTCCCAGTGACGTCAGTTTTTATTGAATTGGGGCACTCAGAAGGGAAATTCTTCTTCGTCAGCGTACTCAATTTTTGAAACCAAAACAGCAGGTAAATTTTGCTTAACACACGTTGGAACGGTAAAACTTTGCAGTAAAATAAATTCGTTGTACGGTCAGGTGGCAGGGGACTTGGAAACTTGTTCGCGGCTGTGGCGAATCATGTCGCCACCTCGCCTTCGGCTCGGGACGACATGATTCACCACAGCCATGAACAAGTTTCCAAGTCCCCTGCCACCTGACCCGTACAACTAATAATGTACAGCTTTTTATTTCATGCTTTCCGGTAGGTTATCGAGAAATATCGGTGAAATATTTTTCGATATTTCATGGTTACGAACAGTGAAAATACCGATTTTTATATTCAAACTCTTCAATTGAAGGCGAAAACAGTTGTTCCCGCACACTGATTACCTAGATAAAATGCGCGTGCCTCACAACCACATGGAAATATGACGTAATTTACTTGACATTTCTCGCGCTTGACGTAATATTGTAATGCGTTGCTATGCGGAGGGGGTAGCCACGGGGAATAACCGAAAAGAACTGTACTGGATTTTGATTAAGTTCCCCCCCAGAAAGGGTTAAAAGCATGAAATAAATATTTGTTGTTTTTTTTCGGTGAAAGACAGAAAATTATTTCGTCTGCGCCACGAGTGAAAATATTACCGATGGTGTTCACTCGATGGAATAATTTTCTATCTTTCATCGTAAAAAAACAAATATCCTCTATATCATATATACACATTTGATATCAAACATACTCTGGCAACAGGGGGTTTAATGCATCTCCGTAATGCATTATAGCAAGCAAGACATCATAATTATAATCATGGATCCATCAAATCCATTTTGTCTAGCAACCGAATGAATCATGAGATAGACTTGTCCTTTCACATGCAATATACTGATTTATTGCAAAAAGTTTCGGACAAGGTCAGCCTGCGCACTCCACGCTAAGCTCCCGTTTTTCTTCTTCGTCTCACCTTTTTTTTTTTTTAAATACATGTATATTAAAAAAGAATTCACTGTACTTGCCATTGTTGTAAAAAGAATTATTGACATTGTCTTGTATGGGAAGGACCGATTCTAAGTTGGTAGAACTTGTGGTCCAACTCCTTTTCAACTTATATGAAACAAGATATTTTTAAACTAAAACTAATCATTTCAAATAGCATTTTAGTTCAAGAAAGTAACACAATTTTGACTGGCTAAACCATCGAATCATTCATCGGATTGTTTAAACAAAAAATGGTTAAGCCAATCAGAAATAGTATTACTTTCTTCATATAAAACAAAACTAATAAAGCACTTTGAATGGTAGGTGATTAAGTGCCAAACTGGGTGCAAACTTGTTTCATGAATTAATGGGTTAAAGATTCCTCATGTTTTAGTTCTGTCACCTGAATAACAAAGCAGTACGATGAAGTTACGGAGGATGACCGAACTTTACCGATCAATCAATCGTCGTTTTCCGCTAATTCGTTGTGTAGGTGACAATGCTCCATGTTTTATTCATCGACAATGATTGATTTATGTAGTCAAAAATTCAGAAGCGTTGTAACATTGGCTGACATTGCATGACGATTCGTCATGATAGCAAAGAAACAAAGCAAGGTAACATGTAATTTCCGTCGATCAAAAGTAAGAGGCCCCCTTGTTCTTTTTGTTCTTTTGTCTTATTTCTTTGTTAAGGTAGTATAAACGCACTTTTTGACAATTCGATTCAATTACATTATTTACTTCGCTCTTAGGCTGCTAAGCGCGACTCGGGTCGCTTCTGCGTACAGTGTAGATCAAGATCAGACTGCACAAAACGTGCAGTCTGATCTTTGATCTACACAGTCCGATACGGTAAGTTCTTTCCGGTGAAACCAACTATGAAATTGCAATATTTGGGTTTCAACTGTTGAATGGAAATTTAACTCTTATCCTGCTAAATAAGCGAAATGGATTTTCAAGAAGATCGTAAAAAACCTAAATGTCGCTATTTCAAATTATTGTCTTCTTATCGAAAAGTGTAGATCCAAGATGAGACCGCACGTTCTGTGCAGTCTGATCTTGGATTACACTGTCCGCAAAAGGTCGTTTCAAGAGTTGCGCTTAGCAGCCATAGGATTAACGGAGTTTCAGACGGCAAATAAGATGTGAGTTAAATGATTGGAATTGCGTTTTAAAGGTCAGAAAACGTTGTGGGGAAAAAAAGGAGAGAATGCCGGTTACCTGCATTTTCTCCCTGTCTTATAACGTTTTCAAATGTTTCGTGTCCGAGGTTGTGAGGTAGAGCGTCGGCCGTGTAACCATAAGGTCCCGAGTTCGACACCCGAGAGTGATTGTCAATTTTGGGACACATGCGTTGCGAGTACTGGTGTAATTCCCAGGAAGCAGAATTGAGAGAGATTATTTCAAGTTGCAAGAACTTGTTTCTCAATCGATGTAAAGCAGTTATGTTTAAACTAAAAAGAAACGCCGTTAAAACTCATGATTGTGTGGTTAAAGGCTAACTAAGATCACGGGTACTTCCGAACGATAAACTTATTTACTATTCCAAAAGACTGAATGTGTGAACAGCGTATATATCATGCCACGGTGAAAGTTCACATTATGTTTGTTTGCCTGGGTTACGTCAGAATTTGGCTGTGACTTTGCAGTGCTTAAACAGCAACGACAAAAACAGCACCAACAACGGCAACTTTCAAATAAAGGAAAAAAAAAAAAAAAACTTTAACAGAAGAGGGAACAAACTGCAACTAATAACAGACTGTCTCTTTGTGCCCTTATTTTTCATTCTTATACTTCTATATTGATATTTATATTGCTTATCTATTTCTTTTGAGTCATTTGTATATTTGAAACTAACGGCAAGAACAGAAATGTACCGACAGTCCACGATGGCATCGTCTGGCTAGATTGCTAAATGGAGACAAGAGACCGAAACACCCGACATTTCGAAAGGTATAAACCCTTTACCAAACAATCCCGTGTTTTAATGAACCCGAAGAATAGTGCTTTTGAGAACACTGTGGGCAAAGAAGAAAATTGCGTTGACTAGCATTTTCTCCGTTTTCCACTGAATGTTTTCTACCTTTTCGACGACAAATTCATTAATGTGTCGTCTGGAATCGCTTTCTTTGTGGGTCATATGGATTTAACAGTGCCGACTACACATGTACATTTTATATAGAGTTTAATTTGGAACAGTCCGGGATAAGCTCATAGAGTAATGGGTTAATATCATGTCCTATATGTGGGCGCCGATCATGAAACAATTACTTTTTTGTCAAGAGGGAACCAAATAAATCTTTTTTTGTGTCCTTCCTCGGACTGGAATGCGCAGATTGTTCGATAAATTAGGATTCCGAAAATTATTCCTAATGATACCGCTATCACAGAATCCACCACAACTTGATAGGAATGCGGTATAGAGGGAAGTCAATACCATTATCATTTTTATTCCTGTGTCACGATATCTATAATTATGAATATTTAATATTCCATTGTCGCGAAACAAATTTGAGAAAATCCGCGAAAACCCACGAGAATTCCCGTTGATTTTTATAACGGACCGCAGAGACACCTAGCGGACGGAGATTGTTGTTTATAAACGAACGAGAACCGCCAAATTCTCCACTATCGAAACCACAAGCGGGATATTAATTCCGCCTCTCTTTACACATTGGGAATCACCAAATATGAACTTAGTATGATAAATGGCTTCTTCGTCTCCGCTAACAATCGCCCCAAGCACATATGGTCAGGGAACATGATAGGCAAGTCGACAAAGGGAAATTAACATGTTTATCTCTTATAATGTGTTTTCTGTTATTAAGAAAAATTAATATCCAGTATTTAAAAGCTTTATTACAATACTTGTCGGTGTTTTGACAAATTGGACGGGCGTATCAATTTTTCGCCATCCGTCCAGTTCGTAATTACCCTTCTGAGTGAATACTAAACCTTTAGAGGCGCGACACTTTCCCTTTTACAGACGATATGACATGTACACTGTGTATATCCAAAGTATACTAAACGCTTTTTGAAATTTCAAAATATTTTAGTCGTGTGCCAGTTTTTTTTTGCTGAAATTCTTGGTTGAAAAGTTTAAAAGCAATTCCCTTTGCAGATGACCTCAAACAGAACACTAAGCCTTAAGCTGGTAAATAAATGAAACAAATATTTTCACTAAAGAGTAAAAACCCCAAATATTGCGATTTCAAATTTTATTCCAGTAGGAAAAAAATACAGTATCGGACAGTGTTGATCCAAGATCAGACTGCACATTTTGTGCAGTCTGATCTTGATCTACACTGTCCGCAAAAGGTCATTTAATCGTACTTAGCAGCCTGGGGTTTAACATTCATCAAATTTTCGACTTAACGTTAGGTCATTACTTGCATGAAATGAAACTGCAGCAAATGACTTTCAAAAATTCTTGTAAGAAATGTGTAAATCACATAAATTAGGGCTTGAGAAATGATTACCAGTGAAACGATGAAACACAGTCACCACAATGTTTACAAAAAGTGGTTACATTTAAGAGGTAAACAGTCACGCGTCTTCATGAGGTAGCTATAGCCTCTGAACGCTAAAAATATTAAATATTTAATAAAAATAAAGAACTGTTGCTTGACGAGGCTTCTATTGTCAGATCATCATCAATTATCGGACAGTAGAGATATAAGATTTCCCAACCCATTATGTGTATATGTAGTTTGATTTATCCACAGTGCAAAATCAGTAGAAATTGTTAATGGTGCTACACATGTTAGAATCCAACAATTGTATAGAATCCACTTATTAATTTTCAAGAATATGCAAAAGTCAGAAAATAAGCCTTTCTACTTCTAGTGCGGCTCAGTATGATTTTGCAGATTGCATAGATCAAGACCAAACTCCACAGAACGTGCAGTATGATCTTGAAACTACACTGTCCGACAAGGCGAAATTTCTGCAGGCGAAAAGAACTTCGAATTTTGAAATTGCGATATTTGGCTTTTAACTTTTTCTTATAGATCTTCTTTTACTTAGCAGTTTAACAATTAACCACATATTTGCTACTTTTAACAACCCTAGGAGAACATTGTGGTAAACGGAAAAAAATGCTAGTAGCCACAATGTGTTCTACCCTTTAAAGACCAATTCCACCATTAGAGCCAAATTTATCTTGTCATCTACAAATGAGCCATGCTCTGTGAAAAGAGGGCTTAATGCATTTGCGAAAAGTATCGACCCAGGTCAGCCTGCGCAGTCCGCGCAGGCTGACATAGGCCGAAACTTTTCGCTATCTTTAAATCTTCTGCATGTCAAAGGATCATTCTACCTCATGATTCAGTTGTTTGTTTGAAGAAATGGATTTCATGTATCTACAATTATGTGATGACTTGCTAGGTATCATGCATCGCGGAGATGCATTAAGGCCCCTATTGTCAGAGCACGAATCAAATGTATTTGTTAGTACAAGCCTAAAATTTTGTTGTCTTGTAAAGAGCTAAGGATAAAAACATTTGATTTGATTTGATTTGATTTGATTTGATGGTGTTTAACGCCATTTTCAACATTATTTCAGTTATATCGCGGCGGCCAGTGTACCTATCCATGCTTTCCTGGAGTCTCTTTTACCAGTACTCCGCACAATTTTCTTTCCAAGCCACTGGCTGCTTTCCTACATAACCATTGTCGAAACAATGGTCAGCGGTGGGAAAGGAATGAATCCTGTCGCAATGACTATCATCAATCCTCGGAAAGAAATTGGCCGAGCCAGGGATCGAACCCGCGACCCCCTGTTCTCAAGTCATGCACGCCACCGACTTAGCTATCGGGGCTGGGCAAGATAAAAACAACATCGGAGTGAGTAGACCGAGTTTAGAGTGCACAGCGGAACAGGGCTTATAATGACATTTTCCCTTCGCAAAAGAACAACAAAGATTGCAAAAAAACAGGGTATGGATTAACACAGATGGATCGCTGTTTTGTATGACAATTAACGGATTGTGACATGCGTTATAATTTTAAAGGATTTCTTGCACGCCATAACCACAAATTATCGCCAATATTAATTTTAACAGCAACTTCTCATTCACAGCGTGTCATTACAAATATTTGTCCCCTAAGTTCCTGAAGTGTAATTCTGTAACCGACGTTTCCTTTTCTTTCTGTTTTCTTGCTATCGATGCTGGATAATTTCTAAACGATATTCATTGATCCGTCTATCGTCTGTGGCCCTTTGTGAGGGGTTTTCATGGCTACTGCCGATCAAAGTCACTTTGCACTGAAAGTAAAATATGGGCGGTTTTATATGACCCGAAAAGAAAGCACATATATTTTAATATCGAGGCTATATCGTAACTGTGAGGATATATCACATACTGAACTTGTAGGATTCAAGATAAGACTACACGTACGTGTGTTGTCATGTAGTTTACGAGGATGCACAGTCCCCTATCAACATCTAGTGTAAAAACATGATGTTCTACTATATGTGCTTTTTCACGTACTTGAAATCGACAAAATTCGTGCATAAATTATTCTTTGTTCGTTTAGTTTCAGTATGCTCGATCCCCTGTAGAAACATTTCTTAGTTATTATCGATAGATTCATTGAGAATCATAATAAGGGCATTCCAAAATAGAATGAAACTCATCCATGATTTTTAAATCCTAATACCCCAGGCGAACCCATTGACTGCTTTTGCAGGCGGCGTAGATCAAGATGTCAAGATCGGACTGCCTAGATATTGATTTATACCGTCAACTTGTTCTGTCAAGTATATAAGGTGAAAATCTTTCATATTTTCATTAGATTGTATTTTCAACCATTAAAAGTTGTCTTGTATTCATAAATTTTAGGCTTGGCTAAACAAGCGGACAGTATAGATCAAAAATCAGATTTTAAGTTCTTTGCTGTCTGAATTTGATCTATACCGTCCGAATAAGCTTCACATTTCTCTTATGGCCCTGAACCACTTTACGTTTAAATTCTCTATTTATACAGATTTGCTCAAACCCCAAATCACTGCCGAATTATTTTGAACAGAACTGACCAAAAAATACGAAAAAAAATAGAAAACAAGAAAATATTGATGCATAACATCAATGGCGCCGCAAATCAGTTGTTTCTGAAATAGGGCACATTACAGCGGGTTAATTTTTTACGCCAAGGGCATCACTTGAACAAACTTCGTAGAGGTCCACGTGGTGATACTACATGACAAATATTTAAACTCTGGGCCATCTGGTTTTGGACAATAAGATTTTTAAAGTTTGCACCATTTAAGGCATTGTTTTAATCCTGAGTATTATCAACCTTGCAGAAGAATCATTTTGAAAACAATGTGGAAGAAGGAAAAAATGGTAACCACATTCGAATTATCGTCTGCAAATGCTCTCAAAAGTCTAAAATTATGTTGGTTGGTAAAAAGTTAAAGTCTAAGAAAGATTCATGGTTTTGCAACACGATTTATGAAGAACACAACAAAAATGTGGCCTCTCTCCAGAAAATTTTTAACGCATTTCAAATTGACCAAAGTAAATTTATGCAGGACTCGGTGAGAAATGAACTGAAAAGTCCTAAACAATCTTAAATGCAAATTTAAACTTAAAAAAGAAAGAACCAATAATGGTTAGACACAATCATAGCCATTCTTCGGCGAAATTTAACATAATTTCAATTGGAGCTATGTACAAAAGCAGTTGTCATTCGGCAAACAACACAAGAAAATAGTATTAAAACTAGGTACTATATTACCAAATTGATATAAAAAAAAAAACCTGGTATGAAATGACCAAAGTGGGTACGAAATGAACAAAGTGAGTACGAAATGACCAAAATAAAAAGTATAGGTGGGTACAAAATGATCGAAATCGTACGAAATGGCCTAGGTACAAAATGACCTAGGTATGAAATGAATGGAAGCCTAGTAAACAATATGGCTACCTCCATAGGCACTTTTCAAAGGCGAATAAAAATATAGTGCCGCCGTTCTTAGGTACATATAGGAAACTAATCACCCGATTCTCTGAACCAACATTGATATTAGTGAAATTCTCATCGGCTAGACTGAATTTCTGAGAAAGAAGTCTACGTTGCAGGAAAAACCTCTCAACTTTGGCCCCATTTGTCAAAGTAGGCACACCTCACGTGGTGTCTGTGGTTACAGGGTAGAGAGACGGTCTCGTAACCAGAAGATCCCGACTTCGATACCCGAGAGCGGGTGTCAACTATGGGATTGTTCAATGGCAAACACAGTCGGCGCGAGTACTGGTGTAGTTCCCAGGAAGCACAATCGAGAAAAATTAGTATAAGTTGTAAGAACTTGTTTCTCAATCGATTTAAAACGAATATTTCTAAACTAGATTGAAGTAGGTATTTAGGTATTTAGACTATTTTATGAGTCACGTGGGGAGTTAACGAAAACCATTATATCATCTGCAAAAAGCCATATAATATTATCATCAATTTATACCATCTTGTACGATAACCCTTAGGCGGCTAAGCGCGACTTACTGACCTTTAGCGGACAGTGTAGATCAAGATCAAACTGCACAGAATATGCAGTCTAATCTTTGATCTACACTGTCCGATAAGGACATATTGTCCCCAAAAAAAGGGACCTTTGAAATGGCAAATTCTGGGTTTTACTATCGGCTCAAAAAATATATGAGCCGCGCTCTGGCAAAAGGGGGCTTAATGCATCTGCGAAAAGTTTCGACCCAGGTCAGCCTGCGCAGTCCGCGCAGGCTGACCTGGGCCGAAACTTTTCGCTATACGTCAATTTTCTGTATACCCAGGGACCAGTCTATCTCATGATTAAGTTGGTTGTTAAAAAAAGTGGATATTATGGATCCATAAGTATGTGATTGCTTGCTTGGTACCATGGATCACGGAGATGCATTAAGCCCCCTTTTTTCAGAGCACGGCTCATATTTTTTTATCTAGCAGGTTAAAGGTTAAGTTTTATATCTGTGCAAAGAGACTAAATCAAAGCAGATTTGGCTTGCAACAGTCCGCGCAGGCTAATCCGAGGCGGCACTTTACGACTATTTTAGATTTTGTGCTACAATAGACTTGCGCAAAACAGAAAATTACATAAAAACGGAGAGTGTCGTTTCGGATTAGCCTGCACGGACTGCGCAGGCTGATCCGAGACGACACTTTACACTAATGTTTTTTTTTTTGCGTGTTGCAGGCCATAATATTACATCTCCTTGTTCTCACCACAACGTGCTTAGAGTGGCATAAAGTGTCGCGAAGTTTTTCGGACACAGTAGATCATGAGCGTTGATCAATAGTAGCCAATATTTTGTGTCATACTCTGGTGAATTCTGGGTCTTACCTACTAACAGACAGTCGCTGTTTCATTTGTAAAGCAAGGGTAACAGTCTGCAATATGGCGCAAAACAATTTGGCCAAGACCACCAAGAACGAATTTTGTTGGAAACTGGAACCCCAGTTTTTGGTAAACGTAGACGCTCGCAGGTGTGAACGACTTGTGGGAACTTGAAATTTACAGCATAATAAATTTCCAGAAATTATCTCACACATTCATGAGAATGACAGAGCAGGTTCTTGGTAAATAATTTGAGATATTTCACAAGAAAATTGTCCGGAGAGAAGAGAGGCCTACTCTGTTTTTGCGGTTAGTGCATGTCCGATCCAGATAGACTCTAGTATTGCTTGTCTTCTGGAAAAAAAAAAAATGGTATTTTATTTACATTGCGACAGGAACATTGTGCAACTGAAATACTTGGTGAATTGAAAAGTTTTTTTCAAGAACGTTCGTGAAATTAGAAGTATATCGATTATACCTGCAAGAATAGAATCAGAAATAGAAGGTAACTTTAAAACACCAGGCAGACCATTGCAAAAAAACTGATGCATAACTTTCTAAGCTTTTGCTGAAATCGTTTTACTCATATGTTCTGAATTTAGAATTGTCTAAAGTTAAAAAAGACAAGATTACATTAAAATAGATATGAATGGTGAAAATCAAATTAAACTTGCGAAGTTTAATTCAAAGTAAGCCTTCATTTTCACTTTTGCAGTCAAACTAATGTAAACAAACATGTGTACGAGATTTCATAATGTTTTTTCGTTTTGATTTTACATCGAGTCCAAAGTTCAAATTGCTAGATTTTCTAGCTTAATTTATTTTTTCTGAATACTGAAAAAAAAAAAAAAAAAATTCCAACAGTAAATTCAAAGAGAGAGCTGAAAACTCATTGTTACTCTGCTGGGTTTAAACAATCTTATTTTCAACTTAGTTATAGCGTATTGAACTTCTAATAATAAATCCACTCAATCTGCAAATGTTCAATATTGTAATGACGTCATGAATTACGTCATGAAGGAGCAGTTTTACCGCGCTTTGAAATATCACTGAAAAGGACAGTAAATAAATACGCAATGTTGGATTTACAAAAAAAGAGCAGTTAGTATTATTTAAGTGCATAGACTATTTGTTGTCTGTGATATTGAATTATAAGGAATGAAGAGAAGCGGTTTCATACAGTGTGATTAGGTTTTTTTTTTCATACCTCCATGAAAACAAAAAAAAATTCTCTTCATTCCTTAAAACGTATCGGCTCATGTCAGCCAGCGCAGTCACTTACTGCGCAGGCTTACCTGGGTCGAAAGTATTTTCCCTGTGTTAACCTAAAAATCTGATGTAAATGATAAATGATTTTGTGTCAAAAAGGCTCGGATCGTACGCCGCTCTAGAAGTTAAACAACCATACTCATTCTTTCACTGAAAGGAATACTGGTGACAAGTTACTTATATAATTCTAATTATCTTAAATGAAAAGAAAACAGTCCACAATCCATGATATATAGTCAACTCTAATTATGTGAGTATAGTTTACGTATAGAAATTATCAAATATGTAAAGCATTTTATGTTACATAATCTAAATAGTAACTGAATACATGCATTTCATGTTTGTACGTCATTTAGTAAACTTAAGAAATTTATCTAAAAGTTATTAATCTATAAAATAAACATCAGCAATAAATGAAACAAGATATGAATGATGTTGATCATTAGATTTCAAATATATCAAGCACCACGTTTACTCTGGTCTTATTTTGGTATGCCGTTATAAAATACTATCAGTATCACTTTCCATAATTAAAATATCATTTCAGTCACTGCGCATGCGTTAACTTGTCTACCACCTGACGAACATATTTCTTGGTGCAGAGCCGAAACCTGATCTAAGAAAATATTGGCTGCTCCCAAATTGACGTAATAACAAATAATTAGCTGTGCTCTGTGATTTATTTACTTAAACGATTTCGTTATACTTACTGGGTCGTATTTTAGTTTACTTGCCCGTTTCCATTTGGCGCCCTTGCAGTAAACATATTGTGTAAACGTTTGTGGAAAAGGAGAAATTGCTTAAATGGGACTATTATTTTCTTTCTCAGGATGCCGTCAATATCAGCAAAAAAAAATGCTTTTCCAAAATTTTCCTTAAAAATATCTTTTCTGTCACTTTAACGGGTAAATCCATTTCAACACTGAAATTATTTCACGAATTCGAGGTTGTTGAGGAAACAAATCATTTAAAGAGCCATTTCATAATCTGAGTAGACCAAGATCAGACAGCGAGAGGTGTCGTTTTAGTTCTTTCTTTTTTTTCTTCTTTTCTTTTTTCTTTTATGGTGAAGGTTATTATTACGTAATTCGTCCCTAAATCTACCGACTTGATGGTATTAACGTTGTGAAAATGGGGTTTAACGAATCTGCATAAAGTATCGATTAAGGTCAGCGTGCGTAGTCCGCGCAAGCTGAACTGGGCCAAAACTTTTTTCGCATTTTTCAATTTTTTTGCATGTCCAAGAAAATTGTTACGGAGATATCGTTCATGATTCCTGTAAATCGCTTTCTCAAATTCAGCATTATAATTACAACAACAATAATAATAGATCTAATAATAATAATAATAATGATAATAATAATAATAATAATAATAATAATAATAATAATAATAATAATTATTATTATTATTATTATTATTATTATTATATAGTAAGGCAACGTTTATGTGTGAAGCCATCTTACACATAAACCTCGAATGTCTATCTAACATTTTCACCATGCTTTCTTACATCTTAAGTATTTTTCTAAACAAATCTGCGTTTTAACGATCCTGGGGAAGAAACCTTTGGAAACATTGTAAGAAAAACAGTGCTTGTTACCAGCAGTCTTTATTTTCTCACAATGTTTTCTATCCTATTACAGACAAATCCCATCATTTAAACAGTTTGAATTTTCCTCAGGAAATATACAACTCACACTCTGATAGGGATCATTTCGATATTTCAAAAAAAAAAATACATTTCGGTTTCTCATTAAAAAGCATGTGTTTCCACGGGCAGTCGGTTTTATCAGTGTTGCAATGAAATATTTAAGTATCCAAAATATAGTGTATTTAAAATATATATTGACTAGTCCTCAAAACAGATTTTCTGCAAATGAAGGGGATTGAGGGAAAAATAGTGATCCCTAGCAAATTTTGAGTAGTATACTTTCAATGTGGCCAAGTCTAAAATAAATAATAAATAAATTGATAAATAAATAAATAAATAAACCGCTAAAAATACAGAAGCTGATTTCATTTACTGACCTTTTTTACCAGACGACAAATTTTTTGACTTGTCGATATTGAAAGAATTTGCAGACGACAAATTAAACGTGCGTCAAATAAAGGTGTTTGTCTATGATACGGTAGAAAAAATGGTGGGTAACAGAGAACATACATAAATAATATCCGAGTTTTGTAAGACATACATAGACATGTTCCTATAAAAAAAAAAAATTAAAGGAAAATATAATTTTTGTTTTGAAAATATTGAAGAAAAATGAGCGGTGACCTGTTACTAGAAATTGATCATTAAAAAAAAAAGATGTAACACTTTCATTTCCGTCATATACATGTGTTTTGTATGTTCGGTTTCTTACAGTACAGTAGGTCAAATTGTCAGTCATGTTTTTTATTTGTATTTTGGGCCGATAGATAATGAATAGAAATGTCCATGGCCAAAGTAACCGATGTTTATTTGTTTGTATGGTGTTTAATGCCGGTTTCAACATTATTACAGTTATATCGCGGAGACCAGTGCACCTACCAATGCTTTCCTGAAGTTTCTTTTTACAGTACTTCGCATAATATACTTCCAAAACCACTGGCTGCTTCCCATATAACCACCGTCGAAACCATAATCAGCAGTAAGAGAGGAATGAATTCTGTCTCAATGACTATCATCAACCCTCGGAAAGGAATTGGTTGAACTGGGGACTCGAACCAGTGACCCCTGATCTCAAGTCTTGTACAATACAAATTGCGCTACCGTACTTGGCCCAAATGATCGAAAAATAACTCGTTTTGTAAAGGGATTCGTAATAATGGCATGCTTCCCAAATCCAAAAGCAATACAAAGTGATCTCTTGTTCCGGAAAATTCTCGATTTCGTAAATAATAGATGATCCCATTTCATTCAACAATAAATTACATAACCGTCACCGTTTAATTTTCAGCGAAACTAATCCCGAGCTGTGATCTAGATGGTTATCTGGTTCCCATGCTTTTTCAATATCGATCTTAAGCCATCTTTTTTCCAAGCACAGTTTTTAACACACCCGCATTTCCAGCCGCAGATTGCTCTGGAAAGCAATGAAGGAAAAACAGATATTTCATTATAACACTTAAAAATTCCTTTTCGAAGTAAGTATTCCATATCTTTATAAAAAGAATATTAAATTCTCTTAACCGTAAAAAAATGTATTTTTGATTCTCTGAATGGACTGTTATTTTGGACAATTCTCGGTGAAACCCTTCAAATAACGGGTTTAAACTTTTGTGATTGGGTCAATCTAGTGATAAAGGAGATACATTTGAAGAATATGCCTTCTAAAAAAAATAATGACAATACTGTTTGGAATTAAGCATTTGCTTCGTGTCCCACGATGTTTTATAAAGATTTCTTATGTAAAGTAGACAATTTTGCATTTTAGGCCCGATCTGAAAATGGCTATGTTTGATTTAAGATGAAATGGAACGGTTTATACACAACCAGCCTATGAAAACTTCCACCAGATTCTTTTAAAAAAAAAAAACAAGAGCAACAACAAAAGCCCAACGATGAGTACAGGAAGATGGTATAAAAGAATATGATCCAGATATGAATATAGGTCTTTGAGTAGAACTTTTATATAAGTAAAATCAATTCACTCAAAGGAACATGTACATAAAACACTCGTATTGTGAATTTTACACTCATATTGTGAATTTTGCACTTGACAAATCACAATTACATTATAATACGCCCTATCGCCATGACCATCCATTTCCAAGAATGACATCTCAATATGTTTTTGTCTTGATATTTTTAATCAATAAATTCGGCTATTTCTTCTCCCTGCACCTACCAGGCTGTTTCTTTTTTTTAAGCCAATATCTATTTTTGTCCGTTTAAAAAGGGTGGAGATGAAAGTGCATAAGACGAGAGTCTGTTTAGAAACCAGTCAATCGTCGGTTGGCGAGTAATAACACGGAACCAGTATTTACTTATCTCGCTATCTGACAATACATCTACAGCTTTATTGTCAATTTACTTCCCTCTCATCATATTTTTATTGTTATTATCTGATCGCAACTCAAACTCTTTAGAGCCTTATCTATCAATTCATTTATAACCGCGGAGCAAGAAAAAGTAGTTTCCTTTTCACATGAGTTTAAATATGCGAAGAAAGCCCAAGTATAAAGCTTATTGGAAGGACGTGATTTGTTAGGAGGTGTACAGTATACAATTTTTATTTACATTAACGTATTGCTTGAACTAAGCAATGCAGTAAAAACGTTCTGTGGTAATAAAATCTTTGCATTGGGAAAGACAGAAAACACGCAGCACCGGATAAAACAGGGTCTCAATTCCAAAATTTGCCGTATAAAATTCTTTCATTAAATCTTTCCAGATAAATCAAAGACAATCAGACGTTTATAAGACCGTTGGTGGAATTCCAGCGTGTTCTCGCCATCGTATCTTAAAATCACGTGATAACGAGATGATAATGAGATCTTCGATATCGCTTATGTATTTGATAATCGGGCATGTTTATTTGGACAGCGGTAAAGATCAAAGAAATTGACGAAGTTCGTCTTGTCGGCTGGGAAATCGACACCAAAATTTGGCAGGTGGTGAATGAATGATGTCCATTGGGGCCGCCGGAGTCATGTGCCTTAATTTCACGACCTATGACCCCTAATTAAAGTTTATCTGACCAATCATAACAACATGAATGTTGATTACTGGTCAGCTAGATCAATCGCCCCATCGAAAGACGGTCATATAATTAGAGAACGTTTGAGATTCATATCCATCGAAATATATTTTTCGATATAGTGTGTAGTTAATTCCAATTTTTTTCCTACTCATTTTGGTCTTTCATATCGTTTTTGGAACCTACAAAACATACATGGAAGGCTACATCAAAATATATTATCTGGAACCAAATTTCTTCAGTTATGAGGCTCAACTATTCATTGTGTATTTCAGGAGACGTTTGATTTATTTTTCCTTAGTATTAGACAAATACTTTTATTCTCAAATCTATAACTTAGATGCAAGAGATGATAATAAACACTCCTATGTGACCTGCCAGTTAGCTTATTGTATGTACATCGATATACTAGTGCATGGTTACTGTTTAAATCACTGACTGGTCTACGAGGTAGATAAAACGCAGAACTTTACACAATATAAGGGTTTAATATTTCTTATTGGTAAAGTAAGTTTTGAAACTTGAAAAAAAAAATTCCAAATTACTTTTTTCAATGTACAACTCAATAATTAAAAAATGCGTATTTCAATAAACAGTGTTATACAGCAGATTCAACTATACTCGTAATACTTATTTATCAACGGTCGACGTCTAATACAAAAAGGTGGCACATGTCAAAACCCCAGCACCACTGTAGCTGTCCAACATACACGTTTACATAACGCATTGTTGTAACTTCGATGGACATTCGTTTAAAAGACAAATATATACTGAATATTCCCCTTTGCCGACGTGGCTAAATTAAGGATACTTAGTACTTCTTCTTTTTCCGTCCATTGAATGCTTTTAAAAAGCAAACCTTTATTTGACTCACTGGCATATTTTGAAACTACATGTATGTACCAAACAACTGTAACTTTTGGCTCAGGAACTCTCTGAACAGACCGATACTAAAAATTTTGAAAGTTACATAATAATTATTTATGTCAGCAAATCATACATTCATTTCTGATTCTAGATTCCAAGAACAGCCACACGATTTGTTGGTACAGAACGTGTCAGCCAATCAGATATTAAATCTCACAATAAACAGTTTTTTTTTCAAACATTGATGGAATATGGGGATGCAAGCAATGTACGCTACAAAGATGGATGGGGGCCATTCCTGTAAATTAAATTATCTCTCTTACCAGATAAAGACTAAAGGTAACCAAATAACAGATTGATCCTTTCACCTGTATTCCTTTGTTTTTATCCCTGGTTCCCTTGGGGATGTTGCGATAAATATAACAATGATTTATGATGTATGTGTAAAGTACACGTGTAATTCAAATCGAATTCTCTTCTTAATCACCAGGAACTATGTATATATCAATTTGTAAACAATCCTACTACATTACTTGAAATATCATTTCAAGAACATAGCTGTTTAGTACAAGAAAATCAAGGATAAAATCCATGTAATCCCCTTATTAGGACTAATGTAGTGCTGGAGAAGAATCAAGGGAAATAACTGAAGAATGGACCTCATTTCTTTCATTTTAGATTTAATTTCTATTTTTGTTTTACGTGTTCTCGTAGATAGTGCTTCGTCATTTATATATAAAAAAAAATCACATGATCCTTTCCTTCCAATATTTTCTATTAGACTGACAAAGAGTAATTGGCTGCTGCAAGCAAAGCATTCAGTAATGATATTTTTCGTTCATTTACTGAAATTTCTCAATCTTGACAAGGTCACGTCTTAAAGAAAGCTTTAGGGTGATGGGTTTATTCTTAGATTGTTCAATGAATGAGGTGGAAACTATTAGCCGCTAGAAAAAGGAAAAGTACTGTTGCAAGTTCAAAACCCATTTTTAATATCTCCAATATGCCAATCGAGATAGATCCAAGATCAGGCTCTCCATTCTGTGCAGTTTGAACTCTTCGTACTAAACTTTTTACAGCGCCATCAGCAAAACGGGCAGTTTTGCTTGATGAAAATAAGGCTGTGCATAAGATGCAATGCAATCTAGAATCTATGCCGTCCACTATTGAAGTCAAGCCTTTGACATTGAAAATTAAAATCCTTTTGGGATTCGGTTTTCATTTCAGCTATCAACAGAGGACATGTCTATATAAGCTCTGCTCTGTGAAAAGGGTAATTGAATCATCTTCAAAAAGTATCGACCCCGAACAGCCTGCGCAGTCTGCGCAGGCTGACCTGGGCCGAAACTTGTGCTATTGGTTAATTTTCTGCAAGGACCTGTCTACATCATGACTCTATCGGTTGTTAGATGAAATAGATTTTATGAATCCATAATCATTCATGACGACTGGTTTAGTATAATAAATAATGGAGATGCATTAAACCCCCTTTTGCCAAGCATGGCTAATATATTTTGCCACTGAGAGTTACTTAGGTCCTCGTCTATGTTCTATATGCATTTTCCGTCCGTTGGTTATTTTTATGACAAGTGTTTTACGTCTTACCCAAGCTCTTTGATTCCACATGCATTTATTACTTTACATGTTTTATATCTAACTACTCCTCTGGTCAGAAATCTTCAATGACGATATCTGACAGATCGTCTGACCGCCCGAACAAAAGACTGGGAATTAAAGACGACAACGATAGGCCTGATTTCGGCATTACACGCAACCCTGCGTAAATGGAGAATGGCAGCTTTTTGTGACTTGGTGTCAAAATGGCAAATGTATTACAGACAATCTTTGAATTCGATACTTTCTAAAATCGGAGATTTTTTTTTTTTCTATTTTTTTGTGCAGTGTTTTTAAATGAGTAAACTTTACCAATTTCCCTTAGTTAAAACATCAGAATCCGTCAGTTTCGGTTTCTGTGTTGGCTCACTGTGATTAGAGTTGTCTAATTTTCACTCAGCTACACCATGTTTGTTCTCAAGATTGGAGGAAATATCCTTATCCCCTTCACCAAACGACCCTTTATTTGTACCCCTTACAATAACGAGCTTTTGAATCCATTGTAAGAAATGGAAAAATGCTGGTAACCAGCCATATCTCTGTAACAAACAACATTTTCAACCGGATTTCAAAGACAAACACATGCACTATAATTTATGCTATAATGTTAGGTGTGCATACGCTTTCAATATGGCTTGCAACACACGAAAAGGGGCATACCGACATTTGCGTAAAGTGTCGTCTCGGATCAGCCTGCGCAGTACGCACAGGCTAATCCAAGACGGCACTTTACGATTACATTAGATTTTGTGCCACAATGGACTTGGCGCAAGACAGAAAATTACATAAAAACGGAAAGTGTCGTTTCGGATCCGACACGACACTTTACGCAAATGTCCGAATGCCCCTTTTCGCGTGTTGCAGGTCATATAGAGGCTAGATATGTTTTGTCCCTTGATAAAGAGCCAGACCGTCTGAATACCCCAGTTTTGGCTTCCGTATTGATGGACTACGATTTGGTATCAGGTTAGAAGAACTATCATTGAAGATGATTTAGCGCCAGATATATACAAGTAGGCTCGAGCTCTTTCGGCGGCTGAACATTCAATCTACTGAAACATTTCATCAGAGCGGTCTATGCAATCTGATCTTGGTCTTTGCCGTCTGCAAAAGCATCTTTTGTTTGTTTGTTTGTTTGTTTTTATTGTGCTCAATAGTTCAAGCATTAACAACGATTACATACACTACCGGAATGTCAAAATCGGACGTGATTGGAATAAAAAATCTGAATGTATCTACGTGACTTGAGAATATTGTTACATGATTCCCCAGAAACATATGAATGCTCAAGCGAGGAATCAATAACAAAGGAATTTGTATAGGTTGAGGAACTGCGATAAAAAAAATATTAAAATGTGTCTAGAAAAATGACATTGACCGAGCTTTTGAAGAGCATAATAACATATTTTGACGACGAGTTTGATAAAAATTTAACCTTAAAAGCAACGCGGGTCAAATTATTTTTATCACATAACTGTATCTCAAGAATAATAGTTCATGCGGCGTTAAAAGATTGGCTTGCATGTACATGTATATTAAAATTTACATGAATTCTATTCGCTTCTTTGACAGGTATGTATATCACGGACGAAAAATAGTTCCAAAGAGACTTGCATATTGATAATGGTTTTGATGTGAATCCAAAGATCATAAATTTCGCAGCTTTGTTTAGATCGTCACTTTTGACAATTAATTCAAAAGAGAAATCTGGGTAGGCAGTGTTTTTTAAAGGAGGTGTATGATTACTGAGCGTTGACCAAATACGGCACTACTTGCTTATCTCAAAAGATGAGAAAATTCGCATGACTGTGTTACACTGAAAATTGGGGTAGTTATGCGATAAATATAATTCTTCCATGTATCAAGATTTAGGATCTCATGATGTATAGCAATCTCTAAAACTCATATCGAAGTACTGAGTGTATCTTCGATTTCAACAAACAGTGATAATTCCATCTGATTTTTTGGTTTTCTTCCTATCCGAACGATTGAAGTTATAATGTAGGTCTGTAGCACTTGAGAAAATTTCAACATGGTCGATCTTCAAACCGATAATACATAAATATGTATACATAAAAACCAATTACAAGGTTCCAATAGACCTTGAGTATCTTAATATACCTAAACATACACACTAAGAAAATACATGTACTGCTAATCGGCTGTGCTTGCCGGGGACTTAGACTGGTATCAAATGCAGGGCCTGAATGCCAGGCTAGCCGGGGACTGTGCTGTGTGCTAAGACACAGACCGCAAATTCTACCCTTGAGTCACCCGACATACTCGTATACGGCCAAAAGTACTCGTATGCTCTGTCCAAGTTAAATGAGCCATGCTTTGGCAAAAGGGGGCTTAATGCATCTCCGTGGTGCATTATAACAAGCTAGACATCCCCTAATTATGGATCCATAAGATCCACTTGGTCAACCAACAGACTGAAGCATGAGAATAGATTATCCTTTGACATGCAGAAAATTTAAAGACAGCGAAAAGTTTCGGCCCACGTCAGCCTGCGCGGACTGCGCAGGCTGACGTGGGTCGATACTTTCCGCAATTGCATTAAGCCCCCTTTTCACAGAGCATGGCTCAAATCTATTTGCTCAATGTGAGCTGTGCATAAGTGGAGGTAATAACGATGGTTGTTACATTGAGGTCTCGAAGCATATTGAGACTGTGGACAATGCGAAAGATATGAGCTGGCCTCTGGCAAAAGGTGGTTAAATGCATATCCATGATGAAATTTATCAAGTAGGTTATAACATCATTAGGGACCCATAAAACTCTTTCAGTCTAACAATTAACTGAATCTGGAGATAGAATGGTCTTTAACCATACAAAAATTTAGATATACCGAATCGTTTCGACCCATGTCAGTCTTAACCCATTTGTACAATTTTTACAAGAGATCAAGTTATTCGAAGTTCCGGAAGGTATTGTACTTACCTATACTTACATGCAAACAATCTATTGCTTGGTTTCGGTTACATTTATTTGTATAAATTGAGCTGTGCAAGAGGTTAGGGGTGTCCGAATTGTAATACTGAGGAAAAAAGATTTTTTTTTTCTTTAAAGATTTTTTTTTCTAACTCCTTTGAGAAGCGAGTGTGGCAACTGATTCGTGGAAATCTATATACAAACGAATTATTGACTTATCGAAACGTTTGTCTTATCCACAAATGAAATACTTGTATTCACTCAGCTGCCTTACCCAGAAATACAATAAACATTGATCGAACGATCTGTCTTACATAAGATGAAACATCAACTTGTTGAACTGTATGCCTTACCTAGAGATAAATCATCATCATATGTCTCGGCCAAAACTGAAACATCACTTGACCAAACGGTTTGTCTCACCTTCAAATGAAATATCAACTGATCGAATGGTTTCTGTCTTATATGAATGAAATATCAACTTACCATACCGAACGGCCTGTCTTACCCACATATGAAATAGATGTACTTGTCTTTCGACTAGTCTGTCTTATCAACAAGTAACATTTCAATTTATCGACTGGTCAGTCTCAACCACAAGCAAAATATCAAATTATCGACTGGTCAGTCGCGCCCACAAATGAAATGTTAACTTATCAAGTGGTGTGTCTTGCTAACAATGAAATATATATTTATCAACAGGCAACTATTATGTCTAACCCACGAGTGATATACATGTATCAACTTATTAACTGGACTATCTTTCCCACAAGTAAAAAATATACTTATCGCCTAGACCATCTTTTCCACAAGTGAAATATCCACTTATCGACTGATAAGTCTCACCCAAAAATGAAATATTAATTTACCGACTGGTCTTTCTCACCCACAAGAGAAATATTTTTTGACTTATCGATGGTCTTTCTCATCCACAGGAGAAATATTAACTTACTAACTGGTTTGTCTCACCCAAAAGTGAAATTTTAAGTAGATCAACTGGTCTGTCTTACCGACAATGAAACATCTACTTATCAACCGGTTTGTCTGACTCAAAAAAGTGAAATATTTACTATTCAGTTGGTCTGTCTCATCCAAAAGTGAATTTTAACTAACTAACTGTCTGTCTTACCGATAAATGAAATAGCCAATTATTGACTAGTTTGTCTCACCCACAAGTCAAATATATACTTACCGACTGGTCTTTCTTACCGACAAGTGAACTATCAAGTTATCGACTGGTCTGTCTCACCGACAAGTAAACTATCAAGTTATCGACTGGTCGTCTCAACCACAGGTGAACTATCAAGTTATCGACTTGCTTGTCTTACCGACAAGTGAAATGTTAACTTATCAACTGGTTTTCTCAACCACAAATGAAATATCAACTTATGGATTGTTCTATCTTACCCACAAATCTAATATCAACTTATCGACTCGTCTTTCTTACCCACAAATAAAATATCAACTTATCTACTGGTCTTTCTTACCAAAAATGAAATTATATATATGGAACGATCTGTCTTT